>CM022947.1:73313834-73913834 GCA_012931725.1 Litsea cubeba
GAAAAACCACCGATCCAAACTTGATCAAATCAAGCACTATGAATCTTGCAATTACAAGAAACTCAGATTTCCTCCCCAGATATCCCATATCTAAAGACTGAAGTTACCTTATGTCGCTTCACGCTTCAACAACTTCACACCGTTGATTGCAACAGACTTTATCCAGCGCTTGACTCCTCAAATCTTCTACACAAGAAGATGATCTTCTACAAGGGATGCAGAAGAACCTGATTTCCTCCGCAGATATCCCATATCTAAAGACTGAAGTTACCTTATGTCGCTTCACGCTTCAACAACTTCACACCGTTGGTTGCAACAGACTCTATCCAGCGCTTGACTCCTCAAATCTTCTACACAAGAAGATGATCTTCTACAAGGGATGCAGAAGAACCTGACTCTCTAGAGTACTTGGCAGCACCACTCTTTAATAAATCTCTAGAGAATATTTCTCTCAATTAGATCACTAATTCAGAACTTGAGAGATGATCTTTGTCCTTTTGTGTTGTGAGAAACACCCAATGTATAGCCCCAAATTCGTGTAAGAGACTCCTAAAAATATTCCACTTAGAATAGAGTCCGTTTTCAAACTCTAAAAAAGAGTTCGGAATTAATTGGGCTTCTCCCTGCGCCACCCTCGCTATAGCGAGGTGGACCTTCGCTATAGTGAGGTGCCTCTCTGCCTCTTCAAAGCTTTTTTGTTGACCGAAGTGACCTTTTGACCTAACACTTTCCATTGTAACATGCTACTACTCGCACCAGCACCAGTTTTTTATTCTTGTTACCATCTATAAGAGCACTTAAAAATAAAGAAAATCCAGGTTTCTCTGTACATGCTCATGAAGCCACTATTAGTAAAAAGAACACCGAATGGAGCCACTTAAAGAACCTTGTCTATAATTTGCTCACCACAAATCAAAGTTCCATAATGAATTTTCCTCTTGGTTTGGAAGATGTCCTCTCCAAAATGTCTTCTCTTGGTTGGATAAGTCCGACATAAGCAATACTTGTTTTGGTATTTCCTGCCTGAGCACATGGTATCCAAGTTCCAAGGGCCCAAGAGGACATTTATCAGTCCAACCCTGATATAAATGTCATGGGCAGAACTTGGGCTAGAATTAGGCACGCTGCTGGTCAAATCTTGCTTTGGGCTTAAAGAAATATGGGTTCAACTGATGGGATGCTCCAACTTTTACAGAATCTCAAGAGATTAGCCATTTAAATGGTTGTTAATATATAGATACTTAAGATCAAAGTGCAGCAGTTACCTACTTCCAATTGAGAACGGGCTCTAGATTGAAAAATTGAAATGTTTCTATACATTTTTGGCATTCCCTATCCATCATAAGAGACCATTAGAACATCATTTAGGAGCAACAACCCAAGGAAAATGTATCAAGTTGAGAATTTCAGCATCTGTTCCACCACAATATCCTTTAGTTCTAAAAATCGGAACTAAAGGTAGAACATGTATACTGTAATCCAACAGAAATAACATATAAATGGATCAATTGCGAAAATGAATAGTTTTAGGGCAGTCAAACTGAATTCGGGGCGTATTGTGTTCAACTTTAAACTATTATCTATAATCATATTTCTCATTGTTTCACTTCCATTGACTGCTCACATAAGGTATCTGGAAACCTGATTTGAATTATTTAGTATCTTGAATTGATTTTGTGTTTGCAATCATGTACAAAACAGACTTTTCCCTTCTAGCTGGCTGTAACTTGATTTCCGAAGTAAAGATCCTATAATGAACCTCTTTACGATATTCGTACTACCAACGCTCTCTAGTGAACAGGTTGACGGATCCACCCAGTCTAATCTTGTATTTCGATTGGAGAGAGGTCCACTGTCCTGGAAATGGATTGAACATAAATGATAAGTTCTTTTGGAAGTTAATTCTTCAAGGACTTTTGTTCAGAAGGCCCCGTTTCTTTACTAGAATTCCTACCAGGAATTCAGTCTGTCTGGAAATTCAGAATTCCCGTCAGGAATTCTGTGTTTCATTACCAAAATTCCTAGGCATTTGAAATCCCAAAAAACTCAGCATTTGAAAAACCACTTTAACAATGAGGATTTGAAAATCTCACTTGGCATATAAATTCCTGAAGAGGGACGACGGCATTCCGGGACCTCAGGCAAGAATTGAGGCCATGAATGAAAAAACGAATTTAGAATTCCAGAATTTGGCAGCATTTCAAATACCAGCATTTGAAATTCCCAGACAACCACCAGACATGAATTCTACTAAAGAAACGGGCCCGAAGAGTCTTGTTGGCTAGATTGAAATTTCAATAAAACTGCCAAAATACGTACTATCTTTCAAATAATGAGTTTACATCTTCCAAATTCAAACTCCAAAATGTGAAAGAACACAATAGAAAACATATCTTCTTTCCTGCAATTAGTACTGGACTGAGCTCATGTCAAACTAATTGGGTGCTCCAATTTTTACAAAATTAGAAGATCTTAACCATTAAATGGTTGTAAAGAGATGGATATTTAGGCCCCGTTCTTTTACTAGAATTCCTGACAGGAATTCTGGATGTCTGGGAATTTAGAATTCCTGTCAGGAATTCTGTGTTTCATTACTAGATTTCCTAGGAATTCCTGGGCATTTGAAATCCCAAAAAACTCAGCATTTGAAAAAACCACTTTAACAAAGAGGATTCTGAATTCCTGGGGCATGGTTTTTTTTTTCATCACAATGCTTAGGTACTATTCGACCCCCTCTATTTGGACGATATAGATTGATACTTGTATGTGTGCACATGAACTATTGGGGAAAGATGAACATACAAGTGCCAGCTTGTGGCTTATATCATCTTTCTTTTCTTTTCTGAATCATCATACAAGTCCCAAGAAGCTTATTTCTCTCTCTGGATTTGTATGAAATGGGAAAGTTTATTCCTAGTGGCGTCTCGATGTTATTTTTGTAATTAAGTGGGCCCATGTATGTATCATATTAGACTTTGGAGGGCAATTTAAAGTTGAATCTGCATATAAATAATACATATGTGACAAGAATTCCAGTTAGAAACTCTTCTAGCCATGAAATAAGGAATTTGTAGAGACAAGGGATTCAAAATTTTCAGGCAGAAATTAAGGCCATGAATAAAACAAAGAATTTAGAATTTCAGAATTTGGCAGCATTTCAAATACAAGCATTTGATATTCCCAGACAACCACTAGACTTGAATTCTATGAATTATAGTAAAGAAAACGGGTTAAGGTCAACATGCAGCATTTTCAAATACAAGCATTTGAAATTCCCAGACAACCACTAGACTTGAATTCTATGAATTATAGTAAAGAAACGGGTTAAGGTCAACATGCAGCATTTACCTACTTCCAATTGAGAAAGGGTTGTGGATTGAAAACTTGAAATGTTCCAATATATTTTGGGCATTCTCTGTCCATGGGAGGGAGCCGATTAGAATAGTTGTTTAGAGTTTCAAACCATTGAAAATTCACAACTTGAGAGCTTCAGCATCTGTTGAACCACAAGGACCCTATAGCTCAAAAGTCCAAACTTTAGGTAGAACTTGCAGGATTCAATCTAATATTTTGGAGGTGAGTCCAACATAAGCAATAAATATTTTGAGGAAATTAGTTCTTCTAATATGATTTTTATTATAGGAGTCCTGGCCAACAAGTGATTTTACTAGATTGGATTTTTAATGAAACTAGAGAAATAGTTATTTCCTTTAGTATTGAGGTTACATGTACCAAAACCCAAACACCAAAATAAGAAGGAAAATAATAGTGAATAGCTCTTCTTTCCTCAAATTAGTACTCAGCTCATCAATAAACTAGTACTTGCAAATGAACACAACTAATTCTTTAAAAAATTTAGAGTTTTCTTTCTATTTCAGTAAAGAGGTTTCTCAACTGATGATTCCCACATCTTTCTTAAAATAATCCATCGAGAAATTATGTGTGAAAATCGAAATGCTCTCTTTGATGGAACAGGCCGCTCATTATTTCGTCTCATTCACCTTAATGAATACTACTTTCATCTTCAATATCTCAATCAGATTTTCTCCAATATTCTAGTATTCCACCAAAAACTTATATAGATACGATATTAAAGATTGTTAAAACAGAGAAAGAGATCGAAATAAATTTAGGGAGGGTGAAATCAGAGAACTTTTTGTTACCTTCTTTTGTTTAAAAAAATAATAATATTTGGTATTTTCTTGTAAGAGATAAGAAATAAATATGAGTGGATCCATTTGACATGTCCTTCACCACACATTCATGAATAATGAAATGATAGCATGAAATTCTTGTTTGGAGAACCATCTATAAGGTGTGTTGCAATTATTAGAATAATTATTAAATCCAGAATCATTTCTCACATAGATGAGGAAGCGGCTAATTTGAGAGGATTTTTGTAAATATTTTCAAAGAGCATAATTGGGCTTCTATTTTTTTAATTATTGGATTTCTCAATCAAAGATAATATCATTCTTACACTTGATACTCAGTGGTTTTATATAAAGATTCTATGGTTCATTGCCTTCCAGGTCAAAATATAAAACTATATGGGTTGATGTGAAAATTCATACTCGTTTACAGTTTTTGAGCCTAAATTTTTTAATTTTATAGATTTTCTCCCCAAAGTTTCATTTTTTATGGGCTTTTAGACGTAAAACCCCATAGGTTGTGCTTTTAGGCCAATTATGTTTGTTCTTGATTATTGTGCCTAAGAATTCTCAACTTGAGGCATTAGGACCAAAAGATTCAAACTCATAGTCTTTTAGCTCAAGCTCGCATAACATTGAGGCTTTACACAAAACTAAGCATGTGATGGCCTTTTCTACTTAAAAATCCATGTTATGTGGTTTTTTTAAACCAAGATTCCTAAACTTATTAGTCTTCTAGTCTAAAAGCTTGCATAACTTGAGGATTTAGACTAAATATGCATGCTTATGGATTGTTCATCTCAAGAATTCTGCGTTATGTATTTTCTCGGTCAAAATCCCCAAAATCATATTCTTTTAGCTAAAGCTTGCATAACTTGAAGATTTAGAGTAAAATATGCATGCTTATGACCTTCTCACTTTAAAAATCCATGTTATGTGATTTTTAGGCCAAGATCCCAAAACTTGTCTTTTAGACCAAGATTGAATAACTTGAAGCTTTAGACAAAAATATTTATGTTTATGGCCTTTTCACCTAAAAAATCCATGTTAGGCGTTCTTTAGCCAAAATCTTGAAATTTTAGTTCTTTAGCCCAAGGTTGCTTGGCTTGAAGCTAAAAGATTAAACTCTCTCGGTCATGACCCAAATCTCAAAATTCTTCCTCTGTTTGCCCAAGGTTGGTTTAACTTGAGGCTTCTTGACTCAAACTCTCATGTTAATGATCCAAAAGTCAAAATTCAAGGTCTTTTGGCCCAAGGTTTCTTAACTTAAGGCTATTAGAGTAAAACTCTCGTGTTCATAAGTCAAAATCAAGACTTTTAGCATTAGGCTGATTAGCTTCAAACTTTCAGACTAAAACTCTCATGTTCAAGATCCAAAAGCCCAAAATCCAAGGTCTCTTAGCCAAAGATCGATTTGTTTGTTGCTTTTAGGCTAAACCTCCCATGTTCAAGGCCATTTCCACCCAAAATACATGATGTATGTTTTTAGGCCAAAATCGCCAAACTCATGTTCTCTTGGCCCAAGATGGCATGGTTTGAGGCTTTGATTCTTTGAAGCTAAAGATATCATGATTTATAGTAGCGTTCATCCAAAACTCCATAGAATGCGATTTTTGTTCTTTTACGTATACCTTGAAGCTCTAGGCGTAAAACCACTATGCTCATGGTTTCATAACTCCAAAATCCCAACATTAGGGCCTTTAATACAAAATCCCAAAGTTGAAAGCTTTATTCCTATGAACACTATACTCATGATTCTACATACCCAAAATGCCAAGCTTACGACTTTTATGCTAAATTACCAAAATTCAAGGCTCTTATGCCTAAAACCATTATGTTTGTGGCTTTTATGCTACAAAATTTCATAGCTTGAGGTTCTTAACTCAAAATCTCTATGCTTATGGCCTTTTAGCTAAAACTCAAAGGTTGAAGGCTCCTATGCCTGAAACCATCATGTTTATGGCTTCCATACCCACAATGTCCAAGTTTGTGACCTCTTGGCCAAACCCTCAAAATTGATGCATAAAGCAACAAGCCCTGTGGTTTTTGAGACCAAGTCTTTAAAGCTTATGGCTCGAAGCCCAAATCAACAAGTTTATGACTTTAGTGATTTGCATAAAAATCAATAAATGAATCATGTACCGGATGATTTTTCGTTTAATTTGCTTGAATTAGGCTCTATGTTTTGAATATCCAACTGACTGTTGTGACACTGCTGAATTGAGTTTCTTGACTTCTGCTACTTGATTTAACTTTAACTCAATAAGGTTCTTTATATGAAAAATTCTTTTTTATTTCTATTTTCAACATGGTTAAGTTCTTTCAATAAGTGAATTCTTCCTTCCAAGACTTTTCTTGACTGCAGTTTGGACGAACTTGATGCTAGTTTGAATTTTAAACAACAGATGAAACCAGTAGAAGACGAATGTCGACAAGTGACAACAATCAGACATTAATGCTCTTTTAATATATTGTTCTTGTGAGTTTTTCTTCTTTTCTTTTTACTAACAACAAAGGGCCAAGCTAGATGTGGTAGAGATTACAGTTTTCTCCTAATATGTTCATAGCCATACAAACTACAAGTTGTAATTAGGTTTTCTAGAGCAATGGATTTAACTGGGGTTTTGACTTTTGAGTGGTGGGCTTCACCAGCATATGAATAGTATGTAGTCAGGTTTTGTTGCCATAAAACTTCTTAAATGAAGGGGAGAAAAATGGAAGTCTCATACAATTGAAACAAAAAGAGAGGAGACCATCTTAACTCCCAACAAGTAACAATTTACTAGCAAGTCCTATATATGCACATATTACTAACACTTTTCATAGTAACAAGCTACTGCTTCCACCAGTGCCTGTTTTATTCTTGTTAGTATCTACAAGAACACTTTAAAATCAAGGAAATTTGGGTTTTTATACTTTCTCATGAAGGAACTATTAGTAAAAAGAACACCGGATGAAAACACTTAAAAGAATCCTGCCTATAATTTTGCTCTCCCCGAACCAAAGTTTCAGATTGGGTTTTCCTCTTGGTTGGGAACATGTCCTCTTTAGAATGTCTTCTCTTGGTTGGATTAGCCCAAGATAACAAATAGTTGTTTTGTTCTTTGTCACCTGAGTGCAGGGCATCCAAGTTCCAAGGGGTCCAAGAGGGCATTTATAAGTCCAGCCCTGATATAAATGTCATTGGCTGAACTTGGGCCAGAATTAGGGATGCTGCTGGCCTAATATTGGTTTGGGCTTAAAAAAATATAAGCTCGACTGATGGGGTGCTCCAAATTTTACAGAATTAGAAGGCATTAACCATTTAAATGGTTGTCAATAAATAGATACTTAAGAGCAAAAGTGCAGCAGTTACCTACTTTCGATTGAGAAAGGGCTCTAGATTGAAAAATTGAAATGTTCCAATACATTTCTGGCATTCTCTCCGTCATAAGAGACCAATAGAACATCAATTAAGAGTAACAACCCAAAATATATTAAGTTTAGAACTTCAGCATCTGTTGCACCACAAGACCCTATAGTTCTAAACATAGTAACTTAATGTAGAACATCCAGAACCAGGGTATGTGGATTGAGTAAAGGAAAATGTTTAGAGTAGTCAAACTCAATTAGGGTCCTATTGCATTCAACATAAAACTATTATCCATAATCATATTTTTCATTGTTTCGCATACTTTGACTGCTCACTTAAGGTATCCAGACACCTGATTTGAATTATTTAGTATCTAGAATTGATTTTGTGTTAGCAATAGAGTACTCAATGAAGTTTTTCCCTTCTTGCCAACTGTAACTTGCTTTCCAAAGTAAAGATCCTGTAATGAATATCTTTACGATTTTTGCACTACGAACACTCTCTAGCGAACAGGTCGATGGGTCCACTCGATCTGATCTTGTATGTCGATTACAGAGAGGTCCACTGTGATTTTCATTCAGAATAGTCCCGGTCGGTGAGTTGACTGAATTGAATTTCCTACAAAAATACTTAGAATTTCCTATGAAAATACTTACTTCGTTTAAGTAATGAGTTTAAATGTTAGAAAATCAAGCTCCAAGATGTGAAAGAATCCAATAGAAAACAGGTCTTCTTTCCTGCATTTAATACTGGGCTGAGCTCATGGCGAATTAATACTTGCACTAGAACAGTACTAGTGCTGCAATTGTTTTAGGACTTTCTTTATTACAAGAAATTACTGTCCTAGTCTCAATTTTCACATGAGAAATCAGGTTGTAAAACAAAAAACACGGGGCATCTGTAAGTCAGTTGTATCAAACTCAAACCACAAAGAAAGCCCAGGCAAAGAAATCCTTTTAATGGAAAAAAATGAATCAAATTGACAGTAGAAAAGGTAAGGATAATTTCCGCTATACATATAATTCTATCCATCCAAATATTCAATAACCAAACAGATTAATGGAGTCACGTGAAAATTACAAAAAAGGAAAAAATGTATAAAAAAGAAAAAAAAAATCAGGCCTTCTCTTCCACCCTATATCTACAGACAGGGCAACAGTTGCTCTGCATCAACCATTCCACAATGCATTCTCCATGAAAAAAATGAAGGCAACTTAGTTGTTTAACTTCGGTCTTATCAACGAACTCTTCCAAACATACCATACATGTCTCAATTGAATCTTGCCCGCCTTTAATGAATCGCTTTGTTAACAATGCGGATGTGATCGCAGTGTCTGTTGCAGGAACTGCCCCAAAGCCCATATTATAATTCAAATTCTGGGATTCTCTCAATGCCCGATCAATCGTCTCATCAAACCAGTAGTTAGTGTAGAGCTCAATTCTGACTGAAATTGAAAGATTCTTGAAGCATCTTCCTAGAGCATCAGCTTTCATGGCTTTGTTTTTAACATAGGGTGATAACAGGATCCTCACCTCATCAGCAATCCGATTTGAAAGTCCCATTTGAGAAATCGTGTGGCGAAGAAACCCATCCAACCTTTCTGGCAACAACAGATCAGAAATGCATGTCGTGAAATCCTTCCATGGGCTCGAAAGCTCTCTTCGCTCGACCCCAAATATGGAGGCTCCATCGGTAGAACGGGCCAGCCAAGTCTCAGTCTCATTCAGCTTCAGTGATAATTTGGCCTGATTTAAAGCTTCACCTTCTCCCCACTTTCCGATCAATCCCAACGACATAGCATGGAGTGTACAGTCCTAAGTGGGGTGCCAATTCTGATTGGAAACCATGACTGTTTTCTTGAACAAGAACGAAAAAGAACAAGGAAGAAAGAACCAGAAGAATCTTTAAAAACAATCGCACAGAAGGAAAATAATAACAGGAGAAGAGAATGCTGTGTAATGAAGATCACAGGAGAAGAGAGAGATTTAAATAGGTTTCGCAGAGAGAGAGAGCTGTAGGAACGATAACAGGCAACAGCTGTAACCGTAAGCACCGCCAAACTATCAACGGTCATGTATAATAAACGGTACTTTGGTCAGTGAGAAATGGAAGTCGGCATCTGTGTGTGGGTCCGCATGGATTTTAGATGGTGGATGCTAACCGTTGATTTTAGATGGTGAAAATCTTAGTTATGTGATGTTACTTAAGATTAACGGTCCGGATCATTGTGTCATGGTCGTCACTTGGCACAACATTAACCCAAATGTCCAACTGCACCAAAATCCAAACCTAAATAACAACCATTTTCAATTGGGGTTTGATCAATGTTATCTGCTTTTTAAAAAGAGAATTTAACCGGAAAAAAACACTTGATGCGCACGTGTGACCCGATCAAACACTTTAGATGGTGGTGCACCAATTAGAGCAATTGGGCCGAATTTTCTTTTCTTTTCTTTTTAATACCTATTTGGCACGTCGTCGGCGCTGACATTATTTACACTGCATAAGGTCGGTGCCAATTCTATCCGTGAACCCTATTAGGGCTCAAAACTCTATTACTTCCCATTCTTTTCTTCTCTCTTCCAGTATACCGCCGAGACCGACCTTGGACGAGTGCTCCTGTGTGGTAGCTGCCATTTCCACCTGCATCGGGCTTCAACTTCCTCCTCAACTGCTTCTCTTTGCTCCCGATCGATTTTTCCATCATTTGCTTTTCTCATCTTGACTGCAGTGGTATCTATCTCATTCCATTTTTGAATCTTTCTCTATGTTTTTGTATTTTCCTTCCTTTTGGTTCTCCCGCCATCCCGCACACGATATCGAAGTACATGGTACAGGTTTCAACATCGTTGTGGGATTTGTAGATTGTTCGTTTGAATGGACTAGAGTTTGTAGGATCCCAAATTTGGGGTTTTCTAAGTTGAGAATGATGATGGTTCAGGAGCAGTTACCGTCTTTGGCAGTTAGAATGAATTTGTTCTCCTTGCTTATTTTTCTTGTTTTGTGAAATGGATTGGGTTGCTTTTGGTCCCAAAGCTTTAAGATAACAGATTATTTCTGTTTTTTAGTGTTCAGGATTTGTAATTAAATTAATATTATGATTTGATTAGTTTCCTTTTATTTAATTGGTCTTTTTGTCTGTTGCCAAAACTTGCCTCATTGATGCAGCCCAAATGCATGGGATCCATATGGAAAACATGTCTCAAGTCAAGTGACCCAAAATTAGGCCATTTTGTGTTCCAAAAATGGTCACTAGTTTCTTTATGAAACCACATTTTAGTTGAACCAGGTCTGAAATTGTTATCAATGAACCACCATGGGATCAATAATTTTAATCGGACTATTTATCAAAAAAATGGTTCATATACAAAGATGAAGGTTATAAAATTAAAATGTCAGGATAATTTAACTAGAATAATATTGGTTTCATACTTTACTAGCAAAGAGAAATCCGTGCCGAGCACGGGCAAACAACCAACTAAATTTGTTATACGAAAAATAACAAAGAGAGTAAAAATTGGAGATGCACCGGTTTTTTTAGTGCATATTTTTTTATACAATGCAATTAATAAGTAAAATCAACAATATTAACAAATGTAGTTGGTTGCAAATAACCAATAATACATCATATACTTCCTTGCAAAATCAACAATCTACCAGTCATGAACTTTAACTATTGTAGTGTTAGACAAAGCTGTTTATCTCTTACTTCAAGTGGGCGTAATTCATCTCTAATATTGGATTGTTATGAAATGTATATTTTTTAGTGTTCACTATTTCCGTCTTGTGAACTTTTGTTTATGTATGCTTGCTTTTTTATGTCTAATTTGGATGTACACAGATGTCTAAAGAGAATACATGCACGGACGAATTGCCCCGCAACGAGGCTAGTACCTCAAATGCACAACCAACCCGACTTTTGTGCCACCAAGAGCATCACATTTCCGCCGCTATCGAACGCAGTTAGGTATAATCTTTCACACAACCACTAATCAATTGAACTCCTTTCGATCTATGGCTAATGTTATTCAAACTGTCATTTTTGGTAGGAGTGGTTACGTTTGAGTGCTTTATCCTAACCTCTCTCCACTCTCGATCTTGCCGCCTGACTTGCAGTGAACCTCCCTATACATTTGTTGTGGTATATGTGTTCTACGATATTGATCCTAATATAACTTGTAATTGAAGTGGTTATGTTGTGGATGTTGTCAATTTGTAACTTTAAATTTAGGAGATGTGCAGGCAATTTAAGTAAATGTATATGGGATGTTGATGGATTGATTGAATGTCAATTGAATGCATGAAATGTTTTTGTTTTTATTTAAATTCATAAATATTGTATTTGAAGCACATAGGGGGCTTTTGATGTAAATTGTATTGGTCCCCTTCGTTAGGATTTTTTTTTCCAAATTTATACAACGTCATCACTGACGCTGTATCACTTATCTTAGACTGCTAGGGTCATCACCGACCCTGACTTAGAATTTCTTCCAAAGAACGCCTGGAAAAAGTTATAACTTTTGGTCAAAAAAATAGAAAACCTGCGTCAGTGATGACCTTATTTTACACTGCTAAGGTCATCACTGACCCTGACTTAGAACTTTTTTCTGAAAACTCCTGGAAAAGTTACAACTTTTGGTCAAAAAATCGGAAGCCTGCATCGGTGATGACCTTATTTTACACTGCTAGGGTCATCACCGACCACGACTTAGAAATTTTTCCCGAGAACGCCTGAAAAAGTTACAACTTTTAGTGTAAATAAGGTCGGCGCTGACGATGTGCCAAATAGGTATAAAAAAAATGCAAATTCGATCCAATTGCTCTAATTGGTGCACCACTATCTAAAGTGTTTGATCGCATCACACGTGCGCATTAAGTGTTTTTTTCTGGTTAAATCCTCTTTTAAAAAACTTATATTAAAAAAAAAGGTTGCAAATGGGTCTTCTCAGATAACCGTTTTGTGGATGTTAGGATTGGGTTTGGGTCGGGTTGGCCCTTTTATGGAATTCTTTTGTTGTTCAAGGTCGGGTCTGCCCTAATTCCGACCCGACCTGCCTTAGCCGGGCCTTCATTTTGTGCATAGCCTTTGGTTGGGATACACATAGAGGTGTAAACTGGGCCCGGCCGACACGAAAAAGCTTGTGTTGTGACCCAAAATGGCCAATGGCACGGGCCATGCTAGGCCAGGGAGCCCTAGGCCACGTCACGACACGGCCCCGCAAGTGCCCAATGGCGGCTGATTTCAAACTCCTTCCGTTAAATTGGGTGCCCCCCCCCCCCCCCAAAAAAAAAAAATGTGGAAGATCCTATAAAATTTGGGTCAAAACTTGGAGGTAGACGTAGAAAGTTATCTTCTCATGTTTACCACCTGTCAGAGAGGTTGAGTTTACAATAGCGTTGATGCCAGGAACTGCTCTGATTTCCATTGCTCCTTACAGGATGGCTCCAGCAGAGTTAGGAGAATTGAAATTACAGTTGCAAGAGTTGCTAGAAAAATGCTTTGTTAGGCCAAGTGTTTCCCCATGGGCAGCCCCAGTGCTATTTGTCAAGAAGAAAGATGGAAGTTTGAGGATGTGTATAGACTACAGGAAATTGAACCAAGTGACCATCAAGAACAAGTACCCTTTGCCTAGAATAGACGAGTTGTTTGATCAGTTGCAAGGTGCAGAGTTTTTATCGAAGATAGATTTGAGGTCCGGATACCATCAGTTGAGGGTTAGAGAATCAGACATCCCGAAGACAGCTTTTCGAACTAGGTACGGGCATTATGAATTTTTGGTGATGCCCTTTGGACTGACAAATGCACCAGCGGTGTTCATGGCTCTCATGAATAAGATTTTTGCGCCCTATCTAGATCAGTTCACCGTCGTCTTCATTGATGACATTCTAGTGTATTCCAAGTCAAGAGAAGACCATGAACAGCATTTGAGAACTTCCTTGCAGTTGTTGAGAGATAATCAGTTGTATGCGAAGCTTGGGAAGTGCGAGTTTTGGCTAGAACAAGTTACTTTTCTTGGTCACATTATTTCTAGAGAAGGACTAGCAGTTGATCCATCAAAAATAGAAGCAATCATCAATTGGGAGAGGCCGAAAAATGTGATGGAGATTAGAAGTTTTCTAGGATTGGCAGGTTACTATAGGAGATTTGTTCAAGGTTTTTGATCCATTGCAGCACCATTGACCAAGTTGACCCGAAAGAATGTGCCGTTTGTATGGTCAGAGAAGTGT
Organism: Litsea cubeba; assembly: GCA_012931725.1. Taxonomy (NCBI): domain Eukaryota; kingdom Viridiplantae; phylum Streptophyta; class Magnoliopsida; order Laurales; family Lauraceae; genus Litsea; species Litsea cubeba. The sequence continues at coordinate 73,327,567 of CM022947.1, forward strand.
GAAGCTAGTTTTGAAGAGTTGAAGAAGAGGTTAACTTCAGCGCCTGTCCTCACCTTACCTTCAGGGAGTGGCGGTTTTGTTATCTATACGGATGCTTCAGGAGTAGGACTTGGATGTGTTTTGATGCAAAATGGAAATGTAATTGCTTATGGCTCGAGGCAATTGAAGGAACATGAGAAGAAATATGCGACGCACGATTTGGAATTGGCGGCTATAGTGTTCGCGTTGAAGATGTGGAGACACTACTTGTATGGAGAAAAATTTGAAGTTCATTCGGATCACCGTAGTCTCCAATACTTGTTCTCTCAAAAGGAATTAAACATGAGGCAAAGAAGGTGGATGGAGTACATCAAAGACTATGACTTCCCGATCATCTATCATCCGGGGAAAGTTAATGTAGTGGCAGATGCGTTGAGTAGAAAATCAGTTTGTTTGGCCAGTTTGCATGGATTTTACAATTTTCAGCAATTTGAAGAATTGAGAGTAGAGTTCCAACCTTTGAGAGAAGGAGTTGTGTTGGCGAATATGACAGTGTCTGAGCCAGTCTTCATACAGAAAATTAAGGACAGTCAGATGCAAGATCCAGACTTGGCAAAAATTGTGGAGCATATCTCGGAACGGCCAGATTTTCAGATGTTGGATGGAGTTTTGTACTTCCGTGGCAGACTTTGTGTTCCAAAGATAGACAATTTGAAAGATGACATTATGGTAGAAGCTCACAATACGAGGTATTCAGTGCACCCAGGAAGTACGAAGATGTACCAAAATTTGAAGAGTCGCTTTTGGTGGAACAATATGAAGAGAGAGATAGCAGCCTTTGTATCTAGGTGTATGACTTGTCAATTAGTGAAGGCGGAACATCAGAAACCACCTGGTCTTTTGCAGCCGTTAGAAATTCCAGAGTGGAAATGGGAACACCTGACAATGGATTTCGTATCAGGTTTACCGACTACAAGCAGAGGGAACAATGCCATTTGGATCATAGTGGATCGGTTAACGAAGTCGGCGCACTTTATTCCTTTGAAGACCGGTAAGAAGATGCACATGTTGGCTTTAGCTCAAGCTTTTCTGAAAGAGATTGTTAGTCGTCATGGTCAGCCGGTTTCCATTACTTCCGATCGAGATAGTAGATTTGTTTCGAGGTTATGGAAGACCTTACATGAATCGATGGGAACGAAGCTTCAATTCAGTACAGCTTATCACCCGCAAACTGATGGTCAGTCGGAGAGGACTATTCAGACCCTTGAAGACATGCTTAGAGCGTGTGTACTTGATTTCAAGAATCAGTGGGACGAGAATTTACCGCTCTGTGAATTTGCCTACAACAATAGTTACCATTCAAGCATAGGGATGGCCCCTTTCGAAGCGTTGTATGGCAGGAAGTGTAGAACCCCAGTGTGTTGGGAAGAAGTCGGAGAACGCAGTTTTCATGGTCATTCTTTGGTTGAAGAAACAAGTGACAAAGTCAGAATTATCCATGAGAGATTGAAGATTTCGAGGAGTCGACAGAAGAGTTATGCTGATGTTCGAAGGAAGGATCTACAATTCCAAGTTGGAGACAAAGTATTCTTAAAGGTATCTCCGGTCAGAGGAACACTAAGATTTGGGCAGAAGGGCATATTGTCTAAGAGATTCATTGGACCGTATGAGATCTTGAGTCGTATCGGGGAAGTGGCATACAGATTAGCTTTGCCTCCAGAGTTGTCAGGTGTGCACAATGTTTTTCACGTGTCAATGCTAAGGAAGTATGTTTCGGACCCTTCGCACGTGTTACATCACGAACCGTTGGATGTTAGAGAGGATGCCACCTACATCGAGAGACCGGTAGAGATTATTGACACTAAAGAACAAGAACTGAGGAACAGAACAATTCAGTGGGTAAAGATTCGTTGGGAGAATCATGGACCAGAAGAAGCCACTTGGGAGCTTCGTGATCAAGTCCAAAAGAAGTACCCTCAGCTATTCCCAGAGGTTAGTGATCATTTGGAGGACCAAATGTGATTTTTAGGGGTGGAGGATGTCAGACCCCGACCCAGGTTTGGAATATTTAATTATATTTTTAACCGCGATTAGTTGATAAGTGGGATCAGTGGACGATTAGCTTATTTTATTAAGCTAGATTAGAATGTTTGATTGCTTTGGGAACCTTTGTGAGTTATTGACTTAAGTTTGACACGGGCCTGGGCGCCCGTGGATTTTGTGTGAAATTGTGGAGTTTATCCTTAATGTTTGTAAAATCCCAATTTTTGTGCATTTTGATTCATTTCATCTAGATCATCAACTTTCATGTTTTGACCATCTTGATTTAATGATCAGAAATTGCGTTTTTCGAGGAAAAGGGGCAAAACTGACCTTTCACACAAAATCTGTACCCAAATTTCAAAAATTTCAGAAATTGACAAAAATATACTTTTTGGAAAGTAGAAATTTCGCCGATCGTTTTTGTCTTCTTCGTCGTTCTCGTTCGGGGCCCGCAAATACCATTTTTAGCTCGGTGAAGACCGGGGCCCACAAGACTTCTCTTATAAGAAGGGGAACCCTTCTTCTTCTCCTTCATTTCATTTTCCAGCAAGGGTTTTTTGCTAGGGTTTTTCCCTCTCTTCTCACACTCTCTCTCTCATCTGAAACTCTCATTTGGTGGAGTTCTCTTGGAGGATTGATCTTCTAGAGTCCTTCCTCCCTCTCCAAGCTCTCCAAAGATATCTTTTTCAAGGGTGTTGAGCTAAGGAAAGGCCCTCATTCAAGCTTCTCTTCTTCATTGGGGTTTCTCAAGGTTAGCAATGGCTTTCCAAACTTGAGATTCTTGTTTTCCTCTCCATTTAGGGTGTTTTAATCCCATATGTTAGGGTTTTCCTTGGAGATTTACAAATGTTGATTTTTAGGGTTTTCCTTGGGAAAAATTTTGGGGTTTTTGTAGATTGGAAGCTTGAGGCACTAGAGCTTTGTTTGAAGAGTGATTTTGCTCCCATCTTGGCTAGAGGCAAGTAGATTCTACAATTAGTATGATGATTTCTCTTATTTAGTTCCATTTCATGATTTTTCTTCTTATGTGCTAATCTTCTTTGATCATGGATTTACTTTGATTGAATGAACCATTGTTACATTGATTTCAATATATGTTATTGTCTTACAATGCATGGGAAGTTGCTATCACTTTGGTCATTTAGAAAATTGGACTTCTTTGTGTTAAAGGTAGGTGTTCAAAGAAATGGGGAAAACTTTGATTCTTTTAAATAGTATTGTGTTTGAATTATTGGATGAGTATGAATGGTGATTTGATGAGTTTGTGAGGTCAAGGAAGGGTCCCAATGCTCTTGGAAAATTGTAGGAAAGAAAAAGAATGAAAAATGTTCAAAAAAGATGGAAAAAAGAAGAGAAAGAAGCCAGCGAGCCGAACTGGACAGAGCCCAGTCCGCTCGAGCGACCCAGTGGGCCGCTCGAGCGGACCAGGCTCTGCCTGGCCCTCGCTCGAGCGACCCACTGGGCCGCTCGAGCGACCCAGGCTCTGTCTGGGCTTCGCTCGAGCGGACCTTGGGTCGCTCGAGCGAGGCCTAGCTCTGCCTGGGGCCTGGTTCAGGTCCAAATTTGGGACTGTTTTCAAGGATTTTCTGAGCCCATTTGGAGACTGTTTTGGGCCTGATTTCAGGGCTTCTTTGGGCCTGTTTCAAGACCAGTTTCTGGGCCATTTTGAGACCTGATGATGGGCTGTTTTGAGGCCTGATATTGGACTGTTTTATGACCTGAATTCTGGGCTACTTTAAGGACTGTTTTGGGCCTATTTAGTGGACTGTTTGAGCTTGGGTAAGGCCAGTTGTGGGCCTGATTAAAAAGGGGTTTAAACCTACGTTTAATGAGGACTTATTGGATATAATTTCAAGTCCACTTCAAGCCTATGTCCAAGCCCAATTCAGCCCCAAACTCTTTCCTATAATTGAAGCCCATTCAGCCCTTTTACAAGCCTAGAATTTATTGTGAGAATTGGCTTGGACTATGATCAAGACCACTTGGGAAATCTTCAAGTCTAAATGTACACTTCATCCCTTGTGATTGTCAAGGATCTTCGGTGGCACCAAATTACTTCTATTAATGACAACAAAGGGGTCAAATGTACATTGAGACTACCCGTTTTAGACGATCGAATCATCATACATTCACTTCGTGTAAAAGACTTTTGTTCAGATTCTTTCTTCAATCTTTTGAATGTTTTGAAGTGGTTTACCACATATTTAAGTATTGATAAGACTACTCACCTATTTTGCTCGGATTCGCCAATATGCATTGTTTGGAGTAGTTTTCTTTTTGGAAATGTATCTTACAAACGGATTTGTATTACTTTGAGGTTTCAAACTTTCATTCTAATGGCACCACTAAGCTTAGGTTACCTTGTCGGACTGATCATCCGGCTTGGAATCTTTAATCTGTTCACCAGCTGCAGTTTGGTTTCTGTCTGTACCAACCATGGCAATGGTTATATCCGGTCCCACGCGTAGTGGCTACAGTTCTGTTTGATAACGACTATGTCGTTCCGGTCCCACGAGTAGTGGCTACGGATTTGTCTGCTCCAGTTACTTCGGTAACAGGAGAATATAGCTTTACGTGGTCTGCCAATGTTTTTATACATTTAATATTCATCTTATGGTACTTGTTTATTTTACTTATCATAATATTGGATTTGTAAACCATTGAGATGTTTATCTTCTATCCTTAGTTCGTCATTGTATTATTCGTGATTTAATCGTGGCTCTCATTTATTTAATGCGTTGCTTTTCTATCATCCTATTATTGTTGTATTTGCTTGCCAGACCGTTGTGTCTGACCCTTTTTGCTTGGTGCCAGATGTCGAGCCCCTCGCGGTCGAGGCGCACTTCGAGGCGGAACCCATAGTCCTTGTGGAGGGCGAGTGGCAGCCCGATGATGTCGTTTAGACGTCGGGTTGCTTTTGGAGCTGCGATCACATTTTGGGAATAGATGCTATACATTTTGGGTTTTTGGTTATGGCCATTGTTGGCTTATAATCTTTTGGGAAAAATTTGTAATTAATGACTAACCTTACTTTTGTATTAACTTTAAACTAACTTTGGGGCCTACAAATGAAATGTTTCTCTTTTTGATGCTAGTCTCGTGCGTTCTCATCTTATACTCGTTTGTGAGAGACTTTTATGTTTGCTACAATGCTTCCGCGTAAGTTCTTTGTATGAAAGTGATTCTTATTTATCACTGTTGGATCGGATTTCAGGAATCCTTACCGCGGAAACCTGTGGGAAACTAGCGTGTGCGGGCGGAATTTTTCGGCCCGTCGCGCCGCGACCCCGGATTAAGGCCTCGTTTAGCGGGACCTCGGTCCGGGGGCGTGACAGAAAACTAGACTTGAAATGAGACTAACATGTTTAAAATTGAGTTTCAAGAAGTGATTCTAACATGTTTCTGCATGAATTTCCAAATTTCCAATTGATAAAACTTTTGAAGCTAACTTGTAACGTTCAAAACACGCTTAAGAGTCAAGTCTTAAAAACATGATGCCAGATATAAAATTTAAGAAAAACGCATGAAGATTTCCAAGATACAAGGATTAAAACTTTTGAGAAAATGAGAGATCAAGCTATCATAAAAATGTGAATGCATCCAATAAAATTGTGACAAATGAAGCCTTAACAAGACCTACATTTAAAACATTTTGGTTTGGAAGGTTCTGTGGTTAATTTGGACAGAGCATTATTCCACAAGGGTGTGGGCCAGACCATTGATTGAGATAAGGTAATGGTTTTGTCCGTGGATGGAGTTCAGGTGGTCAAGGTACGTGAATTGGGCTCATTTGTGAATCAAAAGGAGAAAAAGTTTTGGTTTCATTGTAGCTAAGAAAGCTTGATTTCTATGCAAACCTTAAAGTAAAAACGTCAAATGTCTACAACATTCAGTATGAGACATAACACTGCCATCATCATATATATCCAAATCAATATAATTGAACCCTACTTGCAAATAATGCTTCGAGCAAATAACTGCATACCGACTAAGACTTTATATATAAATACAATAGAAATCGTGATACAAATAATAGAGTAGTGGGTATCCCTGAGAAGTAACAATATTGAGTGGGAGACATAAAACCCTTCTCACACTTCGATAGCACAAAATCATGCAGATACTTTTACTGCATGGAATACATTCTCTATATTGGTTATTGGTTTTCTAAACACCATTTGGTGATATTGTATATGTTTTCTTGGTGTTATGTAGGATGAGTGGCTGACAATGAAATAATGAGGTTATGGTTGGCGTGACCCCTACATTTGGACTCTTCATGTTTTGTCGAATACCTTGTTAGGAATTGTGTGTATTGCAATTTTATGGATGCATGTTCACTTTAGCATCATTTGAGTTTACACATATGCATTGTTTATGAAAAAGTCGAGATCTAGAATTTTCACATGCATGGTTTTATAACTCTCAAACTTGTTTTTCATGCATGATTTGGTTTTCTACCTTGGATGCGTAGTGTTGTAAAATTGATTTTGACTATGCATGCCTATGGTTTTAGAGTTTCAAAATAATCTTCGCCATTGTTAGGTTCATGTTTTGAAAAGCACTATTGAGTTTATTTAAACATGAATCTAGGTTTCCATGGACCCTCGAATCCTTAGTTTTATTGGAAAATTTTATCGGATTTAAATTGGACACTCTCTTTTTGATGAATCGTTGGGTCCATGTTTGGTTAACCGAACTAGCTCATGTCGGTTAACCGACCTTCACCGAACCCAATTCGGTTCAAGTTACCGAATGCTCATTTTCCTATGAAACTGAGTGCGGTGATCACTTCGTTTCAAGTTTGGCTAACCGAACTAGAATTCCATTAACTGACAAGTCAACCGACAACTAGCTGCTGGAAAGCTAAAGCTTGGATTCATTAGTTAATTCTCTCTTCAGTATGCCTTGTTTTCCACATCACATGTTACATGCTTTCTTTAAATATTTGGCAAATTCTTTTTAGCATGATAACTATGATTTACTGAATCCATTAAATGAATTTTATCTTGAATTGACTGTCTGGATTCTTCATTTGGATTCATACCAAGTTGATAGTGTTATCCAGGTTATATGGATTGGAGATAACTATTTTTTTTAAAGTTGCTTTGCAAATTAAGATGTCTGATGTTTCAATGTAAACACTCATTTGTTGTGATCATATAGTGCAGGTGCACGAACTGGTGATGTTGGAAAAATGTATTGCATCCCAAAAGAATTGTGCGATGATATCATCGCTCAACGGTAATGAACATTTAGATATGGTTTTGAATGGGCGAGGGAATAGTTTCCCAATAGAACGAAATATCTTCAAATGGGATTTAATTGGGGGTTTTGACTCATGATGAGCCTTAGCAGAATAGGTAAATATTTAGTCAAGTTTTGTAGCCTTTGAACTTATTAAATGAAGCGGAAAAAATGGCAGTCTCTTACAGTCCAATATATGCACATATCATTAACACTTTCTGAAGGTTTAGGGTATGAGATCTCTAGATTGGTCCACTCAATAAATCAGCCCACTAGTGTGCAAAAAATAATAATCTACGTAACGGAAATAAAATCACAAGCACACACCACAAGGATGCCAAAATTAAAGTGGAAAACCCTAACCGGGTGGAATCGAACTGGATCAAATCAAGCACTATGAATCTCGCAATTACAAGAAACTCAGATTTCCTCCCCAGATATCCCCTATACAAAGACTAAAGTTACCTTGTGTCGCTTCACGCTTCAACGACTTCACACCGTTGATTGCAACATACTCAATCCAGCGCTTGACTCCTCAAATCTTCTACGTAAGAAGATGATATTCTATAAGGGATGTAGAAGAACCTGGCTCTCTAGAGTACTTGGCAGCACCACTCTTTAATAAATCTCTGCAGAATATTTCTCTCAATTAGATCACTAAGTCAATATTTAAGAGATGATCTGTGTCCTTTTGGGTTGTGAGAAACACCCAATATATAGCCCCAAATTCATGTAAGAGACTCCTAAAAATATTCCACTTAGAATAGAGTCCTTTTTCAAACTATAAAAAAGAGTTCGGAATCAGCTGGGCTTCTCCCTGCGCCACCCTCGCTATAGCGAGGTGCCTCTCTGCCTCTTCAGCGTTTTTTTTTCTTTATTTCTTACGGCAGCTTTTGTTGACCGAAGTGACCTTTTGACCTAACACTTTCCATTGAAACATGCTACTGCTTGCACCAGCGCCATTTTTTATTCTTATTACCATCTACAAGAGCACTTAAAAATCAAGGAAATTCGGGTTTCTCTGTGCATGCTCAGGAAGGCACTATTAGTAAAAAGAACACCGAAAGGAGCCACTTAAAGAACCTTGCCTATAATTTTCTCACCACAAACCAAAGTTCCAAAATGAATTTTCCTCTTGGTTGGGAAGATGTCCTCTCCAAAATGTCTTCTCTTGGTTGGATAAGTCCAAGATAAGCAATACCTGTTTTGTTCTTTGCTGCCTGAGCACAGGGTATCTAAGTTCCAAAGGCCTAAGAGGACATCTATTAGTCCAGCCCTGATATACATGTCATGGGCAGAACTTGGGCTAGAATTAGGCATGCTGCTGGTCAAATCCTACTTTGGGCATAAAGATATATGGGTTCAACTGATGGGATGCTCCAACTTTAACAGAATTTTAAGAGATTAGCCATTTAAATGGTTGTTAATATATAGATACTTAAGATCAAAGTGCAGCAGTTACCTACTTCCAATTGAGAAAGGGCTCTAGATTAAAAAATTGAAATGTTCCTATGCATTTTTAGCATTCCCTATCCATCATAAGAGACCATTAGAACATCATTTAAGAGCAACAACCCAAGGAAAATGTACCAAGTTGAGAATCTCAGCATCTGTTCCACCACAAGATCCTTTAGTTCTAAAAATCAGAACTAAAGGTAGAACATGTATACTGTAATCCAATGGAAAGAACATATAAATGGATAGATTGCATAAACGAACAGTTTTAGGGCAGTCAAACTGAATTCGGGGCATATTGTGTTCCACTTTAAACTATCATCTGTAATCATATTTCTCATTGTTTCACTTCCATTGACTGCTCACATAAGCTATCTGGAAACCTGGTTTGAATTATTTAGTATCCTGAATTGATTTTGTGTTTGCAATCATGTACAAAATGGACTTTTCCCTTCTAGCCGACTGTAACTTGATTTCCAAAGTAAAGATCCTATAATGAACCTCTTTACGATATTCATACTACCAGCGCTCTCTAGTGAACGGGTTGACGGATCCACCCAATCTAATCTTGTATTTTGATTGGAGAGAGGTCCACTGTCCCGGAAATGGATTGAACAGAAATGATAAGTTCCTTTAGGAAGTTAATTCTTCTAAGACTTTTGTTTAGGAAGAGTCTTGTTGGCCAAGAAGTTGGCTAGATTGAAATTTCAATAAAACTGCCGAAATATGTTCTATCTTTCCAATAATGAGTTTACATGTTCCAAATTCAAAATCCAAAATGTGAAAGAACACAATAGAAAACAGATCTTCTTTCTTGCAATTAGTACTGGACTGAGCTCATGGCAAACTAATTGGGTGCTCCAATTTTTACAAAATTAGAAGATCTTAACCATTAAATGGTTGTAAAGAGATGGATATTTAGGCCCCGTTCTTTTACTAGAATTCCTGACAGGAATTCTGGCTGTCTGGGAATTTAGAATTCCTATCAGGAATTCTGTGTTTCATTACTAGAATTCCTAGGAATTCCTAGGCTTCCTAGGCATTTGAAATCACAAAAAACTCAGCATTTGAAAAACCACTTTAACAAAGAGGATTCCGAATTCTTGGGGCATGATTTTTTTTTCACAATGCTTAGGCACTGTTCGGCCCCCTCTATTTGGATGATATAGATTAATACTTGTATGTGTGCCACATGAACTATTGGGGAAAGATGAACATACAAGTGCCAGCTTGTGGCTTCTATAATCTTTTTTTTCTTTTCTGAATGATCATACAAGTCCCAAGAAGCTTATTTCTTTCTTTGGATTTGTATGAAATGGGAGAGTTTATTCCTAGTGGTGTCTCGATGTTATATTTTGTAATTAAGTGGGACCATGTATGTATGTATCATATTAGACTTTGGAGGGCAATTTAAAGTTGAATCTACATATAAATAATACATATGTCACAAGAATTCTAGTTAGAAACTCTTCTAGCCATGAAATAAGGAATTTGTAGAGACAAGGGATTCAAAATTCTCAGGCAGGAATTCAGGCCATGAATGAAATAAAGAATTTAGAATTTCAGAATTTGGCAGTATTTCAAATACCAGCATTTAAAATTCTCAGACAACCACTAGACATGAATTCTATGAATTCTAGTAAAGAAACGGGTTAAGGTCAACATGCAGCATTTACCTAGTTCTAATTGAGAAAGGGTTGTGGATTGAAAACTTGAAATGTTCCACTATATTTTGGGCATTCTCTGTCCATGGGAGGGAGCCGATTAGAATAGTTGTTCAGAGTTTCAAACCATTGAAAATTCACAACTTGAGAACTTCAGCATCTGTTGAACCACAAGGACCCTATAGCTCAAAAGTCCAAACTTTAGGTAGAATTTGCAGGATTCAATCTAGTATTTTGGAGGTGAGTCCAACATAAGCAATAAATGTTGTGAGGAAATTATTGTTCTAATAAGATTTTTATTATAGGAGTCCTGGCCAACGAGTGATTTTACTAGATTGGATTTTTAATGAAACTAGAGAAATAGTTATTTCCTTTAGTATTGAGGTTACATGTACCAAAACCCAAACACCAAAATAAGAAGGAAAATAATAGTAAAGAGGTCTTCTTTCCTCAAATTAGTACACAGCTCATCAATAAAATAGTACTTGCAACAGAACACAACTAATTCTTTAAAATTTTTAGATTTTTCTTTCTATTTCAGTAAAGAGGTTTCTCAACTGATGATTCCCGCATCTTTCTTAAAATAATCCGTCGAGAAATTATGTGTGGAAATTGAAATGTTCTCTTTGATGGAACAGGCCGTTCATTATTTCGTCTCATTCACCTTAATGAATACTACTTTCAGCTTCAATATCTCAATCAGATTTTCTCCAATATTCTAGTATTCGACCCAAAACTTATATAGATACGATATTAAAGATTGTTAAAACAGAGAAAGAGATCGAAATAAATTTAGGGTGGGGGGAAATCAGAGAACTTTTTGTTACCTTCTTTTGTTTAAAAAATAATAATATTTGGTATTTGCTTGTAAGAGATAAGAAATAAAAATGAGTGGATCCATTTGACATGTCCTTCACCACACATTCATGAATAATGAAATGATAGCATGAAACTCTTGTTTGGAAAACCATCTATAAGGTGTGCTGTAATTATTATAATAATTATTAAATCCATAATCATTTCTCACATATATGAGGAAGTGGCTAATTTGAGAGGATCTTTGTAAATATTTTCAAAGAGCATAATTGGGGTTCAATTTTTTTAATTATTGGATTTATTGGATTTCCCAGTCAACGATAATATCATTCTTACACTTGATACTCAGTGGTTTTATATCAAGATTCTATGGTTCATTGCCTTCCAGGTCAAAATATAAAACTTGGCTTGATGTGAAAATTCATACTCGTTTACAGTTTCTGGGCCTAAATTTTTTAATTTTATAGATTTTCTCCCCAAAGTTTCATTTTTTATGGGCTTTTAGATGTAAAATCCCATGGGTTGTGCTTTTAGGCTAATTATGTTTGTTCATGATTATTGTGCCTAAGAATTCTCAACTTGAGACTTTAGGACCTAAGAATTCTCAACTTGAGGCATTAGGACCAAAAGATTCAAACTCATAGTCTTTTAGCTCAAGCTCGCATAACATGATGCTTTACACAAAACTAAGCATGTGATGGCCTTTTCTACTTAAAAATCCATGTTATGTGGTTTTTTAAACCAAGATTCCTAAACTTATTAGTCTTCTAGTCTAAGCTTGCATAACTTGAGGATTTAGACTAAATATGCATGCTTATGGATTTTTCATCTCAAGAATTCCACGTTATGCATTTTCTCGGTCAAAATCATAGTCTTTTAGCTAAAGCTTGCATAACTTGAAGACTTAGATTAAAATATGCATGCTTATGACCTTCTCACTTTAAAAATCCATGTTATGTGATTTTTAGGCCAAGATCCCAAAACTTGTCTTTTAGACCAAGATTGAATAAATTGAAGCTTTAGACAAAAATATTTATGTTTATGGCCTTTTCACCTAAAAAATCCATGTTAGGCGTTCTTTAGGCCAAAATCTTGAAATTTTAGGTCTTTAGCCCAAGGTTACTTGACTTGAAGCTAAAAGATTAAAACTCTCTCGGTCATGATCCAAATCTCAAGATTCTCCCTCTATTTGCCCAAGGTTGGATTAACTTGAGGCTTCTTGACTAAAACTCTCATGTTAATGATCCAAAAGTCAAAATTGAAGGTCTTTTGGCCCAAGATTTCTTAACTTAAGGCTATTAGAGTAAAACTCTCGTGTTCATAAGTCAAAATCAAGACTTTTAGCATTAGGCTGATTAGCTTCAAACTTTCAGACTAAAACTCTCATGTTCAAGATCCAAAAGCCCAAAATCCAAGGTCTCTTAGCCAAAGATCGATTTGTTTGTTGCTTTTAGGCTAAACCTCCCAATCCCATGATCAAGGCCCTTTCCACCCAAAATACATGTTGTATGTTTTTAGGCCAAAACTGTTGGAAATAGGGTGGGCCTCTAGGATAGGTTTCAAAAACTTTTGACCCACTTGACGCAGGGATCAACTATCCAGAAGGCTATAAAACCCAATCCAAGATCTATGTCCTCAATCTCAGTCATCATGATCAGTAAATACAATCTATCTAGAAGATAGAAACAACAACATATAAGCAACAAATAAATCTACAACATGCATGGAAGTAGATTATACCTTTGGAGCTCGGTTGTGCTCTAATGGAGGAGTTGCGTCTTTCTTTGATGATGAAACGCTTTCACTAATCAAATAGGGATCTCCAAGACCTCTTGATCTTCACGCTATGACCCGTATTAGATTCTCCTTTTTCTCAAGAAGATGGTGGGATCTCCAAGAGAAAACTACTAGGAACTCTAGGGAGGAACTAGAAAGAAAACTAGAAGAGGGAAGAGAGAGAAAGAGCATGTGCAACTATTGCACTAGGGAGGCTTGGGCGTGAATTCCAATGTGGATTTATGCATGGGACGTCCAAGGCCTATCCTCCTCTTATTTATAGCTTTTGCAAGAGCCAAACTCGTGTTCTCTTGGCCCAAGATGGCATGCATTGAGGCTTTGAAGCTAAAGATTTCATGATTTATAGTAGTGTTCATCCAAAACTCCATAGAATGAGATTTTTTGTTCTATTATTTATACCTTGAACCTCTAGGCCTAAAACCACTATGCTCATGGTTTCATAACTCCAAAATCTCAAAATTAGGGCTTTAATCCAAAATCCCAAAGTTGAAAACTTTATTCCTTTGAACACTATACTCATGATTCTACATACCCAAAATGCCAAGCTAACGGCTTTTATGCTAAATAACCAAAATTCAAGGCTCTTATGCCTAAAGCCATCATGTTTGTAGCTCTTATGCTTCAAATTTTCATATCTTGAGGTTCTTAACTAAAAATCTCCATGCTCATCTTTTAGATAAAATTCAAAGGTTGAATGCACTTATGCCTGAAACCATCACGTTTATGGCTTCCATACCCACAATTTCCAAATTTGTGGCCTCTTGGCCAAACCCTCAAAAATTGAAGCATAAAGCCACAAGCCTTGTGGTTTTTGAGACCAGGTCTTTAAAGCTTAACGCTCGAAGCCCCAAATCAACAAGTTTATGACTTTAGTGATTTGCATAAAAATCAATAAATGAATCATATACCAGATGATTTTCATTTTATTTGAAAGGCTGAGTTATTCTCTATGTTTGAATTTCAACTGACTGTTGTGACTCTGCTGAATTGAGTTTCTTGATTTCTGCTACTTGATTTAACTTTAACTCAATAAGGTTTTTTATATGAAAAATTATTTTTTATTTATTTTGATAGCATGGTTAAGTTCTTTCAAGAAATGAATTCTTCCTTCAAAGACTTTTCTTGACTGCAGTTTCGACGAACTTGCTGCTCGGTTGAATTTTAAACAACAGATGAAACCAGTAGAAATACTAATAACCGACAAGTGACAACAATCAGACACGAATACTCTTTTAATGTATTGTTCTTGTGAGTTTTTCTTCCTTTCTTTCGACTAACAACAGAGGATAATAACATAATGAAAACTGAAAAAGAAAACACAAGTATGAACAAGAAGAGATCCCGCCATGTTGATGAGGGATTATGACTACAGCACCCCATTCCAACACAGGGCCAAGCTATATGTGGTAGAGATTACGGTTTTGTCCTAATATGCTCGTAGCCATATCAACTACAAGCTGTAATTAGGTTTTCTAGAGCAATGGATTTAACTGGGGTTTTGACTTTTGAATGGTGGGCTTCACCAGAATATGAATAGTATGTAGTAGGTTTTGTTGCCATAAAACTTCTTAAATTAAGGGGAAAATGGAAGTCTCATACAGTTGAATAAAAAAGATAGGAGATCATCTTAACTACCAACAAGTAACAATTTACTAGCAAGTCCTATATATGCACATATTATTAACACTTTTCATAGTAACATGCTGCTGCTTGCACCAGTGCCAGTTTTATTCTTGTTACTATCGACAAGAACACTTTAAAATCAAGAACATTTTGGTTTTTATACTTGCTCATGAAGGAACTATTAGTAAAAAGAACACTGGATGGAGACACTTAAAAGAATCCTGCCTATAATTTTGCTCACCCCGAACCAAAGTTCCATATTGAATTTTCCTCTTGGTTGGGAACATGTCCTCTCTAGAATGTCTTCTCTTGGTTGGATTAGCCCAAGATAACAAAAAGTTGTTTTGTTCTTTGTCACCTGAGTGCAGGGCATCCAAGTTCTAAGGGGTCCAAAAGGGCATTTATAAGTCCAGCCCTGATATAAATGTCATGGGATGAACTATAAGTCCAGCCCGAATTATGGATGCTGCTGGCCTATTATTGGTTTGGGCTTAAAAAAATATAAGCTTGACTGATGGGGCGCTCCAACTTTTACAGAATTAGTAGGCATTAACCATTTAAATGGTTATTAATAAATAGATACTAAAGATCAAAGTGCAGCAGTTACCTACTTTCAATTGAGAAAGGGCTCTAGATTGAAAATTTGAAATGTTCCAATACATTTCTAGCATTCTCTTTATTTCATAAGAGACCAATAGAACATCAATTAAGAGTAACAACCCAAAATGTATTTAGTTGAGAACTTCAGCATCTGTTTCACCACAAGAACCTATAGTTCTAAACATAGTAACTTAATGTAGAACATGCAGAACCAGGGGTATGTGGATTGAGTGAAGGGAAATGTTTAGAGCAGTCAAACTCAATTAGGGGCCAATTGTGTTCACTTTAAACTATTATCCGTAATCACATTTTTCATTATTTCGCATACTTTGACTGCTCACGTAAGGTATCCAGAAACCTGGTTTGAATTATTTAGTATCTAGAATTGATTTTGTGTTAGCAATAGAGTACTCAATGAAGTTTTCCCCTTCTTGCCAACTGTAACTTGCTTTCCAAAGTAAAGATCCCGTAATGAATATCTTTACGATTTTTGCATTACGAACACTCTCTAGCGAACAGGTCGATGGATCCATTCAATCTGATCTTGTATGTCGATTACAGAGAGGTCCACTGTGATTTTCATTCAGAATAGTCCCGGCCAGCGAGTTGACTGAATTGAATTTCCTACGAAAATACTTATTTCGTTTAAGTAATGAGTTGAAATGTTAGAAAATCAAACTCCAAGATGTGAAAGAATCCAATAGAAAACAGGTTTTCTTTCCTGCATTTAATACTGGACTGAGCTCATGGCGAACTAATACTTGCACTAGAACAGTACTAGTGCTGCAATTGTTTTAGGACTTTCTTTATTACAAGAAATTGCTGTCCTAGTCTCAATTTTCACATGAGAAATCAGGTTGTAAAACAAAAAACACGGGGAATCTGTAAATCTGTTGTATCAAACTCAAACCACAAAGAAAGCCCAGGCAAAGAAATCCTTTTAATGGAAAAAAAAAAAAGAATCAAATTGACAGTTGTTGACACCAAAAATGTCACTTTGCCTTTTCAAGATCCAAAGAGCTACATGAAGTCGCAACCTGCCATAAATAGGCAATGCTGCTTCCAAAAATCAAATCTTGTCAGAATCAAACAAAAACTGCAAGATTCTTCCAGACAGCCAAAAGAGGAGTACACAAGAAGTTTCGGGCCATTTCAAAATCATTTGGCCTAACTTCGCTTCTCCGACAGCTGAAAAGGAGCTCTCGACGGCAAAGCTCTCCGGGACCATGGTTTCCAAGACAGAGCCTATGGATCATCTTAAAATGACTCCAATAGGTTCCCTGTCAAATTTCAAGTCAATCGGACATCGGTTGACCGCACATCAAACCGCGACATCTTCATCGCGATAAAAAGCAAGTCTACAGGTGATAGGACCCCAAACGGCTTCAAAACTCAAACAAAAGCCTATGGTTGGTCTTATTTATTACTCAGGAGGCTTCACACCAAATTTCAGGTCATTCCGACATCGTTTGACCCAGTTTCAGCTTCTGACGGAAAATCGGCAGCTCTGCGCGACAAAGTCTTCGGCTTTCTCAGGAAATTCGAAACTTTGCAAAATAAAATGCAAGGATTCTCATCAGGTTTCCTACAAAGAAATTAGGCCAACAAATGGTGAAAATGTCAAGGAAAAGTACAGAAGAAAAAAGAATCGAAAAACAGCAAAAACGGACGCAAAACGGGACACGAAAGGGGGAAAACCCCCCCAGGGTCGCAGACCCCTGCGACCCTGGGCCAGGGTCGCCGGCGACCTTGGAACCCGGGGTCGCCGGGAAAGCCCCGAAAACCCCGGTTTTCGCCGTTTTTTCCGCGATTCGAAGAGCCCAGCCTCTGGTACTTTCCAAAATTCATGCTTTTGAGACACCAAGTCCTCTGACATCCGTCCAAAACACGGGTCAATCATCAAGAGTATCGAAAACAATATTGATCGCCACCCGGTCAACCAAAAAAAGTGTGCTTTCTACCCGACCGATCGAGAAATCGACAGGACAGATGGCACCGACCCGCTGTTGGCAACAAACACCTGAAATTACATGATCATCTGATGTCGATCTACATGAAGATCCATCGATGATCATCAACAGAAGAATCCCAAAAGACGTGGCACGGCCCGCGACTCTTCAGCTGCTCGGCGACCACTTAATGCGATTAATTGACTAGCTTTATTACAGTCATTAATCCATTTCTTTGGACGGCCCAATCAGAAGCAAGCATTCGGGAGTTACAAGTCAAGAGATTCATGGCATTTAACCCATGAAACTCCTCCCATCATGGCGATTAAAGGCGATTAAATGCCCTCAATCTCCTCCGGCCAATCAGAAGCCAAGAAAAAGGAGTTACAAAATAAACAATTCAATTTTGTAACTCCTCCCATTATGCGGCTTAATGACAATAAAAGCCCATAAACCCACCTAAAAGGCTACCTAAAAGCCTATAAATAGGAGGGCTCTCCAAGAAGAAAAGGGGACATCACAGAGCATCAGAAACATCAGAGAAAAAAGCACAAGCACACAGATAGAAATCCAGAGAAAGGAAAAAGAGAGAAAACTCTGCGGAAGTTCTACACCGGCCACCGCAACAACGTGACAAAAGTCCCTTGGGGGGTACCCCCCCCCCCCCCCAAGGTCCTTGCCTTCTCTTCCTGCCTCCAATGGCTTAGATGTGGCTTTTCAGCCCGTCTACTCGGCTTTTTATTGGACATAGGACATCCTTTTGGTCTTTGTCTTCTAAAAACCTGAGGTTATAGCCAAGCCAAGCGAATCAATAGCATCCTCTGTTCTCATCTGCATGGATGATGGCGAAGCCCACACATGGCTTGCGACCGTCAATCTAAACGGGTCCCCCACAATCTCCTGAGAAGTTAGATCCTCCTTTTCTTGCTTTTCATTGTAGTTTGTATTTTTTTTAAAAGAGACAAAAATCACAATTCTTGTCTTTCATTGTTGATAAGGATTGTAAATCGGCTATAAAACACCAAAATCGGCTATAAACGCCAAAATCGGCTATAAATGCCAAAAAAAATCGCCTTTCACGGCAAATCAAGAAAATGTCTCTTTTCTTAAATATATGTGCAATGGAAAACTTGAAAGAAGTTGATTTTCTTTTTACTTGCGAAGGTTGATCTCCGGATCACCACTTGCAATTCCAAGTAAAAATAGAAAATCTGGCACACCCACAAAAAAAGAAATGTTGATGCACGCCCTTGCCCCCCGGTTACGAAAGGGTCGGACCCGACGGACTCCCACGTCCGCCGACCTCGGTAGGAACCCGAGCATTCGGGGCGCGGTCCATCAAGCTGGCTCCACCCGGTGGGACCCGTTTATTTGAGAACACGATGCTAGAAATGAAATATTTGCATATCATATATTTTGCTCTATGCTTATATTTCTTTTCTCGATTCCTTGGCTACTTTATAATTGGTGGCCTATGTTGAATTCCGCATCTAAAAAAAATGAGATGAGATTTTTGTTTGGAAATTTCTAATTCTTTGAATTTATTTCCATTCTTTCTCTTTTCAAAAAAAAAAATTTTTAAAATAAAAAAAATCAGATTTTTCATTTTGGATTCAAAATTGAGAAACTTTGATCCTCTCCCTTCTGGGCACTGGCGCTCACGGAAACGTTGAGACCGTGTTCGGATCGGGGGTTGGGCCATTGTTTCTCTTCGATGAGTTCATTAAAGATCTAAAAATATATATATATATATAAAAAAAAAAATTTCAGATTTTTCATTTTGGATTCAAAATTGAGAAACTTTGATCCTCTCCCTTCTGGGCACTGGCGCTCACGGAAACGTTGAGACCGTGTTCGGATCGGGGGTTGGGCCATTGTTTCTCTTCGATGAGTTCATATATAAAAAAAAAAAACAAAAAAATATAAAATAAAAAAAAAGGACATAGACCACTAAGGTTAAACCAACTGTGTTCTTTGATCAGGGTTGATTCAAAGAAAAGCCTTGTCCAGAGTGTGGAGACAGCTTGACTGTTCTAGGCAAGGGTCCTCCAAACGGGTTCATTAAGTAATCCTACCCTTACCTGGGGGCAATTCTATCAATCAAGATTTCATAAGACCGGGTTAGGAGGCCTATGTGTACTCTCTCGTCTTTGAAACAAAAAAAGAAATAATAATAAATTTTTTAAAAAAATAAAAATAAAAATTTTAAAATAAAAAATAAAAAATAAAATTTTTTTTTTAAAAAAAAATCTTAAAAATAAAAATAAAAAAAAAATACAAAAAAAAAAAGATTTAAAAAAAAAAAAAAATCTTCAAAAAAATCTTCAAAAAAAAAAATCTTCAAAAAAATCTTCAAAAAAAAAATCTTCAAAAAAATCTTCAAAAAAAAAAAAACTTCCGTCATTTTGGGTTTAGATTGGAGAAATCTTGGTCTTCTCCTTTCTGAGCACTGGCGCTCACGGAAATCGTTGAGACCGTGTTCAGATTGGAATGCCTTTTGCTCTCCTTGATGAACCCGATATTGGCTTTTCAAAAGAAAAAAAAAAACTCATTATTTTTAGATTCAGATTCGAGAAATTATGGTTCATTTCTTTCTGAACACTGGCGCTCACGGAAATCGTTGAGACCGTGTTCAGATTGGAATACCATCTGCTCTCTTTGATGAATCCAATCTTGACTTTTCAAAACAGAGAATCTCATCTCATGGATGCGGTCTCAAAACATTTGTGTCTAGCGGTACTAGTACGCCCTTTCAGGGTCTACTGTATTGCGACCGGCACATCTGTAACTCCAACTTTATATTATTCTTACCTCGAGCAAGCTCTGCTTCTCGATAAGTCGAATTTAAGTTCACAATTGCTTCTAGCAGTCACTGGGATGCCCATTCCGGGCTTACCATACCTGCGATCAGAACAATTGTACCTTCTATGGCATTTTGCCTTCCTCATATTGCTTGGGTCATCTACCTCGAGCAATTTGAAAAGACGAAACCATAGAACTTCCAATTTATGATCATTATATTCTTGTGATTACTAATGGATGTGGTCTTGTTTCAGAAATTTTCGAAAACTAACAATGGCAGCTTCACTAACCATTACTTTCGACGAAAACAAGCACCAACTTATGCTTCAACAGAAGCAAACCACGCGCACCTACAAGCTCCCCATCAGCTGCCGAAGTGACAACTCCCTCGGCAACTCTCTGAACTCCGGGTCGACCTCGACTCCCCGGACTATCGTCTTTGGGACGCTGGGACCATTCCCACTTCCTGAGGAACAAACTGCTCCCTCCATGAAGCAGAAACTCGCCTCTCAACGTGTCACTACCGTGACACCAAAGGCGAGCACCAGAAGGCCTGAAGCCCGTGGCAGCCCCACGAAGCCTCAACCTGCAAACAACCAGGTCTACCCCAAGACTTGGTCCCCAAGACCTTCACCAAAACAGAGAAGGTCCCAGACATCCACTAAGCCAGCATTCCTGGCCCCACTCAAGGAGAACCAGTTCTATCCTCTTGCCTACATGAAAGAGGAGAGACCCATCTCCGACTTGACTTCCAAGTCATCCCAGCATGAGCCGGCTTGTTCCTACAAGCCCAAAATCAAGTCATGCATCACAAGGCCTCCACAAGCACCTGCTAAGGCCTACAAACCTGCAGTTCGACCCTTCATCTCTACAGGGGCCGAACTTCAAAAATTCAAAGCTTCGCTGCAACAGGCGAAGGACAGGGTTCGCATCCTGTCCTTGCCCAGCTACAGAGAAGACAGGCTCGGCTGCTGCGCCCGAGGGAGCACATCCTTCATCGTCAAAGCCCAGTCAGAGCTGACCGAAGCTCAAATTGCTCGTCGTATACGCCGCCGCGCGTCGTACCGACAAAAGAGACTAGAGAAGCAAAGGACCCAGCCTCCCACACTTCAAGTCTCTCCCAAATGGGTCGAAAAAGAAAGACCCAACCAAGTTGCTGCCAGTCCATATGGTTGGAAAAACCAGAAGGCGCCAAAAATCAGCAACAAAAATCCATGTCCGACGTCCGATGACCCGCAGCGTCTCCAGGACAAGAAGACATTCAGAAGAATCCCCTGCTCCTTCAAGCAAAGGACAGCAGAGTGATCCTTCCTCAAGCTCCTCTTCAAAAAGAATGAGCCCCAGCTCAGTCACCAGGACAGTTTCTTCGTTCGAATCACGAAGGATGAATGTCTTGGCTACAAATTCTGAGCCACCACCCCGCAATCCACCTCCAGAAGATGCGATCACCCGCATCCAGCAGTTGGAACAGGGCCAGCAGAGGATTGAAACTCTGATGGAAAACCTTCTCCTCGCCTTCCAAAATCAGGCGAACAATGAACCTCCTCCGAATCATCAAGACGACGAGGTAAATAGAGAAGAAAATGAGTCACGCGCCCTAACCGAAAAGGACGTAGACGGTATCCTCGCCAAAGCAAAAGAAGAGGATATACTCAAGGAGCATGGAATCAAGCCACCATATCCCTTATGGATGGACTCGGTCCCGTTCCCCACCAAATTCAAGCATCCTACTCTCCAAACATATACGGGGAAAGGATCAGCCAGACAGCACGTCATCCACTTCAAGATCCTGACGGGAGCTATAGCGGATCAAGATGCACTCAAGATCCGCCTCTTTGCAAGTACCCTAAAAGGTACGGCCTTCGATTGGTACTCCACTCTGCCGGAGGACTCAATCCAAAACTAGGCCATGTTAGAGACACGCTTCCTGACTCACTTCAAAGGTGAAGATCATCCCGCTACTATGGCTCAGCTGTGCAGCCTAAAACAGGGGGAGAATGAATCAACATATGACTTCATTCACAAGTGGAAAGCAATGGCATACAAATGCTCTGATGTATTGCCACAAGCGTCGCTAGTCGACATCTGCCGAAACAACATGAGAGCCAGAATCCGCTCCATGATCATCGGCAACAAATCAAAAAACCTGGGAGAACTCCTAGAAGCTTCCATGGAAGCTGAAATGGTGATTAAAGACCTCAACAGTCAGAAATCATCAAGAAAAGAGCCAACCGCCGTTGCAACCTCTAAACCAAAGAAAAAAGAGGTCCTCAATGTGCAGACCAAGTCAGCTCCTCAGCCACCAAAGAAAGCTGAAAACAAAGCTGTT
This sequence comes from Litsea cubeba, assembly GCA_012931725.1. Taxonomy (NCBI): domain Eukaryota; kingdom Viridiplantae; phylum Streptophyta; class Magnoliopsida; order Laurales; family Lauraceae; genus Litsea; species Litsea cubeba. The sequence continues at coordinate 73,349,871 of CM022947.1, forward strand.
GGTAAGAAACCTGAACTCTCTGATGCCTTCAAAGAACGAGTAGAGAAGAAATACCCGTTTGATGAAGATGTTGATGAAATCTTCGGGGCTCTTGTGGCAAACGGCAAGCTCACCTTGCCTGAACCAAAAAGACCGGGTGATGTTGGCAAAACCAACGATCCTCGGTACTGTCCATACCACCAGATGATCTCGCATCCTCTCAATCAATGCTTCGTTGTGAGAGAAAATAAATGAGATGTGGAAAAACGGAGTCATCACCTTTGACAAAAACTATGGGTCTGCCTCCGTCAACATGGTGACATGTGGACAAACATCAAGATCACCGAAGAAGAAGATCACTACTTCCTTCAAGGTGATAAACTCAATCGAAGCGTCCGAGGAACTGGTTCCTTACCCGACACCAGACGGACAACCGATATGGGTACATCCCGATCTCCTGGAAGATGAAAAATGGGAGGTCGTGAAAATAAAGCCTACAGCTCAACAGCGAAGGCAGGCTAGGAAACATCTCCTCAAGCTCAAACGGCAAGGGAAGACCCAGCCAAAACTAGAGGTCAAAGAAAAGGCAGAGGCTTCTTCTACCGCTTCACTGGAGGTAACAAAAACATCCCTTCCAGAGACTTCAAAGGGGGTAAGGAAATTCACTCTCAGTGATTTCACGCCACCTCAATTTAAAGAAGCCATGCAGGAGGCATCATACTCTTGCAATTCAGTAGTTGGATTCTCCATTGATGGATACGAATCCAGCGACACCGATGATGGATTCGAATCCAACTACACAGATGAGTGGGAGGAATCCCTTGAAACAGGAGAATATCTCTCCGATGAAGAATGGGTTCCTGAGTCTCATCTTATGCCAGTAATCTGGTATAACCCCCTACAGCCACAAGGATCCTGGTCTGATGATGAAGAAGACGAAGAAGCTGTACAAGAAAATGCTGCTGACCCAGCACCTCTCATTACTCCAGTGGAAATCAACAATGTTGAGCCACAAAGAGATGATGAAGAAGAAGATCCGGCTCCCATGCCTGATCTTGAAGGATATGCAAGGATCTTGCAGCGACTCGCTCTAGAACAAGAGCAAGAACGCGTCAACGAGCCTCCTCGCAATCCAGACCCTGAAGTCCATGAAGACCATCAGGACAAATGAAAAAAGACAGCTGATCTCGGGAGTTGGCATCCTCTTTGTTAGCCCCGACAAATACATGATTCCACACGCTTTCTCGCTACTGGAACCATGCACAAACAATGCAGCTGAATATCAAGCTCTGATCTTAGGATTGGAACTTGCCATCGAATCCGGTATCACCATGCTGGAAGTTTTTGGAGACTCTCAACTGATCGTCAACCAGATGAATCAGAAATTTGAAGTCAGGAAGCCAGACTTGTTGCCCTACTACAACAAGGCACAATCACTTTTGCAAAAGTTTGACATCTGTCACATCACCCACATTCGTAGAGGTGAAAACATACGTGCGGATGCCCTAGCCGGACTTGCCGCATCCATGGCAATCCAGGAAGGGGAAAACATGCAAATCACAGTGTGCGAAAGAAGAATCCTTCCTCCTCTTAACACACACCAAGCAGTTGCTGAATGCCACCAAGTGGTCGGAAGTCGGATTTCAATCCTTCAAACTTCAATTGGCGACTGGAGGGATCCGTTCATTGATTACATTATGTTCGGAATCCTACCTGAAGATCCAAAAGAACGGGTAAGCATCCAAAGGCGAACCCCAAGCTTTCATTTGGATATTCCTTCAAAAATCCTTTACAGGAAATCCTTCAACGGAGTACTTCTACGCTGCTTGTCACAACAAGAGGTTGAAGAAACACTCAAAGAAGTTCATGCTGGTCTTTGTGGAGCTCATCAGGCTGGACCTAAGCTCTATGATCAGATAAAAAGGTTAGGATATTACTGGCCTACCATGGTAGCTGACGCAATGCAATTTGCCAAGCGCTGCCAACATGCCAAGTTCATGGAGATTACATTCACATGCCTCCAGAATGGCTGCATCCTACAGCGATCTCATGGCCTTTCGAAGCCTGGGGTATGGACATTATAGGTCCTATTTCTCCCCCTTCAAGCAAAGGTCATCGCTTCATCTTCGCCGCTACGGATTACTTCTCCAAGTGGTCAGAAGCATTTGCGTTTAACGAAATGAAGACCTCATCAGTCCTTCACTTCCTATGCACCAACATCATTTGTCGTTTCGGCATACCCAAAAGATTCGTCCATGATAACGGACCACAGTTCCGGGATCATCGATTCTACAGGTTCTGCGACAAATATAAAATCCAAAGCTGTCCTTCGACTCCATACAATCCGGCAGCAAACGGGTTAGCAGAAGCTTTCAACAAGACACTCTGCAAAATCCTCAAAAAAATGGTCTCTAGTCACAAAAGAGACTGGAGCGACAAAATGTCTGAAGCTTTGTGGGCCTATCGAACCACCGTTCGAGGACCAACCCATAGCACACCATTCTCCTTGGTCTATGGATGCGAAGCTGTCGTGCCCTTGGAAGTACAAATTCCTTCCTTGAGGGTATCCTTGCAAAATGACATGACTCAAGAAAGCAATGTCAAATTGCGACTCCATGAGCTGGACAATCTCGATGAGAAACGGCTCGAAGCTCAACAAAGCATTAAACTTTACCAAGCACGTATGGCAGGATCTTTCGATAAAAAGGTCAGGCAACGCGCCTACAAAAAGAGTGACTTAGTTCTTGCGGTAAAAAGACCAATGGTCTTCGCTCACAAGTCCAAAGGCAAATTTGAGCCAAAATGGGAGGGACCCTATGTCATCGACAAAGTTTTCTCCAATGGCGCATACGCACTCCTAAACATGGAAGGTGACAGATGTATGCTGCCCATCAATGGCAAGTTCTTAAAGCGGTACTACCCTTGAAGACTTACCCAACTGGGTAAGAGCAATGCCTGTATGGCCAAAACCGGTTTCCAGGTACACGCTCGCTAAACCCACCCTTTTTTAGAATTTTCATATCAAATGTTGAAATTTCTAGAAATTAAAAACAATGCTTACTTTCATCGTTTCATTGTTCAAAAAAAAAAATATCCAAGTTTAGGAACCTTTCCCTAACTTGACCAAAATTTTCAACCCTTGAACCCAAAATTCATGGTTTGAAACAAAAATCCAGATTCAGGGATTTCCACCCTAGTCCACCCTGCCTTTTACCGCCAAAATGGTTTTAGGTCAAAATTTATGACCCTCGTGTCTTTAAACAAAAAAAAAATGGTTTTTCAAAAACCGCGAGGAAGCGACGCTTAGTCGATACTCGCACAAATCGGAAGCAAGCGAACCACGTTCGACACTTCCAAAATCGCAGGGAAGCGACATTTCGTCGATACTTGCAAAATCCAAAACCATGGAAACGCAACATTTCAGTTGATATCCACAACCCAAATTTCAAAGGTTCGAAAAAACCTACAAAACCGTGGAAACGCAACATTTCAGTTGATATCCACAACCCAAATTTCAAAGGTTCGAAAAAACCTAAAAAACTGTGGAGACGCAACATTTCAGTTGATATCCACAACCCAAATTTCAAAGGTTCGAAAAAACCTAAAAAAAAATGTGGAGACGCAACATTTCAGTTGATATCCATAACCCAATGGTTCGAGAAAACCACAAATTTCAAAAATCGTGGGGAAACGACATAAGTCAGTACACGCAAAACCAAAATTTTGAAAAGCAAGGATGCGACATTCCATCGATACTTGCACCCAAATCCGCGAGGATGCGACATTCCATCGATACTCGCAACCGAATGAGCAAGGATGCGACATTCCATCGATACTTGCAAGAACATTCAGCAGGGAGGCGACTTTTAGTCGATACTTGCATTTTTTTTGAAAACCAAACCGGCTATAAATGCCATCAAAACAGGCTATAAATGCCACAAACCGGCTATCGATGCCACCAAAACAAAACCGGCTATCAATGCCACAAAAAAAAAAAAACTTGGATTTCAAAAAAAAAAAAAAAACCGGCTATCAATGCCACCAAAACAAAACAGGCTATCAATGCCACAAACCGGCTATCAATGCCACCAAAACTGGCTATAGATGCCACAAAAAAACTCGGCTATCAATGCCACAAGAAAAGCTGGCTCTCATGCCAAAATTGGCTTCCATGCCACAAACAAAAACCTGGCTTTCATGCCAAAACAATTACTTGACAAAAGATTTTCACAAAAAGACAACCTTTTGATCAAATCCCATTTAGCAATTACTTTTATCATAAAAAGATTCAAGTGAGCGTAGGGATAACAAAAAAAAAAAGCATCCCATTTAGCAATTACTTTTATCACAAAAAGATTCAAGTGAGCGTAGGGATAACAAAAATAAAAGAGAGAGCATCCCATTTAGCAATTACTTTTATCAAAAAAAGATTAAAGTGAGCGTAGGGATAACAAAAAAAAAAAAAAGAAGTGTTCACAAGCACTACACAAAAAAAAGGGAGTACCAAAAAAAATACATGTGGTACCAAAAAAAAGAAAGTGTTCACAAGCACTAAAAAAAAATACCAAAAAAAAAAAAAATAAATACAAGTGGTACAAAAAAAAAAGGAAAGAAGGATGGTTTCTGTATACAGGAGCTCAATCAAAAACGGTCTCCAGCCAAGAGTTCAGCTCCTTAAGCAAGCTTTTGGCTTCATCCGTCAAGGATTCCAAGGCACGCTTCTTCAGGAACCTGCCATGAGATGCTGGGGTGGGCTGTAACCCTTCTTCTGCACTGGGAAGCTTCCTTCGAGCGGTTTTCCATTGTTTGTCCTCATCAGACTTCCTTTTGAGAACTCGAAGGGCATCCTCAACTCGGTGAATCAGAGCAGTCTCCCTTTCACGAGCCTCTGTTATTTCAGTCCACTTGGCAGCGACTTGTGCCTGCAGATGCTCAAGACGTTTCCTGGCCTCATCGACCTCCCTATCAAGGATTTTAAGGTCATGTGTTAGCCTAATGATGATTATTTCTTCTAAGTTCCTCTCTCGGACTGCCTGCTTCTTGCTTTCTGTAGCCTCATCCAGGTCAGATTGAGCCTTATCCGCAGGGTCCGAGAACATCTCCTTGAAGAACTGATCGTCAAGAAAACCCATGGTCTCAAACCACTTGTCACCCAGCTCAATGATCCTATTAACGATCGCCCTGGCATATGTGACATCCAAACCAGCTTCTTCAGCATCACCGAGAATCTCACGCACATGCTGGATCATGCTAAATCCGGCTTCCAAGTGCCCAGAAAAGAGAGTCTCAATCCAAGAGCTCAGAACTCGCACCACCACCTTCTTCGCAAGAAGAAGAGATGGCCCAACTGAAGATTCGCCCAACTCCGTTGGTTGGCTGCTCATGTCATCATCTGTTGAAAGAGTAACAAAAGAACTCTTTCCAGTTGAAGCTGCTCCTGCTCGGGAAGGAATCTCAGCGCGAGGAATCTCCTCAACATTGTCAGAACTAGTCCCAGGAATCTCTACCTCTGGATTAACCTCTGGCATCCCTTGCTCTGGAAGCGACGGACCCTCCTCTGCCACTTCAAAACCTGCAAAGGAAACACAAAAAGGTATGAATATGACCCTGTTTGAAAATCATTATCAGAGTTATAACTGCAAAATACCTTCTTCGACGACTGGCGAAACACTTTCTTCCTCCATGAACTCATCGGAAGCATCATCAACATTTGCGTCCATCGATGGTTCAAAGTCATCAGAACCCTGTGGCAAGTCAGCTGACAAAAAAAAATGTGTTAGCAAACCGAGTCACAAACTCAAAAAAAAAAAAGAGCAAAAGAAGTCGTACCAATTGGAGATTCTGGATTTACTCCAAAGTCCCTCGGTTCTTCTTCAGGTGCCTCAACAGGATCCATCACCACCTCATCGGTTGGGACCTCAGGCATCACCAAGTCTTCCTCTGCTAAAAAAAAAAGAGAAGAAAAGCAGAAACAAGAAGCAAATCATAACATGGAAAAAATCCCATGAAAAGAAATGGAAAGAGAAAAAGGAAGAATCATACCTTCACCGACGGTCTCTTCTTCTCGGCTTCTCTTCTCTGGAGGCTCGTCAGCATCCACTGGCACATCCTCATTGATAGTAAGAGGAACTTCCAAGTTAGGAGAGTCCTCATGCTGCCCCTTGCTGTGATGATGACTCCTCCCCCTCTTACTCCAGCGGGTTCGCTTCTTAGAAGAACCTACCCCGCTGTCAGAGTCAGGTTTCCCACTTGACTCCTCACTGGATGGTCTGCTCTTGCCAGTAGACTCCACGGAAGCTTGCCTCTGTGCCGCTTGCATCCAAGCGCCAAGTTCGGCTTCCTCCTGTTCTAGCTGCTCCAAAGCCTCATCAGGTATTTCACGAACAGCTTCAGAACCAATGACGCCCTGGTCACCGAGAAAGCCTATCTTGTGCTTCTCTCCAGAAAGGAAGGCCCAAACTTCCTCTCGCCGGATGCCATCCGACTTTCCAAGGCCCTTTCCAGATGCCAGCTTCACATCAAGCTCCTTCTTGGAAAGCCCCCGATATGCCGAAAAGCTCTCCGCGAACCACTTCGCAAAGCCGGCAGTCCGGGAAGTCAGCAACACAGGATAAGAAATCATGGCTGTAGTGTCTTCAGCACTATAGAAAGCCCATGCACTTCTCCCGTCCTGTAAGCCTCCAAAGCGCTTCACCATGCTTGAAGGCGCTCCAACAACGCCTTAGAGAAAAGCCCAGCTGCAAAGCAAAGCGAGAGGGTACATACGGCTGGATGTCGACGAAAAGATGTCTGCGGTACACCATTGTGCCGACACGTATGCTGAAAAGCCACTCTCTCTCTGCATTTGTCAAGGAATAATGCCTTCCCGACCCCGCCCTGGTAGAGTCTCGGGAGGCACCAAAATCAAAAGCCTTCTTCCGCAACTCCGGAGAAAGCTTTACTGAAGATTGCCCCATCTCGACGTCCCTGAACCGTCGGATCCTCATGCGGGCAAACAAAAGTGATTCAGACACGGCTTTGCCCTTAGCCAGTCGAATCATCAAAGGATCATCATCCTGTGCAGCACCCAGCCGATGGAAGCCAGGACAGTGGTATACATACCACGAATAAAAGATATGGGCTGAAAATACCCTATTCATGGGAAGCCCAAGCCGAACCAAAAAAGCAGCAGCCTGCAGTTCGGTACACAAGTAGGAGTAAAGAGCTGGCACCAAAGCAAGCTGCTCTCCAAACGCCATCTGACAAGCCGGAAAAATACAATGCGGCCTGATGTGCGTTCCATCTCCTCCAGCAAAAACAGCCTCACCAAGCCAATAAGTGAGGTAAACAGCGAGATCTCTCCGCAGTGCAATGTCAGGACATATGGCGTTTGTACTTGCACAGAAATCTCTCAACTCTTCTTGCATGGCCAAGATCTTCTTTGAACTTGGATCTTGAGCTCCGGCTTCTTGGGTCACGCTATCAGAAGGCTCCCTGCTATCAAAAAAGTTGGGGAATGAAGAGCTAAAACTCTTCCAACTGCTGGATCTAACTTTCAAACCCCCCTTCTCCTTCAAAAAATCATAGAAGGCGACAAGCTGAAAGTATAGAAGCCTGAACTCCTCAGACTGCCCCTCGAGGACGCTGTCAATCGGCATAAACTCCTCATAGAGTTTGCCGAGGATGGGCAATCCAGTAATAGCGCTCAGCTCCTTCAAAGAAAAACCAATCTCACCATTCGTCACAACGAAGGTATTGGTTTGTGGGAGGAATGACTCCAGCATAGCCATGAAGGCCTCGTCGGAAAAGATCACGGTCTCCCTAAAGGCGCGGACCGCATCAAAAATCCCGGCTTCCTTCAAAACGGCGCCACCAATCAGCAGGACGCGATCAGTCCACGACTTCCACTCGGAGTCAGCATTGAAGCGGCCACGAAGTCGGAAAGGCTTGATCCAATTGCTGCCGTCACCACTGAAAATACCAAGGCCCACCGGTCTCAAATCGACCGACGGATAATCAGAGCCCTGGTAGCCGCTGGATGGCATCAACAAGTCCATGTCAACAGGCGACCTCTCCGTATATCCAGGAGAACCGCCAACAAAAACCCCGGTCTTGATTACATTTGTCCTTCTCACCCAACTTGGAGGATCTTCCCTCTTAGGGCACGTGGGGGCAAGGCTCAGAATCGAGACGGTGCGATCAAACGTCGACCGGGTAGCAACAGTCTTCTTCTCACCATCTGCTGTGAAGGAAAACTGAAAACATCTCCTCTGGTATGTCATGTCATCAGGGACTGCATCACCAAAGAAGAAGGTAGGCTTGGGCAAAACGCTCTGATCTTCCATCACCCATGGACGACTGCTTACCATGATCTTATAGAATTCCTCTCCCTTGAGAGCAATCAGTCGCTGCCTCATCTCATCTCTGTTGAGGGAGTCGCACTCTTCCAGATTTCTCTCAACATACTGGACCTTCTCAAAAGCCTGCTGAACGGCCGGATTAGAAGATCTAGAAGATCGACGAGGTACGCTTGTAGCAGGCTCTTTACCCTTGTTCGCTCTGGAGGAACCACCTGAAAAGGATGGAAAAGAAAAAGATCAAACATCAAATGACAAATCTCGCTAAAAAAATCTGGCGAAATTTTGACATGATGACGGGGCAATTCCGAAGAAAAGGAACTATCCCGAAAGAAATAGAAAGCTTGAAGATGGGCTCAACATCGCTGCGAGCTTCGAAACTCCAAACTTTCGAAACCTCAAAGTCTCCGCAAAATCAGGAAGGGCTCAACATCACTGCGAGCTCCAAGTTCCCAAATTTGCAAAAACTTTCAGGTATGCTATCACATCATGCTACAAATTTAATTTACAAATTGAATGCATGCATGAACATCTTGGTTTGCGAAAAAAAATGCATTATCATGATGAGCAAAAAAAAAAAAAAGAAAAGAAACTTTCTCTAAAAAAAAGAGGGGAAAGAAAACAAAAAAAGAAAAGAAAAGAAACTTTCTCTAAAAAAAAGAGAGGGGAAAGAAAACAAAAAAAGAAAAGAAAAGAAACTTTCTCTAAAAAAAAAAGAGAGGGGAAAGAAAACAAAAAAAAAAGAAAGAAAAGAAACTCTCTAAAAAAAAAGGGGAGGAAAAAAAAAAAGAAGAAAGAAAGAAAAAAAAAAAGAGAAAAAAGAGAGGGCTGGCCCACAGGCCACGTGGCCGTACGGCCAGATCCGTACGGATCTGTCCGTACGGCCCACAAACAAAAAAAAAAACAACAAAAAACATGAAAAAAAAAAAAACGTGTAAAAAAAAAGAAGGGGAAAACACGTGAAAAAAAAGGAAGAAAAGAAAAAGAAAGAAACAAAAAAAAGGGGAAAGAAAGAAAGATTTTTTTTTTTCCTACAATGGAGTTTTCTTGAAAAAGGGAACTTACTTGAAGCCATTGATGGAGAAGAAGAAGAAAAGTCTTGAAGATCTTGAAGAAGAAAAGCTCTTGGTCTTGAAGCCCTCTTGAGATTATTGCAAAAGAAAGTAATAAGAGCAAGAGATCCAACCTTCTCCTTGCTTTTATAGAGGAGAGCAAACCAAAGAAGGAAAGAAGAAAGAGGTAAGTGTTACTAATTAGTAACCTTACCAAAAGAAAGAGATTAGAAAGATTCTTTCCCAAAAGAAAGATATCTTGAAGGATTTTCTCCCAAAAAGAAATCTATGACGGATTCTTTCCCAAAAGAAAGATATCTTGAGATATTCTATCCCAAAAATAAAGGGATCATGAGAGATTCTCTCCAAGTAAAGATATTCTTGGATATTCTCTATCCAAATGAGATATTTTTGGATATTCTTTACAAAAATGACACCATATGAGATCTAAGCCATTTCAAAAGCTTAAGGTCCCATGGGTTAGCCCATATGAGCCAGGTTTGACCACCTAGGCACACAAAAAAAAATAATAAAAAAAAATAAATTTTGGGCTTTTAGTCAAAGAGAAATCCCTCTTACCAAGAGCATACAAAAATGGTTCCATGCCTCTTTTGAGTTGATTGGACCATACAAAAGAAAATTCCAAAGCCCCATGAGCTTCCAAAAATCAAACCATCCAGCCTCATCTGCCAAATTGAGCCAAAATCTTGAAATTGACATTCCACAAAAACCAAAACCAAATCCTGGTCCCCTAACTTGCCACATACAGCCTGTTAGGTCACAAGACCAAAAACCAAAAACCAAAACCTGATCCCCTAACTTGCCACATACAGCCTGTTAGGTCACAAGATCAAAACCAAAATTGATCCCCCAACATTCCACATACAGCTTGTTGGGTCACACGATCAAAACCAAACCCGACCCCCTAACCTGCCACATATAGCCTGTTAGGTCACAAGGTCAAAACCCAAATCCACATCCCTGATGTCATCTTCAAAACTTTGCCTCGAGATGGTACGTGATCCCTTTCACTACCATAAAATTCCCCTGGAAGCTCAAAAGGCTACAAATACCAAAAAGAAAGACTGCTCAAAGACTCTTGGTCAAGTCACAGGCTCTCCTTCAAAAATCTCTTCGAGGCACATCGACTACAAAAGTTAAGCAACTCGCCGCTGTACCTCGAGGGGGCATTTGTTGACACCAAAAATGTCACTTTGCCTTTTCAAGATCCAAAGAGCTACATGAAGTCGCAACCTGCCATAAATAGGCAATGCTGCTTCCAAAAATCAAATCTTGTCAGAATCAAACAAAAACTGCAAGATTCTTCCAGACAGCCAAAAGAGGAGTACACAAGAAGTTTCGGGCCATTTCAAAATCATTTGGCCTAACTTCGCTTCTCCGACAGCTGAAAAGGAGCTCTCGGCGGCAAAGCTCTCCGGGACCATGGTTTCCAAGACAGAGCCTATGGATCATCTTAAAATGACTCCAATAGGTTCCCTGTCAAATTTCAAGTCAATCGGACATCGGTTGACCGCACATCAAAACCGCGACATCTTCATCGCGACAAAAAGCAAGTATACAGGTGATAGGACCCCAAACGGCTTCAAAACTCAAACAAAAGCCTATGGTTGGTCTTATTTATTGCTCAGGAGGCTTCACACCAAATTTCAGGTCATTCCGACATCGTTTGACCCAGTTTCAGCTTCTGACGGAAAATCGGCAGCTCTGCGCGACAAAGTCTTCGGCTTTCTCAGGAAATTCGAAACTTTGCAAAATAAAATGCAAGGATTCTCATCAGGTTTCCTACAAAGAAATTAGGCCAATAAATGGTCAAAATGTCAAGGAAAAGTACAGAAGAAAAAAGAATAAAAAAACAGCAAAAACGGACGCAAAACGGGACACGAAAGGGGGAAAACCCCCCAGGGTCGCCGGCGACCTTGGAACCCGGGGTCGCCGGGAAAGCCCCGGAAACCCCGGTTTTCGCCGTTTTTTCGCGATTCGAAGAGCCCAGCCTCTGGTACTTTCCAAAATTCATGCTTTTGAGACACCAAGTCCTCTGACATCCGTCCAAAACACGGGTCAATCATCAAGAGTATCGAAAACAATATTGATCGCCACCCGGTCAACCAAAAAAAGTGTGCTTTCTACCCGACCGATCGAGAAATCGACAGGACAGATGGCACCGACCCGCTGTTGGCAACAAACACCTGAAATTACATGATCATCTGATGTCGATCTACATGAAGATCCATCGATGATCATCAACAGAAGAATCCCAAAAGACGTGGCACGGCCCGCGACTCTTCAGCTGCTCGGCGACCACTTAATGCGATTAATTGACTAGCTTTATTACAGTCATTAATCCATTTCTTTGGACGGCCCAATCAGAAGCAAGCATTCGGGAGTTACAAGTCAAGAGATTCATGGCATTTAACCCATGAAACTCCTCCCATCATGGCGATTAAAGGCGATTAAATGCCCTCAATCTCCTCCGGCCAATCAGAAGCCAAGAAAAAGGAGTTACAAAATAAACAATTCAATTTTGTAACTCCTCCCATTATGCGGCTTAATGACAATAAAAGCCCATAAACCCACCTAAAGGCTACCTAAAGGCCTATAAATAGGAGGGCTCTCCAAGAAGAAAGGACATCACAGAGCATCAGAAACATCAGAGAAAAAAGCACAAGCACACAGACAGAAATCCAGAGAAAGGAAAAAGAGAGAAAACTCTGCGGAAGTTCTACACCGGCCACCGCAACAAGGTGACAAAAGTCCCTTGGGGGTACCCCCCCCCCCCCAAGGTCCTTGCCTTCTCCTCCTGCCTCCAATGGCTTAGATGTGGCTTTTCAGCCCGTCTACTCGGCTTTTTATTGGACATAGGACCTCCTTTTGGTCTTTGTCTTCTAAAAACCTGAGGTTATAGCCAAGCCAAGCGAATCAATAGCATCCTCTGTTCTCATCTGCATGGATGATGGCGAAGCCCACACATGGCTTGCGACCGTCAATCTAAACGGGTCCCCCACAATCTCCTGAGAAGTTAGATCCTCCTTTTCTTGCTTTTCATTGTAGTTTGTATTTTTTTTAAAAGAGACAAAAATCACAATTCTTGTCTTTCATTGTTGATAAGGATTGTAAATCGGCTATAAACGCCAAAATCGGCTATAAACGCCAAAAATCGGCTATAAACGCCAAAATCGGCTATAAATGCCAAAAAAATCGCCTTTCACGGCAAATCAAGAAAATGTCTCTTTTCTTAAATATATGTGCAATGGAAAACTTGAAAGAAGTTGATTTCCTTTTTACTTGCGAAGGTTGATCTCCGGATCACCACTTGCAATTCCAAGTAAAAATAGAAAATCTGGCACACCCACAAAAAAAGAAATGTTGATGCACGCCCCCTTGCCCCCCGGTTACGAAAGGGTCGGACCCGACGGACTCCCACGTCCGCCGACCTCGGTAGGAACCCGAGCATCCGGGGCACGGTCCATCAACAGTAGAAAAGGTAAGGATAATTTCCGCCATACATATAATTCTATCCATCCAAATATTCAATAACCAAACAGATTAATGGAGTCACGTGAAAATTACAAAAAAGGAAAAATGTATAAAAAAAATAGAAAAAAAAATCAGGCATTCTCTTCCACCCTATATCTACAGACAGGGCAACAGTTGATCTGCATCAACCATTCCACAATGCATTCTCCATGAAAAAAATGAAGGCAACTTAGTTCTTTAACTTCGGTCTTATCAACGAACTCTTCCAAACATACCATACATGTCTCAATTGAATCTTGCCCGCCTTTAATGAATCTCTTTGTTAACAATGCGGATGTGATCGCAGTTTCTGTTGCAGGAACTGCCCCAAAGCCCATATTATAATTCAAATTCTGGGATTCTCTCAATGCCCGATCAATCGTCTCATCAAACCAGTAGTTAGTGTAGAGCTCAATTCTGACTGAAATTGAAAGATTCTTGAAGCATCTTCCTAGAGCATCAGCTTTCATGGCTTTGTTTTTAACATAGGGTGATAACGGGATCCTCACCTCATCAGCAATCCGATTTGAAAGTCCCATTTGAGAAATCATGTGGCGAAGAAACCCATCCAACATTTCTGGCAACAACAGATCAGAAATGCATGTCGTGAAATCCTTCCATGGGCTCAAAAGCTCTCTTCGCTCGACCCTAAATATGGAGGCTCTGAAGATTTAGGGTTCGAGATCTCTAGATTGGTCCATTCAATAAATCAGCCCACTAGTTTGCAAAAAATAATAAACTACGTAGCGGAAATAAAATCACAAGCGCACACCACAAGGACACCAAATTTAAGGTGGAAAACCCTAATCGGGTGAAAAAACCACCGATCCGAACTGGATCTAATCAAACACTATGAATCTCGCATTTACAAGAAACTCAGATTTCTTCCCTAGATATCCCCTATCTAAAGACTGAAGTTACCTTGTATCACATCACGCTTCAATGACATCACACCGTTGATTGCAACAGATCCAGCGCTTGACTCCTCAAATCTTCTACGCAAGAAGATGATCTTCTACAAGGGATGCAGAAGAACCTGGCTCTCTAGAGTACTTGGCAGCACAACTCTTCAAAAATCTCTAGAGAAAATTTCTCTCAATTTGATCACAAATTCAGAACTTGAAAGATGATCTGTGTTTCTTTGGGTTGTGAGAAACACGCAATTTATAGCCCCTAATTCGCCCATAAGACTCCAAATAATAACCTACTTAGAATAGAGTCATTTTCCCAATTTCTTCTTACAGTCCGGAATGAACTAGACTCCCTGCGCTAACCTCGCTATAGCGAGGCATGCCTCTGACTCGGGACGAATTTTGGCCTGACGGCATTTTTTTTTATTTTTTGCTGCCGTTTTTGTTGATTTTTGATGCCTTGACTTCAATATTCTAACAATCTCCCCCTTTTCGCAATTCTTGGACAAAATTTCCCTAATACAATATGATCTACCCAAAAGAAAAACCCAAACACATTGAATTTTAAACAAAAAAAATCAGCACTGTAGATCTTGAATTGCCTTAGCTTGTAGAACTCTTTTGGGCTTCATTCTTCTCCCCCTGAATTTATTCATAATTGACAAACAAAAAATCATTCAGCTTCCGTCCACCTGGATGCAGTAGCTCCCCCCTCGATTTTGACTCCCCCTCACTATGATCTTCGTATCAGCACTGGGGGTGGGAGCTTGACCTCCTTGATCAGGGCTTTTTATGATTAGCCACCCACACTTTTGTAGTTGGAACTTTCAGCACAGTGTGAGCAAACTCCTTAGGCAAATCAGATTTTCTAATCCAAATTGGAGTTGTCTTGGGTCGAGAAAGATTCTTCCGCCATTGCTTGGTCTTGGGTAGACTCTGCGCTTTTTGCAATGGGGACGAATGTGTCCTTTCTTTCCACAATGTTGACAAGTGGATGTGCATGCAGTGCGTGACATATTCTTTTTCTTGAAACTACTCGACACATTATCTATATGTGCAGTATGTGGAGTAGCATGTGCAACACTTGAAACAAAAATTGTTTTACCTTTAGTATTTGAAGTGGATGCACCATTATCATAACCGAGACCGCTTCTGTCAAACTGAGACTTCTGACTACACAAGATATTTGTAAGAGTCTTCGAACCAGTGTTCATCTTGTTTAGTAAAGCTTGTTTCATTTCTAGCTCAGACAGAGTGATCTTCAACCTTCCTTCCAAATTTTCTTTTCAGCTTTAACAGTCTGTAACTCCGTCTTCATATTCTCAATCTCTTGTTCAGCCTTTTCAAGTTTTTGACTCTCAGTGGTCAAATTTTCAGCCATGCAGTTTTTCTGACTTTCCAAGAGATGAACCTTTTCAAGTGCTTCTCTAATTCAATTCTCAATGCAGAATTTTCTTCTTGAGCAGCTTGAAGCTTGATAATAATCTTCTTGCCATGCATTGTCATCTTGACACAATCAGCATATGTAGCATGATACAACTCTTCATAATCTTTCTCTTGATCTGACATCTCATCATCATGATCTTCATCAGTGTCATTGTCAGACAAACTTGCCATTCACAGTTTCAGAAGTTTTAATTAAAGGATCTTGTTCTTCTTCTGATGACTCTTCCTTCCAAGTTGTGTTGAGAGCCTTTTTCAATGCACCATTTTTCTTGTTGGCACACTCACTAGCATAGTGACCATAGCCGTGGCACTCAAAACACTTAGTTCCTTTTGCAGAATCCTTCTTCTCAAATTTAGAATTCTTCCACTTGACTTGTTTTGACTTCATGTACTTCTTGAAACAAGTAAACATTTCAGCCATAACATATTCAGCCTCAGATTCAGAATCAGAACCAGACTCAGTTTTCTTTTCATGTTTCTTTCTTGATTCTGAGTTGGCTTTCAAAGCAATACCTTTCTCTTTTGATTTTCCTTTATCCAAACGGTTTGCTTCAAAGGTTTGAAGATTTCTAACCAGCTGGTTTACCTTGAGGGTATCAAGATTCTTATTTTTTTCAATAACATCAACTTTAGAATCGAACCTCAAAGGTAGCGACCTCAGAATTTTCTTGACAATCTTGTTTTCTTGAATTTCCTCACCCAGATTGAAAATAGAATTGACAATATCATTCGATTTTGCATAAAATTGATCAAAGGTCTCATCTTCTTCCATCATGATGGTTTCAAATTCTTTAGTCAGCCTTTGCAATTTAGATTGTCTCACCGTGTCTGTACCCTCATACACTCTCTGTAAGACTTCTCATGCTTCTTTTACAGTTTTGCAAGTGGAAATCCCGCGGAACTCTTTAGCAGACACTCCATTGTATATACCATTCACTGTCTTGTTATTACAATTGGAGGCATGCTTCTCATCCTTAGTCCATTGGGCTTTAGGTTTAGGAATAGTTTGTCCACTAACCACAATTGTTGGTCTAGAGTAGCTCTCTTTAACAATATCTCAAACATCATCATCAATGGACTTAAGGAACCCAATCACCCATTGCTTTCAATATGCATAATTAGAACCATCTAGCAAAGGGGGCTTAGAAGTTGATGTCCTTTCTCGATTGAACACCATTCTAGAAATCTTTTTAGATCAAACACAGCAAATTAGTGTAACCCGCTCTGATACCAATTGAAGATTTAGGGTTCGAGATCTCTAGATTGGTCCATTCAATAAATCAGCCCACTAGTTTTTAGAAAACAATAAACTACGCAGCATAAATAAAATCACAAACACACACCACAAGGACACCAAATTTAAGGTGGAAAACCCTAACTGGGTGAAAAACTACCGATCCGAACTGGATCTATTCAAAAACTATGAATCTCGCAATTACAAGAAACTCAGATTTCTACCCTAGATATCCCCTATCTAAAGACTGAAGTTACCTTGTGTCGCATCACGCTTCAATGACATCACACTGTTGATTGCAACAGATCCAGCGCTTGACTCCTCAAATCTTCTACGCAAGAAGATGATCTTCTACAAGGGATGCAGAAGAACCTGGCTCTTTAGAGTACTTGGCAGCACAACTCTTCAAAAATCTCTAGTGAAAATTTCTCTCAATTTGATCACAAATTCGGAACTTGAGAGATGATCTGTGTCTCTTTGGGTTGGGAGAAACACCCGATTTATAGCCCCTAATTCGTCCATAAGACTCCTAAAATAATCCACTTAGAATAGAGTCCTTTTTCTAATTTCTTCTTACAGTCCGAAACGAACTAGACTCCCTGCGCTAACCTCGCTATATCGAGGCATGCCCCTGCCTCGGGACGAATTTTTGGCCTGACAGCAAATTTTTTTTTTACTTTTTGCTGCCGTTTTTGTTGACTTTTGACGCCCTGACTTCAATATTCTAACAGGCTCCATTGGTAGAACGGGCCAAACAAGTCTCAATCTCATTCAGCTTCTGTGATAATTTGGCCTGATTTAAACCTTCACCTTCTCCCCACTTTACGATCAATCCCAACGACATAGCATGGAGTGTACAGTCCTGAGTGGGGTACCAATTCTGATTGGAACCCATGACTGTTTTCTTGAACAAGAAAGAGAAAGAACAAGGAAGAAAGAACCAGAAGAATCTTTAAGAACAATCGCACAGAAGGAAAATAATAACAGGAGAAGAGAAAGCTCTGTTATGAAGATCACAGGAGAAGAGAGAGATTTAAATAAGTTTAGTAGAGAGAGAAAGCTGTAAGAACGACAACAGGCAACAGCTGTAACCGTAAGCACCGCCAAACTATCAACGGTCATGTATTTCAAATAAACGGTACTTTGGTCACTGATAAAAGGAAATCAGCATCTATGTGTGGGTCCGCATGGATTTTAGATGGTGGATGCTTACCGTTGATTTTAGATGGTGAAAATCTTAGATATGTGATGTTACTTAAGATTAACGGTCCGGATCATTGTGTCATGGTCATCACTTGGCACAACATTAACCCAAATGTCCAACTGCACCAAAACCCAAACCTAAATAACAACCATTTTCAATTGGGGTTTGATCAATGTTATATGCTTTTTAAAAAGAGGATTTAATCGGAAAAATACTTAATGCGCACGTGTGATCCGATCAAACAATCTAGATGGTGGTGCACCAATTAGAGCAATTGGGCCGAATTTTCTCTCTCTGTTTTTTTTTAATACCTCTTTGGCACGTCGTCGGCGCTGACCTTATTTACACTGCATAAGGTCGGTGCCAATTCTATCCGCGAACCCTATTAGAGCTCAAAACTCTATTACTTCCCATTCTTTTCTTTTCTCTTCCAGTATACCACCGAGACTGACCTTGGACGAGTGCTCCTGCGCGGTAGCTTGCCATTTCCACTTGCATCGGGCTTCAAACTTCCTCCACAACTGCATCTCTTTGCTCCTGATCTATTTTTCCATCGTTTGCTTTTCCCATCTTGATTGCAGAGGTATCTATCTCATTCCATTTTTGAATCTTTCTCTATGTTTTTGTATTTTCCTTCCTTTTGGTTCTCCCACCATCCCGCACAAGATATCGAAGTACATGGTACATGGGTTTCAACATCGTTGTGGGATTTGTAGATTGTTCGTTTGAATGGACTAGGGTTTGTAGGATCCCAAATTTGGGGCTTTCTAAGTTGAGAATGACGATGATTTAGGAGCAGTTACCGTCTTTGGCAGTTAGAATGAATTTGTTCTCCTTGCTTAATTTTCTTATTTTGTGAAATGGATTGAGTTGATATTGGTCCCAAAGCTTTATGATAACAGTTTCATTCTATTTTTTAGTGTTCATTTGGATCTGTAATGAAATTAAGAATATGATTTGATTAGTTTCCTTTTTTATTTTATTGGTCTTTTTGTCTATTGCCAAAACCT
This sequence comes from Litsea cubeba, assembly GCA_012931725.1. Classification (NCBI taxonomy): domain Eukaryota; kingdom Viridiplantae; phylum Streptophyta; class Magnoliopsida; order Laurales; family Lauraceae; genus Litsea; species Litsea cubeba. The sequence goes on from CM022947.1 coordinate 73,368,577, forward strand.
GCCTCATTGATGCAGCCCAAATGCATGGGATCCATATGGAAAACATGTCTCAAGTCAAGTGACCCAAAATTAGGTCATTTTGTGTTCCAAAAATGGTCACTAGTTTCTTTTTGAAAGCACATTTTAGTTGAACTAGGTCTGAAATTGTTATCAATGAACCACCATGGGAACAATAATGAAACTCTTTTTAATCGGACTATTTATAAAAAAAATGGTTCATATACAAAGAGGAAGGTTATAAAATTAAAATGTTAGGATAATTTCACTAGAATAATATTGGTCTCATACTTTACTAGCAAAGAGAAATCCGTGTCGAGCACGGGCAAACAATTAACCAACTAAATTTGTTATACGAAAAATTATAAAGAGAGTAAAAATTGGAGACGCACCAATTTTTTAGTGCATATTTTTTTGCAAAATTAGCGAAAGGTCCCTATAATTGAATGTATCCAGCCTCCAGTCCAAGGAAAAACTGTTTAAGGCCTATGGTCCACTTAGCTAGACTGTTTGCAGCGAGGGGTCCCTGAGCCCACACGTTTTCATTTTTAGGACTAAATTGCCCTTTCAAGTTTAGGCATAAAATTATGAAATTTCAAATTTTATATTATCCCTCTTCTTTTGCAACGAGCCTAGGTTTGTAGGGTTGGATTGTGCTAATTTTTTCACATCGTCTTTGTTCTAGAAAAGAGCAGGTTCCGATCTTGAGGGGGGCATGCTGATCGAGAGTGGGGATGAGGGAGGAAAGATCGGGACGAGATCCGCCGAAAACATAGTGGACGTTGCCACACCCACCTGCACCCGTCTCCCTTGTCTTCTTCCTCTTCTCCTTCTTCTCCACTCTCTCTCCCTCTCTAATCTTCCGCCCTCTCTCTCTCCCCTTCTTCTCTCCCTGCCTCTCTCTCGTTTTCTTTCTCCTCCCCGCTCTCGGTCTCTCTCCTCCCTCTTCCTCTCCTTCTCTGCTCTTTCTCGCTCCCCCTCTTCCCTCTCTTGCCAGAGATCTGGGTGCAGTGGGCCACACACTACACAAACTGGTATTAGAGATATTTGGCGTGATCGTCGGAGATCCGACGGATCGGATCTTCAAAGGGTCCATCGGAGAAGGGGTGATCAGATCTGACGTGTACGTCAGCAAGTATATGCTTGCTCGCGGTTCAATAGAAGAAAAAGAAGAAACGGAGGATCGGAACTCTTGATTCATCCCCAATCTCGATCAGCGTGGTCCCCTCTTACTCACGGTCTGCGCATTAATAGAAGAAGAAAAAGAAACAGAGGATCGAAACTCTTGATTCATCCTCAATCTCGATTAGCGTGGCCCCCTCTTTCTCCCCACTATCCTTCTCCAGCCAAGCTGTCTGATGCTAACATGCGCCCATGGTGAAGGTAAGAATGCAGTCGCCACTGCCATATCCTTTGGCAAAGATGAAGAAAAAGGAAGATGATGGAGTCCATGGACGAGAAATCAGAGGACCTATTTTTGTCTTTGTTTTGTGGTGCTTGGGCTTTTAAAATTTATTTGAGTTTTTATCAAATTTAGCTGAGTTTTTGTCAAATTTATCTGAGTTCTGGACAAATCTATCTGAGTTTTTGGCTATTTATATGAGTTCTGTAACAGATTTATCTGAGTTATGAACAAATCTATCTGAGTTTTTAGCAAATTTATTTGGTTTTTTGAAAAATATAGTCGAGTTTCTGACAATCTCCATTTTAAAATTTTTATCTGAGTTTTTGAACGAATATTTCTGTGGTTTGGCTAAATTTATTTGTATTTTCTTAGATCTATTTGTGTTTTTGAATTTTATTTGCGTCTTTTGAAATTTATTTGTATTTTTTGAAATAAACTTAACTGAGTTTTGACAAAAATACTTGAGTTTTTTAAAAAAATTTTGAAATTTGAAAAATTAGTTTATCTTAGTTTTTGCAAATGTATTTGCGTTCTTTTAAATTTATTTGCATTTTTTAATTTTATTAACGTCTTTTGAAATTTATTTACATTTTATGAAATTTATTTAGATCTTTTGAAATTTATTTGGATATTTTGAAATTGATTTTCATCTTTTGAAATTTATTTGGGTCTTTTGAAGTTTTTTTCTTCTTTTTTAAATTTATTATGTTTTTTGAAATTATTGCATTTTTTAAATTTATTTGGGTTATTTTGAAATTTATTTGTGTGTTTTTAGAATTCATTTGAAAATCTCATTAATTAGATTCCATTAATCGTGGCCAATTAAATGGTAGTTGATCATTATTAGTGGGATATCCCACCAATCATGGGATATGATGTAAAGAAAGGGTAAATTAGACATTTCATATAGTGAAAAGTGTGAGAGGGACCTTTGGCTACATGAGTTTTTTTTTTTTTTGTGGACTGTTTGCAACAAAGTCATGCTTTGATGGACCTCCGACCAAAGCCCCTTATTTTTTTATACAATGCAATTAATAAATAAAATCAACAATATTAACAAATGTAGTTGATTGCAAATAGTCAATGATACATCATATACTTCCTTGCAAAATCAAGAATCTAACCTTCACGAACTTTAACTATTGTGGTGTTAGACAAAGTTATTTATCTTTTACTTCAAGTGGGAGTAATCTATCTCTAATATTGGATTGTTATGAAATGTATATTTTTTAGTGTTCATTATTCCATACAAGCATGAAATTTTTTAGTGTTCACTATTTCCGTCTTGTGAAATTTTTTTTATGTATGCTTGCTTTTTTATTTCTAATTTGGATGTACACAGATGTCTAAAGAGAATACATGCACGGACGAATTGCCCCGCAACAAGGCTAGTACCTCAAATGCACAACCAGCCCGACTTTTGGGCGAGAAAATGAGAGATCAAGCTATCATAAAAATGTGAATGCATCCAATAAAATTGTGACAAATGAAGCCTTAACAAGACCTACATTTAAAACATTTTGGTTTGGAAGGTTCCGCGTTTCATTTGGACAGAGCATTATTCCACAAGGGTATGGGCCAGACCATTGAGTAAGAAAAGGTAATGGTTTTGTCCGAGGATCGAGCTCAGGTGGTCAAGGTACATGAATTGGGCTCATTTGTGAATCAAAAGGAGAAAAAGTGTTGGTTTTGTTGCAGTTAAGAAAGCTTGATTTTTATGAAAACCTAAAGTACAAATGTTAAATGTCTACAACATTCAGTATGAGACATAACACTGCCACCATCATATCCAAATCAATATAATTGAACCCTACTTGCAAATAATGCTTCGAGCTAATAACTGCATACCGACTAAGACTGTATATCTAAATACAATAGAAATCGTGATACAAATAATAGAGTAGTGGGTATCCCTGAGAAGTAACAATATTGAGTGGGAGACATAAAAACCCTTCTCGCATCTTAGATAGCGCAAAATCATGCAGATACTTTTACTGCATGGAATACATTCTCTATATTGGTTATTGGTTTTCTAAACACCGCTTGGTGATATTGTATATGTTTTTTTGGTGTTTGTAGGTTGAGTGGCTGACAATGAAATAATGAGGTTATGGTTGGCGTGACCCCTACATTTGGACTCTTAATGTTTTGTCGAATATCTTGTTAGGAATTGTGTGTATTGCAATTTTATGGATGCATGTTCATTTTAGCATCATTTGAGTTTACACATATGCATTGTTTGTGAAAAAGTCGAGATCTAGAATTTTCATATGGATGGTTTTACAACTCTCAAACTTGTTTTTCATGCATGATTTGGTTTTCTACCTTGGATGCATAGTGTTGTAAAATTGATTTGGAATATGCATCCCTATGGTCTTAGACTTTCAAAATAATCTTCGCCATTGTTAGGTTCATGTTTTGAAAAACACTTTTGAGTTTATTAAAACATGAATCTAAGCTTGGTTTCCATGGACCCTCGAATCCTTAGTTTTATTGGAAAATTTTATCGGATTTAAATTGGACACTCTGTTTTTTATGAACCGTTTGGTCCGTGTTCAGTTAACCGAACTAGCTCATGTCGGTTAACCGAACTTCACCGAACCCAATTCGGTTCAAGTTACCGAATGCTCATTTTCCTATGAAACTGAGTTCGGTGATCACTTCGGCTCAGGTTCGGCTAACCGAACTAGAATTCAGTTAACTAACAAGTCAACCGACAACTAGCTGCTGGAAAGCTAAAGCTTTGATTCATTAGTTAATTCTCTCCTCAGTAAGCCTTGTTTTCCACATCACGTTACATGCTTTGTTTATATCTTTGGTAAGATTTTTTTAGCATGATAACTACGATTTACTGAATCCATTAAATGAATTTTATCTTGAATTGACTGTCTGGATTCTTCATTTGGATTCATACCAAGTTGATAGTGTTATCCAGGTTATAAGGATTGAAGATAACTGTTTGTTTAAAGTTGCTTTGCAAATTGAGATGTCTAATGTTTCAATGTAAACACTCATTTGTTGTGATCATATAGTGCAGGTGCACGAACTGGTGGTGTTGGAAAAATGTATTGCATCCCAAAAGAATTGTGCGACGATATCATCGCTCAACGGTAATGAACATTTAGATATGGTTTTGAATGGGCGAGGGAATAGTTGCCCAATAGAACTAAATATCTTTAAATGGGATTTAACTGGGGGTTTTGACTCATGATGGGCCTTAGCATAATAGGTATAGTATTTAGTCAAGTTTTGTAGCCTTTGAACTTATTAAATGAAGCGGAAAAAAATGGCAGTCTCTTACAGTCCAATATATGCACATATCATTAACACTTTGTGCAGGTTTAAGGTATGAGATCTCTAGATTGGTCCACTCAATAAATCAGCCCACTATTGTGCAAAAAATAATAATATACACAGTGGAATTAAAATCACAAGCACACACCACAAGGACACCAAAATTAAAGTGGAAAACCCTAACCGAGTGAAAAACCACCGATCCAAACTGGATCAAATCAAACACTATGAATCACGCAATTACAAGAAACTTATATTTCCTCCTCAGATATCCCCTATATAAAGACTGAAGTTATCTTGTGTCGCTTCACGCTTCAACAACTTCACATCGTTGATTGCAATAGACTCAATCGAGCGCTTGACTCCTCAAATCTTCTACGCAAGAAGATGATCTTCTACAAGGGATGCAGAAAAACCTGGCTCTCTAGAGTACTTGGCAGCACCACTCTTTAATAAATCTCTAGAGAATATTTCACTTAATTAGATCACTAATTCAGAACTTGAGAGATGATCTGTCTCCTTTTGGGTTGTGAGAAACACCCAATATATAGCCTCAAATTCGTGCAAGAGACTCCTAAAAAAATCCCACTTAAGATAGAGTCATTTTTCAAACTCTAAAACAGAGTCCGGAATCAACTGGGCTTCTCCCTGCGCCACCCTCGCTATAGTGAGGTGCCTCTCTGCCTCTTTAGCGTTTTTCTTTTTTTCTTTATTTCTGACAGCAGCTTTTGTTGACCGAAGTGACCTTTTGACCTAACAATCTCCCCCTTTTGGCAATTCTGGGAAAAATCTTTCTAGAACAATACAATATGATATACCCAAAAGAAAAACCCAAAATACATTGAATTTAAAAAAAATCAGTACTGTAGATCTTGAATTGCCTTAGCTTGTAGAACTCCCTCTGGCTTCATTCTTCTCCCCCTAAATTTATCCATAATTGACAAACAAAAAATCATGCAGCTTCTGTCAATCTGGATCCAGCAGTAGCTCCCCCTCAATTTTGACTTCCCCTCACTATGATCTTCGTATCGGCACTGGGGGTGGGAGCTTGACCTCATTGATCAAGGCTTTATATAATTAGCCACCCACACTTACGATCTTTCAGTTGAGTGTGAGCAAACTCCTTAGGGAAATTAGACTTTCTTACCCAAATTTGAGTCGTCTTGGGTGGAGAACAATTCTTCCGCCATTGCTTGGTCTTGGGTAAACTTTGCAGCTCCTTGTAATGGGGATGAATGTGTCCTTTATTTCCACAATGGTGATAAGTGGATGTGCATGCAGCGCGTGACACATTCTTTTTATTTTTTGAAACTACTCGACATATTATTTGAAAGTACAGTATGTGGAGTAGCATGTGTAACACTTGAAACAAAATTTGTTTTACCTTTAGCATTTGAAGTGGATGCACCATGATCATAACCGAGACCGCTTCTGTCAAACTGAGACTTCTGACTGCACAAGATGTTTGTAAGAGTCTTCGAACCAGTGTTCATCTTGTTTAGCGAAGCTTGTTTCAGTTCTAGCTGAGACAGAGTGATCGTCAATCTTCCTTACAAATCTTTATTTTCAACTTCTACTTTCTGTAACTCTGTTCGTAAGGTCTCAATCTCTTGTTCAGCCTTCTTGAATTTCTGACCATCCGTACTCAGATTTTCAGCTATGCAGTTCTTCTGACTTTCCAAGAGATAAACCTTTTCAGTGCTTCCTCTAATTCAATTTTCAATGCAGAATTTTCTTCTTGAACAACTTGAAGCTTGATAATAATCTTCTTGCCATACATTGTCATCTTGACACAATCAGCATATGTAGCATGATACAACTCTTCATAATCTTTCTCTTGATCTGACATCTCATCATCATGATCTTCATCAGTATCATTGTCAGACAAAGACCTAGTCATGAAAGCCACAAACTTGCCATTAACAGTTTCAGAAGTTTCAATTAAAAGATCTTGTTTTTCTTCTGATGACTCTTCCTTCCAAGTTGTGTTGAGAGCCTTTTTCAATGCACCCTTTTTCTTGTTGGCACACTCACTAGCATAGTGACCATAGCCGTGGCACTTAATTCCTTTTGCAGAATCCTTCTTCTCAAATTTAGAATTCTTCCACTTGACTTGTTTTGACTTCATGTACTTTTTGAAATAATTAAACATTTCAGCCATAACATCTTCAGCCTCAGATTCAGAATCAGAACCAGACTCAGTTTTCTTTTCAGGTTTCTTTCTTGATTCTGAGTTGGCTTTCAAAGCAATACCTTTCTCTTTTGACTTTCCTTTATCCAAACGGTTTGCTTCAAAGGTTTGAAGATTTCCAACCAGCTGGTTTACCTTGAGGGTATCAAGATTCTTGATGGAACAGCGCTTCCGCTCGGTTCTACCGGGGTTGGCGGACGTGGGAGTCCGTTTGGGTCCGACCCTTTCGTAACCGGAAGGGGGCAGAGGCGTGCATCAACATTTTTTTGTGTGGGTGTGCCATATTTTCTATTTCACTTGGAATCACAAGTGGTGATCCGGAGATCAACCTTCGCAAGTAAAAAGGAAATCAACTTCTTTCAAGTTTTCCATTGCACATATATTTAAGAAAGAAACATTTTCTTGATTTGCCGTGAAAGGCGATTTTTTGGCATTTATAGCCGATTTTTGGCGTTTATAGCTGATTTTTGGCGTTTATAGCCGATTTACAATCTTATCAATATTGAAAGACAAGAGTTGTGTTTTTTGTCTCTTTTAAAAAAATACAAACTAGAATGAAAAGCAAGAAAAGGAGGATCTAACTTCTCAGGAGATTGTGGGGGACCCGTTCAGATTGACGATCGCAAGCCATATGTGGGCTTCGCCATCATCCATGCAGATGAGAACAGAGGATGCTATTGATTCGCTTGGCTTGGCTATAACCTCAGGTTTTTTAGAGGACAAAGACCAAAAGGAGGTCCTATGTCCAATAAAAAACTAAGTATACAGGCTGAATAGCCACGTCTAAGCCATTGGAGGCGGAAGGAGAAAGCAAGGACTTTGGGGGGGGGGGGGGGTACCCCCCCAAGGGACTTTTGTCACCTTGTAGCGGTGGTACGGTGTAGGATTTCCGCAGAGTTTTCTCTCTTTGATGCCTTTTTCTATCTGATTTTCTGGATTTTCTGCAGTCTGTTGTTTGTTTTCTCTGCTGTCTCTGTCCTTTTTCTTCTTGGAGAGCTCTCCTATTTATCGGCTTTTAGGTAGCCATTTAGGAGGGTTTATGAGCCTTAATTGTCATAAAGCTACATAAAGGGAGGAGTTATAAGATTGAATTCTTTATTTTGTAACTCCTTTTTCTTGGCTTCTGATTGGCCGGAGGAGATTGAGGGCATTTAATCGCCTTTAATCGCCATGATGGGAGGAGTTTCATGGGTTAAATGCCATGAATCTCTTGACTTGCCAGATGCTTGCTTCAGATTGGGCCGTCCAAAGAAATGGATTAATGACTGTAATAAAGCTAGTCAATTAATCGCATTAAGTGGTCGCCGAGCAGTTGAAGAGTCGCGGGCCGTGCCGCGTCATTTGGGATTCTTCTGGCGATGATCATCGATGGATCTTCATGTAGATCAACATCGGATGACCATGTAACTTCAGGTGTTGGTTGCCAACAGCGGGTCGGTGCCATCTGTCCTGTCGATTTCTCGATCGGTCGGGTAGAAAGCACACTTTTTTTTGGTTGACCAGTTGGCAATCAATGTTATTTCGATACTCTTGATGATTAACCTATGTTTTTGACGGATGTCAGAGGATTTGGTGTCTCAAAAGTATGAATTTTGGAAATTACCAGAGGCCGGACGCTTCGAATCAGGGAAATACTCTTGAAGATTTGATTTTTTGGAAAATACTCTTGAAGATTTGATTTTTTGGAAGTAGCATTGCTGTTGACACCAAAAATGTCACTTTGTCTCTTCAAGATCCAAAGAGCTACATGAAGTCACAACCTGCCATAAATAGGCAATGCTACTTCCAAAAAATCAAATCTTGTCAGAATCAAACAAAAACTGCAAGATCCTTCAAGACAGCCAAAAGAGGAGTACACAAGAAGTTTCGGGCCATTTCAAAATCATTTGACCTAACTTCGCTTCTTCCGGTAGCTGAAAAGAAGCTCCCGGCGGCGAAAGCATCGGAGACACCAAATCTTCGATCAGAGCCGATGGATGGTCTCAAAATACATCCAAAAGGCTCCACGTCAAGTTCCGAGTCGAACCGACAACGTTTGACCCTACATCAACCCTCGAATAGCTAAATCAAGCCTCTCGGCGAGAAGCACCGAGGCCAGCACTCATTAGATAGAGCACATGGACGGCTTCAAAATGCTTACAAAGGGCTACACGTCAAATTTCAGGTCATTTCGACAACATTTGACCATACTTTGACGCTAGGAAGCCAAATCAGGACTCTCGGCGGCGAAGCTCCCCGGGACCATGGTTTTCAAGACAGAGCCTATAGATCATCTTAAAATGACTCAAATAGGTTCCCTGTCAAATTTCAAGTCAATCGGACATCGGTTGACCGCACATCAAACCGCAACATCTTCATCGCGACAAAAGCAAGTCTACTGGTGAAAGAACCCCAAACGGCTTCAAAACTCAAACAAAAGCCTACGGTTGGTCTTATTTATTGCTCAGCAGGCTTCACCCCAAATTTCAGGTCATTCCGACATCGTTTGACCCAGTTTCAGCTTCTGACGGAAAATCGGCAGCTCTGCGCAACAAAGTCTTCGGCTTTCTCAGAAAATTGGAAACTTTGCAAAATAAATGCAAGGATTCTCATCAGGTTTTCTATAGGGAAATCAGGCCAATAAATGATAAAAAATGTCAAGGAAAAATACAGGAGAAAAAAGAATCGAAAAACAGCAAAAACGGACACAAAAACGGGACACAAGGGGGAAAAAACCCCCCAAGGTCACAGGCCCCTGCGACCCTGGCCCAAGGTCGCCACCCCTGCGACCCTAGCCCAGGGTCTCCTGGTGAACCCCGGAAACCCCATTTTTCGCCGTTTTTTCTCGATTCGAAGCGTCCGGCCTCTAGTATTTTCCAATATTCATACTTTTGAGACACCAAATCCTCTGACATCCGTCAAAAACACGGATTAATCATCAAGAGTATCAAAATCAAATTGATCGCCAACTAGTCAACAAAAAAAAGTGTGCTTTCTACCCGATCGATCAAGAAATCGACAGGACAGATGCACCGACCCGCTGTTGGCAACCAACACCTGAAGTTACATGGTCATCCGATGTCGATCTACATGAAGATCCATCGACGATCATCGCCAGAAGAATCCCAAAAGACGTGGCACTGCCCGCGACTCTTCAACTACTCATTGACCACTTAATGCGATTAATTGACTAGCTTTATTACAGTCATTAATCCATTTCTTTAGACGGCCCAATCAGAAGCAAGGATCCGAGAGTTACAAGTCAAGAGATTCATGGCATTTAACCCATAAAACTCCTCCCATCATGGCGATTAAATGCGATTAAATGCCCATAATCTCCTCCGGCCAATCAGAAGCCAAGAAAAAGGAGTTACAAAATAAAGAATTCAATCTTGTAACTCCTCCCTTTATGTAGCTTTATGACAATTAAGGCTCATAATCCCTCCTAAATGGCTACCTAAAAGCCTATAAATAGGAGAGCTCTCCAAGAAGAAAGGGAGACGGAAAAAAACAGAAAGCACAGACAACAGCACAAGAGACTGCAGAAAATCCTCAGAAATCTAAGAGAGAAAACTCTGCTGAAGGTCTACACCGACCACCGCTACAAGGTGACAAAAGTCCCTTGGGGGGTACCCCCCCCCCAAGGTCCTTGCCTTCTCCCTCTGCCTCCAATGGCTTTGACATGGCTTTTCAGCCCGTCTACTTAGCTTTTTATTGGACATAGGACCTCCTTTTGGTCCTTGTCCTCTAAAAACCTGAGGTTATAGCCAAGCCAAGCGAATCAATAGCATCCTCTGTTCTCATCTGCATGGATGATGGCGAAGTCCACATATGGCTTGCGACAGTCAATCTGAACGGGTCCCCCACAATCTCCTGAGAAGTTAGATCTTCCTTTTCTTGCTTTTCATTGTAGTTTGTATTTTTTTTTAAAGAGACAAAAAAAACACAACTCTTGTCTTTAATTATTGATAAGGATTGTAAATCGGCTATAAACGCCAAAATCGGCTATAAACGCCAAAAATCGCCTATAAACGCCAAAATCGGCTATAAATACCAAAAAAATCACCTTTCACAACAAATCAAGAAAATGTCTCTTTTCTTAAATATATGTGCAATGGAAAAACTTGAAAGAAGTTGATTTCGTTTTTACTTGCGAAGGTCGATCTCCGGATCACCACTTGTAATTCCAAGTAAAAATAGAAAATCTGGCACACCCACACAAAAAAATGTTGATGCACGCCTTTGCGCCCCGGTTATGAAAGGGTCGGATCCAACGGACTCCCACGTCTGCCGACCTCAGTAGAACCAGGCAGAAGCGTTGTCCATCAAGCTGGCACACCCGGTGGGACTCGTTCATTTGAGAACACGATGCTAGAAATGAAATATTTGCATATCATATCTTTTGCTCTATGCTTATATTTCTTTTCTCGATTCCTTGGCTACTTTCTAATTAGTGGCCTATATTGGATTCCGCATCTCAAAAAAAATGAGATGAGATTTTTTGGAAATTTCTAATTCTTTGAATTTATTTCCACTCTTTCTCTTTTCAAAAAAAAATCAGATTTTTCATTTTGAATTCAAAATTGAGAAACCTTGATCCTTTCCTATCGTTCATCGTGATTGCAGAAATGTTGAGCCTGTTCGACTAAGGTTTTGGGCCATCGTTTCTCTTCGATAAGTTAATTAAAGATCTTAAAAAAAAAAAGAAAACAAACAAAAAAATTCAGATTTTTTCATTTTGAATTCAAAATTAAGAAACCTTGATCCTTTCCTATCGTTCATCGTGCTTGCAGAAATGTTGAGCCTGTTCGACTAAGGTTTTGGGCCATCGTTTCTCTTCGATGAGTTCATTAAAGATCTAAAAAAAAAAATTAGATTTCTCAGTTTGGATTCAAAATTGAGAAACCTTGATCCTTTCCTATCGTTCATCGTGCTTGCAGAAATGTTGAGCCTGTTCGACTAAGGTTTTGGGCCATTGTTTCTCTTCGATGAGTTCATTAAAGATCTAAAAAAAAAAAAAAAAAACAAAAAATCAGAATTTTTCAGTTTGGATTCAAAATTGAGAAACCTTGATCCTTTCCTATCGTTCATCGTGCTTGCAGAAATGTTGAGCCTGTTCGACTAAGGTTTGGGCCATCGTTTCTCTTCGATGAGTTCATTAAAGATCTAGAAATAAAAACAAAAAAAACAAAAAATCAGATTTTTCATTTTGAATTCATTGAGAAACCTTGATCCTTTCCTATCATTCATCGTGCTTGCAGAAATGTTGAGCCTGCTCGACTAAGGTTTTGGGTCATCGTTTCTCTTCGATGAGTTCATTAAAGATCTAAATAAAAAAATAAAAAATTAGATTTCTTAGTTTGGATTCAAAATTGAGAAACCTTGATCCTTTCCTATCGTTCATCGTGCTTGCAGAAATGTTGAGCCTGTTTGACTAAGGTTTTGGGCCATCGTTTCTCTTCGATGAGTTCATTAAAAATCAAAAAATAAAAAAAATATATATATAAAAAAAAAGACATAGACCACTAAGGTTAAACCAACTGCGTTCTTTGATCATGGTTGATTCAAGAAAAGCCTTGTCCAGAGTGTGGAGACAGCTTGACTGTTCTAGGTAAGGGTCCTCCAAACGGGTTCATTAAGTAATCCTACCCTTACCTGGGGGCAATTCTATCAATCGAGATTTCATAAGACCGGGTTAGGAGGCCTATGTGTACTCTCTCGTCTTTTAAATAATTTTTTTTTCAAAAATTAAATTTTTAAAAATAAAAATTTTAAAATAAAAAATAAAAAATAAAAAATAAAAAAAATTTTGAAAAAAAAAATCTTAAAAATAAAAAAAAATAAAAAAAAATCTTCAAAAAAAAACTTCCGTCATTTTGGGTTTAGATTGGAGAAATCTTGGTCTTCTCCTTTCTGAGCACTGGCGCTCGCGGAAATCGCTGAGCCCGTGTTCAGATTGGAGTGCCTTTTGCCCTCTTTGATGAACCCAATATTGGCCTTTAAAAAAAAAAAAATCGTCATTTTTGGATTCAGATCCGAGAAATTATGGTTCATTTCTTTCTGAGCACTGGCGCTCGTGGAAATCACTGAGCCCGTGTTCAGATCGGAATACCATCTGCTCTCTTTGATGAATCCAATCTTGACCTTTCAAAACGGAGAATCTCATCTCATGGATGCGGTCTCAAAACATTTGTGTCTAGCGGCACTAGTACGCCCTTTCAGGGTCTACTGTATTGCGACCGGCACATTTGTAACTCCAACTTTATATTTTTCTTACATCGAGCAAGCTCTGCTTCTCGATAAGTTGAATTTAAGTTCACAATTGCTTCTAGCAGTCACTGGGACGTTCATTCTGGGCTTACCATACCTGCGATCAGAACAATTGTACCATCTATGGCATTTTGCCTTCTTCATATTGCTTGGGTCATCTTCCTCGAGCAATTTGAAAAGACAAAACCATAGAAGTTCCCATTTATGATCATTATATTCTTGTGATTACTAATGGATGTGGTCTTGTTTCAGAAACTTTTCGAAAACTAACAATGACAGCTTCACTAACCATTACTTTCGATGAGAGCAAGCACCAACTCATGCTTCAACAGAAGCAAACTACGCGCACCTACAAGCGCCCCATCAGCTGCTGAAGTGTCAACTCCCTCGGCAACTCTCTGAGGTCCGGGTCGACCTCGACTCCTCGGACTATTGTCTTTGGGACGTGGGACCATTCCCACTTCCCGAGGAACAAACTGCTCCTTCCAAGAAGCAAAAACTTGCCTCTCAACGTGTCACTACCGTGACACCAAAGGCGAGCACCAGAAGGCCCGAAGCCCGTGGCAGCCCCACGAAGCCTCGACAGCAAACGACCAGGTCTATCCCAAGACTTGGTCCCCAAGACCTTCACCAAAACAAAGAAGGTCCCAAACATCCACCAAGCCAGCATTCCTGGCCCCACTCAAGGAGAACTAGTTCTACCCTCTTGCTTACATGAAAGAGGAGAGACCCATCTCCAACCTGACTCCCAAGTCAACCCAGCATGAGCCGGCTTGTTCCTACAAGCCCAAAATCAATTCATGCATCACAAGGCCTCTGTAAGCACCTGCTAAGGCCTACAAACCTGCAGTTCAACCCTTCATCTCTACAGGGGCCGAACTCCAAAAACTCAAAGCTTCACTGCAACAGGCGATGGACAGGGTTCACATCCTGTCCTTGCCCAGCTACAAAGAAGACAAGCTCAGCTGCTGCGCCCGAGGGAGCACATCTTTCATCGTCAAAGCCCAGCCACAGCTGAACGAAGCTCAAATTGCTCGTCGTATATGCCACCGCGCGTCGTATCGGCAAAAGAGACTAGAGAAGCAAAGGACCCATCCTCCTACACTTCAAGTCTCTCCCAAATGGGTCGAAAAAGATAGACCCAACCAAGTTGTTGCGGTCCATATGGTTAGAAAAACCAGAAGACGACAAAAGTCAGCAACAAAAATCCATGTCCGACGTCCGATGACCCACAGCGTCTCCAGGACAAGAAGACATTCAGAAGAATCCCCTGCTCCTTCAAGCAAAGGACGGCAGAGTGATCCTTCCTCAAGCTCTTCTTCAAAAAGAATAAGCCCCAGCTCAGTCACCAGGACAGTTTCTTCGTTCGAATCACAAAGGATGAACGTCTTGGCTACAAATTCTGAGCCACCACCCCGCAATCCACCTCAAGATGATGCAATCACCCACATCCAGCAGTTGGAACAAGGCCAATAGAGGATTGAAACTCTGATGGAAAACCTTCTCCTCGCCTTCCAAAATCAGGCGAACAATGAACCTCCTCCGAATCATCAAGACGATGAGGTAAATGGAGAAGAAGAAAATGAGTCACGCGCCCTTACCAAAAAGGACGTAGACAGTATCCTTGCCAAAGCAAAAGAAGAGGATAACTCAAAGAGCATGGGATCAAGCAACCATATCCCTTATGGATGGACTCGGTCCCGTTCCCCACAAAATTCAAGCATCCTACTCTCCAAACATATACGGGGAAAGGATCAGCCAGACAGCAAGTCATCCACTTCAAGATCTTGATGGGAGCTATCGCGGATCAAGATGCACTCAAGATCCGCCACTTTGCAAGTACCCTAAAAGGTACGGCCTTCGATTGGTACTCCACTCTGCCGGAGGACTCCATCCAAAATTGGGCCATGCTAGAGACACGCTTCCTGACTCACTTCAAAGGTGAGGATCATCCCGCTACTATGGCTCAGCTGTGCAGCCTAAAATAGGGGGAGAATGAGTCAACATATGACTTCATTCACAAGTGGAAAGCAATGGCATACAAATGCTCTGATGTACTGCCACAAGCGTCGCTAGTCGACATCTGCTGAAACAACATGAGAGCCAGAATCCGCTCCATGATCATCGACAACAAATCAAAAAACCTGGGAGAACTCCTAGAAGCTTCCATGGAAGCTGAAACGGTGATTAAAGACCTCAACAGTCAGAAATCATCAAGAAAAGAGCCAACCGCCATTGCAACCTCTAAACCAAAGAAGAAAGAGGTCCTCAATGTGCAGACCAAGTCAGCTACTCAGCCACCAAAGAAAGCTGAAAACAAAGCTGCTGGTAAGAGACCTGAATTCTCAGATGCCTTCAAAGAACGAGCAGAGAAGAAATACCCGTTTGATGAAGATGTTGATGAAATCTTCGGGGCTCTTATGGCAAACGGCAAGCTCACGTTGCCTGAACCCAAAAGACCGGGTGATGTTGGCAAAACCAACGATCCTCGGTACTGTCCATACCACCAGATGATCTCGCATCCTCTCAATCAATGCTTCGTTGTGAGGGAGAAAATAAACGAGATGTGGAAAAACGGAGTCATCACCTTTGACAAAAACTATGGGTCTGCCTCCGTCAACATGGTGACATGTGGACAAACATCAAAATCACCGAAGAAGAAGATCACTACTTCCTTCAAGGTTATAAACTCAATCCAAGCGTCCGAGGAACTGGTTCCTTACCCGACACTAGACGGACAACCCATATGGTACATTCCGATCTCCTAGAAGATGAAAATTGGGAGGTCATGAAAACAAAGCCTACAGCTCAACAGCGAAGGCAGGCTAGGAAATATCTCCTTAAGCTCAAACGACAAGAGAAGATCCAGCCAAAACAAGAAGTCAAAGAAAAGGCAGAGGCTTCCTCTACCGCTTCACTGGAGGCAACAAAAACATCCCTTCCAGAGACTTCAAAGGGGGTAAGAAAATTCACTCTCAATGATTTCATGCCACCTCAATTCAAAGAAGCCACGCAGGAGGCATCATACTCTTGCAATTCGGTAGTTGGATTCTCCATTGATGGATACGAGTCCAGAGACACCGATGATGGATTCGAATCCAACTACACAGACGAGTGGGAGGAGTCCCTTGAAACAGGAGAATACCTCTTCGATGAAGATTGGGTTCCTGAGAATCATCTTATGCCAGTAATCTGGTATAACCCCCTACAGCCACAAGGATCCTGGTCTGATGATGAAGAAGAACAAGAGGCTGTACAAGAAAATGTTGTTGAACCAGCACCCGTCATTTCTCCAGTGGAAATCAACCATGTTGAGCCACAAAGAGTTGATGAAGAAGAAGATTTGGCTCCCATGCCTGATCTTGAAGAATATGCAAGGATTTTGCAGCGTCTAACTCTTAAACAAGAGCAAGACCGCGTCAACGGACTTCCTCGCAGAGCATCCATTGCATGAAGATTCTCCACTCAGAGATGATCTCCCAGACGAACCAGTCTACAATGTGGAGACTTTCTCACAAAATGCCTCCTGGGACATGTACTTTGATGGTGCAACGAGGACAAATGAAAAAGACAGCTGATCTCGGGAGTTGGCATCCTCTTTGTTAGCCCCGACAAATACATGATTCCACACGCTTTCTCGCTACTGGAACCATGCACAAACAATGCAGTTGAATATCAAGCTCTGATCCTAGGATTAGAACTCACCATCGAATCCGGTATCACAATGCTGGAAGTCTTTGGAGACTCTCAACTGATCGTCAACCAGATGAATCAGAAATTTGAAGTCGGGAAGCCTGATTTGCTGCCTTACTACAACAAGGCACAATCACTTTTGCAAAAGTTTGACATCTGTAACATCATCCACATTCGTAGAGGTGAAAACATACGTGCAGATGCCCTCGCTGGATTTGCCGCATCTATGGCAATCCAGGAAGGGGAAAACATGCAAATCACAGTGTGCGAAAGAAGAATCCTTCCTCCTCTTAACACACCAAGCAGTTGCTGAATGCCACCAAGTGGTTGGAAGTCGGATTTCAATCCTTCAAACTTCAATCGGCGACTGGAGGGATCCGTTCATTGATTACATTATGTTCGGAATCCTACCTGAAGATCCAAAAGAACGGGTAAGCATCCAAAGGCGAACCCCAAGCTTTCATTTGGATTTTCCTTCAAAAATCCTTTACAGGAAATCCTTGAACGAGTACTTCTACGCTGCTTGTCACAACAAGAGGCTGAAGAAACACTCAAAGAAGTTCATGCTGGTCTTTGCGGAGCTCATCAGGCTGGTCCCAAGCTCTATGATCAGATAAAAAGGTTAGGTTATTACTGGCCTACCATGGTAGCTGACGCAATGCAATTTGCTAAGCGTTGCCAACAATGTCAGTTCACGGAGATTATGTTCACATGCCTCCAGAATGGCTGTATCCTACAGTATTCATGGCCTTTCAAAGCCTGGGGTATGGACATCATAGGTCCTATTTCTCCCGCTTCGAGCAAAGGTCATCGCTTCATCTTCGCCGCTACGGATTATTTCTCCAAGTGATCAGAAGCATTTGCGTTCAACAAAATGAAGACCTCATCAGTCCTTCAGTTCCTGCGCACCAACATCATTTATCGTTTCGGCATACCAAAAAGATTCGTCCATGATAACGGACCACAATTCTGGGATCATCGATTCTACAGGTTCTGCGACAAATACAAAATCCAAAGCTGTCCTTCGACTCCATACAATCCGGCAGCAAACGGATTAGCAGAAGCTTTCAACAAGACACTCTGCAAAATCCTCAAAAAAATGGTCTCTAGTCACAAAAGAGACTGGAGCGACAAAATGTCTGAAGCTTTGTGGGCCTATTGAACCACCGTTCGAGGACCAACCCATAGCACACCATTCTCCTTGGTCTATGGATGCGAAGCTGTCGTGCCCTTGGAAGTACAAATTCCTTCCTTGAGGGTATCCTTGCAAAATGACATGACTCAAGAAAGCAATGTCAAATTGTGACTCCATGAGCTGGACAATCTCGATGAGAGACGGCTCGAAGCTCAACAAAGCATTGAACTTTACCAAGCACGCATGGCAGGATCTTTCAACAAAAAGGTCAGGCAACGTGCCTACAAAAAGGGTGACTTGGTCCTTGCGGTAAAAAGACCAATGGTCTTCGCTCACAAGTCCAAAGGCAAATTTGAGCCAAAATGGGAGGGACCCTACGTCATCGATAAGGTTTTCTCCAACGGCGCATACGCACTCCTAAACATGGAAGGTGATAGATGCATGCTGCCCATCAACGGCAAGTTTTTAAAGCGGTACTACCCTTGAAGACTTACCCAACTGGGTAAGAGCAATGCATGTACGGCCAAAATCGGTTTCCAGGTACACGCTCGCTAAACCCACCTTTTTTTTAGAATTTTCATATCAAATGTTGAAATTTCTAGAAATTTAAACAATGCTTACTTTCATCGTTTCATTGTTCAAAAAAAAAAATCCAAGTTTAGGAACCTTTCCCTAACTTGACCAAAATTTTCAACCCTTGAACCCAAAATTCATGGTTTGAAACAAAATCCGGATTCAGGGATTTCCACCCTAGTCCACCCTGCCTTTTACCGCCAAAATGGTTTTAGGTCAAAACTTATGACCCTCGTGTCTTTAAACAAAAAAAAATTGGTTTTTAAAAAAACAGCGGGGAAGCGACGCTTAGTCGATACTCGCACAAATCGGAAGCATACGAACCACGTTCGACACTTCCAAAATTGCAGGGAAGCGACATTTCGTCGATACTTGCAAAATCCAAAACTGTGGAGACGTAACATTTCAGTTGATATCCACAACCCAAATTTCAAAGGTTCAAAAAAACCTAAAAAACCATGGAGACGCAACATTTCAGTTGATATCCATAACCCAAAGGTTCGAGAAAACCACAAATTTCAAAAATCGAGGGGAAATGACATCAAGTCAGTACCCGCAAAACCAAAATTTTTAAAAAGCAAGGATACGACATTCCATCGATACTTGCACCCAAATCCGCGAGGATGCGACATTCTATCGATACTCGCAACCGAATGAGCAAGGATGCGACATTCCATCGATACTTGCATTTTGAAAACCAAAACGGCTATAGATGCCACCAAAACAAACCGGCTATAAATGCCACAAAACGGCGATAGATGCCACCAAAACAAACCGGCTATCAATGCCACAAAACAAAACCGGCTATCAATGCTACAAACAAAAAAAAAATTTGGCTTTCAAAAAACCCGGCTATCAATGCCACAAACTTGGCTATCAATGCCACCAAAAACCCGGCTATCAATGCCAAAATCGGCTATAAATGCCACCAAAACTGGCTCTCATGCCAAAAAATCGGCTTCCATGCCACAAACAAAAATCTGGCTTCCATGCCAAAACAATCATTTGACAAAAGATTTTCACAAAATGATAAACTTTTGATCAAATCCCATTAGCAATTACTTTTATCACAAAGATTTAAGTGGGCGTAGGGAAAACAAAAAAAAAAAAAGAATCCCATTTAGCAATTACTTTTATCACAAAAAGATTTAAGTAAGCGTAGGGAAAACAAAAAAAAAGAGCATCCCATTTAGCAATTACTTTTATCACAAAAAGATTTAAGTGAGCGTAGGAAAACAAAAAAAAGAGCATCCCATTTAGCAATTACTTTCATCACAAAAAGATTTAAGTGAGCGTAGGAAAAAAAAAAGAGTACAAAAAAAAAATACATGTGGTACCAAAAAAAAAGTGTTCACAAGCACTACAAAAAAAAAGAAGAAAAGTACCCAAAAAATACAAGTGGTACAAAAAAAGAGAGAAGGATGGTTTCTGTTAAAAAAAAAAAAAACAGGAGCTCAATCAAAAATGGTCTCCAGCCAAGAGTTCAGCTCCTCAAGCAAACTTTTGGCCTCAGCCGTCAGGGATTCCAGGGCACGCTTCTTCAGGAACTTGCCATGAGATGCTGGGGTGGGTTGAAACCCTTCTTTCGCACCGGGAAGCTTATCCCGAGCACTTTGCCATCGTTTGCTTTCTTGAGATTCCCTTTCAAGAACTCGATTGGCATCTGCAACCCGGCGAATTAGAGCACTCTCCCTGTCACGAGCCTCTATTATTGCAGTCCACTTGGCAGCGACTTGTGCCTGCAGATGCTCAAGATGTTTCCTGGCCTCATCGACTCCCTATCAAGGATGTTAAGTTCATGTGTCAGCCCAATGATGGCTAGCTCTTCTAAGTTCTTCTCTCGGACTATCCGCTTCCTACTTTGTGTAGCCTCAACCAGGTTAGACTGAGCCTTATCCACAGGGTCCAGGAACATCTCCTTGAAGAACTGGTTGTCAGGAAAACCCATGGTCTCAAACCACCTGTCACCCAGCTCAATGATCCTATCAACGATCGCCCTAGCACTTGTGACATCCAGACCAACATCTTCGGCATCACCAAGAATCTCACGCACATGCTGGATCATCCCAAATTCGGCATCTAAGTGCCCAACAAGCAGAGTCTCAATCCAAGAGCTCAGAACCCGCACCACCACCTTCTTCGCAAAAAGAAGAGATGGCCCAGCTGAAGATTCACCCAACTCCGTTGGTCGACTGCTCATGTCATCACCCGTTGGAAGAGTAACAAAAAAACTCTTTCCAGTTGAAGCTACTCCTGCTCGGGAAGGAATCTCAGCACGAGGTATCTCCTCAACAGTGTCAGAACTGGTCCCAGGAGTCTCCACCTCTGGATCAACCTCTGGCATCCCTTGCTCTGGTTCTGAAGGAAGTGACGGACTCTCCTCTGTCACCTCAAAACCTGCCAAAGAAACACAAAAAGGTATGAATATAATCCTGTTTGAAAATCATTATCAGGGTTATTACTACAAAATACCTTCTTCGACGACTGGCGGAACACTTTCTTCCCCCATGAACTCATCGGAAGCATCATCAACATTTGCGTCCATCGATGGTTCAAAGTCATCGAAATCTTGTGGCAAGTCAGCTGGCAAGAAAAATGTTAGCAAACCAAGTCACAGACAAAAAAAAAGAAGAAAACAAAAGAAGTCATACCAATTGGAGATTCTGGATTCACTCCAGAGTCCCTCGGTTCTTCTTCAGGTGCCCCGACAGGATCCGTCACCACCTCATCGGTTGGAACCTCAGGCATCACCAAGTCTTCCTCTGCTAAAAAAAAAAAAGAAAGCAGAAACAAGAAGCAAATCAGAACATGGAAAAATCCCATGAAAACAAATGGAAAGAGAAAAAGGAAGAATCATACCTTCACCGACGGTCTCTTCTTCTCGGCTTCTCTTCTCTGGCGGCTCGTCAGCATCCACTGGCACATCCTCATTAATAGTAAGAGGAACTTTTAAGTCAGGAAAGTCCTCATGCTGCCCCTTGCTGCGATGATGACTCCTCCTCCTCTTACTCCTACGGGCTCGCTTCTTAGAGGAACTTGCCACGCTATCAGAGTCAGGTTTCCCACTTGACTCCTCACCGGATGGTCTACCCTTATCAGTAGACTCCACGGAAGCTTGCCTCTGTGCCGCTTGCATCCAAGCACCAAGTTCGGCTTCCTCCTGTTCTAGCTGCTCTAAAGCCTCATCAAGTATTTCTCGAACAGCTTCAGAACCAATGACGCCCTGGTCACCGAGAAAGCCTATCTTATGCTTCTCTCCAGAAAGGAAGGCCCAAACTTCCTCTCGCCGGACGCCATCTAACTTTCCAAGGCCTTTTCCAGATGCCAGCTTCACATCAAGCTCCTTCTTGGAAATCCCCTGATATGCCGAAAAGATCTCCGCGAACCACTTCGCAAAGCCGGCAGTCCGGGAAGTCAACAACACAGGATAAGAGATCATGGCTGTAGTGTCTTCAGCACTATAGAAAGCCCATGCATTTCTCCCGTCCTGTAAACCTCCAAAGCGCTTCACCATGCTTGAAGGTGTTCCAACAACGCCTTGAGAAAAACCTAACTGCAAAGCAAAGCGAGAGGGTACATACGGCTGGATGTCGACGAAAAGATGTCTGCGGTACACCATCGTGCCGACACGTATGCTGAAAAGCCACTCCTTCTCTACATTCGTCAAGGAGTAATGCCTTCCCGACCCCGCCCTGGTAGAGTCTCGGGAGGCACCAAAATCAAAAGCCTTCTTCCGCAACTCCGGAGAAAGCTTCACTGAAGACTGCCCCATTTCGACGTCCCTGAACCGTCGGATCCTCATGTGGGCAAACAAAAGTGATTCGGACACGGCTTTGCCCTTAGCCAGCCAAATCATCAGAGGATCATCATCCTGTGCGGCACCCAGCCGGTGGAAGCCAGGACAGTGGTACACGTACCACGAAAAAAAGATGTGGGCTGAAAATACCCTATTCATGGGAAGCCCAAGCCGAACAAAAAAAGCAGCAGCCTGCAGTTCGGTACACAGGTAGGAGTAAAGAGCTGCCACCAAAGCAAGCTGCTCTCCAAACGCCATCTGATAAGCCGGGAAAATATAATGCGGCTTGATGTGCGTTCCATCTCCTCCAGCAAAAATAGCCTCACCAAGCCAATAAGTGAGGTAAACAGCGAGATCTCTCCGCAGTGAAATGTCAGGACATATGGCGTTCGTACTCGCACAGAAATCTCTTAACTCTTCTTGCATAGCCAAGATCTTCTTCAAACTTGGATCCTGAGCCCTGGCTTCCTGGGTTGCACTATCAGAAGACTCTCTGCTATCAAAAAAGTTGGGGAACAAAGAGCTAGAACTCTTCCAACTGCTGGATCTAACTTTTAAACCCTCATTCTCCTTCAAAAAATCATAGAAGGCGACGAGCTAAAAGTACAGAAGCCTGAACTCCTCAGACTGCCCTCAAGGATGCTGTCAATCGGCATAAACTCCTCATAGAGTTTGCCAAGGATGGGCAATCTAGTAATGGCGCTCAGCTCCTTCAAAGAGAAACCAATCTCACCATTCGTCACACGAAGGTATTGGTTTGTGGGAGGAAGACTCCAGCATAGCCATGAAGGCCTCGTCGGAAAAGATCACGGTCTCCCTAAAGGCGCGGACTGCATCAAAAATCCCGGCTTCCTTCAATACGGCGCCACCAATCAGCAGGACGCGATCAGTCCACGACTTCCACTCGGAGTCAGCATTGAAACGGCCACGAAGTCGAAAAGGCTTTATCCAATTGTTGTCGTCACCGCTGAAAATACCAAGGCCCACCGGTCTCAAATCGACCGACGGATAATCAGAACCCTGGTAGCCGCTGGATGGCATCAACAGGTCCATGTCAACAGGCGACCTCTCCGTATATCCAGGAGAACCGCCAACAAAAACCCATGTCTTGATTACATTTGTCCTTCTCACCCAGCTTGGAGGATCTTCCCTCTTAGAGCACGTGGGGGCAAGGCTCATGATCGAGACGGTGCAATCAAACGTCGACCGAGTAACAACAGTCTTCTTCTCACCATCTGCTATGAAAGAAAACTGAAAACATCTCCTCTGGTATGTCATGTCATTAGGGACGACATCACCAAAGAAGAAGGTAGGCTTGGGTAAAACACTCTGATCTTCCATCACCCATGGACGACTGCTTACCATGATCTTATAGAATTCCTCTCCCTTGCGAGCGATTAGTCGCTGCCTCATCTCATCTCTGTTGAGGGAGTCGCATTCTTCCAGATTTATCTCAACATACTGGACCTTCTCAAAAGCCTGCTGAACGGCTGGATTAGAAGATCTAGCAGATCGATGAGGTACGCTTGTAGCAGGCTCTTTACCCTTGTTCGTTCTGGAGGAACCACCTGCAAAGGATGAAAAAAAAGATCAAACATCAAAATGACAGAATCTCGCTAAAAAAAAAATTTGGCGAAATTTTGACATGACTCCGGGGCAATTCCGAAGAAAAAGAACTATCCCGAAAGAAATAGAAAGCTTGAAGATGGGCTCAATATTGCTGCGAGCTCTGAAACTCCAAACTTTCGAAACCTCAAAGTCTCCACAAAATCAGGAAGGGCTCAACATCGCTGCGAGCTCCAAATTCCCAAATTTGCGAAAACTTTCAGGTATGCTATCACATCATGCTATAATTCAATTTAAAAAAAAAAAACATATACATGCATGAACATCTTGGTTTGCGAAAAAAAAAATGCATTATCATGATGAGCAAAAAAAAAAGAAAGAAAGAAAGAAACTTTCTCAAAAAAAAGGGGGTGAAAGAAAGAAAAGAACAAAAAAATATAGAAAACTTTCTAAAAAAAAAATAGAGGGAAAGAAATCAAAAAAAAAAATGTGTGAAAAAAAGGGAAGCAAACACGTGGAAAAAAAAAGAAAAAAAAAGAAGAAAAGAAAAGAAAGAAACAAAAAAAAAGAAAGAACCTTTTTCTTTTCTACAATGGGGTTTTCTTGAAAAAGGGAACTTACTTGAAGCCATTGATGGAGAAGAAGAAGAAAAGTCTTGAAGATCTTGAAGAAAAAGAACTCTTGGTCTTGAAGCCCTCTTGGGATTGTTGCAAAAAAAAGTAATAAGAGCAAGAGATCCAACCTCCTCCTTGCTTTTATAGAAGAAAGCAAACAAAGAAGGAAAGAAGAAAGAGGTAAGTGTTACTAATTAGTAACCTTACCAAAAGAAAGAGCTAGAAAGATTCTTTCCCAAAAGAAAGATATCTTGAAGGATTCTCTCCCAAAAAGAAATCAATGTGAGATTTTCTCCCAAAAGATAGGATCAATGAAGGATTCTTTCCCAAAAGAAAGATATCTTGAGATATTCTCTCCCAAAATAAAGGGAACATGAGAGATTCTCTCCAAGTAAAGATATTCTTAGATATTCTCTATCCAAAGGAGATATTTTTGGATATTCTTTACAAAAATGACACCATATGAGATCTAAGCTATTTCAAAAGCTTAAGGTTCCACGGGTTAGCCCATATGAGTCAGGTTTGACCACCTAGGCACTAAAAGAGGGCTTTTAGTCAAAGAAAAATCCCTCTTACCAAGAGCATACAAAAATGGTTCCATGCCTCTTTTGAATTGATTGGACCATACAAAAGAGAATTCCAAGAGCCATGAGCTTCCAAAAATCAAACCATCCAGCCTCATCTACCAAATTGAGCCAAAATCTTGAAATTGACATTCCACAAAAATCCAAACCAAATCCTGGTCCCCTAACTTGCCACATACAGCTTGTTAGGTCATAAGACTAAAACCAAAAACCAAAACTTGATCCCCTAACTTGCCACATACAGCCTGTTAGGTCACAAGATCAAAACCAAAATTGATCCCCCAACATTCCACATACAGTTTGTTGGGTCACACGGTCAAAACCAAATCCGACCCCCTAACCTGCCACATACAGCCTGTTAGGTCACAAGGTGAAAACCCAAAACCACATCCCTAATGTCATCTTCAAAACTTTGCCTCGAGATGGTACGTGATCCCTTTCACTACCATAAAATTCCCCTGGAAACTCAAAAGGCTACAAATACCTTCACCATGGGCGCATGTTAGCATCTGTAACACCCCGACCCTGTTGACACCAAAAATGTCACTTTGCCTCTTCAAGATCCAAAGAGCTACATGAAGTCGCAACCTGCCAAAAATAGGTAATGCTACTTCCAAAAAATCAAATCTTGTCAGAATCAAACAAAAACTGCAAGATCCTTCAAGACAGCCAAAAGAGGAGTACACAAGAAGTTTCAGGCCATTTCAAAATCATTTGGCCTAACTTCGCTTCTCCGGCAGCTGAAAAGGAGCTCCCGGCGGCGAAAGCATCGGAGACACCAAATCTTCGATCAGAGCCGATGGATGGTCTCAAAATACATCCAAAAGGCTCCACGTCAAGTTCCGAGTCAAACCGACAACGTTTGACCCTACATCAACCCTCGAACAACTAAATCAAGTCTCTCGGCGGTGAGAACCACCGAGGCCATCACTCATCAGATAGAGCACATGGACGACTTCAAAATGCTTAAAAAGGGCTACACGTCAAATTTCAGGTCATTTCGACAACATTTGACCAGACTTTGACGCTCGGAAGCCAAATCAGGCCTCTCGGCGGTGAAGCTCCCTGGGACCATGGTTTCCAAGACAGAGCCTATAGATCATCTTAAAATGACTCCAATAGGTTCCCTATCAAATTTCAAGTCAATCGGACATCGGTTGACCGCACATCAAACCGCGACATCTTCATCGCGACAAAAGCAAGTCTACTAGTGATAGGACCCCAAACGGCTTCAAAACTCAAACAAAAGCCTATGGTTGGTCTTATTTATTGCTCAGCAGGCTTCATCGCAAATTTCAGGTCATTTCGACATCGTTTGACCCAGTTTCAGCTTCTGATGGAAAATCGACAGCTCTGCGCAACAAGCCTTCGGCTTTCTCAGAAAATTGGAAACTTTGCAAAATAAAATGCAAGGATTCTCATCAGGTCTTCTACAGGGAAATCAGGCCAAAAAATGATAAAAAATGTCAAGGAAAAACACAGGAGAAAAAAGAATCGAAAAACAGCAAAAACGGACACAAAACGGGACAAAAGGGGGAAAACCCCCCCCCCCCAGGGTCGCAGATCCTTGCGACCCTGGGGCCCGGGATCGCTCGGTGAGCCCCGGAAACCCCCATTTTCCGCCGTTTTTTCACGATTCAAAGCGTCTGGCCTCTTGTATTTTCCAATATTCATACTTTTGAGAGACCAAATCCTTTGACATCCGTCAAAAACACAGATTAATCATCAAGAGTATCGAAATCAAATTGATCGCCAACTAGTCAACAAAAAAAAAGTGTGCTTTCTACCCGACCGATCAAGAAATCGACAGGACAGATGGCACCGACCCGCTGTTGGCAGCCAACACCTGAAGTTGCTCGGTCATCCGATGTCGATCTACATGAAGATCCATCGACGATCATCCCCAGAAGAATCCCAAAAGACGCGGCACTGCGCACGACTCTTCAACTGCTCGGCGACCACTTAATGCGATTAATTGACTAGCTTTATTACAGTCATTAATCCATTTCTTTGCACGGCCCAATCAGAAGCAAGCATCCGGGAGTTACAAGTCAATAGACTCATGGCATTTAACCCATGAAACTCCTCCCATCATGGCGATTAAAGGCGATTAAATACCCATAATCTCCTCCGGCCAATCAGAAGCCAAGAAAAAGGAGTTACAAAATAAAGAATTCAATCTTGTAACTCCTCCCTTTATGTAGCTTTATGACAATTAAGGCTCATAAACCCTCCTAAATGGCTACCTAAAAGCCTATAAATAGGAGAGCTCTCCAAGAACAAAGGGAGACGGAAAAAACAGAAAGCACAGACAACAGCACAAGAGACTGCAGAAAATCCTCAGAAATCTAAGAGAGAAAACTCTGCGGAAGTTCTACATTGACCACCGCTACAAGGTGACAAAAGTCCCTTGGGGGGTACCCCCCCAAGGTCCTTACCTTCTCCTTTTGCCTCCAATGGCGTAGACATGGCTTTTCAGCCCGTCTACTTAGCTTTTTATTGGACATAGGACCTCCTTTTGGTCCTTGTCCTCTAAAAACCTGAGGTTATAGCCAAGCCAAGTGAATCAATAGCATCCTCTGTTCTCATCTGCATGGATGATGCCGAAGTCCACATATGGCTTGCGACCGTCAGTCTGAACAGGTCCCCCACAATCTCCTGAGAAGTTAGATTCTCCTTTTCTTGCTTTTCATTGTAGTTTTTATTTTTTTTAAAAGAGGCAAAAAAACACAACTCTTGTCTTTCATTATTGATAAGGATTGTAAATCGGCTATAAACGCCAAAATCGGCTATAAATGCCAAAAAAAATCGCCTTTCACGACAAATCAAGAAAATGTCTCTTTTCTTAAATATATGTGCAATGAAAAACTTGAAAGAAGTTGATTTCCTTTTTACGTGCGAAGGTCGATCTCCGGATCAAAATAGAAAATCTGGCACACCCACACAAAAAAATGTTGATGCACGCCTTTGCCCCCCGGTTACGAAAGGGTCGGACCCAACGGACTCCCACGTCCGCCGACCTCGGTAGAAACAGGCAGAAGCGCGGTCCATCAATGGCCTATTTATGGCAGGTTGCGACTTCATATAGCTCTTTGGATCTTGAAGAGGCAAAGTGACATTTTTGGTGTCAACAATTCTTGTTTTCTTCAATAGCATCAACTTTAGAATCGAACCTCGAAGGTAGCGACCTCAGAATTTTCTTGACAATCTTGTTTTCTTGAACTTCCTCACCCAGATTGAAAACATAATTGACAATGTCATTCGGTTTTGCATAAAATTGATCAAAGGTCTCATCTTCTTCCATCACGATGGTTTCAAATTCTTTAGTCAGCCTTTGCAATTTAGATTGCTTCACCATGTCTGTACCCTTATACACTGTCTGTAAGACTTCCCATGCTTCTTTTGCAGTTTTGCAAGTTGAGATCCTGTGGAACTCTTCAGCAGACACTCCATTGTATATACCATTCACTGCCTTGTTATTACAATTAGAGGCATGCTTCTCATCCTTAGTCCATTGGGCTTTAGGTTTAGGAACAGTCTGTCCATTAGCTACAATTGTTGGTCTGGAGTAGCCATCCTCAACAATATCCCAAACATCATCATCAATTGACTTAAGGAAGCCAATCATCATTTGCTTCCAATATGCATAATTAGAACGATCTAGCAAAAGGGGCTTAGAAGTTGATGTCCCTTCTCGATTGAGTACCATTCGAGAAATAGGGTCAAACATAATAACTAAGTGCAACCCGCTCTGATACCAATTGAAAGTTTAGGGTATGAGATCTCTAGATTGGTCCACTCAATAAATCAGCCCACTAGTGTGCAAAAAATAATAATCTACGCAGTGAAAATAAAATCATAAGCACACACCACAAGCACACCAAAATTAAAGTGGAAAACCCTATCCGGGTGAAAAACCATCGATCCGAACTCGATCAAATCAAGCATAATGAATCTCACAATTACAAGAAACTCAGATTTCCTCCCCAGATATCCCCTATCTAAAGACTGAGTTACCTTGTGTCGCTTCACGCTTCAACGACTTCACACTGTTGATTGCAACAGACTCAATCCAGCGCTTGACTCCTTAAATCTTCTACGCAAGAAGATGATCTTCTACAAGGGATGCAGAAGAACCTGGCTCTCTAGAGTACTTGGCAGCACCACTCTTTAATAAATCTCTAGAAAATATTTCTCTCAAATAGATTACTAATTCAGAACTTGAGAGATGATTTGTGTCCTTTTGGATCGTGATAAACACCCAATATTTAGCCTCAAATTCGTGTAAGAGACTCCTAAAAATATTCCACTTAGAATAGAGTCCATTTTCAAACTCTAAGAAAGAGTTCGGAATCAACTGGGCTTCTCCATGCGCCACCCTCGCTATAGCGAGGTGCCTCTCTGCCTCTTCAGCGCTTTTTTTTCTTTATTTCTGACAGCAACTTTTGTTGACCGAAGTGACCTTTAGACCTAACACTTTCCATTGTAGCATGCTACTGCTCGCACGAACGCCAATTTTTATTCTTGTTACCATCTACAAGAGCACTTAAAAATAAAGAAAATTTGAGTTTCTTTGTACATGCTCATGAAGCCACATTAGTAAAAAGAATACCGAATGGAGCCACTTAAAGAACCTTGCCTATAATTTGCTCACCACAAACCAAAGTTCCATAATGAATTTTCCTCTTGGTTGGGAAGATGTCCTCTCCAAAATGTCTTCTCTTAGTTGGATAAGTCCGAGATAAGCAGTACCTGTTTTGTTCTTTCCTGTCTGAGCACAGGGTATCCAAGTTCCAAGGGCCCAAGAGGACATTTATCAGTCCAGCCCTGATATAAATGTCATGGGCAGAACTTGGGCTAGAATTAGGCATGTTGCTGGTCAAATCCTGCTTTGGGCTTAAAGAAATATGGGTTCAACTGATGGGATGCTCCAACTTTTACAGAATCTCATGAGATTAGCCATTTAAATGGTTGTTAATATATAGATACTTAAGATCAAAGTGCAGCAGTTACATACTTCCAATTGAAAAAAGGCTCTAGATTGAAAAATTGAAATGTTCCTATACATTTTTGGCATTCCCTATCCATCATAAGAGACCATTAGAACATCATTTAAGAGCAACAACCCAAGGAAAATGTACCAAGTTGAGAATTTGAGCACTGTTCCACCACAACATCCTTTAGTTCTAAAAATCAGAACAAAGGTAGAACATGTATATTGTAATCCAACGGAAATAACATATAAATCGATCGATTGCGTAAACGAACAGTTTTAGGGCAGTCAAACTGAATTCGGGACGTATGGTGTTCAACTTTAAACTGTTATCTGTAATCATATTTCTCATTGTTTCACTTCCATTGACTGCTCGCATAAGGTATCTGGAAACCTAATTAATTTGAATTATTTAGTATCTTGAATTGATTTTGTGTTTGCAATCATGTACAAAATGGACTTTTCCCTTCTAGTTGGTTGTAACTTGATTTGCAAAGTAAAGATCCTATAATGAACCTCTTTACGATATTCGTACTACCAACGCTCTTTAGTGAACGGGTTGACGGATCCACCCAATCTAATCTTGTATTTCGATTAGAGAGAGGTCCGCTGTCCCGGAAATGGATTGAACATAAATGATAAGCTCTTTTGGAAGTTAATTCTTTCAGGACTTTTGTTCAGAAGGCCTCGTTTCTTTACTAGAATTCCTGACAGGAATTCAGGCTGTCTGGGAATTCAGAATTTCTGTCAGGAATTCTGTGTTTCATTACTAGAATTCCTAGGCATTTGAAATTCCTGGCATTTGAAACCCTAAAAAACTCAGCATTTGAAAAACCACTTTAACATGGAGGATTTGGAAATCTCACTTGGCACAGAAATTCCTGGAGGCATTCCGGGAGCTCAGGCAGGAATTCAGGCTATGAATAAAACAACGAATTTAGAATTCCAGAATTTGGCAGCATTTCAAATACCAGCATTTGAAATTCCCAGACAACCATCAGACATGATTTCAAGTAAAGAAAAGGCCCGAAGAGTCTTGCTGGCCAATAAGTTGGCTAGATTGAAATTTCAATAAAACTGCCAAAATACGTACTATCTTTCCAATAATGAGTTTACATGTGCCATCTCAAGTCCATGAAGACTTCGATCTCCCTGGATATCACTTCGATGAGTCACCTGACAAAGATCCAGGAAGCTCATCCAATTGGTATGATTTCTTGACGATAAAAAGGAATTGTCCGATGGCACAGACGCATGGTATTCTGACCCAGAAGTACCCTCGTCTCCAAAAGAAGTACCTTACTTCGACCCGGTTTCAATAGGTGATTGGGATCATCTCATAGCAAACCTCGAGAAAATCGCCGATCAAAAAGACCTGTGGAAAGGAACAAAACCTTGGTCTGGAAATGCCCTTGAAACCCCAGAAGGTTTTATAGAGATGGAAGCCTCCGAAAATATTGTGGAGGAACCACCTTCGAATCTTCCAATAGAAGATCCTGTTCAAAAGATAGACTTGGGAACACCAGATAACCCACGTCCTGTATTCATAAGCAAGAATATAAAGGATGATGAGTTACCCAAGTATATCGCCTTTCTTCGTGAGTTCGTTGATTGCTTTGCATGGTCTTACGCTGAAATGCCTGGCTTATACCCCAAAGTAGCAGTCCACAAACTCAATCTTCAAGAAGACATCAAGCCTCTCAAGTAGGGCCAAAGAAGATTCCGTCCAGATGTGATGGATAAAATTGAACAAGAAAATCAAAAACTCAAAAGCGTCGGTTTCATCCGTGAGGAACAACATCCTGAATGGTTGGCTAACATTGTCCCCGTGACAAAGAAAAAACGGGCATATCAGGGCCTGTATTGACTATAGAGACCTGAATGGCGCATGCCCTAAAGATGAATTTCCGCTCCCCATACCAGAGGTATGATTAATAATACCTGTGGATTCGAGCGAATGACATTCATGGATGGTTTCTATGGCTACAATCAGATCAAAATGCATCCTGAAGATGAAAAACATACATCATTTCGGACCCCATTTGGCGTATATTGCTACACTGTCATGCCATTGGGTCTAAAAGTGCTGGTGCCACATATCAGAGGGCTATGATGAAAATTTTTCAAGATATGCAGCATAACACGGTCGAATGTTAGGTTGATGACCTCGCCGTCAAAAGCAAAAGAAAAGAAGATCATCTCGAAGACCTTCGAGAAGTCTTCCTCTGACTTCGCAAAAACAAACTGCGGACGAATCCTCTGAAGTGCTTCTTCGGCATCTCGTCGTGTAAGTTCCTCGGATTCCTAGTTCGGAAATCTGGAATAGAGCTTGACCCCATAAAAGTCAAAGCCATTCTAGAAATGCCCTCTCTAAGAACCTTGAGAGAACTCAAAGGGCTTCATGGGAGATTGGCCTACATCAGACGGTTCATCTCCAATCTTTTGGGGAAATGCCGTCCATTTTCTCGATAGATGAAAAAAGGTGTAAACTTTGTCTGGGATGCTGACTGTGAAGCTGCGTTCCAAGATATCAAGTCATACCTGACCAAACCTCCAGTATTAGCTGCTCCTACCACTGAAAAACCATTCATCTTGTACACAAAAGCCCTTGATCACTCTCTGGGCGCTTTGTTTGGACAAGAAAATGACGAAAGAAAAGAAGCTGCTCCATACTACCTCAGCCGCATGCTAGTAGGTGCAGAGCATCGATACTCTCTAGTTGAAAAAGAATGTCTTGCAGTGATGTTCACCATACAAAAGCTATGTCACTACTTGCTTTCCAACACAGTCTACCTGGTCTCAAGGATCAACCTCTTGAAGGTCCTCGTCACAAAAGCAGGTTCTCTCAATGCCCGACTGGCAAAATGGTCCATCCTTCTGTCACAATTTGATATTAGGTATGTACCGCAAAAGGCAATCAAAGGGCAAGCTCTAGCAGACTTTCTTGCAGAGCATCCATTGCCTAAAGATTCTCCACTCAGAGATGATCTCCCTGACGAACTAGTCTACAATGTGGAGACTTTCTCACAAAATGCTTCCTGGGACATGTACTTTGACGGTGCAACGAGGACAAATGAAAAAAGACAGCTGATCTCAGGAGTTGGCATCCTCTTTGTTAGCCCCAACAAATACATGATTCCACACGCTTTCTCGCTACTAGAACCATGCACAAACAATGTAGCTGAATATCAAGCTCTGATCCTAGGATTGGAACTCGTCATCGAATCCGGATCACCATGCTGGAAATCTTTGGAGACTCTCAACTGATCGTCAACCAGATGAATCAGAAATTTGAAGTCAGGAAGCCCGATTTGCTGCCTTACTACAACAAGGCACAATCGCTTCTGCAAAAGTTTGATATCTGTCACATCACCCACATTCGTTGAGGTGAAAACATACATGCAGATGCCCTGGCTAGACTTGCTGCATCTATGGCAATCCAGGAAGGGGAAAACATGCAAATCACAGTCTGCGAAAGAAGAATCCTTCCTCCTCTTAACACACACCAAGTAGTTGCTGAATGCCACCGAGTGGTTGGAAGTCGGATTTCAATCCTTCAACCTTCAATCGGCGACTGAAGGGATCCGTTCATTGATTACACTATGTTCGGAATCCTACCTGAAGATCTAAAAGAATGGGTAAGCATCCAAAGGCAAGCCCGCAACTTTCATTTGGATATTCCTTCAAAAATCCTTTACAGGAAATGCTTCAATGAGGTACTTCTACGTTGCTTGTCACAACAAGAGGCCGAAGAAGCACTCAAAGAAGTTCATGCTGGTCTTTGTGGAGCTCATCAGGCTGGTCCAAAGCTCTACGATCAGATAAAAAGGTTAGGTTATTACTGGCCTACCATGGTAGCTGACGCAATGCAATTTGCTAAGCGCTGCCAAAAATGCCAAGTTCACGGAGATTATGTTCACATGCCTCCAGAATGGCTAGATCCTACAGCGATCTCATTGCCTTTCGAAGCCTGGGGTATGGACATCATAGGTCTTGTTTCTCCCCCTTCAAGCAAAGGTCATCGCTTCATCTTCGCCGCTACGGATTATTTCTCCAAGTGGTCAGAAGCATTTGCGCTTAACGAAATGAAGACCTCATCAGTCTTTCAGTTCCTGCGCACCAACATTGTTTGTCATTTCGGCATACCCAAAAAATTCGTCCATGATAATCGACCACAATTCTAGGATCATCGATTCTACAGGTTCTACGATAAATACAAAATCCAAAGCTATCCTTCGACTCCATACAATCTGGCAGCAAACGGATTAGCAGAAGCTTTTAACAAGACACTCTGTAAAATCCTCAAGAAAATGGCCTCTAGTAACAAAAGAGACTGGAGCGATAAACTGTCTGAAGCTTTGTGGGCCTATCGAACCACCGTTCGAGGACCAACCCATAGCACACCATTCTCTTTGGTCTATGGATGCGAAGCTGTCGTACCCTTGGAAGTACAAATTCCTTCCTTGAGGGTATCCTTGCAAAATGACATGACTCAAGAAAGCAATGTCAAATTGCGAATCCATGAGCTGGACAATCTCGATGAGAGACGGCTCGAAGCTTGGCGAAGCATTGAACTTTACCAAGCATGCATGGCAGGATCTTTCGACAGAAAGGTCAGGCAACGCGCCTACAAAATCTTGCGGTAAAAAGACCAATGGTCTTCGCTCACAAGTCCAAAGGCAAATTTGAGCCAAAATGGGAGGAACCCTACATCATCGACAAGGTTTTCTCCAATGGTGCATACGCACTCCTAAACATGGAAGGGGACAGATGTATGCAGCCTATCAACGACAAGTTCTTAAAGCGGTACTACCCTTGAAGACTTACCCAACTGGGTAAGAGCAATGCCTGTACGGCCAAAACCGGTTTCCAGGTATTCGCTCGCTAAACCCACTTTTTTTAGAATTTTCATATTAGATGTTGAAATTTCTAGAAATTCAAACAATGCTTACTTTCAGCGTTTCATTGTTTAAAAATCCCAAGTTTAGGAACCTCTCCCTAACTTGACCAAAGTATCAATCCTTGAACCCAAAATTCATAGTTTGAAATAAAATCTGGATTCAGGGATTTCCATCCTAGTCCACTCTGCCTTTTACTGCCAAAATGGTTTTAGGTCAAAACTTATGACCCTCGTGTCTTTAAACAAAAAAAAAGATGGTTTTTTAAAAACTGCGGGGAAGCGACGCTTAGTCGACACTCGCACAAATCGGAAGAATGCGAACCACGTTCGACATTTCCAAAATCGCAGGAAAGCGACATTTCGTCGATACTTGCAAAATCAAACAAAAAAAAAACGTGGAGACGTAATATTTCAGTTGATATCCACAACCCAAATTTCAAAGGTTCGAAAAAACCTAAAAACCGTGGAGAAGCAATATTTCAGTTGATATCCACAACCCAAATTTCAAAGGTTCGAAAAAACGTAAAAACCGTGGGACGCAACATTTCAGTTGATATCCATAACCCAAAGGTTCGAGAAAACCGCAAATTTAAAAAAATCATGGGGAAACGACATTAAGTCAGTACCCGTAAAATTAAAATTTTTGAAAAGCAAGGAAGCGACATTCTATCGATATTTGCACCCAAATATGCAAGGATGCGACATTCCATCGATACTTGCAAGACCATTCAGCAGGGATGCGACTTTTAGTCGATACTTGCATTTTTTGAAAACCAAAACCGGCTATAAATGCCACAAACCAGCTATCAATGCCACCAAAATAGGCTATAAATGCCACAAACCGGCTATCAATGCCACAAAAAAACGGCTATCAATGCCATAAACCAAAACTTGACTTAAAAAAAAAAAAACTCGGCTATCAATGCCACAAAAAACCGGCTCTCATGCGAGAAACAAAATCTGGCTCCCATGCCAAAACAATCATTTGACAAAAGATTTTCACAAAATGACAAACTTTTGATCAAATCCTATTTAGCAATTGCTTTCATCACAAAAAGATTTAAGTGAACGTAGGGAAAACAAAAAAAAGAGTACAAAAAAAATACATGTGGTACAAAAAAAAAGTGTTTACAAAGCACTACAAAAAAACAGATAGAGTACCAAAAAATACATGTGGTACCAAAAAAAAAGGATAGTTTCTGCTACAAAAAATCAGGAGCTCAACAAAAATTGGTCTCCAACCAAAATTTGAGCTCCTCAAGCAAACTTTTGGCCTCAGTCGTCAGAGTTTCCAGGGCACGCTTCTTCAGGAACTTGCCATGAGATGTCGGGGTAGGCTGTAACCCTTCTTTCACACCGGGAA
Organism: Litsea cubeba; assembly: GCA_012931725.1. Taxonomy (NCBI): domain Eukaryota; kingdom Viridiplantae; phylum Streptophyta; class Magnoliopsida; order Laurales; family Lauraceae; genus Litsea; species Litsea cubeba. Next base: position 73,404,930 of record CM022947.1, read on the forward strand.
GCTTATCCCGATCAGTTTGCCATTGTTTGTCCTCTTGAAACTTCCTTTCAAGAACTCGATCAACATCTGCAACCCGACGAATCAGAGCACTCTCCCTATCGTGAGCCTCGTTATAGCAGACCACTTGGCAGCGACTCGTGCCTTGAAATGCTCAAGACGTCTTCTGGCCTTATCGACCTCCCTATTAAGAATGTTATGGTCATGTGTTAGACCAATTATGGCTAGCTCTTCTAAGTTCTTTTCTCGGACTGGCTACATCCTGCTTTGTGTAGCCTCATTCAGGTCAGACTTAGCCTTATCAGCAGGGTCCAGGAACATCTCCTTGAAGAACTGGTCGTCAGCAAAACCAATGGTCTCAAACCACTTGTCACCCAGTGCAATGATCCTATCAACGATCGCCCTGGCACCTGTGACATCCAGACTAGCCTCTTCGGCATCACCAAGAATCTCCTACACATGCTGGATAATGGCAAATCCAGCATCCAAGTGTCCAGCAAGGAGAGTCTCAATCTAAGAGTCTTCGCAAAAAGAAGAGATGGCCCAGCTGAAGATTCGCCCCGCTCCGTCGGTCGGCTGCTCATGTCATGCCCCGTTGAAAGAGTAACAAAAGAACTCTTTCCAGTTGGAGCTGCTGGGGAAGGAATCTCAGCACGAGGTACCTCCTCCACCGTGTCAGAATTGGTTGCAGGAGTCTCTACCTCCGGATCAACCTCTGGCATCCCTTGCTCTGGTTCTGGAGGAAGTAATGGACTCTCCTTTGTCACTTCAAAACCTGCCAAAGAAACACAAAAAGGTATGAAGATCCTGTTTAAAAAATCATTATCAGGGTTATTACTATAAAATACCTTCTTCGACGACTGGCGGAACACTATCTTCCTCCATGAACTCATCGGAAGCATCGTGAACATTTGCGTCCATCGATGGTTCAAAGTCATCAGAATCCTGTGGCAAGTCAGCTGAGAAGAAAAATGTTAGCAAACCAAGTCAGACAAAAAAAAAAAGAAAGAAAAAGAAGTCATACCAGTTGGATATTCTGGAACCACTCTAGAGTCCCTCGGTTCTTCTTCTGGTGCCGCAATCGGATCCGTCACCACCTCATCGGCAGGAACCTCAGGCGTCGCCAAGTCTTCATCCTCTGCTAAAAAAAAAAAGAGCGGCAGGGGGAGAAAGCAAATCAGAACATGGGAAAATCCCATGAAAAGAAATGGAAAGAGAAAGAGGAAGAATCATACCTTCACCGACAGTCTCTTCTTCTCGGCTTATCTTTTCTGGAGGCTCGTCAGCATCCTCTGGCACCTCCTCGTTGATAGTAAGAGGAACTTCCAAATCAGGAGAACCTTCATGTTGCCTCTTGCTGCGATGATGACTCCTCTTCCTCTTACTTCTGCGGGCTCGCTTCTTAGAGGAACCTGCCCCACTGTCAGAGTCACGTTTCCCACTTGACTTCTCACTGGATGGTCTAGTCTTACCAGTAGACTCCACGGAAGCTCGCCTCTATGCCGCTTGCATCCAAGCATCAAGCTCGGCTTCCTCCTGTTCTAGCTGCTCTAAAGCTTCATCAGGTATTTCTCGAACAGCTTCAGAACCAATGACGCCCCGGTTACTGAGAAAGCATATCTTGTGCTTTTCTCCAGAAAGAAAAGTCCAAACTTCCTCTCGTCGGACGCCATCCGACTTTCCAAGGCCTTTTCCAGACGATAGCTTCACATCAAGCTCCTTTTTGGAAAGCCTCCGATATGCCAAAAAGCTCTCCGCGAACCACTTCGCGAAGCTGGCAGTCCGGAAAGTCGACAACACAGGATAAGAAATCATGGCAGTAGTGTTTTCAGCACTATAAAAAGCCCATGCGTTTCTCCCGTCCTGTAAACCTCCAAAGCGTTCACCATGCTTGAAGGCGCTCCAACAACGCCTTAAGAAAAGCCCAATTGCAGAGCAAAGCGATAAGGTACATACGGCTGGATGTCGATGAAAAGATGTATGCGGTACACCATCGTGCCGACACGTATGTTGAAAAGCCACTCCTTCTCTACATTCGTCAAGGAGAAATGCCTTCCCGACCCTGCCCATGTAGAGTCTCAGGAGACACCACCAAAGTCAAAAGCCTCCTTCCGTAACTCTGGAGAAAGCTTCACTGAAGATTGCCCCATCTCGACGTCCCTGAACCGTCGGATCCTCATGCGGGCAAACAAAAGTGATTCGGACAAGGCTTTGCCCTTAGCCAGTCGAATCATGAGAGGATCATCATCCTGTGCAGCACCCAGCCGGTGGAAGGCAGGACAGTGGAATATGTTGGATATCGCGATCACTGAGAGGGGGGGGGGGTGAATCAGTGATTTCTAAAAACAGGTCCAATTCAACAACAAAATAAGTCAAACCACACAATGACACCAGATTTAACGTGGTTCACCAAAAGGCTACGTCCACGGATCAAAACCGTCCGAACACCGATCCGGTACAGGTCTGAATATATTTAGTCGCACCAACGACAAAGAGCACCAACCCTTAGTTTCAGATAGCACCAACTATCTAGGAAGCACCGACTCCCTTTACAATTTATCTGCACCCACAGATAGGATCACCAAACCCCAAACACCAAGCACCAACTTGATGTAAAAACAGAATAGAAGATAAACTCTGTCTACAGCCCTTCCCTTCTACAATTCTCTCTCTCTCAATCCCTTACAAATTGAATATCTAAAGCATAAAGAGAGACACTTAACTCATGGACGAATCACCATCTTCAAGAGCATAATCTCGTCCACAATTGCTGTAGAAAACGTCTGATAATGCAGCAACACAGCAACACAGCACTCTCTTCTCTCTTCTCTTCTCTCTTTTCTCTTCTCTTCTGGTATCTCCTTAAGAACGACCCTTACATGCCTTTTTATAGGTTATGATAACCCTTAATTGTATTTAAAACAGGCTACAATTCGTTTAGAAAGAGTCCCAAACAAATTAGATAAGAGTGCTGAATTTTCGTGCAAGACTTCTATTTCTGCGCAACTCTGGTTCCCGTGCTCGGTCGACATCCTTGCTTGCTCGGTCGACCGAAGACACTGTCTGGAAACAGACAACTATCGCGCTCGGTCGACATCCTGGGGTCCCGGTCGACCGAAGACACACTGTGTCACGAAAATAACTGGGAGCTACCTGAATCTGTTTCTGCAGGTTTCTCTTTGCTCGGTCGACCGCATGGGGTGCCCGGTCGACCGCATGCTCTGCTTCAGGAATTCTGAATTCCTGACTGTTTCAATTCTGATTCTTCTTTTCAGCTCTATCAACACCAGCCTTTTAACATCACGTTTGTGACAATGTGTTGACAAGAATTCCAACTCAAAATAATACTTTGAGATATTAATTCCTTCAATTCTTCAAAGACTACTCAAGTCATCTCAAATTCCAACAATCTCCCCCTTTGGAATTGTTGGCAACACTATTGGAACTTCAACACTCACTTGGAACCAATTCTGAATTTCTGAAATAACAACCATGCATGCACTGTCAACAATCTCCCCCTAGCTTTCATAGCATAACATCTCTCCTTGCTATCATAGCATAACATCTCTCCTTGCTATCATAGGATAACATCTCTCCCCCTTTGACAACAAGTCCAAAGGGACCAAACCGAGGAGCGAATAGGATATTCAATGAATGCATTGCTCCCCCTTTCAAGCACAACTCCTACGGTTTAGGAGAGTGAGTAACTCCTAACTTTTTCCGGAGATACTCGAAGACTTCCTTTGGCAGAGGTTTCGTGAAAATATCAGCCACTTGCTCAGTTGTTTGAACATATTCCAACTTGACCTCTCCATCAGCAACTTTATCTTTAAGAAAATGATAACGAATTGCTACATGCTTTGTTTGAGAGTGCTGAACAGGATTCTTAGATATATGAATTGCACTCGTGTTGTCACATAGGATCGGCGTAGGATCCGTTGTAGGAACTCCTAGATCAGAGAGCATTTGCCGCATCCATAACACTTGCGTACAACAAGTTGCTGCTGCAATATATTCCGCTTCCGCTGTCGAAAGGGATACTGAGTCTTGCTTCTTACTATGCCAAGCAACTAATCTTTCTCCAAGATAAAATGCGCCGCCGCTAGTACTCTTGCGATCATCTACGCATCCAGCCCAATCGGCATCAGAATATGCAACAAGAGTGAAGGATTTGCCTTTGGGATACCAGATACCAAGCTCCATAGTACCTTTCAGATATCGAAAGATTCTTTTCACTGCTGTAAGGTGCGTTTCAGTTGGTGCTGCTTGAAAACGTGCAACCATACATACTGCTTGTAGAAGATCTGGTCTTGTAGCAGTCAAGTAGAGCAAGCTTCCTATCATAGAGCGATAGGTGGTATGATCAACGGACGAGGCCTTATCATCTTTGCTAAGCTTCGTGTTCGTTGACATTGGTGTGCTCACTGGCTTGCTGTCTTCCATATTGAACCGTTTCAGCATTTCCTTAATGTACTTCATTTGTGATATGAAGATGCCATGTTTCAGCTGCTGAACTTGTAAACCAAGAAAGAACTTTAGTTCTCCAAGCATCGACATTTCAAATTCTTTCTTCATCTCTTCTGCAAAATTCCTGCACATCTCCTCATCATTGCCACCAAAGATTATGTCATCAACATAAACAATGACAACCAGCTGTTTGCTTAACTCAGTTTTGACATACAGATTGCTATCAACCATTCCTTTTCCAAAACCGATCTTGCGGAGATAGAGATCCAGCCTTGCATACCATGCCCTTGGCGCTTGTTTCAGTCCATAAAGAGCCTTTTTCAACTTGCACACTAGATCTGAATTTTTGCTGATGAGAAAACCATCAGGTTGCTCAATGTAGACCTCTTCTTCAAGTAAACCATTCAAGAAAGCTGACTTTACGTCCATCTGAAATACCTTGAAGGTTTTGTATGCTGCCAATGCAAGAAACATAAGAATAGCTTCCAGACGAGCCACCGGTGCAAAGGTCTCTTCAAAATCTATGCCTTCAACTTGAGCATAGCCTTTACAAACCAACCTTGCTTTGTTTCTAATGACTTGACCATCTTCATTCAGCTTATTCCGAAAGACCCATTTAGTACCAATAACATTCTTATCAGTAGGTCTAGGAACAAGTTCCCATGTGGAGTTCTTCTCAATTTGCTCCAACTCCTCATGCATAGATTTCAACCAACTTTCGTCGAGACTGGCTTCAGCCACAGTCTTGGGTTCAATGGTGGACACAAGTGAGTAATTGCTAACTACACTTTGTCTAGTTTGAACGCCTGCCTTAGGATCTCCAATGATTTGATCCTTAGGGTGTTGCTCTACCCAAGTGCTGTGCTTCTTAGGTGTAGTATCTTCTGAGTCATCCTTTGATTTCTCAGAATCATTAGATTCAGCCATCTCATCATCAATCTCACTCGAGTCCTCATAAACTGGACTATCATTATGAGTTGCATTCTTTGGTTCAATATTCTCATCTATTCTTACATCAGCACTTTCTATGATTTTTCTGGTTCTTTTGTTAAGACACCTATATGCCTTGCTAGTAGAGGAGTAACCCAGAAATATACCTTCGTCAGCTCTTTCTTCAAATTTGCCCGGATTTTGTTCGAGCCGCTTGATGTAACACTTGCTGCCGAAGACTCTGAAGTGCTTGACTGTTGCTTTTCTTCCAAACCATAGCTCATAGGGAGTTTTGTCTTCATGTGGCCTGATCAAGCATCGATTTTGAATGTATACAGCCGTATGAATTGCCTCTTTCCAATACTTGTCAGCCATCTTGCTTTCACTTAGCATCGTACGAGCCATCTCTTGAACGGTGCGATTCTTCCGTTCCACAACTCCATTTTGCTGTGGAGTTCTAGGGGCTGAGTACTGTCTTTGAATGCCATGATGTTCACAATATTTAGTGAACTCTTCAGATGTGAACTCGCCTCCACGATCAGACCTTAAAATCTTGATACGTTTTTCCAATTGATTTTCAACCTGTGCTTTAAACACTTTAAAACGATCAAGTGCTTGATGCTTATGCTTAAGAAACAATACCCATGTCATACGAGTATAATCATCAATGCATAACATGAAATACTTATCTCCATTGGTGCTTTGAGTTCGCATCGGTCCACAGAGATCAGTGTGCACTAGCTCAAGAGGTTTCTTGGAATGATGCTCCTTTGACTTGAACATAACCCTCGTTTGCTTTCCCTTTTGGCAAGAGTCGCAAATGGGATTGGAAGGCTTTTCAACTGTAGACATGCCTCTTACAGCATTTGAATTGCAAATCTTTGACATGTTATCAAAGCTTAGATGCCCAAGGCGTTTGTGCCACAACCAACTTTCCTCTGTCCGACTCATCAAGCAGGTCTTTTCAGCTCCATCTGACAATGTATAGAGATTTCCAGCAGTTCTTGATCCAGTTGCCACTGTTTTGCCGTTGCTACTCTTCTTGATGGCAAACCCATTCTTTATGAAGATAACTTCGTGACCCTTGTCACAGATCTGGCTCACACTAAGCAGGTTGTGTCTCAATCCAGACACATATAAGACTTCTTCAGATCTGATCTTGTTTGCCATAAGCTGAATAACACCTTTTCCGCAGATTTTGGCACCATCATTGTTGCCAAACTTCACTGAACCGCCTTCATAGTGCTGTAATTTGATGAATTTCTCTTTATCACCAGTCATATGGCTTGAACAACCACTATCAAGGACCCATGGTGCTGCCTTCTTTTGTGCATTGAATGCCATTTGCACAATGAGAGATTCTTTGGGACTTTCTGCACTTTGCTTTGCTCTCCAAGCCTTGACTAACTTGGGTTTCTTTTCAACCTGAAACTTGTTAGCAATATGCAACCTACAATCCCTAGCCAAGTGTCCATAATTATGGCACTTATGGCACTCAATTTTGTGGCTACTTAAGATTGAAAAAGGGTTCCTAGTCACAAATGGGCTGTTTCTAACATAGAATTTGCAATCAGCTCTTTTATGTCCAAACATATTACAATGAAAGCAATAACCATAGAATTTGTATCTTCTTTGTGGCTGGTTAGTCTTCATTACCTTTCTAACAGGAATGGACTCCTTTCTAGGTTGAGTGGGCTTCATAGAGTTAGAAGGTGCAGTGACTTGCTTCACAAACTCTTTATTTTCAGGAGGTGCAATCTTAAAGGATTCACCTTTCTCAAATCCTAGACCAAATCTGAAGTGGGCAGGTCTTTGAACTTTCAGTAGTTCATCGAGTTTCATAGTCCCTTCAATCGCTTGGAGCGCTTTGAATTTTTTGCTATTTTCCAAATTTTCAGCCTTTGCTCTAGCGATCTCAGTTTCAAGTTTCATAGCCTCTTCCTTTTTGATACTTATTTGGTTTTCAAGGACTTCTACCATTCTTTTATATTCTTCTACTTGAGTTTTCAAAGCAATAATAGAACTTTCAGATTCATGGAGAAGTTTCAGATTTTTCTTACTTGTTTTGCGTTCCATGCTAAGCTCCTCAAGTGCGGCTATGAGTTCCTCTTCAAGATTGACTTCAGCCTCCTCTTCCTCTTCCGGATCTAGCTCTTCTTCTTCTTCAACAGTGACCATGAAGAGAGCTTCGGTTGATTCATCATCGTCTGAAGTTTCAGACGTGCTGTCATCTTGTTGACATAGAAAGTTTTTAGCTTTGCCTCTTTTTCTGAAATTTCTCTTTCCTTTACTCTTTTCAGCATAAGAGTCATTATCATTGTCTTCTTTTAGCGGACACTTCGCAGCAAAGTGACCAACACCTCCACAATTGAAGCATTTAAAGGGTAGCTTCCCTTTGTACTTGCCATTGCTTCCTTTCTTCAACTTTCTAACAAATTGAGCCTCAAGCTCATCATCATCAGAATCAACATCATGACCAGCAGTCTCTTTTGCCTTTTTCTGAACTTTGAAGGCCGCTTCTTTATCAGATGAAGACGTCTTTCCTATGCGCATCTCATAGGCAGTTAGAGAACCATGTAATTCATCCATGGAAAATGCATTCAGATCTTTGGCTTCTTCGATGGCTGAGACTTTTGAATCAAACCGGGGAAGAAGAGATCTTAGAACCTTTTTGACGATGACCGGCTCTTTAATCTCCTCCCCTAGTCCACGAATGTCATTCGTGACTTCATTCACTCGTTGCATATACGAGTCAACATTCTCGCTTTCCTCCATGCGAAGAGACTCGAATTGAGAGCGATGAGTTTGCAATTTGGCTTCTTTAATCTTCTCATCACCTTCATGTATGCTTTGCAACTTGTCCCAAATCTCCTTGGCTGTTTTGCATGCAATTACTTTGACAAGCTCGCTGTCCACAAGGCCACTAAAGAGTGCATTCTGCGCCTTGGAGTCGTTGTCTGCCAACTTCTTCGATGCAGTATCATTGGGTACGGTGGCAGTATTGTAACCGACTCTGACAGCCTCCCAAACATCATAGCCAAGAGATTTGATGAAGGCTTGCATCCTAATCTTCCAAAAAGAGTAATTAGAACCATCAAACAGAGGTGCTTTCATATTCCCTGTATTGACTGCCATGTGATTTGACAAGAGATCACCCTTAGCGTATTAAACTGATCAAGGGAGCCTCGCTTTGATACCAATTGTTGGATATCGCGATCACTGAGAGGGGGGGGGGGGGGTGAATCAGTGATTTCTAAAAACAGGTCCAATTCAACAACAAAACAAGTCAAACCACACAATGACACCAGATTTAACGTGGTTCACCAAAAGGCTACGTCCACGGATCAAAACCGTCCGAACACCGATCCGGTACAGGTCTGAATATATTTAGTCGCACCAACGACAAAGAGCACCAACCCTTAATTTCAGATAGCACCAACTATCTAGGAAGCACCGACTCCCTTTACAATTTATCTGCACCCACAGATAGGATCACCAAACCCCAAACACCAAGCACCAACTTGATGTAAAAACAGAATAGAAGATAAACTCTGTCTACAGCCCTTCCCTTCCACAATTCTCTCTCTCTCAATCCCTTACAAATTGAATATCTAAAGCATAAAGAGAGACACTTAACTCATGGACGAATCACCATCTTCAAGAGCATAATCTCGTCCACAATTGCTGTAGAAAACGTCTGATAATGCAGCAACACAACAACACAGCAACACAGCACTCTCTTCTCTCTTCTCTTATCTCTTTTCTCTTCTCTTCTGGTGTCCCCTTAAGAACGACCCTTACATGCCTTTTTATAGGTTATGATAACCCTTAATTGTATTCAAAACAGGCTACAATTCGTTTAGAAAGAGTCCCAAACAAATTAGATAAGAGTGCTGAATTTTCGTGCAAGACTTCTGTTTCTGCGCAACTCTGGTTCCCGTGCTCGGTCGACATCCTTGCTTGCTCGGTCGACCGAAGACACTGTCTGGAAACAGACAACTATCGCGCTCGGTCGACATCCTGGGGTCCCGGTCGACCGAAGACACACTGTGTCACGAAAATAACTGGGAGCTACCTGAATCTGTTTCTTGCAGGTTTCTCTTTGCTCGGTCGACCGCATGGGGTGCCCGGTCGACCGCATGCTCTGCTTCAGGAATTCTGAATTCCTGATTGTTTCAATTCTGATTCTTCTTTTCAGCTCTATCAACACCAGCCTTTTAACATCACGTTTGTGACAATGTGTTGACAAGAATTCCAACTCAAAACAATACTTTGAGATATTAATTCCTTCAATTCTTCAAAGACTACTCAAGTCATCTCAAATTCCAACAGAATACATACCACGAATAGAAAATGTGGGTTGAAAATACCCTATTCATAGGGAACCCAAGCCGAACCAAAAAAGAAGCAGCCTGTAGTTCGGTACACAAGTAGGAGTAAAGGGCTGACACCAAAGCAAGCCGCTCTCCAAACGCCATCTGATAAGCCAGAAAAATACAATGCGGTCTGATGTGCGTTCCATCTCCTCCAGCAAAAACGGTCTCACCTAACCAATAAGTGAGGTAAACAGCGAGATCTCTCCGCAGTGAAATGTCAGGACATATGGCGTTTGTACTCGCAAAGAAATCTCTCAACTCTTCTTGCATAGCCGAAATCTTCTTCGAACCCGAATCCTTAGCCCTGTCTTCCTGGGTCATGCTATCAGAAGGCTCCCCACTTTCAAAGAAGTTGGGAGACGAAGAGCTAAAACCCTTCCAACTGCTGGATCTTACTTTTGAGCCTTCCTTCTCCTTCAAAAAATAATAGAAGGCGATGAGCTGAAAGTACAAAAGCTTGAACTCCTCAGACTGCTCCTTAAAGACGTTGTCGATCGGCATAAACTCCTCATAGAGTCTGCCAAGGATTGGCAATCCAGTAATGGCGCTCAGCTCCTTCAAAGAAAAACCAATCTCACCATTCGTGACAACGAAGGTATTGGTTTGTGGAAGGAATGACTCCAACATAGCCATGAAGGCCTCGTCAGAAAAGATCACGGTCTCCCTAAAGGCGCGGACCGCATCAAAAATCCCGGCTTCCTTCAAAATGGCGCCACCAATCAGCAGGACGCGATCAGTCCATGACTTCCACTCGGAGTCAGCACTGAAACGGCCACGAAGTCGAAAAGGCTTCAACCAATTGCTGTCGTCACCGCTGAAAATGCCAAGGCCCACCGGTCCCAAATTGACTGAGGGATAATCAGAGCCCTGGTAGCCGCTGGCCGGCATCAAAATGTCCATGTCAGCATGTGATTTCTCCGCATATCCAGAAGAACCGCCAACAAAAACCCCGGTCTTGATTACATTTGTCCTCTTCACCCAGCTTGGATGATCTTCCCTCTTAGAGCACGTGGGAGCAAGGCTCATAATCGAGATGGTGCGATCAAACGTCGACCGGGGTAACAATAGTTCTCTCCTCACCATCAGCTGTGTAAGAGAACTGAAAACATCTCCTCTGGAATGTCACGTCATCAGGGACTACATCACCAAAGAAGAAGGTAGGCCTGGGCAAAACCCTCTGATCATCTATCAACCGTGGACGACTGCTTACCATGATCTTATAAAATTCCCCTCCTTTAAGAGCGATTAGTCGCTGTCTCATCTCATCCTTGTTAAGAGAGTCACACACTTCCAGGTTTCTCTCAACATACTGGACCTTCTCCCAAGCCTGCTGAACGGCCGGATTAGAAGATCTAGCAGATCGACGAGGTACGCTTGTAGCAGGCTCTTTACCCTTGTTCGTTCTGGAGGAACCACCTGCAAAAGGTTGGAAAAGAAAAAGATCAATCATCAAAATGACAGAATTTCGCTAAAAAAAAACTGGTGAAATTTTGGTATGATTCCGGGGCAATTCCGAAGAAAAGGAAGTACTCCGAAAGAAATAGAAAGCTTAACATTGCTGCGAGCTCCGAAACTCCAAACTTTCGAAATCTCAAAGTCTCCGCAAAATCAAGAAGGGCTCAACATCGATGCGAGCTCCAAATTCCCAAATTTGTAAAAAAACTTTCAGGTATGCTATCACATCATGCTACAAATTCAATTTACAAAAAAATGCATGCATGAACATCTTGGTTTGCTAAAAAAATGCATTATCATGATGAGCAAAAAAAAAAAAAAGAAACCTTCTCAAAAAAAAGGGGGAGAAAGAAAAAAAGAAAAAAAAATAAAAAAAGAGGGACTGGCCCACAGGCCACGTGGCCGTACGGCTAGATCCGTACGGATCTGTCCGTACGACAAAAAAAAAAACATGCAAAAAAAAAGAAAAAACGTGTAAAAAAAAAAGAGAAGAAAACACGTGCAAAAAAGGAAAAAAAAGAAAAGAAAAGAAAAGAAAGAAATAAAAGAAAAGAAAGAACTTTTTTATCATCCTATTTCCTACAATGGAGTTTTCTTGAAAAAGGAACTTACTTGAAGCCATTGGTGGAGAAGAAGTAGAAAAGCTTGAAGATCCTTAAAGAAGAAGAACTCTTGGACTTGGAGCACTCTTAAGATTATTGCAAAAGAAAGCAATAAGAGCAAGACATCCAACGTCCTCCTTACTTTTATAGAAGAGAGCAAACCAAAGAAGGAAAGAAGAAAGAGGTAAGTGTTACTAATTAGTAACCTTACCAAAAGAAAGAAATTAGAAAGATTCTTTCCCAAAAGGAAGATATCTTAAGGGATTCTCTCCAAAAAAGAAATCAATGAGAGATTTTCTCCCAAAAGATTGGAGATTTGAGATATTTTCTCCCAAAGAAAGATATCTTGAGATATTCTCACCCAAAATAAAGGAAACATGAGAGATTCTCTCCAAATAAAGATATTCTTAGATATTCTCTATCCAAAGGAGATATTTTCAGATATTCTTTACAAAAATAACACCATATGAGATCTAAGCCATTTCAAAATCTTAAGGTCCCATGGGTTAGCCCATATGAGCCAGGTATGACCACCAAGGCACTAAAAAAAAATGGTTCCGTGCCTCTTTTGAGTTGATTGGACCATACAAAAAGAATTCCAAGCCCCATAAGCTTCCAAAAATCAAACCATCAGCCTCATATACCAAATTGAGCCAAAATCTTGAAATTGACCTTCCACAAAAATCCAAACCAAATCCTGGTCCCCTAACTTGCCACATACAGCTTGTTAGGTCACAAGACTAAAACCAAAAACCAAAACCTGATCCCCTAACTTGCCACATATAGCCTGTTAGGTCACAAGATCAAAACCAAAATCGACCCCCCAACATTCCACATACAGCTTGTTGGGTCACACGGTCAAAATCAAACCCGACCCCCTAACCTGCCACATACAGCTTGTTAGGTCACAAGGTCAAAAATCAAATCCACATCCCTGATGTCATCTTCAAAACTTTGCCTCGAGATGGTACGTGTTCCATTTCACTGCCATAAAAATTCCCCTAGAAGCTCAAAAGGCTACAATACCAAAAGAAAGATTGCTCAAAGACTCTTGGTCAAGTCACAAGCTCTCCTTCAAAAATCTATTCGAGGCACATCGACTGCAAAATTTAAACAGCTCGTCGCTGCACCTCGAGGGGGCATTTCTTGACACCAAAAATGTCACTTTGCCTCTTCAGAATCCAAAAAGCTCCATGAAGTCGCAGCCTGCCATAAATAGGTAATGCTACTTCCAAAAAATCAAATCTTGTCAGAATCAAACAAAAACTGTAAGATCCTTCAAGACAGTCAAAAGAGGAGTACACAAGAAGTTTCGGGCCATTTTAAAATCATTTGGCCTAACTTCGCTTCTCCGATAGCTAAAAAGGAGCTCCCGGCGGTGAAAGCATCGGAGACACCAAATCTTCGATCAGAGCCTGTGGATGGTCTCAAAATACATCCAAAAGGCTCCTCATCAAGTTTCAGGTCATTTCGACAACATTTGACCAGACTTTGACGCTCGGAAGCCGAATTAGGCCTCTCGGCGGTGAAGCTCCCCGGGACCATAGTTTCCAAGATAGAGCCTATGGATCATCTCAAAATGACTCCAATAGGTTCCCTGTCAAATTTCAGGTCAATCGGACATCGGTTGACGCACATCAAAGCGCGACATCTTCATCGCGACAAAAATAAGTCTACTAGCAATAGGACCCCAACGACTTCAAAACTCAAGAAAAGCCTATGGGTGGTCTTATTTATTGCTCAGGAGGCTTCACCCCAAATTTCCGGTCATTCCGACATCGTTTGGCCCAGTTTCAGCTTCTGATGGAAAATCGGCAGCTCTACGCGCGCGACAAAGTCTTCGGCTTTCCCAGAAAATTGGAAACGTTGCACTCCAAAATGCAAGGATTCTCGTTAAGTTTTCTACAGGGAAATCAGGCCAATAAATGATAAAAAAAATGTCAAGAAAAAAATACAGAAGAAAAAAGAATAAAAAAACATCAAAAACGGCTGCAAAACGGGACAAAAGGGGGGAAATCCCCCCCAGGGTCGCCGGCGACAATGGAACCCGGAATCGCTGGGTTCTCCCCGGAAAGCCCGTTTTTCATCGTTTTTCACGATTTGAATCTTCCGACTCCTGGGATTTTCCAAAATTCATACTTTTGAGGCACCAAATCCTTTGACATCCGTCAAAATCACGGATCAATCATCAAGAGTATCAAAATCAACATTGATCGCCAACCGGTCAACCAAAAAAGTGTGCTTTATACCCGATCGATCGAGAAATCGACATGACAGATGGCACCGACCCGCTGCTAGCAATCAATATCTGAAATTGCATGGTATCCGATTCAATCTACATGAAGATACATCGATGATCATCGCCAGAAGAATCCCAAAAGACGTGGCACAGCCGCGACTCCTCAACTGCTCGGTGACCACTTAATGCAGTTAATTGACTAGCTTTATTGCAGTCATTAATTCGTTATTTTGGACGGCCCAATTAGAAGCAAGCAAAAGGAGTCACAAACCAAAGGTTTCATGACATTTAAACCTTGAAACTCCTCCCATCTTGGAGATTAAAGGCGATTAAATGCTCTTAATTCTCCTCCGGCGAATCAGAAGCCAAGATCTAGGAGTTACAAAATAAAGAAATTAAACCTTGTAACTCATTCCATTATGTGGTTTTATGACAATTAAGGCCCATAAACTCTCCTAAATGGCTACCAAAGGCCTATAAATAGGAGAGCATTACAAGAAGAACAAATCTGGAAAAATCCAAGCATAGATCAGAAAAAAGCACAGAAAATCTGAGAGAAAGAAAAGAAAAACCTCTGTTGAAATTCTGCACCGACCACCGCTATAAGGTGACAAAAGTCCCTTGGGGGGTACCCCCCCTCAAGGTCCTTTGCGTTCTCCTTCTGCTTCCAATGGCTTAGACGTGGTTTTTCAGCCCGTCTACTTAGCTTTTTATTAGACATAGGACCTCCTTTTGGTCTTTGTCCTCTAAAAATCTGAGGTTATAGTCAAGCCAAGCGAATCAAGAGAATCCTCTGTTCTCATCTGCATGGATGATGGCGAAGTCCATACATGGCTTGCGACCGTCAATCTGAATGAGTCCCCCATAATCTCCTGAGAAGTTAGATCATCCTTTTCTTGCTGTTCATCGTAGTTTGTATTTTTCTAAAGAGACAAAAAAATTACAACTCTAGTCTTTCATTATCGATAAGAATTTTAAATCGGCTATAAATGCCAAAAATTGGCTAGAAATGCCAAACATCGCCTTTAACGACAAAAATCGGCTATAAACGCCAAAAGTTGCCTTTCACGGTAAATCAAATGAAATCGCCTCTTACGGCATTTCAAAACCATGTCTCTTTTCTTAAATATATGTGCAATGAAAACTCGAAAGAAGTTGATTTCCTTTTTACTTGCGAAGGTCGATCTCTGGATGACCACTTGTAATTCCAAGTAAAATAGAAAATCTGGCACACCCACCCAAAAAGAAAAATGTTGATGCTCGCTTCCGCCCACCGGGCGTGAAGAGGTCGTACCCAACGGACTCCCACGTCCGTCAACCTCGGTATAGCCGAGAGCGAAATGCGAGATCCATCACTATGGATGCGAAGCTGTCATTCCCTTGGAGGTACAAATTCCTTCCCTAAGGGTATCTTTGCAAAATGACATGACTCAAGAAAGCAATGTGAAGTTGCGACTCCAAGAGCTGGATAATCTCGACGAGAAACGACTCGAAACTCGACAAAGCATTGAACTTTACCAAGTACGCATGGCAGGATCTTTCAACAAGAAGGTCAGGCAATGCGCCTACAAAAAGGATGACTTGGTTCTTGCGATAAAAAGACCAATGGTTTCGCTCAGAAGTCCAAAGGTAAGTTTGAGCCAAAATGGGAGGGACCCCACGTCATCGACAAGGTTTTCTCCAACGACGCATATGCTCTCCTAAACATGGAGGGTGACAAATGTATGCTGCCCATCAACGACAAGTTCTTAAAGCGGTATTACCCACGAAGACTTACCCAACTGGGTCAGAGCGATGCCTGCACGACCAAAGCCTATTCCCAAGTACTTGCTCATCAAACCCACTGCTTTTGGAATTTTCATCCTTATGTTGAAATTTCTAAAAAAAAAAAAAAGAAACTCAAAACAATGCTTACTTTCATCGTTTCATTGTTAAAAAAAAATATCCAAGTTTAGGAGCCTCTCCCTAACTTGACCAAAATTTTCGACCCTTGAACCAAAAATTCATGGTTTGAAAAAAAAAATCAAGATTCAGGGATTCCCACCCTAGTCCACCATGCCTTTTACCGCCAAAATGGTTTTAAGTCAAAATTTACGACCCTCGTGTCTTTAAACATTCAAAAAGACCGCGGGGAAGCGACGCTTAGACGATACTCGCACAACCCAAAAATCGAAAGAATGCGAACCACATTCAACAATTCCAAAATCGCAGCGAGACGACATTTCGTCAATACTTGCAAAATCCAAAAATCATGGGGAAACGACATCAAGTCAGTACCCGTAAAACAAAATTTTTGAAAAGCAAGGATGCGACTCTTAGTCGATACTTACACCCAAACAGCGAGGAGGCGACATTCCATCGATACTCGCAACCAAATGAGCAAGGAGGCATTCCATCGATACTTGCAAGACCATTCAGTAGGGAGGTGACTTTTAGTCGATACTTGCATTTTTGAAAACCAAAACCTGGCTCTCACACCAAAATCGGCTATCAATGCCATAAAAGCCGACTATAAATGCCACAAAAAACCTGGCTTTCACGCCAACAAATCAGAACTTAGCTTTCAAAAAACTCGGCATTCATGCCAAAATCAGCTATCAATGCCATAAAAATTGGCTATAGATGCCAAAAAAAACCTGGTTCTCATGCCAAAAACATGGCTTTCAAGCCAAAAATCGGCTATCAATGCCACAAAACCTGGCTTTTACACCAAAAATCGGCTCTCATGCCACAAACAAACCTTGGCCTTGGGGCCGAAAATAAAATTTTGACCCACATGCCATAAACCCAAATTTGGCTCTCATGCCACAAACAAAATCTGGCTCCCATGCCAAAACAATCATTTGACAAAAGATTTTCACAAAATGACAAACTTTTGATCAAATTTTCAAACAAGCATTCCCATTTTAACTATTGCTTTCATCACAAAAAGATTTAAGTGAAAGGAGGGAATACAAAAATAAAAGTGCTCACAAGCACTACACAAAAAAAAATGTTTATACATGTGGTACCAAAAAAAAAAAAGAGTTTTTGTTATAAAAAGAGAAACAAGGAGCTCAGCCAAAAATGGTCTCCAGCCAAAGATTCAGCTCCTCAAGCAAACTCCTGGCCTCGGCCGTCAAAGCTTCCAAGGCACGCTTCTTCAAGAATTTGCCATGAGATGCTGGAAAATATTGTAACCCTTCCTCTACACCGAGAAGCTTTTCCCAAGCAGTTCGCCATTGTGCTTTTTCTCTAGTCCTTTTTTTGAGAACTCGATCGGCGTCTGCAACCTGGCGAATCAGAGACCTCTCCCTGTTTCCTGCTCCGTGTAGTCTCGTCCATGTCAGACTGAGCCTTATTAGCAGGGTCAAGGAACATCTCCTTGAAGAAGTTACCATCAGCGAAAGTCGTGGTCTTGGACCATTTGTTGCCTAGTGCAATGACCAACGATCACCCTGGCACCTGTGACATCCAGACCAGCCTCTTCGGTATCACCGAGAATATCCTGCACATGCTGGACCCTACCGAATCCGGCATCCAAGTGTCCAGAAAGGAGAGTCTCGATCCAAGAGCTCAAAACCCGCGCCAGCACCTTCTTCGCAAACAAAAGAGATGGCCCCGATGAAGATTCGTCCCGCTCCGTCGGTCGGCTACTCATGTCGTGACCCGTTAGATGAGTGATAAAAGAACTCTTTTCAATTGAAACCGTTGGGGGGGGGGAATCTCAGCACAAGGTCTCCCCTCTACCGTGTTAGAACTGGTTGTAGAAGTCCCTACCTCCGAATCAACCTCTGGCACCCCTTGCTCTGGTTTTGAAGAAAGCGATGGGATCTCTCCTCTCACTTCACAACCTGCCAATGAAATACAGAAAGGTATGAATATGATCCTGTTAAAAAAAGTCATTATCATCAGGGTTACCACTACAAAGTACCTTCTTCGACGGCTAGCGGAATACTTTCTTCCTCCATGAACTCGTCTGAAGCATCGCCAATAATTGCATCCATGGATGGTTCAAAGTCATCGAAATTTTGTGGCAAGTCAGCTGACAAGAAAGCAAGCAGCATGTTAGCAAACAACCACACAGACAAAAAAGAAAAGCAAAAGAAGTCATACCAGTTGGAGATTTTGAAATCACTCCAAAGTCCCTCAGTCCTTTTTCAGATGCCACAATCGGATCTGTCACCGCCTCATTGGCCGGAACCTCAGGCATCGCCAAATCACCATCCCCTGCTGCTGGCATCAAAATGGAAACATGCATTAGAAGACGACTCTTGTCGTCCCCTGACGTGAGCTTCAACCTCCAAAGGCTGCAATCTTTCAGGTATGCCATTCCATTCCATGCCATCCAATTCCTTTCCATAAAAAAGTCTTGCATTTACATAAATCTTCATGCATTAGGAATTAGGAAGCCTTTTCCAAAATATGACCAATTCCAACACAAACTTGGTCAAAAACAAAATTTGTTCAAATCAAAATTCATTTTGATTGAACATTGAGCCTTAGCCTCTTTTTCTTGATATCACAAGAAATGCATGCGCATTTTGTCTTGCATAAAAATCATCAGTCGCATGGTGAGGAAAGAAATGCAAAAAAAAAAAAAAAAAAAAGGCAGAATAATGGTCGAGTGGCCATAAAAAAAAAAGAAAAAGAAACCTAAAAAAAAAAGGGAGTGAAAGAAGAAAAAAAAATGTAAAGAAGAAAAAAAATGGTCGAGCGGCCAAAAAAAATAAAAAAAAAAGAAAGAAAAAAAGAAAGAAAGAAAGAAAAGAAGAACTTTTATTACCATCCTACTTCTACAATGGAGTTTTCTTGGAAAATAAGACTTACTTGAAGCCATTAATGGAGAAGAAGAAGAAAAGCTTGAAGATTCTTGAACAACTCTTGGTCTTGAAGCACCCGTGAGATTGTTACAAAAGAAAGCAATAAGAGCAAGAGATCCAATCTCCATTTGCTTTTATAGAAGAGAGCAAGCCAAAGGAGGAAACAAGGAGAAAAGAAAGAAGGTAAGTGCTACAAATTAGCAACCTTCCCAAAAGAAAGGAACTATAAAGATTCTTTCCCAAAAGAAAGATACTTTGAGGGATTCTCTCCCAAAAGAGAGGAAATTTGAGAGATTCTCTCCCAAAAGAGAGGGGATTTGAAATATTCTCTCCCAAAGAAAGGTACTTTGAGATATTCTCTCCCAAAATAATGGGAACATGAGAGATTCTCTCCAAATAAGGATATTTTAGAAAATTAAGCTTCCAAAATCCAAACCATCCAACCTCAAGAACCAAATTAAGCCAAAATCTTGAAATTGACATTTCACAAAAAACCAAATCCCAGTCCCCTAACTTGCCGCATACAGCTTGTTAGGTCATAAGGCCAAAACCAAAAACCAAATCCCGATTCCCTAACTTGCCACTACAGCTTCTTAGGTCACAAGGCCAAAAATCATAAATCAAATCCTGACCCCATAACCTGCCACATACAGTTTGTTAGGGCACAAGGTCAAAAACCAAATCATGACCCCACAACCAGCCACATACAGCTTGTTGGGTCACAAGGTCAAAACCAAAAAGCCAAACCCTCACCCCCAAACCTTCCACATATTTCTTGTTAGGTCACAAGGTCAAAAAGAAAACTCAAAAACCCAAATCCAAAACCCACATGTGATTTCCAAAACTTTGCCTTGAGATGGTACGTGATCCCTTTCACCACCATAAAATTACCCTGGAAACTCAAAAGGCTACTCAACCAGAAGAAAAATGGTCAAGACTCTTGGTCAAGTCAGAAGCTCTCCTTCAAAGTTCTTTTCAAGGCACATCGACTACAAAAGTTAAGCAACTCGTCACTGTACCTCGAGAGGGCATTTGTTGACAACAAAAATGCCACTTTGCCTCTTCAAGATCAATAAGGTAAATGAAGCCACAGCCTACCACAAACAGGCAATGCTACTTCAAAAAATCAAATCTTGTCAGAATCAAACAAAAGCTACAAGATCCTTCAAAACAGCCAAAAGAAGAGTACACATGAAGTTTCGGGCCATTTCAACATTGTTTGGCTTAACTTCACTCTTCCAGTAGCTGAACGGGAGCTCCCGGCGGTGACAGCATCAAAGACATCAGATTTTCGATCAAAGCCTATGGATGGTCTCAAAATTACTCCAATAGGCTCCCTGCCGAAATTCAAGTCAATCGGACATCGGTTAACCGTACATCAAAGCGCGACATCTTCCTCGCGATAGAATCAAGTCTAGTAGCGACAGGACCCCACATGGCTTTTAAACTCCAACAAAAGCCTATTGTTAGTCTTATTTATTGCTTAGGAGGCTTCACCTCAAATTTCAGGTCATTTCGACATCGTTTGGCCCAGTTTTGGCTTCTGACGACAAATCGACAACTTTGCCCAACAAAGTCTTCGGTTTTCCAGGAAAATCGGAAACTTTGCACTCCAATGTGCAAGGATTCTTTTCAAGTTTTCTTCAGGAAAATCAGGTCAAAATGTGTACAAAAATGTCAGTAAAAATACCGAAGAAAAAAGAATCGAAAAATACGGAAAAAAAGGCCGAAAATCGGTGACCGAAATGGAAAAAAAAACCGGCGACCATGGAAATTTGGATCGCCGGATTTCCTCCAAAAGGGCATTTTTTGGCCCCTTTTCACATTTTGAGATGTCTGGCCCTTGTGGTTTTCCAAAATTTTGACTTTTGAGGTACCAAGTCCGTCGATCTTTGTCAACATCACGGATCCGTCTTCAAGAGCATCAAATCATCGTTGATCGCTTCGAAATCGCCAACCGGCAGACCAAGAAAGCACACTTTCTGCCAAATCAATCGAGAAATCGACAGGACAGATGGCACCGGCCCACTGGTAGCAATCAATGTCTAAAGTTACATGGTCATTCGACATCGATCAGCATGAAGATTTATCGGCGATCATCACAAAAAGAATTCCAAAAGATGCGGCGCTGCCCGCAACTCTTTAACTACCCCTGCGACCACTTAATGTAGTTGATTGACTCATTTTATGGCAACTTAATGCGGTCATTAACTCATTATTTTGGACTACCTAATCAGAATCAAGGAAATAGGAGTTACTAGTTAGCCATAAACACAGCATTAACCCATGTAACTCCTCCCATCATGGAACTTAAAGGCGATTAAAGGCCCTTAATTCTCCACCGGCCAATCAGAAGCCAAAGAAAAGGAGTTACAAAATTAATGAAATAAAACTTGTAACTCCTCCCTTTATGTGGCTTTATTACAATTAAAGCCCATAAACTTTCCTAAATGGCTACCAAAGGCATATAAAAGGAGAGCAATCCAAGAAGAATGATCCTGAAATCTAGATGGAAAATCCATCAGAAAGTTTCACAGAAAAGAGAAAACTCTGCTGAAGTCCTGCATTGACCATCACTACAAGGTGACAGAAGTCCCTTGGGGGCATCCCCCCCTAGGCCTTTTCCTTCTCCTCCTATCTACATGGCTTAGACGTGGTTTTTCAGCCCGTCTATTTAGCTTTTTATTGGACATGGGACCTCATCTTGGTCTTCATTCTCTAAAATTCTGAGGTTAAGTCGAGCCAAGCGAATCAAAAGCATCATCTGTTCCCATCTGCATGGATGATGGAGAAGTCCACACACAAAGTTTTAGGACCATTGAATTCACCTTGCATATTATTCGCTCCATCATAACCTTACCCACACAATCTTGATAAACTCAGGCCATGCCTAGATAATAATAAATCAATTGCCCCCTTGAGTGAGAGAGCGGTGGTACCTACCACGTGTACAATACCAAGAAAACGCTCTGTAACAATCCCCCCTTTGTCCAGATAACGCACAACAATAGTTGTTTGTTCTTTGACCAACACAATACGAGATTCACTAAAATGGAAAATAATTCATCCCCAAGATCGTTGATGATAGCATTGGTAGTTTCACAAGTAGAAGCATTAACAATGTCTTTATGAATATCATGATGGATTAGCTTGTTATTCTTCGGAGTATTTCACAACAAAATTTTATTAATTGTTCATTGTGACTAGCTAAAAATTGTAGTAGCTCAAGGAAATCTCCTTTACTAATTGAATATTCAGATTCATCATGGCCACGAAAATCTATTCCTTGGCGCAGTTGGAATCTTATGCAATCAATCGACGCATTTAAATGAGTCCGATATTCAATCTTAGCTTGTTCGAAAAAAACACTTTGACTATGTTGGTTTTGCTTCATTAGATCTTTACACTTGTTCCAAGTTTGGTTATGCGCACTATTAGAGGCTCCAACATGAACAACTAGCCTTTAATGCTTATTCCAGGCTGTGAGTTCCCCCGTGACAAAACTATCACCTCCCACTTGCTTACCTACATCAAGCCTAAATAGATAGCAACACAACCAAAATGCTGCATCTTTTTCAATACTATACTCCAACGATGCTAAAAATCACATTGATATTGCTTCACTTATGTGCTTGATTACTAGTTTGGTGAATGTTATCGGAGGCTCTTGTAAATGAAGGGATATTCTTCGAGATGCACAAGTTGCTAAAGTTAGTAGAGGACTAAATGCTGGTGAACTTTCAAGTGGACGAGGTTTGAATCAAGAAATTAGTCTTAAACAGACAAGTGATACACGGTGGGGATCACATTATGGAACTATTTTGAACTTGATTGTGATGTATTCTTCTATAATTGATGTACTAGAGTTTGTTCAAGAAGATGGCACACTCTCCGAGCAAAGAGCTAAAGCTCGTTTTCTAATGGGGTCGGTGCAATCTTTTGATTTTATCTTTGGCTTACACTTGATGAAAAACATCTTGGGGATCACAAATGAGTTGTCATTAGCATTGCAAAGGAAAGATCAAGATATTAAACCACAAGAGTCAATTAAAGTTGATGAGCATAAAAAGCGGATACATAACAAGCCCCCACAATCTCCTAAGAAGTTAGATTCTTTTTTCTTATTTTTTGTTGTATGTTGTAATGTTTAAAGAGACAAAAAAAATCTCAACTCTTGTCTTTCACTATTGATAATAATTGTAAATCGGCTATAAATACCAAACATCGCATTTCACGGTAAAACAAATGAAATCACCTTTCATGGCATTCAAAAACAAACATGTCTCTTTTCTTTATATGTGCAATGAAAACTGAAAAAAAGTTGATTTCCTTTTCTACTAGCGAAGGTGGATCTCCGGACCATCACTTGCAATTCCAACAAGAGTAGAAAATCTAGCACACCCATACAAAAAAATTGATGTTCGCTTTGCCTCCGGTCACAAAAGGGTTGAACCCCACGGACTCTCACAATCGTCGACCTCAGTAGCACCGAGCGCAAACGCGGGTCCATCAACTCATACCAATCTGAGGTCCCGAAGTCAAGTTGTTTAGCCTATCCAGAATTTCACTTAAACAGGATACAAATGTCATGTCCATGAAAGTTGAGTGGATATAAGCCGATCGATCTCCTCCTTCTTTCATTTCTTCATTCTTGCAACAACTCCTCTCATTTTCTCCTCCTCCTTGCTCAGCCATCAGAGACTTGGAGCCTCAAAGTGCTTGGCCAAGGTCCCCATAGAGTTCCTCACCTTCTCCTCTCCACGTTGATCTTCTTTTCGCCTAAGTTCAAACTTGACAATCCTTCTCCCTACCCAATTCAACCCAAACAGGCCCCCTTCAGATAAGGAACCTCTCCATAACTTCTAGTGAGCTTATTAGGAGTCCATTTTAGTTCCATGGCCATACATGCAAGCCTTCTTTCTTCCTTCTTCGTAGTTCTTTAGATTCTTTGGTTTTTCATGTAGGATTTTGGGGATTCTGTATTGGAGTTGTTCTCAGGTGACTCTAGGGTGTTCTTGAGTTGATTTGTGACCCAAAAAGAGCCAAGGCATGTGGTTAATGTGAGTCTCATAACATGCATGTAAGCATTTGGTTGATTTCAAATCCTACTCCCTTATTGGTGCTAGAAACCCATTGTAGCTCATGTTAGTTTTTGCTCATTATTGTAACTGAATTAGAGCTTAGATTAAGGTAGTTATTGTGTTAAAAAGACCCTCAAACAAGTGCAAAAGAAATCCCCAAAAGGTTGGCAAAAGAAGTGGTAAGAATCAACAAGAAAGTGGACCAAGTTCGCATGTAGTTGGACACAAAATGCAGAGTGCAGAGTACAATGTGCAATCGGACATGAATCTGAGACCCATGTCTGACCAGCATGCAGTCACACATGGGCCTTAGACTGCCTTATCCGACTAGCCTAGGAACAACCCCTTTCTCTGATTAATCCTTCTTCCTTAAGTGGTGAACTACAAAGGCTGACCGAAGGAGCCAAATTGCAGACTTCTCCAATTCCATCTCCAGCAAACTGTTGAAGACAACAGACTCCTCTTCTCTCCCTTCAATGTATATCTCCTTTGTTTTGATCTCTTAGGCCTGACGAGGGGGTTGTATGAGAAATTGTAAACAACCTGCAAGCAGAAAGTGAAGCAATGAAGAACCCACGTAAATAAAAGTGGGGACGACTCCTCTTATGTGAGCAAACATTCGTGCAAGTCGTCTTCACATCTTTCTATAATGTTCAAAGGATGGAATACAAGAAGTTTCAAGACCAGAGCCTTCATTTTACATTTTCCCCCTTTCCTCCCCTTTTCGGCCGAAACATACTTAGGTCGGAGAGCAAGCCTTGATAAGTGTTATCTTTCCTAGTTGCCCGAACCCGAAGTCTAAGGTCCCCGACCTTGTGTGTTTAATTTGACTAATTATGGGTTTAGTCTAATCAATTATCCCATTAGCTAATTAAGTGGGTTTAGTGCTTGAGCAAGTTTATTTCGTCATTAAGAAGGTGCTTGTGGAGTTTCGTGCTATTCCGAGCACGTTTGAGTATAACAGGTTGGTAGTTTGCAATTTATAAAAAAAAATGAGTGGATTTTTTTTGAAAAATCAGTTTTCACCAATTTTAGGTTCGTTGGAAAGGTCTCATCGCGTTCTTCAACTTTCTCTCTTAGAGTGTCACAATCCAACGTTTCTAAGTCCCTAAACTAATCTCATTTCAATAATTTCACTCGGTTTTGGCTAAAAGGCAATTTCCAGAATTCTAGCCTATATAAACCCATCGTCCAACTTTCATTTCCTCCTCTTTTCATTTTTTCTACATAAGATACTTGTTGGAGCTTTCTTCTTCCTTTTCCCTCCTTGCATGTGTTAATTTGAGGTGAAATCCAAGCTTGGAGGCCAAACCACCATCATTTTCTTCCTCCGGCCTTCCTCTTTCCTTAGATTCCATTTTGGTTAGTTCTCCTTATCTCTAACTCCTTCAACTCCCCTCTTAGATACTATTAGTTGCTTCCATGTGGGTTATTTCCTTTGTTTTCCTTTCTTTTGTACTCTAAGAGTGGTGGAGGTGAGATTTGGAGAGTGGGTAGCTTAGCTTGGGTGGAGAGTGTGTTCGGAGTACCTCTTTTCCCCAGTCTTCTTCCATTTTGTTAAGGCAAGGTGGTTTGCATTGTATATCGGGCATGCATGTAGAATTGGTTGTTACTTATGCATGTAATTATACAAATAATCTCTACTGACAACCTTGATCATGTTATATTGGATTTCCACATGCTAGTTTAGGGATTAATTGAATTGGACTTAATTGGAGAATCGGGTAGTCTTATAAGGAGTTAATTGAGATGTGGGTTATGAGCTGAAGCTAAGAGATGAATTGCCTAATTTCTGAAATGCAATGTACTTGGAATTTCATTCCAGCAAACCTTCAGTTAGCTCACAGCTAGCTATGACCCTTAAATAGAACCTGGCAAGGTTCTGTCTCACGGACTCTTATTTTTTAGTAGACATTTGTTTGTTCTATGGAGAGCCTCATAGCTAGCCATATGCCACTTACAGCTAGCTATGGGCTAACCAACAGCCGACCGTAAAAACCCAAGTTCTCGTTTCGAAAGGGGATTTCTAACCTAGGTTTGGGTCTTAGGTGTGGAACCCATTGACCTTACGCATGCATAACCAATTGGTGAAAATAAAAACGGAGCATGTCTGGCTTGGTGCACTTCGTCGATTGTCTGGGGATTAAGTGCGGGGTCCGTGACTTAACCGAATGCTAGTGGAAATGAGTCATCAATGCTCCATAACTTTCTATACACCAAGGGCTCACCAAATAGGCTATGATAACTCATGTTCCATGCGGACTTGGTTGAGGATACGTACCATGCACATGAACAACCCCTTAACCTATGTTTCACTCGTACATCTCTCGATGACTTACAATCTCATATTCGCTGTTATGCTCACCTTATACACTCTCCTCATAAAACACATGTTAATTTATAAATATGACCTGTCTAGACTTAGATCTGTTGGACCGAACCTAGAGTGTATCCTTAGGTACCTTGGTTATCTTGTACTTGATGGACGTGTGTGGCTAGACTTATGTTGATGTATGGATGTTATTGGAGGACTACTCCGTAGGAATTCTTGGATTCA
The DNA here is from genome assembly GCA_012931725.1 of Litsea cubeba. Taxonomy (NCBI): domain Eukaryota; kingdom Viridiplantae; phylum Streptophyta; class Magnoliopsida; order Laurales; family Lauraceae; genus Litsea; species Litsea cubeba. The sequence continues at coordinate 73,431,436 of CM022947.1, forward strand.
TCTTAAAACAGGCTTGACATGGAGTAGCCCTCATCGTGCTTGTAATGTATATTTTATTCTAACAAGATGTGCTTGTCTTGGATTCTATGTTAAACAACACAGCCATACATTGTTCGACCACAGTATGATCCATTGTGGGGAGGACTGCATTCATAACCATATGCAGATTGGGGGTTTTATAGTGGGCGAGTACATGGACACCAGGGTGGGTAATTGGCATAGGACAGCGTCCACGGAGTAGGACAACAGCGATCAGCTTAGGACGACGTGGCTATCCCTGGTAGGTGGCTAGGACACCACTGAAGCTGGACTTCGGGTATTGGCAGTCAGCTAAGACGGTGTTGATACCCCTAAAGGTAGCTAGGACACCCTCGGAGTCTCCCTTACTTGTGCATTGCATATTCATGACTGGTGGATGCTATTGTTAGTTGATGCTAGGGTTTATTGTTACTTGATTCTCTTATCTTACTCGTGCTTACATGCCTAGCTTCATCTCCTTGTTGTCGTATGATCATCTACTTATCCTTATTCATAATTGAGAAATGTTATATCTTTTCTACATTGCTTATCTTGTGCCAACTTTTGTTGACTTTGTTTACCTTGGTGTGTAGACGACACCACCTTCTATCCCGAGCCGGAGACTTAGATGATTTCAGAGGATCTTTAGCCGAAGAAGGAGCGAGAGTGGTATGCCGATGATATAGTTTATCATTGTCCTTCCCGACACGTGAGAGCCACATGGGGACACCTGTTCACCTCACTTTCTATCCTTTGGGATCTTTAGCCTTTTGTCTTACTCTATTCTTGTATATCTTTTGTCGGTGGCTTAGGTTTACAGGATAACAAGTTGTACATAAACCTTATATGTTTTTTATTTTTTGAAACTCTAATATATAATGGGGATGAAATTACATACTTGTACTGATACTCATTAATGTAATTTATTATGTGATGATGTAAACAAGTCCCGCAGGTTTATTTATAATTGAGGTTCAAATACACAATCCTCACGACATACTTCAATTTTTGGGCATAGAGGGCCAAAAACTTTAATTAGCCCTAATTTTCACAGCCCGAATCCGGTTTAACTACTAATCGGGTCTGGGGGCGTCACAGCATGGTATCAAAGCAATGAATGATTTCTAGGGGTAAGATTTGTAGAAACCAAAGGACGCATATGAGGATTTTGTTAGCTTAGTGGGTTTATAGTTATGTTTTGTGTTCCTTAGCTTTGTAATGCTTGTTGACACCAAAAATGTCACTTTGCTTCTTCAAGATCCAGAAAACTGCATGAAGTCGCAACCTGCCATAAATAGGCAATGCTACTTCCAAAAAATCAAATCTTGTCAGAATCAAACAAAAACTGCAAGATCCTTCAAGACAGCCAAAAGAGGAGTACACAAGAAGTTTCGGGCCATTTCAAAATCATTTGGCCTAACTTCGCTTATCCGGAAGCTGAAAAGGAGCTCCCGGCGGCGAAAGCATCGGAGACACCAAATCTTCGATCAGAGCCGATGGATGGTCTCAAAATACATCCAAAAGGCTCCACGTCAAGTTTCGAGTCAAACCGACAACGTTTGACCCTATATCAACCCTCGAATAGCTAAATCAAGACTCTCGGCGGCAAGAACCACTGAGTCCATCACTCATCAGATAAAGCACATGGACGGCTTCAAAATGCTTACAAAGGGTTACACGTCAAATTTCAGGTCATTTCGACCACATTTGACCAGACTTTGACGCTCGGAAGCCAAATTAGGCCTCTCGGCGGCGAACCTCCCCGGGACTATGGTTTCCAAGATAGAGCCTATGGATCATCTTAAAATGACTCCAATAGGTTCCCTTTCAAATTTCAAGTCAATCGGACATCGGTTGACCGCAATAAAGCAAGTCTACTGGTGATAGGACCCCAAACGGCTTCAAAACTCAAACAAAAGCCTATGGTTGGTCTTATTTATTGCTCAGCAGGCTTCACCCCAAATTTCAGGTCATTCCGAGATCGTTTGTCCCAGTTTCAGCTTCTGACGGAAAATCGGCAGCTCTGCGCAACAAAGTCTTCGGCTTGCTCAGAAAATTTGAAACTTTGCAAAATAAAATGCAAGGATTCTCATCAGGTTTTCTATAGGGAAATCAGGCCAATAAATGAAAAAAAATGTCAAGGAAAAATACAGAAGAAAAAAAAGAATAAAAAAATAGCAAAAACGGACACAAAACGGGACAAAAGGGGGGAAACCCAACCCGCCACCCCCCCCCCCAAGGTCGCCGGCGACCCTGGAGCCCGGAATCGCCAGGAGGGCCCCGAAACCCCGTTTTTCGCCATTTTTTTCGCGATTCAAAGCATCTGACCTCTAGTATTTTCTAAAATTCATACTTTTGAGACACCAAATCCTTTGACATCCATCAAAATCACAGGTCAATCATCAAGAGTATCGAAATCAACATTGATCGCCAACCGGTCAAGCAAAAAAAAGTGTACTTTCTACCCGACCGACCGAGAAATCGACAGGGCAGATGGCACCGACCCGCTGTTGGCAATTAATACCTGAAGTTACATGGTCATCCGATGTCGATCTACATGAAGATCCATCGATGATCATCGCCAGAAGAATCCCAAAAGATGCGGCACGGCCCACGACTCTTCAACTGCTCGGCGACCAGTTAATGTGATTAATTGACTAGCTTTATTGCAGTCATTAATTCATTTCTTTGGACGGCCCAATCAGAAGCAAGCATCCGGGAGTTACAAGTCAAGAGAATCATGACATTTAAAACATGAAACTCCTCCCATCATGGCGATTAAAGGCAATTAAATGCCCTCAATCTCCTCCGGCCAATCAGAAGCCAAGAAAAAGGAGTTACAAAATAAAGGAATTAAATCCTGTAACTCCTCCCATTATACGGCTTAATGACAATAAAAGCCCATAGACCCTCCTAAATGGCTACCAAAATGCCTATAAATAGGAGAGCATTCCAAGAAGAAAAGACACACAACAGACTGCAGAAAATCCGGAAACTCAGACAGAAAAAGGCATCAGAAATCCAGAGAAAAAGAAAGAGAGAAAACTGTTGGAATTTGAGATGACTTGAGAAGTCCTTTGAAGAATTGAAGAAATTAGTATCTCAAGTATCATCTTGTGTTGGAATTATTGTCAACACAATGTCACAAGTGTGGTGTTGATAGAGCTTCAAAGAGAAAATAGAGCTGAAACAGAACAGTATAGGAAATCAGAATTTCATCTGTCAACCGGTATTTCTACCGGTAGAACAGGGGTAGAAAAGGGGTAGAAAAGGCTGACCCTAAGATTTACATCTGTCAACCGCAAGTACTACCGGTAGAAGTGGCTGCCCTGAAAGTTCTACCGCAAGTACTACCGGTAGAAGTGGCTTAAATTCTAGCAGAAGCTTGGACATGAGAATTTCATCTGTTCTACCGCAAGTACTACCGGTAGAACACACGGGAAACCTGAGTTGCGCAGAAATAGAAGTTTTGCACGAAAATTCAGGAAACTTAAGTATTTCGTTTGGGACTCTTTCTAAACGAATTCTAGCCTAATTTAAACACTCTTAAAGGTTACCATAACCTATATAAAGGCATGTTTGGTTCGTTTTTAAGAATACAAGAAGAGAGAAAGAAGAGAAGAGAAAAGAGAAGAAAAGAGAGAGGGTTTTGGAGAGAAGAAGGTGCTGTTGCTGTGTGCAGTTGTGTTGCACGTTTCTACAGCAAGTGTGGACGAGGATGTGCTCTTGAAGATGGTGTTTCGTCCATAAGATAAGTGTCTCTCTGTTTATGCTTTAATTTCAATTTGTAAGGGATTGAGAGAGAGAGATTGTAGAGGGGAAGGGCTGTAGAAAAAGGTTTCTACTCTTATTCTGTAGAACATCAAGTTGGTGCTTGGTGTCTGGGGTTTGGTGATCCTATCTGTTGGTGCAGATAAATTGTAAAGGGAGTCGGTGCTTCCTAGATAGTTGGTGCTATCTGAAACTCAAGGGAGTAGGTGCTTCCTAGATAGTTGGTGCTATCTGAAACTAAGGGTTGGTGCTCTTTGTCGTTGGTGCGACTAAATAGATTCAGATCTGTTCCGGATTGGTGTTCGGACAGTCTTTGAACCGTGGACGTAGCCTTTCGGTGAACCACGTTAAATCTGGTGTCCTTGTGTGATTTGATTTGCTTTTGTTGTTAAATTGGACCTGTTTTTAAAGAATCACTGATTCACCCCCCCCTCTCAGTGATCGCGATATCTAACAATTGGTATCAGAGCGTAAGGTTCCCTTGAAAAGCTTAACACGCTAAGGGTGATCTCTTGTCAAATCACATGGCAACCAATACAGGGAATAAGAAAGCACCTTTGTTTGATGGTTCTAATTACTCCTTCTGGAAGATCAGAATGCAGGCTTTCATTAAGTCACTTGGCTATGATGTCTGGGAGACTGTCAGAGTCGGTTACAATATTGCCATTGTACCCAATGATGCTGCAACGAAGAAGTTAGCAGACAACGACTCTAAGGCGCAGAATGCACTCTTTAGTGGCCTTGTGGACAGCGAGCTGGTCAAAGTAATTGCATGCAAACCAGCCAAGGAAATATGGGACAAGTTGAAAAGCATTCATGAAGGAGATGAGAAGATCAAAGAAGCAAAATTGCAAACCCATCGCTCTCAATTTGAATCTCTTCGCATGGAGGAAAGCGAGAATGTTGACTCATATTTGCAACGAGTGAATGAAGTCACGAATGACATTCGTGGACTAGGGGAGGAGATTAAAGAACCAGTCATCGTCAAAAAGGTTCTAAGATCTCTTCTTCCCCGGTTTGATTCAAAAGTCTCAGCCATATAGAAGAAGCTAAGGATCTGAATAAATTTTCCATGGATGAGTTGCATGGTTCACTCACTGCCTATGAGATGCGCATAGGTAAGACGTCTTCATCTAATAGAGAAGCGGCCTTCAAAGTTCAGAAAAAGGGAAAAGAGACTGCTGGTCATGATTCTGATTCTGATGATGATGAGCTTGAGGCTCAGTTTGTTAGAAAGCTGAAGAAAGGAAGCAATGGAAAGTACAAAGGGAAGCTACCCTTTAAATGCTTCAATTGTGGCGGTGTTGGTCACTTTGCTGCGAAGTGTCCGCTGAAAGAAAATAATGATGATGACTCTTATGTCGATAAGAGTAAGTGGAAGAAAAATTTCAGAAAGAGGGGCAAAGCAAAAAGCTTCATCAGTCAATATAATGACAGCACGTCTGAAACTTCAGACGATGATGAATCTGCCGAGGCAACTGAAGCTCTCTTCATGGTTACCGTTGAAGAAGAAGAGGAGCAAGAGCCGGAAGAGGAAGAGGAGGCTGAGGTCAATCTCGAAGAAGAACTCATTGCCGCACTTGAGGAGCTTAGCATGGAACGAAAAACAAGTAAGAAAAATCTGAAACTTCTTCATGAATCTGAAAGTTCAATTATTGCTTTGAAAACTCAAGTTGAAGAATATAAAAGAATGGTGGAAGTCCTTCAAAATCAAATAAGTATCAAAAAGGAAGAGGCTATGAAACTTGAAACTGAAATCGCTAGAGCAAAGGCTGAAAACTTGGAAAGTAGCCGAAAACTCAAAGCACTCCAAGCAATTGAAGGGACAATGAAACTCAATGAAATTCTGAAATTTCAAAAGCCCTTCCACAATAAATTTGGTATTGGATTTGAGACCGGAGAGTCCTCTAAAGCTGCACCTTCTTTGTTTATGAAACAAAGTGCCATACCTCTCAAGGCTACAAAGCTTCAAATTCAGCCTAGTATTGAGATGGTCAATAAGAAAAGGTTTGTGGAGTTTAACCAGCCACCTAAGGAAGAATGTTTAGATTCTATGGTTATTGCTATCATTGTAATAGATATGGACATAAAAGAGCTGATTGTAGATTCTATGTTAGAAACAGTCCATTAGTGACTAGGAACCCTTTCTCAATCCTAAACAGCCATAAAATTGAGTGCTATATATGTCATAATTATGGACACTTGGCTAGGGATTGTAGGTTGCCTATAGCTAACCAATTTCAGGTTGAAAAGAAACCCAAGTTAGTTAAGGCATGGAGGGCAAAGAAAAGGGAAGGTAATTCCAAAAAATCTCTCATTGTGCAAACGGCATTCAATGCACAAAAGAAGACAGCACCATGGGTCCTTGATAGTGGTTGTTCAAGCCATATGACAGGTGATAAGGAAAAATTTGTCAAATTACAGCACTATGAAGGCGGATCAGTGAAGTTTGGTAACAATGATGGTGCCAAAATCTGCGGAAAAGGTGTTGTTCAGCTAAAGGCAAACAAGATCAGATCAGACGAGGTCTTATATGTGTCTGGACTAAGACACAACTTGCTTAGTGTGAGCCAGATCTGTGACAAAGGCCACGAAGTTGTCTTCACTAAGAATGGTTTTGCTATCAAGAAGTGTAGCAACGGCAAAACAATGGCTACTGGATCTAGGACTGCTGGAAATCTCTATACATTGTCAGATGGAGCCGAAAAGACTTGCTTGATGAGTCGGACAGAGGAAAGTTGGTTGTGGCACAAACGCCTTGGGCATCTAAACTTTGATAACATGTCAAAGATTTGCAATTCAAAGGCTGTCAGAGGTATGTCTACAGTTGAAAAGCCTTCCAACCCCATTTGCGATTCGTGTCAAAAGGGAAAGCAAGCGAGGGTAATGTTCAAGTCAAAGGAGCATCATTCAAAGAAACCTCTTGAGCTAGTGCACACTGATCTCTGTGGACCGATGCGAACTCAAAGCACCAATGGAGATAAGTATTTTATGTTATGCATTGATGATTATACTCGTATGACATGGGTATTGTTTCTTAAGCATAAACATCAAGCACTTGATCGTTTTAAAGTGTTTAAAGCACAGGTTGAAAATATGCTTGGAAAACGTATCAAGATTTTAAGGTCTGATCGAGGCGGTGAATTCACATCTGAAGAGTTCACTAACTATTGTGAGCACCATGGCATTCAAAGACAGTATTCAGCCCCTAGAACTCCACAGCAAAATGGAGTTGTGGAACGGAAAAATCGCACCGTTCAAGAGATGGCTCGTACAATGCTAACTGAGAGCAAGCTAGCTGACAAATACTGGAAGGAGGCAATCCATACGGCTGTATACATTCAGAATCGATGCTTGATCAGGCCACATGAAGACAAAACTCCTTATGAGCTATGGTTTGGGAGAAAAGCAACAGTCAAGCACTTCAGAGTCTTCGGTAGCAAGTGTTACATCAAGCGTCTTGAACAAAATCCGGGCAAATTTGATGAAAGAGCTGATGAAGGTATATTTCTGGGTTATTCCTCATCTAGTAAGGCTTACAGATGTCTTAACAAAAGGACCAGAAAAATAATAGAAAGTGCTGATGTTAGAATTGATGAAAACCATGAATCAAAGAATGGAACTCATTATGACAGTCCCGTTTATGAGGACTCGAGTGAGATTGATGATGAAGTAGCTAAACCTAATGATTCTGATGACTCAGAGAATGCTACACCTAGAAAGAAAAGCACTTGGGTAGAGCAACACCCTAAGGATCAAATCATTGGAGATCCTGAGGTCGGTGTTAAAACAAGACAAAGTGTAGTTAGCAATTACTCACTTGTGTCCACCATTGAACCCAAGACTGTGGCTGAAGCTAGTCTCGATGAAAGTTGGTTGAAAGCTATGCATGAGGAGTTGGAGCAAATTGAGAAGAACTCCACATGGGAACTAGTCTCTAGACCTACCGATAAGAATGTTATTGGTACTAAATGGGTCTTTCGGAATAAGCTGAATGAAGATGGTCAGGTCATTAGAAACAAAGCAAGGTTGGTTTGTAAAGGCTATGCTCAAGTTGAAGGCATAGATTTTGAAGAGACCTTTGCACCGGTGGCTCGTCTGGAAGCCATTCGTATGTTTCTTGCATTAGCTGCATACAAAACCTTCAAGGTATTTCAGATGGATGTAAAGTCAGCCTTCTTGAATGGATTACTTGAAGAAGAGGTCTACATTGAGCAACCTGATGGTTTTCTTATTAGCAAAAATTCAGACCTAGTGTGCAAGTTGAAAAAGGCTCTTTATGGGCTGAAACAAGCGCCAAGGGCGTGGTATGCAAGGCTGGACCTATATCTCCGCAAGATCGGTTTTGGAAAAGGACTGGTTGATAGCAATCTTTATGTCAAAACAGAGTTGAGCAAACAGCTGGTTGTCATTGTTTATGTCGATGACATAATCTTTGGTGGCAACGATGAGGGAATGTGCAGGAATTTTGCTGAAGAGATGAAGAAAGAATTTGAGATGTCAATGCTTGGAGAACTAAAGTTCTTCCGTGGTTTACAAGTTCAGCAGCTGAAACATGGTATCTTCATATCACAGATGAAATACATCAAGGAAATGCTGAAGCGTTTTAACATGGAAGACAGCAAGCCTGTGAGCACACCAATGACAACGAACACAAAGCTAAGCAAAGATGATAAGGGTTCGTCCGTTGATCACACCACTTATCGTTCTATGATAGGAAGCTTGCTTTATTTGACTGCTACAAGACCGGATCTTCTGCAAGCAGTATGTATGGTGGCTCGATTTCAAGCATCACCAACTGAGACGCACCTCACAGCAGTAAAAAGGATATTTCGATATCTGAAAGGTACCATGGAGCTTGGCATTTGGTATCCTAAAGGCAAATCCTTTACTCTTGTTGCATACTCTGACGCCGATTGGGCTGGATGTATAAATGATCGCAAGAGTACAAGCGGTGGTGCATTCTATCTCGGTGAAAGGTTGGTGGCATGGCATAGTAAGAAACAAGATTCAGTATCCCTTTCTACAGCGGAAGCAGAATATATTGCAGCGGCCACTTGTTGTACACAAGTGTTATGGATGCGGCAAATGCTCTCTGATCTAGGAGTTCCGACAACGGATCCTACGCCGATCCTCTGTGACAACACAAGTGCAATTCACATCTCCAAGAATCCTGTTCAACATTCTAGAACGAAGCATGTAGCAATTCGCTATCACTTTCTCAAGGAAAAGGTTGCAGATGGTGAGGTAAAGTTGGAATATGTCCCAACTACTGAGCAAGTTGCTGATATCTTCACAAAACCTCTGCCAAAAGAAGTCTTCGAGTATCTCCGAAAAAAATTAGGAGTTACTCACTCTCCTAATCCTTAGGAGATGGGCTTGAAAGGGGGAGCAAAGTATTCCTTGAATATCCTATTCGCTCCTTCGTTGGTCCCTTTGGACTTGTTGTCAAAGGGGGAGAAAGACTTAAGCTAGGAGAAAGCTATGCTAGAAGAAGTTATGCTATGATAACTTTGGGGAGATTGGTATCAAGAGTGTTAGAGATCTTGATTGATTCTATTTTTTTTTAAGACAGGGGGAGATTATGGTTCTGAAGAAGCTTCATGAAGATCGACTAGTTTAAACGTGTTTCAAGTGTTGAAGTTCCAATAGTGTTGCCAACAATTCCAAAGGGGGAGATTGTTGGAATTTGAGATGACTTGAGAAGTCCTTTGAAGAATTGAAGAAATTAGTATCTCAAGTATCATCTTGTGTTGGAATTATTGTCAACACAATGTCACAAGTGTGGTGTTGATAGAGCTTCAAAGAGAAAACAGAGCTGAAACAGAACAGTATAGGAAATCAGAATTTCATCTGTCAACCGGTATTTCTACCGGTAGAACAGGGGTAGAAAAGGGGTAGAAAAGGCTGACCCTAAGATTTCCATCTGTCAACCGCAAGTACTACCGGTAGAAGTGGCTGCCCTGAAAGTTCTACCGCAAGTACTACCGGTAGAAGTGGCTTAAATTCTAGCAGAAGCTTGGACATGAGAATTTCATCTGTTCTACCGCAAGTACTACCGGTAGAACACACGGGAAACCTGAGTTGCGCAGAAATAGAAGTTTTGCACGAAAATTCAGGAAACTTAAGTATTTCGTTTGGGACTCTTTCTAAACGAATTCTAGCCTAATTTAAACACTCTTAAGGGTTACCATAACCTATATAAAGGCATGTTTGGTTCGTTTTTAAGAATACAAGAAGAGAGAAAGAAGAGAAGAGAAAAGAGAAGAAAAGAGAGAGGGTTTTGGAGAGAAGAAGGTGCTGTTGCTGTGTGCAGTTGTGTTGCACGTTTCTACAGCAAGTGTGGACGAGGATGTGCTCTTGAAGATGGTGTTTCGTCCATAAGATAAGTGTCTCTCTGTTTATGCTTTAATTTCAATTTGTAAGGGATTGAGAGAGAGAGATTGTAGAGGGGAAGGGCTGTAGAAAAAGGTTTCTACTTTTATTCTGTAGAACATCAAGTTGGTGCTTGGTGTCTGGGGTTTGGTGATCCTATCTGTTGGTGCAGATAAATTGTAAAGGGAGTCGGTGCTGTTGGAAATAGGGTGGGCCTCTAGGATAGGTTTCAAAAACTTTTGACCCACTTGACGCAGGGATCAACTATCCACAAGGCTATAAAACCCAATCCAAGATCCATGTCCTCAATCTCAGTCATCATGATCAGTAAATACAATCTATCTAGAAGATAGAAACAGCAACTAACAAGCATCCATAATAATCTACAACATGCAAGGAAGTGGATTATACCTTTGGAGCTCGGTTGTGCTCTAATGGAGAAGTTGCGTCTTTCTTTGATGATGAAACGCTTTCACTAATCAAATAGGGATCTCCAAGACCTCTTGATCTTCCACGCTATGACCCGTATCAGATTCTCCTTTTCTCAAGAAGATGGTGGGATCTCCAAGAGAAAACTACTAGGAACTCTAGGGAGGAACTAGAAAGAGAACTAGAAGAGGGAAGAGAGGAATAACTTGTGCAACACTTGCACTAGGGGGGCCTTGGGCGTGAATCCCAATGCAAGAACAGTGCTTAGACGTCCAAGGCCTCCTCTTTTTTTATTTATAACTTTTGCAAGTTGTCTCTTCTTTACTAATTATAATAGAAGTCTTACTTCCATTAATTAGTAACTTACCATATCATAATTAGAAGTCTCACTTCAAATACGATTAGTATCTTTCTAATTCCTTTCTAATTAAAATAGAAGTCTTACTTCTACTAAAATTAGTAAGTCTACTATTACCACCATTAGAAGTCGCACTTCTACTAGAAATAGTAACTTTCCTTTTAGAGTTCAACTAGAATTAGATACTTTCTAATAACTGGGCTAGCGTGGGGACCACTAGGGATTCCTTAGAAAGCTGGCTCCAACTGGGACTCGCGACCCCACATCTCATGTGTAATCCGGGCCCACAGTTAATTGCAAATAACTCCACTATATAAATGCAATTGAACTCCAGTCTTAGGAATATTACATAGAAGACCCTAAACTTCCACATTACCACAAGTAGACTCCTCTATCAATATCCATGGATCAATTGGACCTGTCTTCCAAAATAGATCCATATCTTATTATCCTTGAGCCCCAATTAATTATAATGATCAATAGGTACCTTTCCAATTAACTCTTAATCGGAATGGGTGCGCACTTACCAATGATAAATCCATTAATTGGCACGAGGGGATATTAGAGATAGATTCCATCTTGACCATTGAATGTTCCCACAGCTCTACTATCACGTACCCAAATCACCGAGGTGTTGACCTACAGTTGGCCTCACTCATTGGTGACTCAAAGCAAATGAATAGATAGAAACTTGAGTTCATTAATGTCTCAGGATTGAGAGCCTATTGCTAGGGAATTATGAGAGCAGACCTTAAAATAAAGACAGTGTTTATAAGGTGCTTCTCATGGTCCTTCAATACATCCAATGTACCAGCACTATGATCCAGAATCTTCCATTCTGATGATCGAGACAAATCACACTATCTCATAGTGATCAAAGTACTGCAACCTTATCAGTATGAGATGTCCAGTCTCATCACTGGTTGTGAATATATTTTAAGTATAAGATTTGCCACACATGTCTCCCGTATGTGGATCTCATCCATACACATGTGTTACATCTAATATACTTGTGGACCCCGGTTCATCTCATGAACCATCATGTCATTCGTATTGGTTATGTGCAAGTATATAATAAATCACCATTCATCTCATGAAAGGAAAGCATGAATATACTGATAAATAAAGAAATTAATCAATTTATTATATCATCTACTGGATTGAGTCCATAAAACTAACAATCTCCCACTTGGGCTCAATGCCAGTTAGAGTTGCATCTCATGCACATCCCTTTTACATATAGCTCAAAGACTTTGGTAGTCAAAGGCTTAGTAAATGGATCTACCAGATTGTCTACAGAGGCTATCTTGGTGATCGTACATCACCTCTCTGCGCAATCTATCTGACCATGTATAACTTCCTCTGTACATGCTTTTTGGCTCTTGGGTTATTTGGACTTAGCGACTGCCCTGCTGTTATCACAGTAAACTGTGATCGGCTGTCCTGCCAAAAATACCACTTCAAATTCCATAAGGAATCTTTTGAGTCAATCTGCTTCCGTAATTGCTTCTCAAGTAATTACAGCATAAACACATACCCAGAAGTTGATTTCCTGGAATCCTGATCTGACTAGAAGTCAGTATCTATGTAACCGACTGGAAATCAACTCATCACTGCTATGACTCAACATGTGATCTCTAGTCCTTCTCAAGTATTCGAGAACACATCTTACAATAGTCAATGATAAAGACCTGGGCTAGACTGATATCTGCTGACTAGGCATACTGCGTGACAGATATCCGGTCTAGTACAAAGCTTAGCTTACCGTACCAGAACCTTATCTATGTACACATTATTGGGATAAGCCTATCATCCTATTTTTCCAGTCTCAATGGAAATTGATTCCTAGGATGTACCTGGCTTTTCCAAAGTCCTTTATTATCAAAAGTCTTAGCCAACCAAAACTTTTACTGTTGACGATATTCCTATGTCACTCCATAGGAGAAGGATGTCATCGACATATAATATCAGAAAAAACTACCCTGCGTTCTTGACTTTTCATTTACACATGACTTATCCGGATTCTGATAAAAATCAAGTGACTTGATTTGCTTTAGTCAATACGGATGTTCCTGTTTCGGGATATCTGCATGAATCCATAAATGAACTTATGCAGCCTGCAAAACTCTTTGCACTTGGTTATTAGCTATAAAACCATCTGGTTGCATCATATAGATGTCTTCCTCAAGATTGCCGTCGTGAGACGCTGTCTTGATATCCTTTTGCCAAATCTCGTTACCGAGATGAACTGCAATGGATAAGAGTATCTGGATGGAACTCTTCCATCTGGTTCTCATTTTCTTTTGTAGACTCACTTGCACCCAATAGGTTTGCTATTGGCAGGCAAGCCCACAAGTATCCAGACCTGATTAGAGTACAAAGACTCCACCTCAGCTTTCATAGCATCTAACCAACGTCCCAAAACTATGTCATTAACTGCTTTATCATAGTTATAGGGATTTTGCTCCGGTTACACCGGGATTGCCTTGTAAGACTTTCCCAAAATCGAGAACTTGTCAAGGGTCCTGACAATACTCCCACTATGACAAGGCACTGGTGTAACTACTGGGTCAAGTATGGGCGGATTTTCTTAAAGTTTGGTTATTCTTGGATTTGGAATTGTTCTTTCTTGAATTTCTTCCAAGATAACCATTTCTAAAGATTTCCAGTTAATCTTATAATCTCCCTCCAGAAAACCGCATTGGTGCTGCGAAGCACTTTTTGCTCTCTGGGATTATAGAGTAACCAACCTTTAGTTCCTTTTGGGATAGAATATAAACATATATACTTCCGACTTCGATTCCAACTAATCCGTCTTATTCTTCAGCACGTGTGCTGGACAACCCTGAAAAACATTGTAGACTAGGCTTTCGCCTTGTCCATAACTCCCTGGAGTCTCAAGTATAGACTTAGATGGAATGAGGTTTAGTATATATATTTCAGTTTCCATATCCCAAAATATAGGTAATCCGTAGAAATTCAATCATAGACTTGATCATAGCTAAAAGAGTCTTGTTCCTTCTTTCTGCTACTTCCGTTTTGTTGAGGCAAACCAGGAGCAGAGTATTGGGATCAAATCCCATTTTCTGATAAGTATCCCATAAAATTAGCGGAGAGATATTCGCCTCATCGATCTCATCGAAGAGTATTTATACTTTTACCTAATTGCTTTTCTGCTTCCGCTCGAAACTCTTTGAACTATTCAAAAAATCTCGGACTTGCGGTGCATAAGGTATATGTATCCATATCTAGAGTAATCATCGGTGAAAGTGATAAAATACTCGTATCAATCTCTCGCTCTAATATTATGGGTCCATACACATCAGTAAACACTAACTCCAATAAATCTTTGGCCCTACTACCCTTAGATGAATAAGGGTCTATTGGTCATTTTGCCTTCCAGACAGGATTTACAGATAGGCATTGATTCTACCACCAATGAAGGCAAGATACCATCTTTCACTAGCCTGTCAATCCTGTTTAGGTTTATATGACCTAGCCTCTTAGGTGCCAAAGTTTGTTGGATTAGATGAAGGTGACTACCTTTTTAATGATGGTCTATTATTAACATCAGTGTCATGTATGTCATACATTGTAGGAGTTAACAAATAAAATCCATTGATTACCTTGTCAGAATATATAAGAGTACCGCTCCTCTTTAAGACGATTTAATTACCAAAAGTAACTGAATAACTCTTATTCATCATACTAGAAATTAAAATTCCGTCTTAAAACGGTACATATAATGTATCTGACAAAATCAACTTAATATCTGAAAATAACTAAGTTACTACTCCTACTGACACTGCTTCTGCCTTGGCTTCCGATCCCAGGTTAACACTGATTTCCCCGTCATTAATCCTCCTGATTACCTGTAACTCCTACAACATATTACTGATGTAATTAGTTGCACCGAAGTCTACAAACCAAGATTCTGAAGTACTAGTTGTAAAACTAACTTCAGAAACAAATGACTCAATCATACCTGAGGTCTTTTCCTTTGACAGAAATCTTGGACAATTCCTCCTCCAATGTCCTGTCATACCACAGTGGAAACACTTTCCTTTTGCTCCCGTACCCTTGACCTTGGCCACACCACTAGTGGAACCATACTCCACCTTAGGACCTTTGATGACTGATTTCTTCTTGCTATCCCGGTCTTTGCCTTTCGGTTTAGACTTAGCAAATGACTTTTCTGTCATGAGGGCAGTTGGTCTTTTTTTTTTTTCATGATTTCCTCAAACACTACCAGCTGGCGAGACAGCTCAGCTATGGTCATTTCCAATTTACTATAATTGATCTTGAAATGTTTGAATGAGTCTGGTAGTGATTGAATGATCATGTCGATCTGCGTTTCTGTATCAAACGTAGTCCCCAGTACATCTAACTCATTCAATGCCAACTTCATTTGTAACAAATGTTTTTGTACTGGGGTTCCCTCGGCCATCTTTGTCTCCATCAGCACTTTTAGAGCTGCCTGCCTAGCAGGCCTAACCTGGTCTGCAAACATCTCCTCTAAGTTCGATATAATATCGTATGCTGACTTATAGGATTGATGTTGTTCTTGCAAAACAGTAGACATGGATGCCTGAATAAAACATCTGGCTATCTCATTGTTTTTGGTCCACTTGGTGTAAAAGTTTTTCACAATCTGTGGTGCATCAGGCTCAGGCTCAGGAAGGGGGGGTATTAGAAGGGCATATTTGCAACTTGAAGATGTCAAGATAATATCCAGGTTCCTTTTCCAGTCTACATAATTGGATCCTATCAACTTGTTCTGGTTGAGGATGGTCGCAAGTGGATTGAAAGTATTCGAATTCATGCTGTATAAATTAAAGCACATAACCATACATTCAATGAAAGAATATAAATGACATTAGGGTTTAGTATTCTACCAAATTCATATGGGAATCCTCATAAGCAATGAATTTAGAATACATCGGAATCCCAATCCCCTAGGGCATGCCTCCTTGGGGAGTGCAAATGTCCTTGGATTGGTGCGGATCAAAGTTTGTTAAGACTAACTATTCATGATCCCCATCATTCATTATCATCTAGGTATCTCATACCAAATAATGTATGACTCCCGATTATCTTTGGTTTCTAAAATACATGAGGCAAATCCTTGGGGATACTACATCATTATTTTAGTTAAGTGTGACCCACCAACTAATATTGCATGACAACCGCAATGGGCAGCTCCTCCTTGGGGAGTGAACCCCCACCACGTCTCATGAATACTATCCATAGGAGATCCATATCTAGTAACCAGATAAATAAAAGCCCTCCGTGGGGAACGGCCACTCTCTTGGTGGCGCGAGGCTAATACTTTCCTTACAATGGACCTATGGTGGAAAACCATGGGGATTAAATGCCCCGCTCCCACTTAATATTTTAGAATTGAGGATTTCCTTTTAAGGTATTAGGGCCCACATATATAAATATATGAATCATCAAATCATCTCATGATGTGATTTAAGATTGGTTCCAAGTCAAGTTATTTTAAGGAAAGTCCAGTTTCTTAAATAAGTGTTACCAATGTGTCCATCTCATGGGACATCAACACTAATTAGAACTCTTTCCAAAAATTAATTTGATTTGACCAATATTAGTAACTTGCTATGTTTGGATCAGATTTGGAAACATTCTAAATAAAGCATTCAACTATAAATAGGAAACGCTAAAATTAGAAACTAGTCCTCTCCTCCACATGGCCCAAGCGGAATAGACTTCTTTGACTTCTAGACTTTCCAAAAAATTTGGAATTCCTCAAACACTTTGGGAAACTCCAAAACACCTTTGGTAATCTTCAAACTCTTTGATTAGGAGTCCAACTTCACTTTCCTTCTTAGTCTCGGACATCGCCAGAATTTACAAATTTAGAAAATTACATAAATTCCTATGTCTCTACGATGAGACTTACATGATAATCTATTAATGGAAATAAAAAGGCTTCATAGGGAATTTCACCATGCCTTGCCCTAAACCGGGAAAACAAGGAAACCATGATGCCCTTTACAACTTGCCAAAAATAAACATTCAACAAAGAAAGTAAAAAAAGACTTGTGGGCCATATGGAGAGAACATGATAACCTGCATATTAGTATCTCATACTAGCAAAGCAACTCACAAAGCCGGGTTACCAAACAATAATGGAAAGACAGGATGCCAAATATTGCCACTACTATGATTCATGCCCCCTACGCAGAGGGGGTCCGGGGGTGTCCCCCGGCGGGGGTCGAGCTGCCCGGTCAGCTCGCGGGGGCCCAGGGGGCAGCGCCCCCGGCGGGGGCTCGGGGGCAGCGCCCCAAAACAAAAACGAAAACTCAGATCTCATATGTCAGTCTGTTCGGTCGACCTGCCAGAGGGCTCGGTCGACCGGCCTTAGTGTCTTCGGTCGACCGGCCAGAGGGCTCGGTCGACCTGCCTGACGGAAATCTGCAAGTTGGGTTTTTTGTATTTCGTGTCCAACCATCTCCAAAACTCTTCTGAAGATTTCCAATGGCTTCCTACCATCATTCCATCATTGTTAGACCCTTTTGTGACTATCCAAACATGGACTTACTAATTATCCAAGCAAAACCATTAAAACTGATCCGTACATAGCCCTTGATCTATCCTCTTCGCATCTCATGTAAAGATTAGATCAAGCTTACTGATCTAACATGATAAGAGATGAGGTAAGGCTCTGATACCAATTGTTGGAAATAGGGTGGGCCTCTAGGATAGGTTTCAAAAACTTTTGACCCACTTGACGCAGGGATCAACTATCCAGAAAGGCTATAAAACCCAATCCAAGATCCATGTCCTCAATCTCAGTCATCATGATCAGTAAATACAATCTATCTAGAAGATAGAAACAGCAACTAACAAGCATCCATAATAATCTACAACATGCAAGGAAGTGGATTATACCTTTGGAGCTCGGTTGTGCTCTAATGGAGAAGTTGCGTCTTTCTTTGATGATGAAACGCTTTCACTAATCAAATAGGGATCTCCAAGACCTCTTGATCTTCCACGCTATGACCCGTATCAGATTCTCCTTTTCTCAAGAAGATGGTGGGATCTCCAAGAGAAAACTACTAGGAACTCTAGGGAGGAACTAGAAAGAGAACTAGAAGAGGGAAGAGAGGAATAACTTGTGCAACACTTGCACTAGGGGGGCCTTGGGCGTGAATCCCAATGCAAGAACAGTGCTTAGACGTCCAAGGCCTCCTCTTTTTTTATTTATAACTTTTGCAAGTTGTCTCTTCTTTACTAATTATAATAGAAGTCTTACTTCCATTAATTAGTAACTTACCATATCATAATTAGAAGTCTCACTTCAAATACGATTAGTATCTTTCTAATTCCTTTCTAATTAAAATAGAAGTCTTACTTCTACTAAAATTAGTAAGTCTACTATTACCACCATTAGAAGTCGCACTTCTACTAGAAATAGTAACTTTCCTTTTAGAGTTCAACTAGAATTAGATACTTTCTAATAACTGGGCTAGCGTGGGGACCACTAGGGATTCCTTAGAAAGCTGGCTCCAACTGGGACTCGCGACCCCACATCTCATGTGTAATCCGGGCCCACAGTTAATTGCAAATAACTCCACTATATAAATGCAATTGAACTCCAGTCTTAGGAATATTACATAGAAGACCCTAAACTTCCACATTACCACAAGTAGACTCCTCTATCAATATCCATGGATCAATTGGACCTGTCTTCCAAAATAGATCCATATCTTATTATCCTTGAGCCCCAATTAATTATAATGATCAATAGGTACCTTTCCAATTAACTCTTAATCGGAATGGGTGCGCACTTACCAATGATAAATCCATTAATTGGCACGAGGGGATATTAGAGATAGATTCCATCTTGACCATTGAATGTTCCCACAGCTCTACTATCACGTACCCAAATCACCGAGGTGTTGACCTACAGTTGGCCTCACTCATTGGTGACTCAAAGCAAATGAATAGATAGAAACTTGAGTTCATTAATGTCTCAGGATTGAGAGCCTATTGCTAGGGAATTATGAGAGCAGACCTTAAAATAAAGACAGTGTTTATAAGGTGCTTCTCATGGTCCTTCAATACATCCAATGTACCAGCACTATGATCCAGAATCTTCCATTCTGATGATCGAGACAAATCACACTATCTCATAGTGATCAAAGTACTGCAACCTTATCAGTATGAGATGTCCAGTCTCATCACTGGTTGTGAATATATTTTAAGTATAAGATTTGCCACACATGTCTCCCGTATGTGGATCTCATCCATACACATGTGTTACATCTAATATACTTGTGGACCCCGGTTCATCTCATGAACCATCATGTCATTCGTATTGGTTATGTGCAAGTATATAATAAATCACCATTCATCTCATGAAAGGAAAGCATGAATATACTGATAAATAAAGAAATTAATTAATTTATTATATCATCTACTGGATTGAGTCCATAAAACTAACAGGTGCTTCCTAGATAGTTGGTGCTATCTGAAACTAAGGGTTGGTGCTCTTTGTCGTTGGTGCGACTAAATAGATTCAGATCTGTTCCGGATTGGTGTTCGGACAGTCTTTGAACCGTGGACGTAGCCTTTCGGTGAACCACGTTAAATCTGGTGTCCTTGTGTGATTTGATTTGCTTTTGTTGTTAAATTGGACCTGTTTTTAAAGAATCACTGATTCACCCCCCCCCCTCTCAGTGATCGTGATATCTAACAAAAACTCTGCGCAAGTTCTAACACCGACCACCGCTACAAGGTGACAAAAGTCCCTTGGGGGGGTACCCCCCCAAGGTCCTTGCCTCTCCTTCTGCCTCCAATGGCTTAGACGTGGCTTTTCAGCCCGGTCTACTTAGTTTTGTATTGGACACAGGACCTCCTTTTGGTCTTTGTCCTCTAAAAACCTGAGGTTATAGCCAAGCCAAGCGAATCAATAGCATCCTCTATTCTCATCTGCATGGATGATGGCGAAGTCCACATATGGCTTGCGACCGTCAATCTGAACGGGTTCCCCCATAATCTCCTGAGAAGTTAGATCCTCCTTTTCTTACTTTTCATTGTAGTTTGTATTTTTTCAAAAGAGACAAAAATCACAACTCTTGTCTTTCATTATTGATAAGATAATAAATCGGCTATAAACGCCAAAATCGGCTATAAATGCCAAAAAATCGCCTTTCACGGCAAATCAAGAAAATGTCTCTTTTCTAAATATATGTGCAATGGAAAACTTGAAGAAGTTGATTTTCCTTTGTACTTTAAAGGTTGCTCTCCGGATCATCTGTTGGAATTTGAGATGCATGAGTTGAATCTTGAAGCATTGGTGTGTTTGGTGTCTCAAGCATCAAATTGTATTGGAATTATTGTCAACACTATGTCTCAATCATGTGTTGAAAGAGTGGAAGTGATAGAGCTCAAGAAGAATGAAAAAGGAAAACAGTGAGAAAATCAGTTTTTCCTGGTGCAGTGTACCCGGTCGACCGAGCTCCCTGGCCGGTTCGACCGAGCATGAAGAAAGTGCAAAATCAGAGCTCTCAGTTATTTTCGTGACACAGTGTGTCTTCGGTCGACCGAGCCCTCAGGAGTCGACCGAGCTCGATAAGTGACTATTTTCCAGATAGTGTATGATGTCGACCGAGCACAGCATGATGTCGACCGAGCACGGGAACCAGAGTTGCGCAGAATTAGAAGTTTTGCACGAAAATTCAGCACAGTTATCTAATTTGTTTGGGACTCTTTCTAAACGAATTGTAGCCCGTTTTAAACACAATTAGGGGTTACTAAAACCTATATAAAGGCATGTATGGGTCGTTCTAAAGATACACCAGAGAGAGAAGAAGAGAAGAGAAAAGAGAGAGAGTTCTTGAGAGAAAGCTGGTGCTGTTGCTGTGTTACTGTTGTGCTGCATCTTTCTACAGCAAGTGTGGACGAATTTGAAGCCTCATGAAGATGGTATTTTCGTTCATAAGATAAGTCTCTCTTTTATGCTTTAGATTTCTATTTGTAAGGGATTGAGAGAGAGAGAATTGTAGAGGGGAAAGGGCTGTAGATCAGTTTATCTTCTTTGCTGTAATCATCAAGTTGGTGCTTGGTGTTTTGGGGTTTGGTGATCCTGTCTGTGGGTGCAGACAAATTGTAAAGGGAGTTGTAGCTTCCTAGATAGTTGGTGCTATCTGAAACCTAAGGGAGTCGGTGCTTCCTAGATAGTTGGTGCTATCTGAATTTAAGGGTTGGTGCTCTTTGTCGTCGGTGCGACTAAATAAGATTCAGACCTGTACCGGATTGTTGTTCGGACGGGATTGAACCGTGGACGTAGCCTTTTGGTGAACCACGTAAAATCTGGTGTCAATTGTGTGGTTTGATTTGAATTGTTGTTAGCAAGGACCTGTTTAAAAGAGATCACTGATTCACCCCCCCCTCTCAGTGATCACGAGATCTAACAATTGGTATCAGAGCGTAAGGTTTCCCTTGATAAGCTTAACACGCTAAGGGTGATCCTTGTCAAATCACATGGCAACTAGCACAGCGAATATGAAAGCACCGTTGTTTGATGGTTCTAATTACACCTTTTGGAAGATTAGAATGCAGGCCTTCATCAAATCTCTTGGCTATGATGTCTGGGAGACTGTCAGAGTCGGTTACAATTCTGCCATTGTACCCACTGATGCTGCAACGAAGAAGTTAGCAGACAACGACTCTAAGGCGCAGAATGCACTCTTTAGCGGCCTTGTTGACAGCGAGCTGATCAAAGTTATAGCATGCAAGACAGCCAAGGAAATCTGGGATAAGCTGAAAAGCATCCATGAAGGAGATGAGAAGATCAAAGAAGCGAAATTGCAAACTCATCGCTCCAAATTTGAGTCTCTTCGCATGGAGGATAGCGAGAATGTTGATTCTTACATGCAACGGGTGAATGAAGTCACGAATGACATTCGTGGACTAGGAGAGGAGATTAAAGAACCAGTCATCGTCAAAAAGGTTCTAAGATCTCTCCTTCCCCGGTTTGATTCTAAAGTCTCAGCCATAGAAGAAGCCAAAGATCTGAACGAGTTTTCAATGGATGAGCTGCATGGTTCTCTCACTGCCTATGAGATGCGCATAGGTAAGACGTCTTCATCGGATAGAGAAGCGGCCTTCAAAGTTCAGAAAAAGGCAAAAGAGATTGCTGGTCATGATTCTGATGATGATGAGCTTGAGGCTCAATTTATTAGAAGGCTGAAGAAAGGAAGCAATGGCAAGTATAAAGGGAAGCTACCCTTTAAATGCTTCAATTGTGGCGGTGTTGGCCACTTTGCTGCGAAGTGCCCGCTGAAAGAAGACAATGATAATGACTCTTATGTTGATAAGAGTAAATGGAAGAAGAATTTCAGAAAGAAGGGCAAAGCAAAGAGCTTCATCAGTCAGCATAATGACAGCACGTCTGAATCTTCGGACGATGATGAATCAGTCGAGGCGACTGAAGCACTCTTCATGGTTACTATTGAAGAAGACGATGAGCAAGAGCTGGAAAACGAAGAGGAGGCTGAAGTGAATCTTGAAGAAGAGCTCATTGCTGCACTTGAGGAGCTTAGCAAGGAGCGAAGATCAAGTAAGAAAAATCTGAAACTTCTTCATGAATCTGAAATTTCAGTTATTGCTTTGAAAACTGAATTAGAAGAGTATAAAAGAATGGTAGATGTCCTAGAAATACAAATCTGTACCAAAACTGAGGAAGTGATGAAACTTGAGAATGAAATCCTTGGAGCAAGGACTGAAAATATGCAAATGAAACAAAAGCTCAAGGAGTTTCAAGCTATCAATGGTACATTGAAGCTGAATGAAATTTTGAAAGTTCAAAGACCCCCTCACTTCAGATTTGGAATAGGATTTGAGAATGGAGAATCTTCTAAGGTTACACCTTCTGTAGAGACGGTGTTTGTAAAGCAAGTTACTACACCTTCCAATTCTGTGAAGCCCACACTGCCTAGAAAAGAGCCCATTCAAGTGAGAAAGGACATGAAGCCTAACCAGCCATATAAAAGATACAAATTTTATGGCTATTGTTATCATTGCAATAGGTATGGACATAGAAGGGCAGATTGTAAATTCTATGTGAGAAACAGCCCAGTTGTGAGAAGGAACCCTTTCTCAATCCTAAATAGCCACAATATTGAGTGCTACAAGTGTCATAATTTTGGACACATGGCTAGGGATTGTAGGCTGCCTACTGCTAAACCAATTCAGGTTGAAAAGAAACCCAAGTTAGTCAAAACTTGGAGGGCAAAGAAAAGTGCAGAAAAAGGCAAGAAATCTCTCATTGTGCAAACCGCTTTCAATGCACAAAAGAAGACAGCACCATGGGTCCTTGATAGTGGCTGTTCGAGTCATATGACTGGTGATAAAGAAAAATTCATCAAGTTACAGCACTATGAAGGTGGTTCGGTAAAGTTTGGTAACAATGATGGTGCCAAAATTGTTGGAAAAGGTGTTGTTCAGCTGATGGCAAACAAGATCAGATCTGAAGAGGTCTTATATGTGTCTGGATTGAGACACAATCTGTTGAGTGTGAGCCAGATCTGTGATAAGGGCCACGAAATTGTTTTTACAAAGAATGGGTTTGCTATCAAGAAGAGTAGCAACGGCAAAACAGTGGCTACTGGGTCAAGGACAGCTGGAAATCTTTACACCTTGTCAGATGGAGCTGAAAAGACATGCTTATTGAGTCGGTCAGAAGAGAGTTGGTTGTGGCACAAACGCCTTGGGCATCTAAGCTTTGGCAACATGTCAAAGATTTGCAATTCAAAGGCTGTTAGAGGTATGGCTACAGTTGAAAAGCCTTCAAACCCCATTTGTGACTCTTGTCAAAAGGGAAAGCAAACGAGGGTAATGTTCAAGACGAAGGAGCATCATACGAAGAAACCTCTTGAGCTGGTACACACTGATCTCTGTGGACCGATGCGGACTCAAAGCACCAATGGAGATAAGTATTTTATGCTTTGCATTGATGATTTTACTCGCATGACATGGGTATTATTTCTTAAGCATAAACATCAAGCACTTGATCGGTTCAAAGTGTTTAAAGCACAGGTTGAAAACATGCTAGGGAAGCAGATCAAGACGCTAAGGTCTGATCGTGGAGGCGAATTCACATCTGATGAATTCACTAAGTATTGTGAACATCATGGCATCCAAAGACAATACTCAGCCCCTAGAACTCCACAGCAGAATGGAGTTGTTGAGCGCAAGAACCGCACTGTGCAAGAAATGGCACGCACCATGCTGGTTGAAAGTAAGATGGCTGATAAGTATTGGAAAGAGGCGATTCATACGGCTGTTTATATTCAGAATCGTTGCTTGATCAGGCCACATGAAGATAAAACACCTTATGAGCTATGGTTTGGAAGAAAAGCTACAGTCAAGCACTTCAGAGTCTTCGGTAGCAAGTGTTACATCAAGCGGCTCGAACAAAATCCGGGCAAATTTGAAGAAAGAGCCGATGAAGGTATTTTTCTGGGTTACTCATCCTCTAGTAAAGCTTACAGATGCCTTAACAAAAGGACCAGAAAAATTATTGAAAGTGCTGATGTTAGAATTGATGAAAACCATGAGTCAAAGAAGGTAACTCATAATGACAGTCCAGTGTATGAGGACTCGAGTGAGATTGATGATGAAGTGGCTGAACCTGATTCTGAAAAGGCAAAAGATGATTCAGAGGATACTTCTCCTAGAAAGAAAAGTACTTGGGTAGAGCAACACCCTAAGGATCAAATCATTGGAGATCCTGAGGCCGGTGTAAAAACTAGACAAAGTGTAGTTAGCAATTACTCGCTTGTGTCCACCATTGAGCCCAAGACAGTAGCTGAAGCTAGTCTAGATGAAAGCTGGTTAAAAGCTATGCATGAGGAGTTGGAGCAGATTGAGAAAAACTCCACATGGGAACTAGTCCCTAGACCTACTGATAAGAATGTGATTGGTACAAAATGGGTCTTTCGGAACAAGCTGAATGAAGATGGTCAGGTCATACGAAACAAGGCAAGGTTGGTTTGTAAAGGCTATGCACAAGTTGAAGGCATAGATTTTGAAGAGACCTTTGCACCGGTGGCTCGTCTGGAAGCCATTCGTATGTTTCTTGCATTGGCTGCCTATAAAACCTTCAAGGTATTTCAGATGGATGTTAAGTCAGCTTTCTTGAATGGTTTACTTGAAGAAGAGGTCTACATTGAGCAACCTGATGGCTTTCTAATTAGCAAAAATTCAGACTTAGTTTGCAAGCTGAAGAAGGCTCTATATGGACTGAAACAGGCGCCAAGGGCATGGTATGCAAGGCTGGATCTTTATCTTCGCAAGATTGGTTTTGGAAAAGGACTAGTTGATAGCAATCTGTATGTCAAATCTGATTCAAGCAAACAGCTGGTGGTTATTGTTTATGTTGATGACATAATATTTGGAGGCAATGATGAGAATATGTGCAGGATTTTTGCTGAAGATATGACGAAAGAATTTGAGATGTCTATGCTTGGAGAGCTAAAGTTCTTCCTAGGATTACAAGTTCAGCAGCTGAAAAATGGTATTTTTATATCTCAGATGAAATATATAAAGGAAATGCTGAAGCGTTTTAACATGGAAGACAGCAAGCCCGTGAGCACGCCAATGACAACGAACACGAAACTTAGCAAAGATGATAAGGCTTCGTCCGTTGATCACACCACCTATCGTTCTATGATAGGAAGCTTGCTTTACTTGACTGCTACAAGACCAGATCTTCTACAAGCAGTATGTATGGTGGCTCGATTTCAAGCATCACCAACTGAGACGCACCTTACAGCAGTGAAAAGGATATTTCGATATCTAAAAGGTACTATGGAGCTTGGAATATGGTATCCTAAAGGTAAATCCTTTACTCTTGTCGCATACTCAGACGCCGATTGGGCTGGTTGCGTAGATGATCGCAAGAGTACAAGTGGTGGTGCATTCTATCTTGGTAATAGATTGGTAGCTTGGCACAGCAAGAAGCAAGACTCCGTCTCACTTTCGACAGCGGAAGCAGAATATATTGCAGCGGCAACTTGTTGTACGCAAGTGTTATGGATGCGGCAAATGCTCTCTGATTTAGGAGTTCCAACAACAGATCCTACGCCGATCCTCTGTGATAACACTAGTGCAATTCATATCTCCAAGAATCCAGTTCAGCATTCAAGGACTAAGCATGTTGCAATCCGCTATCACTTTCTCAAAGATAAAGTTGCAGATGGTGAGGTAAAGTTGGAATACGTTCCTACTACTGAGCAAGTGGCTGATATCTTCACAAAACCTTTGCCAAAGGAAGTCTTCGAGTATCTCCGAAAGAATTAGGAGTTACTCATTCTCCTACACCTTAGGAGATGTGCCAGAAAGGGGGAGCAATGAATTCGTTCAATATCTTATTTGCTCCTAGATTGGTCCCTTTGGAATTATTGTCAAAGGGGGAGAAGATTATGCATGGAAAGGTTGATATGCATGTCATCTTGAGAAGGTTATCTGGAGATTGGTATCAAGTTATGCTGAGAAGATTATGCAAGGAAAGACTATATGCATGTTGAAGTTAGTCTTATGCTAAGAAGATGGAAATATGATAGCATGAGGAAGATGGAAGATTGGAATGAAAATTGGTATCAAGATAGTGAATGAGAAGATCATGTTCCAAGGGGAGTTTATTGTTCTAAAAAGGCTCTATGATGTCAACATGTTCCAAGTGTCTGTGTTGAAGTTCCAAGTGTTGCCAACAATTCCAAAGGGGGAGATTGTTGGAATTTGAGATGCATTGAGTTGAATCTTGAAGCATTGGTGTGTTTGGTGTCTCAAGCATCAAATTGTATTGGAATTATTGTCAACACTATGTCTCAATCATGTGTTGAAAGAGTGGAAGTGATAGAGCTCAAGAAGAATGAAAAAGGAAAACAGTGAAGAAAATCAGTTTTTCCTGGTGCAGTGTACCCGGTCGACCGAGCTCCCTGGGCCGGTCGACCGAGCATGAAGAAAGTGCAAAATCAGAGCTCTCAGTTATTTTCGTGACACAGTGTGTCTTCGGTCGACCGAGCCCTCAGGATGTCGACCGAGCTCGATAAGTGACTATTTCCAGATAGTGTATGATGTCGACCGAGCACAGCATGATGTCGACCGAGCACGGGAAACCAGAGTTGCGCAGAATTAGAAGTTTTGCACGAAAATTCAGCACAGTTATCTAATTTGTTTGGGACTCTTTCTAACGAATTGTAGCCCGTTTTAAACACAATTAGGGGTTACTAAAACCTATATAAAGGCATGTATGGGTCGTTCTAAAGATACACCAGAGAGAGAGAAGAAGAGAAGAGAAAGAGAGAGAGTTCTTGAGAGAAAGCTGGTGCTGTTGCTGTGTTACTGTTGTGCTGCATCTTTCTACAGCAAGTGTGGACGAATTTGAAGCCTCATGAAGATGGTATTTTCGTTCATAAGATAAGTCTCTCTTTTATGCATTAGATTTCTATTTGTAAGGGATTGAGAGAGAGAGAATTGTAGAGGGGAAAGGGCTGTAGATCAGTTTATCTTCTTTGCTGTAATCATCAAGTTGGTGCTTGGTGTTTTGGGGTTTGGTGATCCTGTCTGTGGGTGCAGACAAATTGTAAAGGGAGTTGTAGCTTCCTAGATAGTTGGTGCTATCTGAAACCTAAGGGAGTCGGTGCTTCCTAGATAGTTGGTGCTATCTGAATTTAAGGGTTGGTGCTCTTTGTCGTCGGTGCGACTAAATAAGATTCAGACCTGTACCGGATTGTTGTTCGGACGGGATTGAACCGTGGACGTAGCCTTTTGGTGAACCACGTAAAATCTGGTGTCAATTGTGTGGTTTGATTTGAATTGTTGTTAGCAAGGACCTGTTTAAAAGAGATCACTGATTCACCCCCCCCTCTCAGTGATCACGAGATCTAACATCATCACTTGTAATTCCAAGTAAAATAGAAAATCTGGCACACCCACACAAAAGAAATGTTGATGCACGCCTCTGCCCCCCTCCGGTTACGAAAGGGTCGGACCCAAACGGAATCCCACATTCGCCGACCTCGGTAGAATCGAGCGAGCAGAATGCGCTGGTCTTTCAAGCTGGCACACCCGGTGGGACCCGTTCATTTGAGAACACGATGCTAGAAATGAAACATTTGCATATCATATCTATTGCTCTATGCTTATACTTCTTTTCTTGATTCCGTGGCTACTTTCTAATTGGTGGCCTATGTTGGATTCCGCATCTAAAAAATATGAGATGAGATTTTTTGGAAATTTCTAATTCTTTGAATTTATTTCCACTCTTTCTCTTTTCAACAAAAAAAATCAAAATTTTCATTTTGGATTCAAAATTGAGAAACCGTGATCCTTTCCTATCGTTCATCGTGCTTGCAGAACCGTTGAGCCTGTTCGAATAAGGTTTTGGGCCATCGTTTCTCTTCGATGAGTTCATTAGAAAAAATAAAAAATAAAAAATCAGATTTTTCATTTTGGATTCAAAATTGAGAAACCATGATCCTTTCCTATCGTTCATCGTGCTTGCAAAAATGTTGAGCCTGTTCGACTAAGGTTTGGGGCCATCGTTTCTCTTCGATGAGTTCATTAGAAAAAAAATAAAAAAATAAAAACTCAGATTTTTCATTTTGGATTCAAAATTGAGAAACCTTGATCCTTTTCTATCGTTCATCGTGCTTGCAGAAATGTTGAGCCTGTTCGACTAAGGTTTTGGGCCATCGTTTCTCTTCGATGAGTTCATTAGAAAAAAAAATAAAGAAACAAAAATCAGATTTTTCATTTTGGATTCAAAATCAGATTGGAGAAATTTTGGTTTTCTCCTTTCTGAGCACTGGCGCTCGCAGAAATCGCTGAGCCCGTGTTCAGATTGGAGTGCCTTTTGCTCTCTTTGATGAACCCGATATTGGCCTTTCAGAAAAAAAACTCGTCATTTTTGGATTCAGATCTGAGAAATTATGCTTCATTTCCTTCTGAATACTGGCGCTCGCGGAAATCGTTGAGACCGTATTTGGATCGGAATACCATCTGCTCTCTTTGATGAATCCAATCTCGACATTTCAAAACAGAGAATCTCATCTCATGGATGCGGTCTCAAAATATTTGTGTCTAGCGGTACTAGTACGCCCTTTCAAGGTCTACTGTATTCGTGACCGGCACATTTGTAACTCCAACTTTATATTCTTCTTACCTCGAGCAAGCTCTGCTTCTCGATAAGTCGAATTTAAGTTCATAATTGCTTCTAGCAGTCACTAGGACGCTCATTCTAGGCTTCCATACCTGCGATCAGAACAGTTGTACCTCTATGGTTTTCTGCCTTCTTCATATTGCTTGGGTCATCTTCCTCGAGCAATTTGAAAAGACAAAACCATAGAACTTCCCATTTATGATCATTATATTCTTGTGATTACTAATGGATGTGGTTTTGTTTCAGAAACTTTTCGAAAAACTAACAATGGCAGCTTCACTAACCATTACCTTCGACAAGAACAGGCACCAACTCATGTTTCAACAGAAGCAAACCACGCGCACCTACAAGCGCCCCATCAGCTGCTGAAGCGTCAACTCCCTCGGCAACTCTCTGAACTCCGGGTCGACCTCGACTCCCTAGACTATCGTCTTTGGGACGTTGGGACCATTCCCACTTCCTGAGGAACAAACTGCTCCTTCCAAGAAGCAGAAACTCGCCTCTCAACGTGTCACTACCGTGACACCAAAGGCGAGCACCAGAAGGCCCGAAGCCCGTGGCAGCCCCACGAAGCCTCAACCAGCAAACGACCAGGTCTATCCCAAGACTTGGTCCCCAAGACCTTCACCAAAACAAAGAAGGTCCCAAACATCCACCAAGCCAGCATTCCTGGCCCCACTCAAGGAGAACTAGTTCTACCCTCTTGCTTACATGAAAGAGGAGAGACCCATCTCCAACCTGACTCCCAAGTCAACCCAGCATGAGCCGGCTTGTTCCTACAAGCCCAAAATCAAGTCATGCATCACAAGGCCTCTGCAAGCACCTGCTAAGGCCTACAAACCTGCAGTTCAACCCTTCATCTCTACAGGGGCCGAACTCCAAAAATTCAAAGCTTCACTGCAACAGGCGAAGGACAGGGTTCGCATCCTGTCCTTGCCCAGCTACAAAGAAGACAGGCTCGGCTGCTGCGCCCGAGGGAGCACATCCTTCATCATCAAAGCCCAGCCAGAGCTGACCGAAGCTCAAATTGCTCGTCGTATACGCCGCCGCGCGTCGTATCGGCAAAAGAGACTAGAGAAGCAAAGGACCCAGCCTCCTACACTTCAAGTCTCTCCCAAATGGGTCGAAAAAGAAAGACCCAACCAAGTTACTGCTATCCATATGGTTGGAAAAACCAGAAGACGCCAAAAGTCAGCAACAAAAATCCATGTCCAACGTCCGATGACCCACAGCGTCTCTAGGACAAGAAGACATTCAGAAGAATCCCCTGCTCCTTCAAACAAAGGACGGCAGAGTGATCCTTCCTCAAGCTCTTCTTCAAAAAGAATGAGCCCCATCTCAGTCACCAGGACAGTTTCCTCATTCAAATCCCGAAGGATGAACGTCCTGGCAACAAATTTTGAGCCACCACCCCGCAATCCACCTCAAGATGATGCGATCACCCACATCCAGCAGTTGGAACAAGGCCAGCAGAGGATTGAAACTCTGATGGAAAACCTTCTCCTCGCCTTCCAAAATCAGGCGAACAATTAACCTCCTTCGAATCATCAAGACGATGAGATAAATGGAGAAGAAAATGAGTCACGCGCCCTTACCAAAAAGGACGTAGACGGTATCCTCGCCAAAGCAAAAGAAGAGGATATACTCAAGGAGCATGGGATCAAGCCACCATATCCCTTATGGATGGACTCGGTCCCGTTCCCTACAAAATTCAAGCATCATACTCTCCAAACATATACGGGGAAAGGATCAGCCAGACAGCACGTCATCCACTTCAAGATCCTGACGGGAGCTATCGCGGATTAAGATGCACTCAAGATCCGCCTCTTTTCAAGTACCCTAAAAGGTACGGCCTTCGATTGGTACTCCACTCTGCCGGAGGACTCCATCCAAAACTGGGCCATGCTAAAGACACGCTTCCTGACTCAGTTCAAAGGTGAGGATCATGCTGCTACTATGGCTCAGCTGTGCAGCCTAAAATAGGGGGAGAATGAGTCAACATATGACTTCATTCATAAGTGGAAAGCAATGGCGTACAAATGCTCTGATGTATTGCCAAAAGCGTCGCTAGTCGACATCTGCCAAAACAACATGAGAGCTAGAATCCGCTCCATGATCATCGGCAACAAATCAAAAAACCTGGGAGAACTCCTAGAAGCTTCCATGAAAGCTGAAACGGTGATTAAAGACCTCAACAGTCAGAAATCATCATGAAAAAAGCCAACCGCCATTGCAACCTCTAAACCAAAGAAGAAAGAGGTCCTCAATGTGCAGACCAAGTCAGCTCCTCAGCCACCAAAGAAAGCTGAAAACAAAGCTGCTGGTAAGAGACTGAACTCTCTGATGCCTTCAAAGAACGAGTAGAGAAGAAATACCCATTTGATGAAGATGTTGATGAAATCTTCGGGGCTCTTGTGGCGAACGACAAGCTCACCTTGCCTGAATCAAAAAGACCGGGTGATGTTGGCAAAACCAACGATCCTCGGTACTGTCCATACCATCAGATGATCTCGCATCCTCTCAA
The DNA here is from genome assembly GCA_012931725.1 of Litsea cubeba. Taxonomy (NCBI): domain Eukaryota; kingdom Viridiplantae; phylum Streptophyta; class Magnoliopsida; order Laurales; family Lauraceae; genus Litsea; species Litsea cubeba. The sequence goes on from CM022947.1 coordinate 73,463,107, forward strand.
TCAATGCATCGTTGTAAGGGAGAAAATAAATGAGATTTGGAAAAACGGAGTCATCACCTTTGACAAAAACTATGGGTCTGCCTCCGTCAACATGGTGACATGTGGACAAACATTAAAATCACCGAAGAAGAAGATCACTACTTCCTTCAAGGTGATAAACTCAATCCAAGCGTCGGAGGAACTGGTTCCTTACCCGACACCAGACGGACAACCCATATGGGTACATCCCGATCTCCTGGAAGATGAAAATTGGGAGGTCGTGAAAACAAAACCTACAGCTTAACAGCGAAGGCAGGCTAGGAAATATCTCCTCAAGCTCAATTGGCAAGAGAAGACCCAGCCAAAACAAGAAGTCAAAGAAAAGGCAGAGGCTTCCTCTACCGCTTCACTGGAGGCAACAAAAAACATCCCTTCCAGAGACTTTAAAGGGGGTAAGAAAATTCACTCTCAGTGATTTCATGCCACCTCAATTCAAAGAAGCCACGTAAGAGGCATCATACTCTTGCAATTCGGTAGTTGGATTCTCCATTGATGGATACGAGTCCAGCAACACCGATGATGGATTCGAATCCAACTACACAGACGAGTGGGAGGAATCCCTTGAAACAGGAGAATATCTCTCCGATGAAGAATGAGTTCCCGAGACTCATCTTATGCCAGTAATCTGGTATAACCCCCTACAGCCACAAGGATCCTGGTCTGATGATGAAGAAGATCAAGAGGTTGTACAAGAAAATGCTGTTGACCCAGCACCTCTCATTGCTCCAGTGGAAATCAACCTTGTTGAGCCACAAAGAGCTGATGAAGAAGAAGATTTGGCTCCCATGCCTGATCTTGAAGAATATGCAAGGATCTTGCAGCGTCTCGCTCTAGAACAAGAGCAAGACCGCGTCAACGAGCCTCCTCGCAATCCAGAGCCTGAAGTCCCTGAAGAGCATCAGGTACATCCTCCCTTAACTCCTGAAAATGGAGAAAATTGCTGGATAGACGATCCTATTACATCCGAGGATGAGTCTGACTCCGATCAGGCAACGTCTCCTGTCAGAGCTTCCTGTAATGTGATAATTCGGGATTATAGCTCTTCCGAAGCATCGTCTGATGAGATCACTTACACTCCGACGACTCCTAGCAATGTATCTTCTGGAGCCACCTCATCTCACGTGACTTTCACTGAGATGACACCCTCTCAGGTCTCTTCTCCTGAGACTGTGACTTCAAAGTTCACACCCTTCTTGACTGAAGAATTCCCAGTTATTGATGCTTGGGACGATGAATTGGTCAATGAAGAAGAAAGGTTGCTAGATGCTGTTCAGGACTTGTTCCCAGAAAATGCTCCGTGCAACACAATCACTGAGGATGGCAACTCTAATGCAGATACATCATTAGTAAATGAAAAACGACAGCCTCTTGATCCTGAAGACAATCTTCCAAACGAAGACCATTCTCAAGAAGCTCTCTAAGTTGGTAGAGGCACCCGCTCTGGCCTGGACTACCACAAAAATTACAACCAATCTTCCTTTACATATGTAAATCCTTCGGGAAAAGATGTTGTAAGCGCCCCTAGTGGCAACAATGATGAATATACAGGCCCTAAGGAGGCCTTCAAGTATGACTTGATTGAACACTTCAAGCACAAACCTGCACGTCTGCACATCCTAGATTTGTTGTGAATGTCTCCGCACACTCGTGATAATCTCATTTCAGAATTACAAAAGCTGAATGAGGATGTCGACAAACATGCCCCGCTAGTCCTCCAAATTGAAATGGATTACCGGGTCAAAAACTCAGAAGCTTCCTCAAAAGGAGAAAAGAAGAAAACTGAGGGATCATGCATTGAATGCCTCTCGGTTAAAAAAGCAGCCAGTGTAACCATCGCCTTTACAAAGGATGACCTCCTACTTGGCGAAACCAGGCACAACCGACCCCTGTACTTCACAGGGTACATCAAGGAAATGCCTATGCACAGAGTTCAGATCGACCCAGGTTCTGCACTCAACCTCATCTCCACATCGGCTCTCGAAGAGTTGGGCATCCCACCCAGCAAGCTGAGCCACACATCTGTATCTATCTTCGGATACGATGGGAGTACTCAAAGGCCTATCGGCAAAATAAGGTTCAAGTTGCAGATCGGTGATCTTATCTCTGAGGTCACAGTGTATGCAATAAAAACCCCTTCATGCTACAACATCCTTCTCGGACGCCCTTGGATCCACGAGAATGGCGTTGTCCTTTCAACTCTACATCAATGCATCAAGTTTGTTGGCGACGACGGCATGATACATCGAGTCTTTGTGGACAGAAAACCCTTCAAAGGTAAAGAAGTCCACTTCGAAGACTCACAAATGTATGAAGGTGAAAAGGAAGAAGAGGAGAAGCACACAGCACCCTTTGCCGAAAATCTCCAGAAAGATAAAGGCAAGGCTCCTCAACAATCACCAGAAGAAAACAAACCATCCGATAAATTCGAAGAGAGCATTCAAACTCCCTTCATCATCTCCCTCAAACCTTCAAAGCCTTTGGTCATCGCAACTAAAGTGAAGAAGGCAAAGCAAAAGTCTGGGGGCAAATTTGTTGTCTCTTTCGTGTCTATCATGCAAGACACGGATTCGGATTCAAAGCCAGAAGATGACACATCGTCAAGCTAAGCTGACACTCAGCAAGTTTAGCCTGCTCTCATTCCAATGGAGACAACTTCTGACATAGAAGAACCTACGTCAGCTTCCTTCGTTGTTCCAGCAACTTCAGTAAAGGAAAAGCCGATCTTCTTCCATAGATCAGATGCTTCTTCATCAAACTCCATGCTTGAACCTTTCCAAAATGAAGGTATGCCTTAACTATCCTTATATAGTTCTGTGGCACAAGCTATTATGAAGAAAATGGGCTATGACGCTCAAAACCCAGTCGGTTTGGGAGAAGGCCACGATATTCTCACGCCATTAGGGCCCGTCTTGACCAAAAGCCAGCTGGAAGATTGGAGACTCTACGGCTATGTAGAAAAGTCTTCACACGGGCTAGGGTACGATCCCGACACTCCTTTGAGACAGTTGACACAAAGGCTTAAAAGTCAATTTACTGACCAAGCCTCAACATCTCAAGTCCATGAAGACATCGACCTCCCTGGATATCTTTTCGATGAATCACCTGACAAAGATTTAGGAAGCTCATCCAATTGGTACGATTTCTCAGACAATGAAGAGTAGTTGTCCGATGGCACAGACATGTGGTCTTCTGACCCAGAAGAACCCTCATCTCCAAAAGAAGTAGCCTACTTCGACCCAGTTTCAACAGGCGATTGGGATCATCTCATAGCAAGCCTTGGGAAAATTGCCGATCAAGAAGACCCGTGGAAAGGAACAAAACCTTGGTCTGGAAATGCCCTTGAAACCCAGAAGGTTTCGTTGAGCTGGAAGCCTCCGAAAAATTTGTGGAGGAACCACCTTCGAACCTTCCAACAGAAAATCTTGTTCAAAAGATAGACTTGGGAACACCAGATAACCCACGTCCTGTATTCATAAGCAAGAATATAAAGGATGATGAGTTACTCGAGTATATCGCCTTTCTTCGTGAGTTCGTTGATTGCTTTGCATGGTCTCACGCTGAAATCTGGCTTAGACCCCAAAATAGCAGTCCACAAACTCAATCTTCAAGAAGACATCAAGCCTGTGAAGCAAGGCCAAAGAAGATTCCTTCCAGATGTGATGGATAGAATTGAACAAGAAGTTCAAAAACTCAAAAGCGTCGGCTTCATCCGTGAGGAACAACATCCTGAATGGTTGGCCAACATTGTCCTCGTGACAAAGAAAAACGGGCAGATCAGGGTCTGTATTGACTATAGAGACCTGAATGGCGCATGCCCTAAAGATGAATTTTCGCTCCCTATACCAGAGGTAATGATTGATAATACATGTGGATTCAAGCGAATGACATTCATGGATGGTTTTCTCTGGCTACAATCAGATAAAGATGCATCCTGAGGATGAAAAACATACATCCTTTCGGACCCCATTTGGCGTGTATTGTTACACTGCCATGCCATTTTGTCTGAAAAATGCTGGTGCCACATATCAGAGGGCTATGATGAAGATATTCCAAGATATGCAGCACAAGACGGTTGAATGTTACGTTGATGACCTCGCCGTCAAAATCAAAAGAAAAGAAGATCATCTCGAAGACCTTCGAGAAGTCTTCCTCCGGCTTCGCAAACACAAACTGCGAATGAATCCTCTGAAATGCTTCTTCGGCATCTCGTCGGGTAAGTTCCTCGGATTCTTAGTTCGGAAAGCTGGAATAGAGCTTGACCCCATAAAAGTTAAAGCCATTCTAGAAATGCCCTCTCCAAGAACCTTGAGAGAACTCAAAGGGCTTCAAGGGAGATTGGCCTACATCAGACGGTTCATCTCCAATCTTTCGGGGAAATGCCGTCCATTCTTCTGGTTGATGAAAAAAGGTGTAAACTTTGTCTGGGATGCTGACTGTGAAGCTGTATTCCAAGATATCAAGTCATACCTAATAAAACCTCCAGTGTTAGCTGCTCCTACCACCGGAAAACCATTCATCTTGTACACAAGAGCCCTTGATCACTCTCTGGGAGCTCTGCTTGCACAAGAAAATGATGAAAGGAAAGAAGCTGCTCTATATTACCTCAGCCGCATGCTAGTAGGTGCAGAGCATCGCTACTCTCCAGTCGAAAAAGAATGTCTTGTAGTGATGTTCGCCGTACAAAAGCTGCGCCACTACTTGCTTTCCAACACAGTCTGCCTGGTCTCAAGGGTCAACCTCTTGAAGGTCTTTATCACAAAGGCATGTTCTCTCAATGCCCGACTGGAAAAATGGTCCATCCTTCTGTCACAATTTGATATTAGGTATGTACCACAAAAGGCAATCAAAGGGCAAGCTCTAGCGGACTTCCTCGTAAAGCATCCATTGCCTAAAGATTCTCCACTCAGAGATGATCTCCCAGACGAACCAGTCTACAATGTGGAGACTTTCTCATAAAATGCTCCCTGGGACATGTACTTTGACGATGCAACCAGGACAAATGAAAAAAGACAGCTGATCTCGGGAGTTGGTATCCTCTTTGTTAGCCCCGACAAATACATGATTCCACACGCTTTTTCGCTACTGGATTCATGCACAAACAATGTAGATGAATATCAAGCTCTGATCCTAGGATTGGAACTCGCCATCGAATCCGGTATCACCATGCTGGAAGTCTTTGGAGACTCTCAACTGATTGTCAACCAGATGAATCAGAAATTTGAAGTCAGGAAGCCAGATTTGCTGCCTTACTACAACAAAGCACAATCGCTTCTGCAAAAGTTTGACATCTGTCACATCACCCACATTCGTAGAGGTGAAAACATACGTGCAGATGCCCTGGCTGGACTTGCCGCATCTATGGCAATCCAAGAAGGGGAAAACATGCAAATCATAGTGTGCGAAAGAAGAATCCTTCCTCCTTTTAACACAAACCAAGTAGTTGTTGAATGCCACCAAGTGGTTGGAAGCCGGATTTCAATCCTTCAACCTTCAATCGGCGACTGGAGGGATCCGTTCATTGATTACATTATGTTCGGAATCCTACCTGAAGATCCAAAAGAACGGGTAAGCATCCAAAGGCGAACCCCAAGCTTTCATTTGGATATTCCTTCAAAAATCCTTTACAGGAAATCCTTCAACGGAGTACTTCTACGCTGCTTGTCACAACAAGAGGCTGAATAAACACTCAAAGAAGTTCATGCTGGTCTTTGCGGAGCTCATCAGACTGGTCCCAAGCTCTATGATAAGATAAAAAGGTTAGGTTATTACTGGCCTACCATGGTAGCTAACGTAATGCAATTTGCTAAGCACTGCCAACAATGCCAAGTTCATGTAGATTACATTCACATGCCTCCAGAATGGCTACATCCTACAGCGATTTCATGGCCTTTCGAAGCCTGGTGTATGGACATCATAGGTCCTATTTCTCCCCCTTCGGGCAAAGGTCATCGCGTCATCTTTGCCGCTACGGATTATATCTCCAAGTGGTCAGAAGCATTTGCGCTCAACGAAATGAAGACCTCATCAGTCCTTCAGTTCTTGCGCACCAACATCATTTGTCGTTTCGGCATACCCAAAAGACTCGTCCATGATAACGGACCACAATTTAGGGATCATCGATTCTACAGGTTCTGCGACAAATACAAAATCCAAAGCTGTCCTTCGACTGCAGACAATCCGGCAGCAAACGGATTAGCAGAAGCTTTCAACAAGACACTCTGCAAAATCCTCAAGAAGATGGTCTCTAGTCACAAAAGAGATTGGAGCGACAAAATGTCTGAAACTTTGTGGGCCTATCGAACCACCGTTCGAGGACCAACCCATAGCACACCATTCTCCTTGGTCTATGGATGCGAAGCTGTCATGCCCTTAGAAGTACAAATTCCTTCCTTGAGGGTATCCTTGCAAAATGACATGACTCAAGAAAGCAATGTCAAATTGCGACTCCATGAGCTGGACAATTTCGATGAGAGACGGCTAGAAGCTCGAAAAAGCATTAAACTTTACCAAGCACGCATGGCGGGATCTTTCGACAAAAAGGTCAGGCAACGCGCCTACAAAAAGGGTGACTTGGTTCTTGCGGTAAAAAGACCAATGGTCTTCGCTCACAAGTCCAAAGGCAAATTTGAGCCAAAATGGGAGGGACCCTACTTCATCGACAAGGTTTTCTCCAACGACGCATACGCACTCCTAAACATGGAGGGTGACAGATGTATGCTGCCCATCAACGACAAGTTCTTAAAGCGGTACTACCCTTGAAGACTTACCCAACTGGGTAAGAGCAATGCCTGTACGGCCAAAACTGGTTTCCAGGTACACGCTCGCTAAACCCACCTTTTTTAGAATTTTCATGTCAAATGTTGAGATTTCTAGAAATTTAAACAATGGTTACTTTCATCGTTTCATTGTTCAAAAATCCAAGTTTAGAAACCTTTCCCTAACTTGACCAAAAATTTTCAACCCTTGAACCCCAAATTCATGGTTTGAAACAAAATCCGGATTCGGGGATTTCCACCCTAGTCCACCCTACCTTTTACCGCCTAAATGGTTTTAGGTCAAAACTTATGACCCTCGTGTCTTTAAACAAAAAAAAAAGGTTTTTCGAAAAAACCGCGGGGAAGCGTCGCTTAGTCGATACTCGCACAAATTGGAAGCATGCGGATCACGTTCGACACTTCCAAAATAGCAGGGAAGCGACATCTCGTTGATACTTGCAAAATCCAAAACCGTGGAGATGCAACATTTCAGTTAATATCCATGACCCAAAGGTTCGAGAAAACCATAAATTTCAAAAATCGTAGGGAAACGACATCAAGTCAGTACCCGCAAAACCAAAATTTTTGAAAAGCAAGGATGCGACATTCCATCGATACTTGCACCCAAATCCGCGAGGATGCGACATTCCATCGATACTTGCAACCAAATGAGCAAGGATGCGACATTCCATCGATACTTACAAGAACATTCAGCAGGGAGGCGACTTTTAGTCGATACTTGCATTTTTGAAAACCAAAACAAACCGGCTATAGATGCCACCAAAACAAACCGGCTATCAATGCCACAAAACAAAACCGGCTATCAATGCCACAAAAGAAAATCGGCTATCAATGCCACAAATCGGCTATTAATGCCACAAAAAAAAAAGCTGGCTCTCATGCCAAAAATCGGCTTCCATGCCACAAACAAAATCTGGCTTCCATGCCAAAACAATCATTTGATAAAAGATTTTTACAAAATGACAAGCTTTTGATCAAATCCATTTAGCAATTACTTTCATCACAAAAAGATTTAAGTGAGCGTAGGGAAAATAAAAAAAAAACATCCCATTTAGCAATTACTTTCATCACAAAAAGATTTAAGTGAGCATAGGGAAAACAAAACAAAAAAAAAGAGTACCAAAAAATACATGCGGTACCAAAAAGAAAGTGTTCCCAAACACTACAAAAAAAAGGAGTACCAAAAAAAATACATGTGGTACCAAAAAAAGGGAAAGAAGGATAGTTTCTGTTACAAAAAAAAAAAAACACAGGAGCTCAACCAAAAATGGTCTCCAGCCAAGATTTCAGCTCCTCAAGCAAACTTTTGGCCTCAGCTGTCAGGGATTCCAAGGCACGCTTCTTCAGGAACTTGCCATGAGATGCTGGAGAATGCTGCAATCCTTCTTTCACACCGGGAAGCTTATCCCGAGCAGTTCGCCATTGTTTGTTCTCTTGAGACCTCCTTTCAAGAACTCGATCAGCATCGGCACCCTAGCGAATCAGAGCACTTTCCCTGTCGCGAACCTTTATTATTGCAGCCCACTTGGTAGCAACTTGTGCCTGTAGATGCTCAAGACGTTTCCTGGCCTCATCGACCTCCCTATCAAGGATCTTTAGGTCATGTGTCAGCCCAATGATGGCTAGCTCTTCTAAGTTCTTCTCTCGGACTATCTGCTTCCTGCTTTGTGTAGCCTCATCCAGGTCAGACTTAGCCTTATCAGCAGGATCCAGGAACATCTCCTTGAAGAACTGGTCATCAGCCAAACCCATGGTCTCAAACCACTTGTCACCTGGTGCAATGATCCTATCAACGATCGCCATGGCACCTGTGACATCCAGACCAGCCTCTTCGGCATCACCAAGAATCTCATGCACATGCTGGATCATGCAAAATCCGGCATCCAAATGTCCAGCAAGGAGAGTCTCAATCCAAGAGCTTAGAACCCGCACCACCACCTTCTTCGTAAAAAGAAGAGATGGCCCAGCTGAAGATTCGCCCCGCTCCGTTGGTCAGCTGCCCATGTCATGCCCCGTTGGAAGAGGAACAAAAGAACTCTTTCCAGTTGGAGCTGCTGGAGAAGGAATTTCGGCACGAGGTATCTCCTCAACAGTGTTAAAACTGGTCCCAGGAGCCTCTACCTCTGGATCGACCTCTGGCATCCCTTGCTCTGGTTCTGAAGGAAGCAACGGACTCTCCGCTGCCACCTCAAATCCTGCCAAAGAAACACAAAAAGGTATGAATATGATCCTGTTTGAAAATCATTATCAGGGTTATTACTACAAAATACCTTATTCGACGACTGGCGGAACACTCTCTTCCTCCATGAACTCATCGGAAGCATCATCAACATTTGCGTCCATCGATGGTTCAAAGTCATCGGAATCCTGTGGCAAGTCAGCTGACAAGAAAAATGTTAGCAAACCAAGTCACAGACACAAAAAAAAAGAGAAAGCAAAAGAAGTTATACCAATTGGAGATTCTGGATTCACTCCAGAGTCCCTCGGTTCTTCTTCAGGTGCCCCGACAGGATCCGTCACCACCTCATCGGTTGGAACCTCAGGCATCGCCAAATCTTCCTCTGCTAAAAAAAAGGAGCAGCAGGGAGAGAAAACAAATCAAGACATGGAAAAATCCCATGAAAAGAAATGGAAAGAGAAAGAGGAAGAATCATACCTTCACCAACGGTCTCTTCTTCTCGACTTCTCTTCTCTGGAGGCTCGTCAGCATCCACTGGCACATCTTCATTAACAGTAAGAGGGACTTCTATGTCAGGAGAGTCCTCATATTGCCCCTTGCTGCGATGATGACTCATCTTCCTCTTACTCCTGTGGGCTCGCTTCTTAGAGGAACCTGCCCCGCTGTTAGAGTCAGGTTTCCCACTTGACTCCTCACTGGATGGTCTACCCTTATCAGTAGACTCCACGGAAGCTTGCCTCTGTGCCACTTGCATCCAAGCATCACGTTCAGCTTCCTCCTGTTCTAGCTGCTCTAAAGCCTCATCAGGTATTTCTCGAACAGCTTCAGAACCAAGACGCCATGGTCACCGAGAAAGCCTATCTTATGCTTCTCTCCAGAAAGGAAGGCCCAAACTTCCTCTCGCCAGATGCCATCCGACTTTCCAAGGCCCTTTCCAGATGCCATCTTCACATCAAGCTCCTTCTTGGAAAGCCCCCGATATGCTGAAAAGCTCTCCGCGAACCACTTCGCAAAGCCGGCAATTCGGGAAGTCAACAACACAGGATAAGAGAACATGGCTGTAGTGTCTTCAGCACTATAGAAAGCCCATGCATTTCTCCCGTCCTGTAAACCTCCAAAGCGCTTCACCATGCTTGAAGGCACTCCAACAACGCCTTGAGAAAAGCCCAACTGCAAAGCAAAGCGAGAGGGTACATACGGCTGGATGTCGATGAAAAGATGTCTGCGGTACACCATCGTGGCGACATGAGCCACTCCTTCTCTGCGTTCGTCAAGGAGTAATGCCTTCCCGATCCCGCCCTGGTAGAGTCTTGGGAGGCACCAAAATCAAAAGCCTTCTTCCGCAACTCTGGAGAAAGCTTCACTGAAGACTGCCCCATCTCGACGTCCCTGAACCGTCTGATCCTCATGCGGGCAAACAAAAGTGATTCGGATACGGCTTTCCCTTTAGCCAGTCGAATCATCAGAGGATCATCATCCTGCGCAGCACCTAGCCGGTAGAAGCCAGGACAGTGGTATACATACCACAAATAGAAAATGTGGGCTGAAAATACCCTGTTCATGGGAAGCCTGAGCCGAACCAAAAAAGCAGCAGCCTGCAGTTCGGTACACAGGTAGGAGTAAAGAGCTGGCACCAAAGCAAGCTGGTCTCCAAACGCCATCTGACAAGCCGGGAAAATACAATGCGGCCTGATGTGCGTTCCATCTCCTCCAGCAAAAATAGCCTCACCAAGCCAATAAGTGAGGTAAATAGCGAGATCTCTCCGTAGTGCAATGTCAGGACATATGGCATTTGTACTCACACAGAAATCTCTCAACTCTTCTTGCATAGCCAAGATCTTCTTCGAACTTGGATCCTGGGCCCTGGCTTCCTGGGTTGCACTATCAGAAGACTCCCTGCTATCAAAAAAGTTGGGGAACGAAGAGCTAGAACTCTTCCAACTGCTGGATCTAACTTTCAAACCCTCCTTCTCCTTCAAAGAATCATAGAAGGCGACGAGCTGAAAGTACAGAAGCCTGAACTCCTCAAACTGCTCCTCAAGGATGCTGTCGATTGGCATAAACTCCTCATAGAGTTTGCCAAGGATGGCCAATCCAGTAATGGAGCTCAGCTCCTTCAAAGAAAAACCAATCTCACCATTCATCACAACGAAGGTATTGGTTTGTGGAAGGAATGACTCCAACACAGCCATGAAGGCGTCGTCGGAAAAGATCATGGTCTCCCTAAAGGTGCGGACCGCATCAAAAATCCCGGCTTCCTTCAAAACGGTGCCACCAATCAGCAGGACGCGATCAGTCCACGACTTCCACTCGGAGTCAGCATTGAAACGGCCACGAAGTCGAAAAGGCTTTATCCAATTGCTGTCGTCACTGCTGAAAATACCAAGGCCCACCGGTCTCAAATCGACCGATGGATAATCAGAGCCCTGGTAACCACTGGCCGGCATCAACATGTCTAAGTCAGTAGGTGACTTCTCCGCATATCCAGGAGAACCGCCAACAAAAACCCCGATCTTGATTACATTTGTCCTTCTCACCCAGCTTGGAGGATCTTCCCTCTTAGAGCACGTGGGGGCAAGGCTCATGATCGAGACGGTGCGATCAAACGTCGGCCGAGTAGCAACAGTCTTCTTCTCACCATCTGCTGTGAAAGAGAACTAAAACATCTCCTCTGGTATGTCATGTCATCAGGGACGACATCACCTAAGAAGAAGGTATGCTTGGGTAAAACACTCTGATCTTCCATCACCCATGGACGACTGCTTACCATGATCTTATAAAAATCCTCTCCCTTGAGAGCGATCAGTCGCTGCCTCATCTCATCTCTGTTGAGGGAGTCGCACTCTTCCAGATTTCTCTCAACATACTAGACCTTCTCCCAGGCCTGCTGAACGGCCGGATTAGAAGATCTAGCAGATCGACGAGGTACGCTTGTAGCAGGCGCTTCACCTCTGTTCGTTCTGGAAGAACCACCTGCAAAGGATGGAAAAGAAAAAAGATCAAATATCAAAATGACAGAATTTCGCTAAAAAATATATGGCGAAATTTTGACATGATGACGGGGAAATTCCAAAGAAAATGAACTATCCCGAAAGAAATAGAAATCTTGAAGATGGGCTCAACATTGCTGCGAGCTCCAAAACTCCAAACTTTCGAAATCTCAAAGTCTCCGCAAAATCAGGAAGGGCTCAACATCGCTGCGAGCTCCAAATTCCCAAATTTGCGAAAACTTTCAGGTATGCTATCACATCATGCTACAATTCAATTTACAAAAAAATATACATGCATGAACATCTTGGTTTTAAAAAAAAAAAATTTGCATTATCATGATGAGAAAAAGAAAAAAAAAAGGAAGAAAGAAACTTTTTCAAAAAAAAAAAGAGGGGAGAAAGAAAAGAAGAAAGAAAAAAAAAGAAAAAGAAAACTTTCTCAAAAAAAAAAAGAAAGGATAAAAAAAAGAGAAAAAAGGGTACGGATCTGGCCGTACGGCCCACAAAAGAAAAAAAAACATGAAAAAAAAGAGAAGAAGAAAGCATAAAAAAAGAGCAAACACGTGGAAAAGAAAAAGAAAAGAAAAGAAAAGAAAGAACCTTTTTCCTACAATGGGGTTTTCTTGAAAAAGTGAACTTACTTGAAGCCATTGATGGAGAAGAAGAAGTAAAGTCTTGAAGATCTTGAAGAAGAAGAACTCTTGGTCTTGAAGCCCTGTTGGGATTGTTGCAAAAGAAAGCAATAAGAGAAAGAGATCCAACCTCCTCCTTGCTTTTATAGAAGAAAGCAAACCACAGAAGGAAAGAAGAAAGAGTAAGTGTTACTAATTAGTAACCTTACCAAAAGAAAGAAATTAGAAAGATTCTTTCCTAAAGGAAGATATCTTGAGATATTATCTTTCAAAATAAAGGGAACATGAAAGATTCTCTCCAAGTAAAGATATTCTTAAATATTCTCTATCCAAAGGAGATATTTTTGGATATTCTTTATAAAAATGACACCATATGAGATCTAAGCCATTTCAAAAGCTTAAGGTCCCATGGGTTAGCCCATATGAGCCAGGTTTGACCACCTAGGCACTAAAAAAATTAAAAAATAAAAAATAAAAAAAAATTGAGCATTTAGTCAAAGAGAAATCCCTCTTACCAAGAGCATACAAAAATAGTTCCATGCCTCTTTTGAGTTGATTCGACCATACAAAAGAGAATTCCATGCCCCATGAGCTTCCAAAAATCAAACCATCCAGCCTCATATACCAAATTGAGCCAAAATCTTGAAATTGACATTCTGCAAAAATCCAAACCAAATCCTGGTCCCCTAACTTGCCACATACAGCTTGTTAGGTCATAAGACCAAAGTCAAAAACCAAAACCCGTTCCCCTAACTTGCCACATACAGCCTGTTAGGTCACAAGATCAAAACCAAATTTCATCCCCCAACATTCCACATACAGCTTGTTGGGTCACACGGTCAAAACCAAACCCGACCCCCTAACCTGCCACATACAGCCTGTTAGGTCACAAGGTCAAAACCCGAATCCACATCCCTAATGTCATATTCAAAACTTTGCCTCGAAATGGTACGTGATCCCTTTCACTACCATAAAATTCCCCTGGAAGCTCAAAAGGCTACAAATACCAAAAAGAAAGACTGCTCAAAGACTCTTGTTCAAGTCACAAGCTCTCCTTCATAAAACCTCTTTGAGGCACATCGACTACAAAAGTTAAGCAACTCGTCGCTGCACCTCGAGGGTGCATTTGTTGACACCAAAAATGTCACTTTGCTTCTTCAAGATCCAGAAAACTGCATGAAGTCGCAACCTGCCATAAATAGGCAATGCTACTTCCAAAAAAGCAAATCTTGTCAGAATAAAAAAAAACTGCAAGATCCTTCAAGACAGCCAAAAAAGGTGTACACAAGAAGTTTCGGGCCATTTCAAAATCATTTGGCCTAACTTCGCTTCTCCGGCAGCTGAAAAGGAGCTCCCGGCGGCGAAAGCATCGGAGACACCAAATCTTCGATCAGAGCCGATGGATGGTCTCAAAATACATCCAAAAGGATCCACGTCAAGTTCCGAGTCAAACCAACAACGTTTGACCCTGCATCAATCCTCGAACAGCTAAATCAAGCCTCTCGGCGGCAAGAACCACCGAGTCCATCACTCATCAGATAAAGCACATGGACGGCTTCAAAATGCTTACAAAGGGCTACATGTCAAATTTCTGGTCATTTCGACAACATTTGACCAGACTTTGACGCTCGGAAGCCAAATTAGGCCTCTCGGCGGTGAAGCTCCCCGGGACCATGGTTTCCAAGACAGAGCCTATGGATCATCTTAAAATGACTCCAATAGGTTCCCTGTCAAATTTCAAGTCAATCGGACATCGGTTGACCGCACATCAAGCCGTGACATCTTCATCGCGACAAAAGCAAGTCTACTGGTGATAGGACCCCAAACGGCTTCAAAACTCAAACAAAAGCCTATGGTTGGTCTTATTTATTGCTCAGCAGGCTTCACCCCAAATTTAAGGTAATTCCAACATCATTTGACCCAGTTTCAGCTTCTGACGGAAAATCGGCAGCTCTGCGCGACAAAGTCTTTGGCTTTCTCAGAAAATTGGAAACTTTGCAAAATAAAATGCAAGGATTCTCATCAGGTTTTCTACAGGGAAATCAGGCCAATAAATGATAAAAAATGTCAAGGAAAAATACAGAAGAAAAAAAGAATAAAAAAATAGCAAAAACGGACACAAAACGGGACAAAAGGGGGGAAACCCCCCCCCCCCCAGGGTCGCAGACCCCTGCGACCCTGGAGCCCGGGATCGCCGGGAGGGCCCCGGAAACCCCGTTTTTCGCCGTTTCTTCGCGATTCGAAGCGTCTGACCTCTAGTATTTTCCAAAATTCATACTTTTGAGACACCAAATCCTCTGACATCCGTCCACATCACGGGTCAATTATCAAGAGTATCGAAATCAACATTGATCGCCAACCGGTCAACCAAAAAAAAGTGTGCTTTCTTCCCGACCGATCGAGAAATCGATAGGACAGATGGCACCAACCTGCTGTTGGCGAACAATACCTGAAGTTACATGGTCATCCGATGTCGATCTACATGAAGATCCATCGATGATCATCGCCAGAAGAATCCCAAAAGACGTGGCACAGCCCGCTACTCTTCAGCTGCTCGGCGACCACTTAATGCGATTAATTGACTAGCTTTATTACAATCATTAATCCATTTCTTTGGACGGCCCAATCAGAAGCAAGCATCCGGGAGTTACAAGTCAAGAGATTCATGACATTTAAACATGAAACTCCTCCCATCATGGCGATTAAAGGCGATTAAATGCCCTCAATCTCCTCCGGCCAATCAGAAGCCATGAAAAATGAGTTACAAAATAAAGGAATTAAATCCTGTAACTCCTCCCATTATGCGGCTTAATGACAATAAAAGCCCATAAACCCTCCTAAATGGCTACCAAAAAGCCTATAAATAGGAGAGCACTCCAAGAAGAAAAGACACACAACAGACTGCAGAAAATCCGGAAACTCAGACAGAAAAAGGCATCAGAAATCCAGAGAAAGAAAGAGAGAAAACTCTGCGGAAGTTCTACACCGACCACCGCTATAAGGTGACAAAAGTCCCTTGGGGGGGTACCCCCCCAAGGTCCTTTCCTTCTCCTTCTGCTTCCAATGGCTTAGATGTGGCTTTTCAGCCCGTCTACTTAGTTTTTTATTGGACATAGGACCTCTTTTTGGTCTTTGTCCTCTAAAAACATGAGGTTATAGCCAAGCCAAGCGAATCAATAGCATCCTCTGTTCTCATCTGCATGGATGATGGCGAAGTCCACATATGGCTTGCGATCGTCAATCTGAACGGGTCCCTCACAATCTCCTGAGAAGTTAGATCCTCATTTTCTTGCTTTTCATTGTAGTTTGTATTTTTTTTTAAAGAGACAGAAATCACAACTCTTGTCTTTCATTATTGATAAGAATTGTAAATCGGCTATAAATGCCAAAATCGTCTATAAACGCCAAAAATCGCCTATAAATGCCAAAAAATCGCCTTTCACGACAAATCAAGAAAATGTCTCTTTTCTTAAATATATGTGCAATGGAAAACTTGAAAGAAGTTGATTTCCTTTTTACTTGCGAAGGTTGATCTCCGGATCACCACTTGCAATTCCAAGTAAAATAGAAAATCTGGCACACCCACACAAAAGAAATGTTGATGCACGCCTCTACCCCCCCCCCTCCGGTTATGAAAGGGTCGGACCCAAACGGACTCCCATGTCCGCCGACCTCGGTAGAACCGAGCGAGCAGAATGCGCTGGTCCATCAATGCTAGTGTGGGTTCTCATAGGACTTGACTTCAAATTATTTTGCAGGACTATGGCTTAAAGGCACACAAGAGCTAATAATTGTTAGGGATTTTGTAGATTGCAATTTGATGGATGCATTATCATTTTAATCATTATTTGAATTTTCACACATGCATTGATTTAGAAAAATCTTGAAATATTGATTTACTCATGCATTGTTTCAAATCTTGCAAATCTTTTAGTTCATGCATGTTTTGGTTTTAAACTTGGACGCATTTTAGTTTGAAAAAAGAACTTTTATAAATCAAGCTAGACATTGGTTTTGAAGTTTCAAATCATATTTGGCTTTTTATGTTTCATGATTTTAAAATACTTATATTGATTTAAATCATGATTTCATCCTTGGTTTAATGACCCAAGAATCCCCCCAAGTAAATACTTTGAAATGTGTAAAAAGTTGGGATTTTGGACACTATCGGTCAACCAGTCGGTCAGGTGTCGGCTAACCGACCATGATTCAAAAGCTGACCGAAAGCCTTTCGGTTAGAATTCCAGAGAGCTGTTTTCTGAACCAATTTGCCCTGTCGGTCAGCCTGTCGGTCAAGGCTCGGCTAATCGAACATGCTCGATGAACCGAAGATTAGAATTGTTTCAAAATATGACCGTTGAGGAGATGACCGTTGGGGCGTCGGTTAACCGACAGGTAGCCATTGGCACACTTTTTCTATAAAAGCAAGTTCATTCCAAGGCCAAAAGTGATGATTCATGAGGCCATTCTTGAGGTGGATGAATCCTAAACAAAGGGGAATGAACTAAGGAAGGCCAATGGGTCATTTGGAAGGCTAAAGCTTGGATTAATGAAGTTAAATCACCAAGTAAGCTTTGCCCTTTCATAATCATATGTTTTATGCTTTGACTAAATTATTGGTAAATGATTTTTAGCATATTAACTATGATGTGTTGAATCCATTTCTTTCATTCAATCTTTGATTTAAGTTGTGATGGATTCTTCACTTTGATTTCAAACCAAGTTTGTTTTAAATCTTCTTTAATCATGCTTAGCCAAAATATTTGATTTCTTTTATAGCATGACTTATTTACTTGGTTGAATCTTAGTTGTTGTTTTCAATCTCATTAGAACTTTAGTTAAACTAGTTTATTTTGAAAACAACCTTGCATATGTATCACATGTTTAGAATTAATTAGTTTTATACACCTTGTAAGCTTTTGATTTTCATATCATCAACAAGTTAACTTTGATACATGTGATTTGCATATCACTTCAATCAAATCTTTTTATATGCATTAAACTTTTAAATGCTTTAAGCATATTTTGATTAAGCTTATTTTTAAAACTTGAAGTCTTCACCCACACACCATTAGCATACATATTTGCATTCATATATTGTTTGTGTGAGTTTGTTTTTCACTTTTATATCCGCCTATTTAAGAGGCATTTTATTTGAGCTTTAATTGTAATCTCTTCGAGTGTTTTGTGAAGACACCTTCTTGAGAGAAAAACATTGTATAAAGGTTATTGCTTAGCCTAAGAAAAGCATTGTGTAAAGGTTATTGCTTAGCCTAGAAAAGCATCTTGTATAGGTTGTTGTTAAGCCTAGAAAAACAACATTGTAGATGTTATTACTTAGCCTATTCAAAAGCATACATAGTGGAAATCCGGTGGGGTATTGGATCACAAGCCGGTAGTAGATGTAGGCATTGAGGCCGAACCACTATAAATGATTGTGTTATGGTGATTGCTTTGTGATGATTGTTTTTGTTTAGCTTTCGTATATTGTTTGTTTATCATCACAAGGGACTAGTTATTTTTAAAGAAGTTAAAATTGGTCTTAATTGATCTCTAATTAGAAGCTAACCCTATTCACTCCCCCTCTAGGGTAAGGATCCCGCACTTTCAATAATGTACCACCAGAATAAAAAGACATCTCAACCTACGATTGAAAGTCAATTTTAGCAGCTTCTAAATGCTTTCCTATAATTGCTGAATGTGGAACAAAATGTTAAACAGAATGAGAGTAAGCGGTATTCCAGGCTCTGATGTTAGAATTTTAATAGAAAGTATCATAACCACAAACAAAAGAGCAAGACCTTGTTAGGGATTTTGTGTTTTGCAATTTGATGGATGTATTATTCATTTTAATCACCATTTGGGTTTTCACACAAGCATTGTTTTCGAAATCTTGTTTTTCACATGTATGGTTTTAGATCTTTTTAGAATTCATGGTTCATGCATGTTTTGATTTTAAACTTGGATGCAATTAGTTTTGAAAATAATTTTTATGAATCAAGCAAGCCATTATTTTAAAAGTTTCACATCATTTTTGGCTTTTTATGTTTCATGTTTTTAAGCCTCTTAGTTTGATTTAAAACATGATTCCAATCTTGATTTTATGGCCCAAAGACGCCACATAAAAATCACTTTGAAATAAGCAATTTTGGGGAAAATGGTCCCTGGGCCCGGGCTGATCCCCAGTGTGCTCGGTCGATCGAGCCCACAGACACGGTCGACTGAGCCCACTGCGGGTCGACCTGGAAAAGAGTCGTTGGCTCCATTTTCAAACGGTCTGATTTTTTACCATTAAGAGGAGGTTGACTGTGTCTTGTATGGGGTCGACCGAGGACACGCAGAAAGTCACTTTTTGAGTATAAAAGTGAGTTCATTCCTTGAGAAAAAGTGTTGAACATTTTAGAACTCTTAAGCCTTCTTTGAGGTGTTTGGAGACAAGGAGAAGGGGATGAACCAAGAGAGACCAAGGGGTCTTTAGGAAAGCTAAAGCTTGGAATTATGAAGTTAAATCTCTAAGTAAGCTTTACTTTTCTTAATCATATGTTATATGCTTTGTTTAAATCTTTGGTAAATGATTTTTAGCATGATAACTATGATGTATTGAATTCATTATTTTCATTCTATCTTTGATTTAAGTTGTGATGGATTCTTTACTTTGATTCAA
Organism: Litsea cubeba; assembly: GCA_012931725.1. Lineage (NCBI taxonomy): Eukaryota > Viridiplantae > Streptophyta > Magnoliopsida > Laurales > Lauraceae > Litsea > Litsea cubeba. The sequence goes on from CM022947.1 coordinate 73,482,387, forward strand.
TCCAAGTTTGTTTTTAAAGTTTCATTAATCATGCTTTGCCAAAATCTTTGATTTCTTTTAGAGCATGTTTCATTTACTTGGTTGAATCATCATTGTTGTTTTCAATCTCTTTAAAACCTTAGTTAAACTATTTAGTCTTTCAAAACAACATATCACATGCATCACATGTTTAGAATTAAATAGTTTCATTCAACTTGTGAGCTTTTGATTTTCATATCATCAACAAGTTTGTATTTATATATGTGATTTGCTTTTCACTTCAATCAAATCTTTTTTATAAGCCTTAAACTTTTAAATGCTTTAAGCATACATTGATTGAGCTTACCTTTTAAACTTGATTGAAGTTTTCACACACACACACATCATGAGCATACATCTTTGCATTTCATATAGTGTTGTGTGAGTTTGTTTTACACTTTCATATTCGCCTAATTTAGAGGCAATTTATATTGAGCTTTAATTGTATCTCTTAAAGTGTTTGTGTAGACACTACCTTGAGAGAAAATCTTTTACTTGTAAAGTTTATTACTTAGCCTAAGAAAAGCATTGTGTAAAGGTTATTGCTTAGCCTAAAAAAGCACATTGATAGGTTTTTGTCAAGCCTCGAAAAACATCGTTTGTAGAGGTTATTGCTTAGCCTTTTTGAAAAGCATAGATAGTGGAAATCCGGTGGGGTGTTAGATCACAAGCCGGTAGTGGATGTAGGCATTGAGGCCGAACCACTGTAGATCTTTGTGTGGTGGTGCATGCTTTGTGGTGATTACTTTTGTTTAGCTTCCGTATTTTGTTTGATTATCATCACTTGTGACTAGTTAATTTTAAAGAAGTTAAAATTTATCTTAATTGGCCACTAATTAGAAGCTCACCCTATTCACCCCCCGCCCTCTAGGGTAAGGATCCCGGACTTTCAGACCCCAATGACTTGTTTGAGAAATTCAGAAAGAGGTCACCACCCGAATTTAATGGGACAGAAGACCCGATGGATGTAGATGAATGGGTTGTACAAATGGAGAATATTTTTGAAGCGTTTGGTATTAGAGCGAGGGGATGGGGGGGGGGGGGGTCGTGTGTTTGAATCCATTAAGACATGTTTCTGTTCACGTTGGTCGTTAGGCATGTTTTATCCACATGCGGAGCCCCACATATGAGGGGGGCTATTGGGACCCTTTGATATAAATTATTTTGTCATTCACTAATGGCTCGAGGTTTTGGTGTTACTGGTTATTAACAACAAACTTTTGGTCAACAACCCTAAGTGTAAGGCTGCGATGCAGTAAGAATCTCAGTGAGTCTGAGGTCGATCCACGGGGAGCGAAAGAGAAGCTAGCCTATAGAATCTATACAAATCAATCAACTACTAAACTGAGAAATTAATTAATTACGGGTCCTTTACAAACTTTGAATGCAAACTAAACTAGAAAATTCTAATCTAAAAGTCCTAAACTAATAAATTGCATTACCATAAAAATAGTCAAAACAAAAATTAAAATAAAATCAGATTATGGGTCTTTGTAATCCAAGAGTCCAAATTCGTTGATCTAAGTATTTAAAATATGAATGGTGTAGACTCAATCTCTCCTATAAGGATGAGCCATGGTGCGGTTTTAAATTGTTAATTTGAATGAGAGATTTCACAAGACTCAAGGCTCCAATCAACGTATTTTCATTATTATAAAAACTCCAAAATGTGAAAGAACACAATAGAAAATAGATCTTCTTTCCTGCAATTAGTACCGGACTGAGCTCATGGCAAGCTAATTGGGTGCTCCAATTTTTACAAAATTAGAATATCTTAACCATTAAATGGTTGTAAAGAGATGGATATTTAGGCCCCATTTTTTTACTAGAACTCCTGACATGAATTCTGGCTATCTGGGAATTTAGAATTCCTATCAGGAATTCTGTGTTTCATTATAAGAATTCCTAGGATTTCCTGGTCAATTGAAATCCCAAAAAACCCAGCATTTGAAAAACCACTTTAACAAAGAGGATTCAGAATTCCTGGGGCATGATTTTCTTTTCATCACAATGCCTTTAGGCACTGTTCAGCCCCCTCTATTTGGACGATATTGATTGATACTTGTATGTGTGCCACATGAACTATTAGGAAAAGATGAACATACAAGTGCCAGCTTGTGACTTCTATTATTTTTTTTTTCTTTTCTGAATGATCATACAAGTCCCAAGAAGCTTATTTCTCTCTCTGGATTTGTATGAAATGGGAGAGTTTATTCCTAGTGGTGTCTCGACGTTATATTTTGTAATTAAGTGGGCCCCTGTATGTACGTATCATATTAGACTTTGGAGGGCAATTTAAAGTTGAATCTGCTTATAAATAATACATATGTGACAAGAATTCCAGTTAGAAACTCTTCTAGCCATGAAACAAGGAATTTGTAGAGACAAGGGATTCAAAGTTCTCAGGCAGGAATTCAGGCCATAAATGAAACAAAGAATTTAGAATTTCAGAATTTGGCAGCATTTCAAATACCAGCATTTGAAATTCCCAGACAACCACTAGACATGAATTCTATGAATTCTAGTAAAGAAATGGGTAAAGGTCAACATGCAACATTTACCTACTTCTAATTGAGAAAGGGTTGTGGATTAAAAACTTGAAATGTTCCAATATATTTTGGGCATTCTCTGTCCATGGGAGGGAGCCGATTAGAATAGTTGTTCAGAGTTTCAAACCATTGAAAATTCACAACTTGAGAACTTCAGCATCTGTTGAACCACAAGGACCCTATAGCTCAAAAGTCCAAACTTTAGGTAGAACTTGTAGGATTCAATCTAATATTTTGGAGGTGAGTCCAACATAAGCAATAAATGTTTTGAGGAAATTAGTTCTTCTAATAAGATTTTTATTACAGGAGTCCTGGCCAACGAGTGATTTTACTAGATTAGATTTTTAATGAAACTAGAGAAATAGTTATTTCCTTTAGTATTGAGGTTACATGTACCAAAACCCAAACACCAAAATAAGAAGGAAAATAATAGTAAAGAGGTCTTCTTCCCTCAAATTAGTACTCAGCTCATCAATAAACTAGTACTTGCAACATAACACAACTAATTCTTTAAAAATTTTAGATTTTTCTTTCTATTTCAGTAAAGAGGTTTCTCAACTGATGATTCCCGCATCTTTCTTAAAATAATCCATTGAGAAATTATGTGTGAAAATTGAAATGTTCTCTTTGATGGAACAGGCCGCTCAATATTTCGTCTCATTCACCTTAATGAATCTTACTTTCAGCTTCAATATCTCAATCAGATTTTCTCCAATATTCTAATATTCGACCCAAAACTTATATAGATACGATATTAAAGATTGTTAAAACAAAGAAAGAGATCGAAATAAATTTAGGGAGGGCGAAATCCGAGAACTTTTTGTTACCTTCTTTTGTTTAAAAAATAATAATATTTGGTATTTGCTTGTAAGAGATAAGAAATAAATATGAGTGGATCCATTTGACATGTCCTTCACCACACATTCATGAATAATGAAATTGTTAGGTTTTTGTTTATTGCAATTTGATGAATGCATCATTCATTTTATTCATCATTTGAATTCACACACATGCATTGATTTAGAAATTCTTGAAATCTTGATTTACACATGCATTGTTTTAAATCTTGTAAATCATATGTTTCATGCATGTTTTGGTTTTCATCTTGGATGCATTTTATTTGAAAAATAATTTTTACAAATCAAGCTAGCCTTTGGTTTTAAAAGTTTCAAATCATTTTAGGCTTTTTATGTTTCATGTTTTTAAACCTCTTAGAATGATTTAAAACATGATTCCATGCTTGATTTAATGGCCCAGTTGTCCCCACTTGAAAATACTTTAAAATATGCAAAATATGCATTTTGGGGGGAAATGGTCCAGGGGACCCGGTCGACCCTCAGTGTGGCCGGTCGACCGAGCCCATGGACCCGGTCGACCGAGCTCACTGCGGGTCGACCGGGAAAGAGCCAACAGTTCTTTTCAAACGGTCAGTTTTATGACCGTTGGAGGCCAGGTCGACCGGGGCTTTTATGGGGTCGACCGGGCACTCGCAGAACTCAACTTTTTGAGTATAAAAAGGGGTTCATTCCCATTGAAAGGTGGTTGAACATTTTGGAGCTTCCAAGCCATCTTTGAGGAGTTTGGAGAGAAGATAAAGGGGATGAACTAAGAGAGACCAAGAGGGTCATTAGTAAAGCTCAAGCTTGGATTAATGAAGTTAAATATCCAAGTAAGCTTTGCTTAAACTAATCATATGTTATATGCTTTGTTTAAATCTTTGGGAAATGTTTAATAGCATGATAACTATGATGTGTTGAATCCATTCTTCTTATAATCTTTGATTTTATTGGATTCTTCACTTAGATTCAAATCAAGGTTATTTTAGAAAACTTCTTAAACATGTTTAGTCAAAATCTTTGATTTCCTTAATAACATGTTTCTATAACTTGTTTGAATCCTCTTTGTTGTTTTCAATCTATTTTAAAGTTTAGTTAAACAAATTTATTTTTGAAAACAACATTGAACATGCATCACTTGTTTTTAATCTTAATTAGTTTCATTCAACTTGTGACATTTTGATTTTCATAATCATTAACAAGTTTGCATTTTCTACAAGTGATTTGCATTACACTTCAATCATATCTTTTTATGTGTATTAAACTTTTAAATGCTATTAGCATAAATTGATTGACCTTGCATTTTTAACTTGATTGAAGTATTCACACACACACATCATGAGCATACATCTTTGCATTTCATAGAGTGTTGTGTGAGTTAGTTTTTCACTTTCATATCCGCCTATTTAGAGGCAATTTATTTGAGCTTAAATTGTAATCTCTTAGAGTGTTTTGTGAAGACACTTTCTTTGAGAAAAATCTATTGTTGTAAGGTTATTGCTTAGCCATTTAAAAGCATTGTTTATAGGTTGTTGTTTAGCCTAGAAAAACAACATTGTAAGGTTATTGCTTATCCTTGGAAAGCATATTGTAGAGGTTATTGCTTAGCCTTTTGAAAAGCATAATAGTGGAAATCCGGTGGGGTGTTGAGTCATAAGCCGGTAGTGGATGTAGGCATTGAGGCCAAACCACTATAAATCTTGTGTTGTGGTGATTGCTTTTGTAGTGATTATTTTGTTTAGCTTCCGCATTATGTATGTTAATCATCACATGTGACTAGGTTAATTTAAAGAAGTTAAAATTGGTCATAATTAGTCATTAAGTGTAGCTCACCCTATTCACCCCCCCTCTAGGGTTAGGATCCCAAGGACTTTCAGAAATGATAGCATGAAATTCTTATTTTGAAAAGCATCTATAAGGTGTACTGCAATTATTAGAATAATCATTAAATCCAGAATCATTTCTCACATATATGAGGAAGTGGCTAATTTGAGAGGATCTTTGTAAATATTTTCAAAGAGCATAATTGGGGTTCTATTTTTTTAATTATTGGGTTTATTGGATTTCCCAATCAACGATAATATCATTCTTACACTTGATACTCAGTGGTTTTATATCAAGATTCTATGGTTCATTGCCTTCTAGGTCAAAATATAAAACTTGGCTTGATGTGAAAATTCATACTCGTTTACAGTTTCTGGGCCTAAATTTTTTAATTTTATAGATTTTCTCCCCCAAGCTTCAATTTTTATGGGCTTTTAGACGTAAAATCCCATGGGTTGTGCTTTTAGGCTAATTATGTTTGTTCTTGATTATTGTGCCTAAGAATTCTCAACTTGAGGCTTTAGGACCTAAGAATTCTCAACTTGAGGCATTAGGACCAAAAGATTCAAACTCATAGTCTTTTAGCTCAAGCTCGCATAACATGATGCTTTACACAAAACTAAGCATGTGATGGCCTTTTCTACTTAAAAATCATGTTATGTGGTTTTTTAAACCAAGATTCCTAAACTTATTAGTCTTCTAGTCTAAGCTTGCATAACTTGAGGATTTAGACTAAATATGCATGCTTATGGATTTTTCATCTCAAGAATTCCGCGTTATGCATTTTCTCGGTCAAAATCATAGTCTTTTAGCTAAAGCTTGCATAACTTGAAGACTTAGCTTAAAATATGCATGCTTATGACCTTCTCACTTTAAAAATCCATGTTATGTGATTTTTAGGCCAAGATCCCAAAACTTGTCTTTTAGACCAAGATTGAATAAATTGAAGCTTTAGACAAAAATATTTATGTTTATGGCCTTTTCACCTAAAAAATCCATGTTAGGCGTTCTTTAGGCCAAAATCTTGAAATTTTAGGTCTTTGGCCCAAGGTTACTTGACTTGAAGCTAAAAGATTAAAACTCTCTCGGTCATGATCCAAATCTCAAGATTCTCCCTCTGTTTGCCCAAGGTTGGATTAACTTGAGGCTTCTTGACTAAAACTCTCATGTTAATGATCCAAAAGTCAAAATTGAAGGTCTTTTGGCCCAAGGTTTCTTAACTTAAGGCTATTAGAGTAAAACTCTCGTGTTCATAAGTCAAAATCAAGACTTTTAGCATTAGGCTGATTAGCTTCAAACTTTCAGACTAAAACTCTCATGTTCAAGATCCAAAAGCCCAAAATCCAAGGTCTCTTAGCCAAAGATCGATTTGTTTGTTGCTTTTAGGCTAAACCTCCCAATCCCATGATCAAGGCTCTTTCCACCCAAAATACATGTTGTATGTTTTTAGGCCAAAATAGCCAAACTCGTGTTCTCTTGGCCCAAGATGGCATGCATTGAGGCTTTGAAGCTAAAGATTTCATGATTTATAGTAGTGTTCATCCAAAACTCCATAGAATGAGATTTTTTGTTCTATTATTTATACCTTGAACCTCTAGGCCTAAAACCACTATGCTCATGGTTTCATAACTCCAAAATCTCAAAATTAGGGCTTTAATCCAAAATCCCAAAGTTGAAAACTTTATTCCTATGAACACTATACTCATGATTCTACATACCCAAAGTGCCAAGCTAACGGCTTTTATGCTAAATAACCAAAATTCAAGGCTCTTATGCCTAAAGCCATCATGTTTGTAGCTCTTATGCTTCAAATTTTCATATCTTGAGGTTCTTAACTAAAAATCTCCATGCTCATCTTTTACATAAAATTTAAAGTTTGAATGCACTTATGCCTGAAACCATCACGTTTATGGCTTCCATACCCACAATTTCCAAATTTGTGACCTCTTGGCCAAACCCTCAAAATTGAAGCATAAAGCCACAAGCCTTGTGGTTTTTGAGACCAGGTCTTTAAAGCTTAACGCTCGAAGCCCAAATCAACAAGTTTATGACTTTAGTGATTTGCATAAAAATCAATAAATGAATCATATACCAGATGATTTTTCATTTTATTTGAAAGGCTGAGTTATTCTCTATGTTTCGAATTTCAACTGACTGTGTGTGACTCTGCTGAATTGAGTTTCTTGACTTCTGCTACTTGATTTAACTTTAACTCAATAAGGTTCTTTATATGAAAAATTATTTTTATTTCTTTTGACAGCATGGTTAAGTTCTTTCAAGAAATGAATTCTTCCTTCAAAGACTTTTCTTGACTGCAGTTTCGACGAACTTGCTGCTCGGTTGAATTTTAAACAACAGATGAAACCAGTAGAAAACTAATACCGACAAGTGACAACAATCAGACACTAATGCTGTTTTAATATATTGTTCTTGTGAGTTTTTCTTCTCTTCTTTCTACTAACAACAAAGGGCCAAGCTATATGTGGTAGAGATTACAGTTTTCTCCTAATATGTTCATTGCCATACAAACTACAAGCTGTAATTAGGTTTTCTAGAGCAATGGATTTAACTGGGGTTTTGACTTTTGAATGGTGGCCTTCACTAGAATATGAATAGTACGTAGTCAGGTTTTGTTGCCATAAAACTTCTTAAATCAAGGGGAGAAAAATGGAAGTCTCATATAGTTGAAACAAAAACAGAGGAGACCTTCTTAACTCCCTACAAGCAACAATTTACGAGCAAGTCCTATATATGCATATACTACTAACACTTATCATAATAACATGCTACTACTTGCACCAGTACCGGTTTTATTCTTGTTACTTCCGTTGTTAGTGAAAGAAACTGCGATTCAGATCTGAACATCACTAGCGGAAGACGTTCATGGCTGATTTGTAACATGACAGATTTTAAAAATCTGATTTGGGCAGCATAAATCAGCCATAGTGATCGCAAAAGAACTCCATGAATTCATGACCAACAAGTGTATAATTTAAGGAGAATCAAGAAGACTATTACCTTGAAGATTTGTAGACTTCAAATCTCTGAAAAAATAGATCCAAAGGGCTGAACTCAGACTTGCAATTACCAAACAACTTGCTGGAATTTTCTGCAGTTTGATCTTCTTCTCTATCTCTCTTCCAAATCTGATTGGCTAAGATGGTGGGATCTTAATCTAGGTTTCTAGATGAGTTTTGAGAACTATTTTCTATGGAAAAATCTCAGACCTTGTGCTCTCATCAATCAAGAAGAGGGCTGGACGTGTGGAAGTGTCTCTCTTTGTTGTGGACGTCCAAAGGGGGAGGTAGGTCCTTTTTATAGAAACTTTGGAATCCTTTCCTAAAAAGTTATCTCTTCTAATTCTCATAGATGTCCTAAAAGGAAAGTATAATCTAAATATTTATTTCCTTTTAGAAACACTCCAATTAGAAAAGGAAACTAAGGAACTTCCCATAAACTTTGGCAATTAGTAATCCTAGTTGCACAACACTTACTAATTTAAGTTTCTAATTCAAAAAGGAAACTTTCTAATAGGAATACTAATCCAAAGAGGAGTCCAACCTTCCAAGTAGAGAGACCTACTCAAAATTGGAAACCTTACCCATGGAAATCCCATTATGGACGTCCCACATACTAATGCACACCATGGCCCACCAATAATTTATCTAGAATTAAATTCATGTATGCCATCAAAGGCCTATTTGAATTTAAACTCAAAATTATTTTTCCACTAAAATAATTCAACCATATGTCATCTAAACATTTTAGGAAACCTGTTGGAATTTGAGATGACTTGAAAGTCCTTTGACGAATTGAAGAATATAGTATCTCAAGTATTGATTTGAGTTGGAATTCTTGTCAACACATTGTCACAAACATGATGTTAAAAGGCTGGTGTTGATAGAGCTGAAAAGAAGAATCAGAGTTCAAAGAGTCAGGAATTCATAATTCCTGAAGCAGAGCATGCGGTCGACCGAGCACCCCATGAGGTCGACCGAGCAAAGAGAAACCTGCAGAAACAGATTCAGGCACCTCTCAGTTATTTTCGTGACACAGTGTGTCTTCGGTCGACCGGGACCCCAGGATGTCGACCGAGCACGAAAGTTGTCTGATTCCAGACAGTGTATGATGTCGACCGAACACAGCAGGATGTCGACCGAGCACGGGAACCAGAGTTGTGCAGAAACAGAAGTCTTGCACGAAAATTCAGCACTCTTATCTAATTTGTTTGGGACTCTTTCTAAACGAATTGTAGCCTGTTTTAAATACAATTAAGGGTTACTATAACCTATAAAAAGGCATGTATGGGTCGTTCTAAAGATACACCAGAAGAGAAGAGAAAAGAGAGAAGAGAAGAGAGAAGAGAGTGCTGTGTTTGCTGTGTGCTGTTGTGTTGCATCTTTCTACAGCAAGTGTGGACGAGGATGTGCTCTTGAAGATGGTATTTCGTCCATAAGATAAGTGTCTCTCTATTTATGCTTTAATTTCAGTTTGTAAGGGATTGAGAGAGAGAGAATTGTAGAGGGGAAGGGCTGTAGACAGAGTTAATCTTCTATTCTGTTTTTACATCAAGTTGGTGCTTGGTGTTTGGGGTTTGGTGATCCTATCTGTGGGTGCAGATAAATTGTAAGGGGAGTCGGTGCTTCCTAGATAGTTGGTGCTATCTGAAACTAAGGGTTGGTGCTCTTTGTCGTTGGTGCGACTAAATATATTCAGACCTGTACCGGATCGGTGTTCGGACGGTTTTGATCCGTGGACGTAGCCTTTTGGTGAACCACGTTAAATCTGGTGTCATTGTGTGGTTTGACTTGTTTTGTTGTTGAATTGGACCTGTTTTTAGAAATCACTGATTCACCCCCCCCCCTCTCAGTGATCGCGATATCCAACAATTGGTATCAGAGCGAGGCTCCCTTGATCAGTTTAATACGCTAAGGGTGATCTCTTGTCAAATCACATGGCAGTCAATACAGGGAATATGAAAGCACCTCTGTTTGATGGTTCTAATTACTCTTTTTAGAAGATTAGGATGCAAGCCTTCATCAAATCTCTTGGCTATGATGTTTGGGAGGCTGTCAGAGCCGGTTACAATGCTGCCACCGTACCCAATGATACTGCATCGAAGAAGTTGGCAGACAACGACTCCAAGGCACATAATGCACTCTTTAGTGGCCTTGTGGACAGCGAGCTTGTCAAAGTAATTGCATGCAAAACAGCCAAGGAAATTTGGGACAAGTTGCAAAGCATACATGAAGGTGATGAGAAGATTAAAGAAGCCAAATTGCAAACTCATCGCTCTCAATTCGAGTCTCTTCGTATGGAGGAAAGCGAGAATGTTGACTCGTATATGCAACGAGTGAATGAAGTCACGAATGACATTCGTGGACTAGGGGAGGAGATTAAAGAGCCGGTCATCGTCAAAAAGGTTCTAAGATCTCTTCTTCCCCGGTTTGATTCAAAAGTCTCAGCCATCGAAGAAGCCAAAGATCTGAATGCATTTTCCATGGATGAATTACATGGTTCTCTAACTGCCTATGAGATGCGCATAGGAAAGACGTCTTCATCTGATAAAGAAGCGGCCTTCAAAGTTCAGAAAAAGGCAAAAGAGACTGCTGGTCATGATGTTGATTCTGATGATGATGAGCTTGAGGCTCAATTTGTTAGAAAGTTGAAGAAAGGAAGCAATGGCAAGTACAAAGGGAAGCTACCCTTTAAATGCTTCAATTGTGGAGGTATTGGTCACTTTGCTGCGAAGTGTCCGCTAAAAGAAGACAATGATAATGACTCTTATGCTGAAAAGAGTAAAGGAAAGAGAAATTTCAGAAAAAGGGGCAAAGCTAAAAACTTTCTATGTCAACAAGATGACAGCACGTCTGAAACTTCAGACGATGATGAATCAACCGAAGCTCTCTTCATGGTCACTGTTGAAGAAGAAGAAGAGCTAGATCCGGAAGAGGATGAGGAGGCTGAAGTCAATCTTGAAGAGGAACTCATAGCCGCACTTGAGGAGCTTAGCATGGAACGCAAATCAAGTAAGAAAAATCTGAAACTTCTCCATGAATCTGAAAGTTCTATTATTGCTTTGAAAACTCAAGTAGAAGAATATAAAAGAATGGTAGAAGTCCTTGAAAACCAAATAAGTATCAAAAAGGAAGAGGCTATGAAACTGGAAACTGAGATCGCTAGAGCAAAGGTTGAAAATTTGGAAAATAGCAAAAAACTCAAAGCGCTCCAAGCGATTGAAGGGACTATGAAACTCAATGAACTACTGAAAGTTCAAAGACCTGCCCACTTCAGATTTGGTCTAGGATTTGAGAAAGGTGAATCCTCTAAGATTGAACCTCCTGAAAAGAAAGAGTTTGTGAAGCAAGTCACTGCACCTTCTAACTCTATGAAGCCCACTCAACCTAGAAAGGAGTCCATTCCTGTTAGAAAGGTAATGAAGACTAACCAGCCACAAAGAAGATACAAATTCTATGGTTATTGCTTTCATTGTAATATGTTTGGACATAAAAGAGCTGATTGCAAATTTTATGTTAGAAACAGCCCATTTGTGACTAGGAACCCTTTTTCAATCTTAAGTAGCCACAAAATTGAGTGCCATAAGTGCTATAATTATGGACACTTGGCTAGGGATTGTAGGTTGCATATTGCTAACAAATTTCAGGTTGAAAAGAAACCCAAGTTAGTCAAGGCTTGGAGAGCAAAGCAAAGTGCAGAAAGTCCCAAAGAATCTCTCATTGTGCAAATGGCATTCAATGCACAAAAGAAGGCAGCACCATGGGTCCTTGATAGTGGTTGTTCAAGCCATATGACTGGTGATAAAGAGAAATTCATCAAATTACAGCACTATGAAGGCGGTTCAGTGAAATTTGGCAACAATGATGGTGCCAAAATCTGCGGAAAAAGGTATTATTCAGCTTATGGCAAACAAGATCAGATCGGAAGAAGTCTTATATGTGTCTGGATTGAGACACAACCTGCTTAGTGTGAGCCAGATCTGTGACAAGGGTCACGAAGTTATCTTCACAAAGAATGGGTTTGCCATCAAGAAGAGTAGCAACGGCAAAACAGTGGCAACTGGATCAAGAACTGCTGGAAATCTCTATACATTGTCAGATGGAGCTGAAAAGACCTGCTTGATGAGTCGGACAGAGGAAAGTTGGTTGTGGCACAAACGCCTTGGGCATCTAAGCTTTGATAACATGTCAAAGATTTGCAATTCAAAGGCTGTAAGAGGCATGTCTACAGTTGAAAAGCCTTCCAATCCCATTTGCGACTCTTGCCAAAAGGGAAAGCAAACGAGGGTTATGTTCAAGTCAAAGGAGCATCATTCCAAGAAACCTCTTGAGCTAGTGCACACTGATCTCTGTGGACCGATGCGAACTCAAAGCACCAATGGAGATAAGTATTTCATGTTATGCATTGATGATTATACTCGTATGACATGGGTATTGTTTCTTAAGCATAAGCATCAAGCACTTGATCATTTTAAAGTGTTTAAAGTACAGGTTGAAAATCAATTGGAAAAACGTATCAAGATTTTAAGGTCTGATCGTGGAGGCGAGTTCACATCTGAAGAGTTCACTAAATATTGTGAACATCATGGCATTCAAAGACAGTACTCAGCCCCTAGAACTCCACAGCAAAATGGAGTTGTGGAACGGAATAATCGCACCGTACAAGAGATGGCTCGTACGATGCTAAGTGAAAGCAAGATGGCTGACAAGTATTGGAAAGAGGCAATTCATACGGCTGTATACATTCAAAATCGATGCTTGATCAGGCCACATGAAGACAAAACTCCCTATGAGCTATGGTTTGGAAGAAAAACAACAGTCAAGCACTTCAGAGTCTTCGGCAGCAAGTGTTACATCAAGCGGCTCGAACAAAATCCGGGCAAATTTGAAGAAAGAGCTGACGAAGGTATATTTCTGGGTTACTCCTCTACTAGCAAGGCATATAGGTGTCTTAACAAAAGAACCAGAAAAATCATAGAAAGTGCTGATGTGAGAATAGATGAAAATATTAAACCAAAGAATGCAACTCATAATGACAGTCCAGTTTATGAGGACTCGAGTGAGATTGATGATGAGATGGCTGAATCTAATGATTCTGAGAAATCAAAGGATGACTCAGAAGATACTACACCTAAGAAGCACAGCACTTGGGTAGAGCAACACCCTAAGGATCAAATCATTGGAGATCCTAAGGCAGGCGTTCAAACTAGACAAAGTGTAGTTAGCTATTACTCACTTGTGTCCACCATTGAACCCAAGACTGTGGCTGAAGCCAGTCTCGATGAAAGTTGGTTGAAAGCTATGCATGAGGAAATGTGCAGGAATTTTGCTGAAGAGATGACGAAAGAATTTGAGATGATTTTCACGAAACCTCTGCCAAAGGAAGTCTTCGAGTATCTCCAGAAAAAGTTAGGAGTTACTCACTCTCCTAAACCGTAGGAGTTGTGCTTGAAAGGGGGAGCAATGCATTCATTGAATATCCTATTCGCTCCTCGGTTTGGTCCCTTTGGACTTGTTGTCAAAGGGGGAGAGATGTTATGCTATGATAGCAAGGAGAGATGTTATGCTATGAAAGCTAGGGGGAGATTGTTGACAGTGCATGGTTGTTATTTCAGAATTTCAGAATTGGTTCCAAGTGAGTGTTGAAGTTCCAATAGTGTTGCCAACAATTCCAAAGGGGGAGATTGTTGGAATTTGAGATGACTTGAAAGTCCTTTGACGAATTGAAGAATATAGTATCTCAAGTATTGATTTGAGTTGGAATTCTTGTCAACACATTGTCACAAACATGATGTTAAAAGGCTGGTGTTGATAGAGCTGAAAAGAAGAATCAGAGTTCAAAGAGTCAGGAATTCATAATTCCTGAAGCAGAGCATGCGGTCGACCGAGCACCCCATGAGGTCGACCGAGCAAAGAGAAACCTGCATAAATAGATTCAGGCACCTCTCAGTTATTTTCGTGACACAGTGTGTCTTCGGTCGACCGGGACCCCAGGATGTCGACCGAGCACGAAAGTTGTCTGATTCCAGACAGTGTATGATGTCGACCGAACACAGCAGGATGTCGACCGAGCACGGGAACCAGAGTTGCGTAGAAACAGAAGTCTTGCACGAAAATTCAGCACTCTTATCTAATTTGTTTGGGACTCTTTCTAAACGAATTGTAGCCTGTTTTAAATACAATTAAGGGTTATTAAAACCTATAAAAAGGCATGTATGGGTCGTTCTAAAGATACACCAGAAGAGAAGAGAAAAGAGAGAAGAGAAGAGAGAAGAGAGTGCTGTGTTTGCTGTGTGCTGTTGTGTTGCATCTTTCTACAGCAAGTGTGGACGAGGATGTGCTCTTGAAGATGGTATTTCGTCCATAAGATAAGTGTCTCTCTGTTTATGCTTTAATTTCAATTTGTAAGGGATTGAGAGAGAGAGAATTGTAGAGGGGAAGGGCTGTAGACAGAGTTAATCTTCTATTCTGTTTTTACATCAAGTTGGTGCTTGATGTTTGGGGTTTGGTGATCCTATCTGTGGGTGCAGATAAATTGTAAGGGGAGTCGGTGCTTCCTAGATAGTTGGTGCTATCTGAAACTAAGGGTTGGTGCTCTTTGTCGTTGGTGCGACTAAATATATTCAGACCTGTACCGGATCGGTGTTCAGACGGTTTTGATCCGTGGACGTAGCCTTTTGGTGAACCACGTTAAATCTGGTGTCATTGTGTGGTTTGACTTGTTTTGTTGTGAATTGGACCTGTTTTTAGAAATCACTGATTCACCCCCCCCCTCTCAGTGATCGCGATATCCAACAAAACCATGCCAATCTTGGAAAGTGACTAGAGAAGGGACCAAAAGACATATTTGCCCTCGGCTCCCAAAATGACCAAAATGTCCATGCTAAACCCATAGCAATATAAAGACCATTTTAACCTTAACTCATTCCACTAAAGAGTTATGGTTGAACTCCGGGGACAAATATATAATATAATAAGCTCGTCATAAAATGACAGTTGTCTTCAACCTACTAAGTGTAATAACCTGAATGCCCCTCTATGTAACATCCATAATCAAGTCAGGTTATCCAATGTGCTATCAACCTTCTCGATTACATCTAAACCTTAGAACTTCATATCCTTAATATAATCATCATCCGGATATCATTCTCTTTGTCCAGGGAGCGACCCACAAGTTCAATATCCATATGGATCATCCATATACTAAGATCTTAGATATTGATGATTAATCGAATAATTCTAAGGGGACAATCATTCCATCATTAAATGGCATAGATTCTTTATTGCATCTGCACGTCCCAACTGATCAAGTTCGAGTACCCAAAATACAGAGCTGTTGACCCTATGAAAAGAATCTCACCCATAGTGAATTAAAGCACAAGAACTTGACTTCGTTAGTTCATCCACAAATGCTCAAGATTAAGAGCACTGGTCACTCAGTAGCATGAGGTGACTTGATCTCTCTCAGTGATAGTACTATTTTAGAGATCATACCTACCATGGTCCTATTCAATGCATTGCATATGCACTAATGAGATAAATCCGGGAAAGTCCTCCCATGACTTAGGTAAGTCACTCTGAATACAGGAGAGTCTCTCATTATAACTTATACCAAGATGAAGTGCCCAGCTCCATCTCTCAGTTATGAACAAATATGTTGTTTCCAGTGTCCATGAATTAGACCTATCTGTGTGTAGACACTACACACCTAATTCATTTACTAGAAACAATGGGCCTTACACAACCATACATATATACATGTTTAAGCAGAAAAGAGTCATTCCATTAAATAACCAGTAAATATCCAGTAACAAAAGATGAGAGTGCAGCTAGTGGGCTTTAGGGCATACACCAATCCCAACAAACTCCCACTTGCACTAAAGATCACTACTTCCTAACCTAACACCCATAGACTCAACATGAGAAGTAAAGACTTTCTCAGTAAGAGTCTTAGTGAATGGGTCAGCTAAGTTATTTGCTGAAGCAATATGCTCTACCACTATTTCTCCATCCTGAATGAATTCCCGGATAAGTGCTACTTTCTCTGAATGTGCTTGCCTTTCTTGTGATTCCTGGGCTCTTTGCACTGTGCTATAGCACCAGTGTTATCGCAGTACATGACAATCGGTTTTTGCACTGCAGGAACAACTCCCAATTCCAATAGGAAATTTCTGAGCCATACTGCTTCCTTCGCAGCTTCCGATGCCGACACATACTCTGCTTCCATGGTAGAATCAGCAGTACAGGATTGCTTGACACTTCTCCATGATATAGCCCCTCCTAACAGAGTAAAGACGTATCCTGAAGTAGACTTTCTGGCATCACTATCAGATTGGAAATCAGAGTCTGTATACGCCAAAGGCGTTAGATCATCTGCTCGAAAGGTTAGCGTATAATCTTTCGTTCTCCAAAGATACTTGAATATATGCTTAACAGCTATCCAATGCATGGGTCCAGGGTTTGACTGGTATCTACTAACCATGCCAACGACAAAGCAAACATCTGGTCTAGTACATAACATAGCATACATGAGACTTCCAACAGCGGATGCATATGGAACTCTCCTTATGCTCTCTATCTCTTCAGATGTCTTTGGACATTGATCTCGAGACAGTGGTACTCCATGTCTAGAAGGTAGGAGGCCCTTCTTGGAGTCATGCATGTTAAACTTGACCAATATCTTCTCAATGTATGAAGATTGGGATAGGGCTAACATCTTATTCTTGCGATCACGCAAAAGCTTGATCCCTAAGATATAGCTTGCCTCACCCAAATCCTTCATCTGAAATTGAGAGGATAACCAAACCTTTGTGGATGACAATATACCTACATCATTTCCAATGAGCAATATGTCATCTACATATAGAACCAAAAATGCAACTGCTTTTCCACTTCCTTTCTTATACACACATGGTTCATCAATGTTTTGATCAAAGCCAAAGGATTTGACTGCCTGATTAAACTTGATGTTCCATGCTCTAGATGCTTGCTTAAGTCCATAAATGGACTTCTTAAGTTTACAAACCACGTTATCTTGGTCACTAGCAATGAAACCCTCTGGTTGCATCATATAGATGCATTCGTCAAGACTTCCATTAAGAAAAGCTGTCTTGATATCCATCTGCCATATCTCGTAGTCATAATGACATGCGATGGCAAAGAGAATCCTTATGGATTTAAACATAGCCACTGGTGAAAAGGTTTCCTCATAATCGATACCCTCTTTCTGAGTATATCCTTTCGCCACCAGTCTTGCTTTGAAGGTTTCCACCTTCCCATCCACTCCTCTTTTCCTCTTGTAGATCCACTTGCACCCTATGGGTTTAATCCCTTCAGGTGCATCTACAAGTTCCCAGACTTGATTGGAATACAAAGAATCCATTTCAGATTTCATCGCTTGCTGCCACATGTCAGCATCTATATCCTTTACTGCTTCATCATAACTAATCGGATCCTCAACCAGATCTTCAGAGTCTGTCTTAAAAGACACTCCTAGATATCTTTCTGGCTGTCTAGAAATTCTCCCACTACGACGAGGCTCCGGAGTGTTAAAAGGAATATCTTGTTCATCTACTGTCTCAGGATCTGGTACAGATGTTATAGGAGATCCCGGAAGAATCTCCTCAAGGGTTTCTTTACAACTAAGCTCTTGGTGCATCATACAATCATCCTCCAAGTACCTAGCATGAGTGCTGATAAGCACTTTTTGCTCCTTTGGATGATAAAAGATGCCACCTCTTGTTCCCTTAGGATACCCAATGAAGTAGCACATTTCCGATCTGGGTTCCAGCTTGGTAGCTTTATCATTCAGTACATAGGCCGGACAACCCCAAATGTGGATATGTCTTAAAATAGGTTTTCGACTTGTCCACATTTCTTGGGGTGTCCTAGGTACTGATTTAGAAGGTACCAGATTTAAAATGTATGCTGCTGCTTCTAGGGCATATCCCCAAAAAGATATAGGTAGGGTTGCATGACTCATCATGGACCTTACCATATCAAGAAGGGTACGGTTTCTTCTCTCCGCTACACCATTTTGCTGGGGTGTACCCGGTGCAGACAACTGAGACACAATCCCATGTTGTGTGAGGTACTCTTTGAACTCACCCAGGAGGTACTCGCCACCTCGACAGATCGAAGGGCTTTGATATGTTTCCCTAGTTGTAGCTCTGCCTCAGCCTTGAATTGCTTGAATTTATCAAACGCCTCAGACTTGCGTCGCATTAAGTACACATATCCATACCTAGAGTAATCATCGGTGAAGGTGATGTAATACTCATACCCTCCTCGAGCCGGTTTGTTCATAGGACCACACACATTAGTGTGAATCAATTCTAACAACTCCTTTGACCTTAGTCCCTTTCCAGAGAATGACCTTTTGGTCATCTTTCCCTTGAGACAAGATTCGCACTGAGGAAAAGGTTCGAAATCTAATGAGCTTAAAAGCCCATCTCTTACCAACCTCTGAATCCGTTTTAGGTTAATGTGACCCAAACCTAAGTGCCAAAGATATGTGTCATTGATTGAAGATACCTTCCTTTTAAGGGAAGTTGAGTTTTCTTGTTGTACATTATGCAGTGTGGGAGCAATAGGATATATATAAAATAAGTTGTCATGTATTCTACCAGAACATATAATATTTCCATCTCTACTGATATCAACACCAGAATGGAAAGAAACTGAATAATTAAATTCAATGAGTCTGGAAACTGAAATTAAATTCTTCCTCATGTCCGGAACATAGAAAACATTATTTAAAACTAATATCCTATCACATGGAAAATGTAAGGTAACAACTCCTACTACAACTGCCCAAACTTTAGCTCCAGTTCCAACTCTAAAGGTCACTAGTTTGTCTGTTGCCAAAACCTGCCTCATTGATGCAGCCCAAATGCATGGGATCCATATGGAAAACATGTCTCAAGTCAAGTGACCCAAAATTAGGCTATTTTGTGTTCCAAAAATGGTCACTAGTTGCATTATGAAACCACATTTTAGTTGAACCAGGTCTGAAATTGTTATCAATGAACCACCATGGGATCAATAATGAAAGTCTTTTTAATCGGACTATTTATCAAAAAAAAAATACACATACAAAGATGAAGGTTATAAAATTAAAATGTTAGGATAATTTAACTAGAATAATATTGGTTTCATACTTTACTAGCAAAGAGAAATCCGTGCCGAGCACAGGCAAACAACCAACTAAATTTGTTATACGAAAAATTGTAAAGAGAGTAAAAATTGGAGACGCACCAATTTTTTAGTGCATATTTTTTATACAATGCAATTAATAAGTAAAATCAACAATATTAACAAATGTAGTTGGTTGCAAATAACCAATAATACATCATATACTTCCTTGCAAAATCAGCAATCTACTAGTCATGAACTTTAACTATTGTAGTGTTAGACAAAGCTGTTTATCTCTTACTTCAAGTGGGCGTAATTCATCTCTAATATTGGATTGTTATGAAATGTATATTTTTTAGTGTTCACTATTTTCGTCTTGTGAACTTTTGTTTATGTATGCTTGCTTTTTTGTGTCTAATTTGGATGTACACAGATGTCTAAAGAGAATACATGCACGGATGAATTGCCCCGCAACGAGGCTGGTACCTCAAATGCACAACCAGCCTAACTTTTGTGCGAGCAAGAGCATCACATTTCCGCCACTATCGAACGCGGTTTGGTATACTCTCTTCCACACAACCACTAATCAATTGAACTCCTTTCGATCTATGGCTAACGTTATTCAAACTGTCATTTTTCGTAGGAGTGGTTATGTTTGAGTGCTTTATCCTAACCTCTCTCCACTCTCGATCTTGCCACCTGACTTTCAGTGAACCTCCCTCTACATTTTTTGTGGTATATGTGTTCTACGATATCGATCATAATGTAACTTGTAATTGAAGTGGTTATATTGTGGATGTTGTCAATTTGTAACTTTAAATTTAGGAGATGTACATGCAATTTAAGTAAATGTATATGGGATGTTGATGGATTGATTGAATGTCAATTGAATGCATGAAATATTTTTGTTCGTATTTAAATTCATAAATGTTGTATTTGAAGGGGCTTTTGATGTAAATTGTATTGGTCCCCTTCGTTAGGATTTTTTTTTCCAAATTTATACAACGTCATCACTGACGCTGAATCACTTATTTTAGACTGCTAGGGTCATCACCGACCCTGAGTTAGAATTTCTTCTAGAGAACGCCTGGAAAAAGTTATAACTTTTGGTCAAAAAAATAGAAAAACCTGTGTCAGTGATGACCTTATTTTACACTGCTAAGGCCATCACTGACCCTGACTTAGAACTTTTTTCCGAAAACGCATGAAAAAGTTACAACTTTTGGTAAAAAAAAGGAAGCCTGCATCGGTGATGACCTTATTTTACACTGCTAGGGTCATCACCGACCCTGACTTAGAATTTTTTCCCGAGAACGCCTGAAAAAGTTACAACTTTTAGTGTAAATAAGGTCAATGCCGACGATGTGCCAAATAGGTATAAAAGAAATGCAAATTCGATCCAATTGCTCTAATTGGTTCACCACCATCTAAAGTGTTTGATCGCGTCACACGTGCGCATTAAGTGTTTTTTCTGGTTAAATCCTCTTTTAAAAATGTTATATTAAAAAAAAAGAAGGTTGCAAATGGGTCATCTCAGATAACCGTTTTGTGGATGTTAGGATTGGGTTTGGTTCGGGTTGGCCCTTTTATGGAATTCTTTTGTTGTTCAAGGTCGGGTTTGCCCTAATTTCGACCCGACCTGCCTTAGCCGGGCCTTCATTTTGTGCATAGCCTTTGGTTGGGATACACATAGAGGTGTAAACTGGGTCGGGCCAGCACGAAAAAACTTATGTTGTGACCCAAAATGGCCAATGGCACGGGCCATGCTAGGCCAGGGAGCCCTAGGCCACATCACGACACGGCCCCGCAAGCACCCAATGGCGGTTGATTTAAAACTCCCTTCGTTAAATTGGGTGTCCCCCCAAAAAAAATGAGGAAGATCCTATAAAAATTGGGTCAAAACCTGGAGGTTGACGTAGAAAGTTATCTTGAAATTGATCGCCCATGTTCTTCAGGCACGAAGAAAAGAAGAATGACTTCTAGAGTTTGGCAATATTTTGAAATAATTCAAATTAATGGTCCCATTAGAAGAACAATGGATAAGTGTCATGCCGCCGAGATTATGCTGGATCCTAACCCGATCCCTAGGGCGTGATAATCGAGACCAAATTAAATTTAGAGAATCAAAGGTTGAAAACCATGGATTAGCCCTCCTAGCCTTCCTCTAACCTAGCCTAGTTGTTCCTCCTTCCTTGGACCTCAATAGACTCAAAACTATTGGCACAAATCCCAAGGAAGAGGCTTAATATATAGCAAAAAAGCTTCCAACAGCTCTCTGGTCGGTTAACCCACTTACAGTTTGGTTAACCGAACTCCAACGATCATATTCCAATGGTCGGTTAGCCGAACTTCCACATGTCGATTAGCAGAACTTCCACATGTCGGTTAACCGATGGTTGATCGACAGGTCACTGAAGTGCAAAAACCTACACTTTTTCCATTTTGATACTCAGACCGAGAGGTGACCGAATTGAGGGTCGGTTAACCGAATTTTTCCTTAGTTTTTTTATTTGAAAAAGATCTTCTAAATGGGAAATTCGGCCATGGAAAACTAGACTTGAAATGAGACTAACATGTTTAAAATTGAGTTTCAAGAAGTGATTCTAACATGTTTCTGCATGAATTTTCAAAATTTCCAATTGATAAAACTTTTGAAGCTAACTTGTAAAGTTCAAAACACGCATAAGAGTCAAGTCTTAAAAACATGATTGCAGATATGAAAAATTTAAGAAAAACGCATGAAGATTTCCAAGATACAAGGATTAAAACTTATGAGAAAATGAGAGATCAAGCTATCATAAAAATTTGAATGCATCCAATAAAATTGTGACAAATGAAGCCTTAACAAGACCTACATTTAAAACATTTTGGTTTGGAAGGTTCCGCTGTTCATTTGGACAGAGCATTATTCCACAAGGGTATGGGCCAGACCATTGAGAAAGATAAGGTAATGGTTTTGTCCGTGGATGGAGCTCAGGTGGTCAAGGTACTTGAATTGGGCTCATTTGTGAATCAAAAGGAGAAAAATTTTTGGTTTTGTTGTAGTTAAGAAAGCTTGATTTCTATGCAAACCTTAAAGTAAAAATGTCAAATGTCTACAACATTCAGTATGAGACATAACACTGCCATCATCATATCCAAATCAATATAATTGAACCCTACTTGCAAATAATGCTTCGAGCAAATAACTGCAAGCCGACTAAGACTGTATATATAAATACAATAGAAATCGTGATACAAATAACAGAGTAGTGGATATCCCTGAGAAGTAACAATATTGAGTGGGAGACATAAAAACCCTTCTCACATCTTAGATAGCGCAAAATCATGCAGATACTTTTACTGCATGGAATACATTCTCTATATTGGTTATTGGTTTTATAAACACCGCTTGGTGATATTGTATATGTTTTTTTGGTGTTTTGTAGGTTGAGTGGCTGACAATGAAATAATGAGGTTATGGTTGGCGTGACCCCTACATTTGGACTCTTCATGTTTTGTCGAATATCTTGTTAGGAATTGTGTGTATTGCAATTTTATGGATGCATGTTCATTTTAGCATCATTTGAGTTTACACATGCATTGTTTGTGAAAAAGTCGAGATCTAGGATTTTCACATGCATGGTTTTATAACTCTCAAACTTGTTTTTCATGCATGATTTGGTTTTCTACCTTGGATGCATAGTGTTGTAAAATTGATTTTGACTATGCATGCCTATGGTTTTAGAGTTTCAAAATAATCTTCGCCATTGTTAGGTTCATGTTTTGAGAAGCACTTTTGGGTTTATTTAAACATGAATCTAAGCTTGGTTTCCATGGACCCTCGAATCCTTAGTTTTATTGGAAAATTTTATCGGATTTAAATTGGACACTCTTTTTTCGATGAACCGTTGGGTCCATGTTTGGTTAACCGAGCTAGCTCATGTCGGTTAACCGACATTCACCGAACCCAATTCGGTTCAAGTTACCAAATGCTCATTTTCCTATGAAACTGAGTTCGGAGATCACTTCGGCTCAAGTTCGGCTAACCGAACTAGAATTCCGTTAACTGACAAGTCAACGACAACTAGCTGCTGGAAAGCTAAAGCTTGGATTCATTAGTTAATTCTCTCCTCAGTATGCCTTGTTTTCCACATCACATGTTACATGCTTTGTTTAAATATTTGGCAAATTCTTTTTAGCATGATAACTACGATTTACTGAATCCATTAAATGAATTTATCTTGAATTGACTGTCTGGATTCTTCATTTGGATTCATACCAAGTTGATAGTGTTATCCAGGTTATAAGGACTGAAGATACTTATTTTTTTAAAGTTTCTTTGCAAATTGAGATGTCTGATGTTTCAATGTAAACACTCATTTGTTATGATCATATAGTGCAGGTGCACGAATTGGTGATGTTGGAAAAATGTATTACATCCTAAAAGAATTGTGCGACGATATCATCGCTCAATGGTAATGAACATTTAGATATGGTTTTGAATGGGCGAGGGAATAGTTTCCCAATAGAACGAAATATCTTCAAATGGGATTTAATTGGGGTTTTGACTCATGATGGGCCTTAGCAGAATAGGTACAGTATTTAGTCAAGTTTTGTAGCCTTTGAACTTATTAAATGAAGCAAAAAAATTGGCAGTCTCTTACAGTCCAATACATGCATATATCATTAATACTTTCTGAAGGTTTAAGGTATGAGATATCTAGATTGGTCCACTCAATAAATCAGCCCACTAGTGTGCAAAAAATAATAATCTATGCAGCGGAAATAAAATCACAAGCACACACCACATGGACGCCAAAATTGAAGTGGAAAACCCTAACCAGGTGAAAAACCACGATCCGAACTGGATCAAATCAAGCACTATGAATCTCGCAATTACAAGAAACTCAGATTTCCTCCCTAGATATCCCATATCTAAAGATTGAAGTTACCTTTTGTCGCTTCACGCTTCAACGACTTCACACCGTTGATTGCAACAGACTCAATCCAATGCTTGACTCCTCAAATCTTATACGTAAGAAGATGATCTTATATAAGGGATGCAGAAGAACCTAGATCTCTAGAGTACTTGGCAGCACCACTCTTTAATAAATCTCTAGAGAATATTTCTCTCAATTAGATCACTAATTCAATATTTAAGAGATGATCTGTGTCCTTTTGGGTTGTGAGAAACACCCAATATATACCCCCAAATTCGTGTAAGAGACTCCTAAAAATATTCCACTTAGAATAGAGTCCTTTTTCAAACTATAAAAAAGAGTTCGGCATCAACTGGGGCTCTCCTTGCGCCACCCTCGCTATAGCGAGGTGCCTCTCTGCCTCTTCAGCGTTTTTTTTTTCTTTATTTCTTACAGCAACTTTTGTTGACCGAAGTGACCTTTTGACCTAACACTTTCCATTGAAACATGCTACTGCTCGCACCAGCGCCTTTTTTTATTCTTGTTACCATCTATAAGAGCACTTAAAAATCAAGAAAATTCGGGTTTCTCTGTACATGCTCATGAAGGCACTATTAGTAAAAATAACACCGAATCGAGCCACTTAAAGAACCTTGCCTATAATTTGCTCACCACAAACCAAAGTTCCAAAATGAGCACAGGGTATCGAAGTTCCAAGGGCCCAAGAGGACATTTACCAGTCCAGCCCTAATATAAATGGCATGGGCAGAACTTGGGCTAGAATTAGGCATCTTGCTGGTCAAATCCTGCTTTGGGCATAAAGAAATATGGGTTCAACTGATGGGATGCTCCAACTTTTATAGAATTTCAAGAGATTAGCCATTTAAATGGTTGTTAATATATAGATACTTAAGATCAAAGTGCAGCAGTTACCTACTTCCAATTGAGAAAGGGCTCTAGATTGAAAATTTGAAATGTTCCTATACATTTTTGGCATTCCCTATCCATCATAAGAGACCATTAGAACATCATTTAAGAGCAACAACCCAAGGAAAATGTACCAAGTTGAGAATTTCAGCATCTGTTCCACCACAAGATCCTTTAGTTCTAAAAATCAGATCTAAAGGTAGAACATGTATACTGTAATCCAACGGAAATAACATATAAATGGATCGATTGCGTAAACGAACAGTTTTTAGGGCAGTCAAACTGAATTCGGGGAATCTTGTGTTCAACTTTAAAACTATTATCTGTAATCATATTTCTCATTGTTTCACTTCCATTGACTGCTCACATAAGGTATCTGGAAACCTGATTTGAATTATTTAGTATCCTGAATTGATTTTGTGTTTGCAATCGTGTACAAAATGGACTTTTCCTTTCTAGCCGACTGTAACTTGATTTCCAAAGTAAAGATCCTATAATGAACCTCTTTACGATATTCGTACTACCAACGCTCTCTAGTGAACGGGTTGACGGATCCACCCAATCTAATCTTGTATTTTGATTAGAGAGAGGTCCACTGTCCTGGAAATGGATTGAACATAAATGATAAGTTCTTTAGGAAGTTAATTCTTCTAGGACTTTTGTTTAGGAAGAGTCTTGTTGGCCAATAAGTTGGCTAGATTGAGATTTCAATAAAACTGCCGAAATACGTTCTATCTTTCCAATAATGAGTTTACATGTTCCAAATTCAAAAACCAAAATGTGAAAGAAGACAATAGAAAACAGATCTTCTTTTTTGCAATTAGTACTGGACTGAGCTCATGGCAAACTAATTGGGTGCTCCAATTTTTACAAAATTAGAATATCTTAACCATTAAATGGTTGTAAAGAGATGGATATTTAGGCCCCGTTCTTTTACTAGAATTCCTGACAGGAATTCTGGCTGCCTGGGAATATAAAATTCCTATCAGGAATTCTGTGTTTCATTACTTGAATTCCTAGGAATTCCTGGGCATTTGAAATTCCATGCATTTGAAATCCCAAAAAACTCAGCATTTGAAAAACCACTTTAACAAAGAGGATTCCGAATTCTTGGGGCATGATTTCTTTTTTCATCACAATGCCTTTAGGCACTGTTCAGCCCCCTCTATTTGGACGATATAGATTGATACTTGTATGTGTGCCACATGAACTATTGGGGAAAGATGAACATACAAGTGCCAACTTGTGGCTTCTATTATCTTTTTTTTTCTTTTTTGAATGATCATACAAGTCCCAAGAAGTTTATTTCTCTCTTTGGATTTGTATGAAATGGGAGATTTTATTCCTAGTGGTGTCTCAATGTTATATTTTGTAATTAATTAGTGGGACCATGTATGTATGAATCATATTAGACTTTGGAGGGCAATTTAAAGTTGAATCTATATATAAATAATACATATGTCACAAGAATTCCAGTTCGAAACTCTTCTAGCCATGAAACAAGGAATTTGTAGAGACAAGGGATTCAAAATTCTTAGGCAGGAATTCAGGCCATGAATGAAACAAAGAATTTAGAATTTCATAATTTGGCAGCATTTCAAATACCAGCATTTAAAATTCTCAGACAACCACTAGACATGAATTCTATGAATTCTAGTAAAGAAACGGGTTAAGGTCAACATGCAGCATTTACCTACTTCCAATTGAGAAAGGGTTGTGGATTGAAAACTTGAAATGTTCCACTATATTTTGGGCGTTCTTTGTCCATGGGAGGGAGCCAATTAGAATAGTTGTTCAGAGTTTCAAACCACTGAAAATTCACAACTTGAGAACTTCAGCATCTGTTGAACCACAAGGACCCTATAGCTTAAAAGTCCAAACTTTAGGTAGAACTTGTAGGATTCAATCTAATATTTTGGAGGTGAGTCCAACATAAGCAATAAATGTTTTGAGGAAATTAGTTCTTCTAATAAGATTTTTATTACAGGAGTCCTGGCCAACGAGTGATTTTACTAGATTGGATTTTTAATGAAACTAGAGAAATAGTTATTTCCTTTAGTATTGAGGTTACATGTACCAAAACCCAAACACCAAAACAAGAAGGAAAATAATAGTAAAGAGGTCTTCTTTCCTCAAATTAGTACTCAGCTCATCAATAAACTAGTACTTGCAATAGAACACAACTAATTCTTTAAAGATTTTAGAATTTTCCTTCTATTTCAGTAAAGAGGTTTCTCAACTAATGATTCCCGCATCTTTCTTAAAATAATCCGCCGAGAAATTATGTGCGGAAATTGAAATGTTCTCTTTGATGGAACAGGCCGCTCATTATTTCGTCTCATTCACCTTAATGAATACTACTTTTAGCTTCAATATCTCAATCAGATTTTCTCCAATATTCTAGTATTCGACCCAAAACTTATATAGATATGATATTAAAGATTGTTAAAACAGAGAAAGAGATCGAAATAAACTTAGGGAGGGTGAAATCAGAGAACTTTTTGTTACCTTCTTTTGTTTAAAAAATAATAATATTTGGTATTTACTTGTAAGAGATAAGAAATAAAAATGAGTGGATCCATTTGACATGTCCTCACCGCACATTCATGAATAATGAAATGATAGCATGAAACTCTTGTTTGGAAAACCATCTATAAGGTGTGCTGCAATTATTAGAATAATTATTAAATCCAGAATCATTTCTCACATATATGAGGAAGTGGCTAATTTGAGAGGATCTTTGTAAATATTTTCAAAGAGTATAATTGGGGTTCAATTTTTTTAATTATTGGATTTATTGGATTTCCCAGTCAACGATAATATCATTCATACACTTGATACTCAGTGGTTTTATATCAAGATTCTATGGTTCATTGCTTTCCAGGTCAAAATATAAAACTTGGCTTGATGTGAAAATTCATACTAGTTTACAGTTTCTGGGCCTAAATTTTTTAATTTTATAGATTTTCTCCCCAAAGTTTCATTTTTTATGGGCTTTTAGACGAAAATCCCATGGGATTTTATAGATTTTACGTTGTGCTTTTAGGCTAATTATGTTTGTTCTTGATTATTGTGCTTAAGAATTCTCAACTTGAGGCTTTAGGAAATCCTTTTGCAGCCACCATGTCTGCAAGCCCTAACCCTTCCCTTACCCTTCGTTCCCTTCCTCCCCAAATCCCCTCTAACACCTCTGAAGCCGAACCCCATCAAGCCGAAGCTTCATTCCCTTTTCTTTCTTCAGATTTTCCCCCTCTCCCCAGCTCCCAGCCTATTGCAGCTCTGGTTCGATCAACAACCAC
This sequence comes from Litsea cubeba, assembly GCA_012931725.1. Lineage (NCBI taxonomy): Eukaryota > Viridiplantae > Streptophyta > Magnoliopsida > Laurales > Lauraceae > Litsea > Litsea cubeba. The sequence goes on from CM022947.1 coordinate 73,510,891, forward strand.
CTCGGCAGTCCCCTCGCCAGGGTCCCTCCTACCACAATTGCCCCAGCCAACCCATTCTGCTCTGTCCCTTAGCTCCTCAACTACGGGTTTAAGGTCTCAAACCTTGACTCAGCCCTCTACAGTTATTTCAGATCGTCCCTCTTCTCAGGTTTGGGATGAAGCTCAGCTAGCTACTCTGCATAACCACTTGGCTGGTCTCCTCAGCTCAGCTTTAGGTAAATCCTTACCTCTTCCTCCTCTGAAACCCCCCGACCCTCCTCCTATACCCCCCTGCTCTCCCACAGAACAATTAGCTCCTCTCCTGAACTTTGTCTCCAACCCAATCCTGGTTCAGTAATCTAAGCCCCCACCTAGTTCCTGGTTAGACCTTTTCCCTGATTCAAAGCCGATAGCCCCCTCAGACTTCCCATCCTCCTCTCTAATTGATGGTCAGATAGTCATGAAAATCCCTTCTTCCATGATTGAGCCAAGCAAAAACTCCTTCTCAAATGCAGCTATAGGCAAATTCATTGGAAGAAGACCGACTGTGGAATGGCTGACCTCCCAAGCCAACTCTCATTGGAACCTCTCTAAACCATGTCTGATCTCCCTTACTGATAAAGGCCATTTTATCTTCAGATTTAGCTCAAAGGAAGACCGGGATTTGGTTCTGTCACAATCACCTCACAGCCTGCAGAATAGAAAACTCCTTCTTCTCCCCTGGTCCCCTGGTCAAGGCTCTGTAGAATGGCCAAATCTTCACCCAGTTTGGATCCGTATCTATGGCATTCCTTACCACTGTTGGAGTTCCAATATCCTTCTTTCGTTAGCAAGTTCCATAGGCACTCCCTTGAAACTGGATGACATCACTGCCTCCCAAAAAATTCTCACTTTTGCTAGAATCCTGGTTCACATAGATCTTTCCAGACCTAAACCTACAGAAATCAAGGTGGATTTAGCTGGAGAAGAGGAAGTCCTTCTCTCTGTCTCCTACGAAAATCTGCCATGCTCCCTCTGCCTTCTCCATGGACACTCAGAAACCTACTGCAAAACTGTTCCCAGATCCTCAATTAAACAGAGCCACAACAGCCAAGGAATCCTGGGCAAGTCTCCAACTCTGGAGTCAGGTTCCCAAGACCATCCTGTTTCCATCTCTGCATCCCCCTCTGAGTCTGAGCCAGTCCTAGCCTCAAACCATGTGGTCTCTCTTGACCCTTCTATTCTAGGAAGCTCCTCGGCCCAACAAAAGGACTCTGTTTCTCTCCCCCCCCCTCTCCTTCCCCCTGGCTCCCCTAGTCCCTCCACCTCTTCCGGCCATCATCTTCAGTCAAACTCCAGACTTGATCAGCTACCCCAGGAGATCTTCTTGGAAGTTCTTGATAAAATACCTGCTCCTACCCTAGATACCTCAAACCCTTTTGACATTCTGGAAAAATGCTCCTTTATAGAGCCAACTGATGCCGTCCCCTTCCCTCCTCATCCCCCTTCTCCCTCTCATCCCTTGCCTTCCTCTGATCCCCCTAATTCCCCCTCTCCCCCTCTTCCTGCTGATATATCCTTAGAGGCTAATCTCACCACTCCCTCTAACAAAAAGAAAACCAAAATCAAAAATAAAAAGGCCTCCTCCTCCCGCCCTTTGACCAGAAGCTCAAATGGACCTCCCTCTCTCCCCTCAACTTCCAAATGATTAAAATCCTCTATTGGAACTGTAGGGGTATTGCCAATTCCCCTTCCCTTAGGGCTCTCCATCACCTCATCTCTTCTCACTCTCCTGACATTATTTTTTTCTCGGAGCCGATGTCCCTTTCTCCCCCTCCCTCCTTGAGGTCAATCTTCGGCTTTGATGGCTTCTTCTCTAACCTCAATCAATCATCTGCTTCCATTTGGTGTTTTTTCAAAACTACTTTTGCTTTCCAATTCTCTCTATTGGATTTCTCCAGCCAATTCTTAACCCTGTCTTTGACTAACCCAGCCAATGCTACCCAATGCCTTCTCACTGGAATATATGCCTCCACAAACTATATTCGTAGAAGAGAGCTTTGGGACTACCTTACTTCTCAAGCTTCTTCAAATATCCCATGGTGTGTGCTGGGAGACTTCAACTCCATCATCTCTGCCTCCGAAAAATTTAGTCTTAGACCTTCTCGCTTGAATACTGACTTCCAACAGATGCTGCTAGCCTCTGGTCTGCAAGACATGGGCTATTCTGGAAACAAATTTACATGGTCTAACAACCGCAGAGGCACCAGCTATGTTGCAGCTAGACTAGACAGAGCTCTATGCAACCACCAATGGACTGCCATCTCGTCTGATCCTCTGCTCTCCCACTTGCCAAAGGTCTCTTCTGATCATTGTCCCCTGCTTCTCTCTCACAGCCAGAGTCCCTCTCCTTCCAATGCTCCTTTTAAATTTGAAGTAATGTGGACGCTCCACCCGGATTTCCATAGTCTTGTAGCGGAAAACTGGAAGCCAGACATTGAGGGCCACCCCCAATACGTGCTAGCTCAAAATCTGAAAGCAATGAAGCAGGTCTTCAAAGTGTGGAACAAGACTGTCTTCGGAGAAATCAGACTCAAGACTCAAGAAGCGGAAAGGAATGTGCTGGAAACCCAAGCAATGTTGGATGCTGGTCCAACAGACTCTCTCCACCAGGCTCTTTCGGAGGCCAAGGCCTCTCTTCATAATTGGCTCCAAATCTCAGATCTCCATTGGCGCCAAAAATCAAAAGTGAGATGGCTGAAAGATGGAGAAAGAAACACAGCTTTTTTTCATGCCTATGCAAAATCTAGAGGGGCTGTTAACCGAATTGACAAAATCCTCTCCAATGGTAACTGGATTGAGGACCCTACCCAAATCCAGCAGTTGGCAGTCAGTCACTTCTCAGGCCTGGCACAGTCAGTTCACCCTGATCCTGGAGGGAGCCTTTTTGAATTAGACAGTAACAAAGTCTCTTCTGTCATGAACCTCCACCTGACAAGAATTCCGGATGAAGAAGAAATTAAGAGGGCAGTTTTTGATCTGAAGGCGGACAGCTCCCCTGGGCCAGATGGTTTCCCTGGTTCCTTCTTCACTGCTACCTGGCTGATTACTGGAGGGACTATCATTAGAGCAGTGAAACACTTTTTCTCCTCTGGTAATCTGTACAAAGCTTCCAATGCTTACTTTTTGGCTTTGATTCCTAAATCAACTTCGCCAAGTTCTTTCACTGATTACAGGCCAATTAGCCTTCTCAACTTCTCTTACAAAATTATTTCCAAAATCTTAGCTTCCAGATTGTCTCTCATCCTCCCCTCTCTAATCTCTCCAAACCAAGCAGCTTTTGTTAAAGGGAGATCAATCCATCAACACATTGCCTTAGCTCATGAGCTCTTCCAACTCCTCCGCTTGAAGACTAGGGGTGGGTCTCTTTGTATGCAGCTTGATATATCTAAAGCTTTTGATAAGTTAAGCTGGGCCTTCCTCTTTAAAGCTCTAGCTTTCTTTGGGTTCTCAAATAGCTGGATTAACCTTGTTAAAGCCTGTGTCTGTTCTGGAAAAGGCTCTGTCCTTATAAATAGAGTGCCTTATGGGTTTTTTGACTCTACTTGTGGTCTCAGACAAGGGGATCCCCTGTCCCCTTACCTCTTTATCTTAGCAGAGGAAATTCTCAGCCTCAACATTCAGAAACTGGTTTCCTCTAGGCTGGTTCTCCCTCTTTCCTCAGTGCCAAAGACCCCCTGCCATCTTTTCTATGCTGATGACATACTGCTCTTCTTGAAAGGCAACAAGAAAGGTCTGATGGCTCTCAAACAAGTCCTAGCAAATTATCAATTCAGCTCGGGGCAACACATCAATGTGGCAAAAAGTAAACTCTTCTTAGGCAAGTGTAGCCTGTTGACAAAAAGACAGATTCTGTCCATCACCAACCTTCAAGATCATCCTCTATCCTCTTCTTACCTCGGTGCTCCACTGATAATTGGAACGCTGAAAAGACATCACTTGCACTCTCTGCTGGACAGGTTCCTCTCCAAGCTAGTCGGGTGGAAGTCCAGGCTGCTCTCTTTTGCTGGTCGCACTATCCTGATCAGGCACGTGCTAGGCAGTTTACCCACTCACATTGCTATGGTCTTCCCACTCCCAAAGTCAGTCACAAACCACTTAGAAAGTATAATGAGGAATTTCTTATGGTCGGGAGCTGCTTCTAGATCCAAGAGGAGTCAGATTCGCTGGGACTTGGTGTGTCTTCCCACATTAGAGGGAGGTCTTGGTATCAGGCGAATCCAAGACCATAACGGAGCTTCTTTTGTCAAGCTAGCATGGACAGCTGCTACGTCAGTTTCTCTTTGGGCCGACTGGATGAAAGGGAGGTACTTTCCTAGGACTACCTTATGGAGCTCTTCCACGACCAAAATTGGTTCCTGTGTCTGGCGAAAAATCAGGAAGGTAGCTCACATCATTCAAGAAGGCAGTAAATGGATTATTGGGAATGGCAAATTGGCCGATGCTTGGTTTGACTCTTGGTCTTCAGATTCAAGCCTGGCAGCTCAGTTTCCTTCCTTCTCCTTTCCCCCTCATCAGACAGTCAGCTCCCTCTGGGATGGCTCAGCCTGGACTTTGCCATCAGGGCTTCAGATAGAGGTGGAAGACGCTTTAAGGAGTGCCGTCCAGTCTATCACTATAGACCCCGCTAAAGCTGATTCCATCTATTGGAAAAGTCACCCAGGGAAAGATTTATCTCTCAAAGAGGCTTGGCAGTTAATTAGGCACTCTCAGCCTCGTAAAATTTGGGCTCCCCTGGTTTGGAACCACCTCATAAGACCGAGAGTGTCCTTCTTCGCTTGGCGCTTGATGCATTGCAAGACTCCTACAAATGACCGGGCTCAAGCCACTGGCCTCAGTCTAGCCTCCAGGTGTTGTCTCTGCAACCAGAATGTTGAAACTGTGCTGCATCTCTTTTTCCTCTGCCCCTTCGCCTCTGCCCAATGGAGATGGATTCTTCAAGCAGCAGGAGTTAATATTGCTGTTCCTTGTTCCCCTTCTGCTATTTGGCAGAGTCTTTCAGCTAGCTGTGACAAGATAGCAAGACTAGGAGTTTCCTCCATCTTCTTCTCTACTACTTTTGTTATTTGGAAATGCAGAAATGACCAAATTCACAGAAATTTAAGAGCCTCTCAGACGAAGGTCAAGATCCTACTGAAAGAGCTTCTTTCCTCCTCTCTCAGTTCTATCAACAGACCTTTTTCTGGTAGGACTCTTCAGCTGTTTATACATTTTTTGTCTAACCCCAACCATTGACTTTTGTACATCTCTTAGCCTCTCTCTTCCTCCTCTTGGGTCTTCTGCGCCTGCTCTGTGGAACTGTTTACTTGGTCAGTGGACAGCTTCTTACAAGCTCTGGGGTCTATCTTTGCTTTAAGTCTCTCCTCCCGCTGGAGGTGCTCCTATCTGCTTCAGCCATTGGTTCCTCAGTTTGCCCTGGGTAAAGTATGAGTTCCTGGGTCCCGAGCTCCTTCTGTTCTACTGGAAAATCATCTAGGAAGGATGCGACAGAGCTTTGTGTTTTGCATTTTTCCACTTCTGTTTAGTTGGATGCTGACCAATCTTTCTGATAAATGCTCGGAGCTTGTCAGTCCAGTCTGGTAGAACCCCTTCTCAGCTGATTGTGTTCCTGTTGCTGACTGTTCTTTTGTTGCAAGCTTCTCTTCAGTGAGCTCAGCATGCTGCTAGTTTCAAGCTGTTCTTTTTGGGGTGCAGTTCAGTCACTTCTGTTTGGCGAGCTGCTGCTCTACCTGTCTTTGCTGCCTATTCTCTGCAGAGTAGAGCGCTGCACTGTTTTATTCTGCTAAGAGGATTTCTGTGCTGCTTGGTTTTGTTCTGCTGGTTGCCGTCTCCTATCTATGTAGCGCAATTCGACTGGAGGGGAGCTGGTTCCATTTAAATCTTTTCATTTTGCTCTGACTCTCTTCTGGCAGTCTTCCTCTTTTGGTCTGTTTTGATGTTCCAAGTGTAATTTTTGAGTTGGTTTGGTTTCTGGGTCGATTCTGTCTTTGTGCAGTCTTTTGTAATTTTGGGGGCTTCTTGCCCTTTTCTCTTTTATCAATACAAATTAACCTTTAGCAAAAAAAAAAAACTTGAGGCTTTAGGACCTAAGGATTCTCAACTTGAGGCATTAGGACCAAAAGATTCAAACTCATAGTCTTTTAGCTCAAGCTCGCATAACATGATGCTTTACACAAAACTAAGCATGTGATGGCCTTTTCTACTTAAAAACCCATGTTATGTGGTTTTTTAAACCAAGATTCCTAAACTTATTAGTCTTCTAGTCTAAGCTTGCATAACTTGAGGATTTAGACTAAATATGCATGCTTATGGATTTTTCATCTCAAGAATTCCGCGTTATGCATTTTCTCGGTCAAAATCATAGTCTTTTAGCTAAAGCTTGCATAACTTGAAGACTTAGATTAAAATATGCATGCTTATGACCTTCTCACTTTAAAAATCCATGTTATGTGATTTTTAGGCCAAGATCCCAAAACTTGTCTTTTAGACCAAGATTGAATAAATTGAAGCTTTAGACAAAAATATTTATGTTTATGGCCTTTTCACCTAAAAAATTCATGTTAGGCGTTCTTTAGGCCAAAATCTTGAAATTTTAGGTCTTTAGCCCAAGGTTACTTGACTTGAAGCTAAAAGATTAAACTCTCTCGGTCATGATCCAAATCTCAAGATGCTCCCTCTGTTTGCCCAAGGTTGGATTAACTTGAGGGTTCTTGACTAAAACTCTCATGTTAATGATCCAAAAGTCAAAATTGAAGGTCTTTTGGCCCAAGGTTTCTTAACTTAAGGCTATTAGAGTAAAACTCTCGTGTTCATAAGTCAAAATCAAGACTTTTAGCATTAGGCTGATTAGCTTCAAACTTTCAGACTAAAACTCTCATGTTCAAGATCCAAAAGCCTAAAATCCAAGGTCTCTTAGCCAAAGATCGATTTGTTTGTTGCTTTTAGACTGTAATGAATATCTTTACGATTTTTGCATTACGAACACTCTTAGCGAACAGGTCGATGGATCCATTCAGTCTGATCTTGTATGTCGGTTACAGAGAGGTCCACTGTGATTTTCATTCAGAATAGTCCCGGCCAGCGAGTTGACTGAATTGAATTTCCTACGAAAATACTTATTTCGTTTAAGTAATGAGTTTAAATGTTAGAAAGCAAACTCCAAGATGTGAAAGAATCCAATAAAAACAGGTCTTCTTTCCTGCAATTAATACTGGACTGAGCTCATGGCGAACTAATACTTCCACTAGAACAGTACCAATGCTGCAATTGTTTTAGGACTTTCTTTATTACAACAAATTACTGTCCTAGTGTCAATTTTCACATAAGGAATCAGGTTGTAAAACAATAAACACGGGGAATCTGTAAATCTGTTGTATCAAAATCATACCACAAAGAAAGCCCAGGCAAAGAAATACTTTTAATGGAAAAAAAATGAATCAAATTGACAATAGAAAAGGTAAGGATAATTTCCACTATACATATAATTCTATCCATCCAAATATTCAATAACCAAACAGATTAATGGAGTCACCTGAAAATTATAAACAAGGAAAAAATGTATAAAAAAATAGAAAAAAAAAATCAGGCCTTCTCTTCCACCCTATATCTACAGACAGGGCAACAGTTGCTCTGCATCAACCATTCCACAATGCATTCTCTATGAAAAAAAATGAAGGCAACTTAGTTGTTTAACTTCGGTCTTATCAACGAACTCTTCCAAACATACCATACATTTCTCAATTGAATCTTGCCCACCTTTAATGAATCTCTTTGTTAACAATGAGGATGTGATCACAGTCTCTGTTGCAGGAACTGCCCCAAAGCCCATATTATAATTCAAATTCTGGGATTCTCTCAATGCCCGATCAATCGTCTCATCAAGCCAGTAGTTAGTGTAAAGTTCAATTCTGACTGAAATTGAAAGATTCTTGAAGCATCTTCCTAGAGCATCAGCTTTCATGGCTTTGTTTTTAACATAGGGTGATAACAGGATCCTCACCTCATCAGCAATCCGATTTGAAAGTCTCATTTGAGAAATCGTGTGGCGAAGAAACCCATCCAACCTTTCTGGCAACAACAGATCAGAAATGCACGTCGTGAAATCCTTCCATGGGCTCGAAAGCTCTCTTCGCTCGACCCCAAATATGGAGGCTCTGAAGATTTAAGGCTCGAGATCTCTAGATTGGTCCATTCAATAAATCAGCCCACCAGTGTGCAAAAAATAATAAACTACGCAGCGGAAATAAAATCACAAGGACACACCACAAGGACACCAAATTTAAGGTGGAAAACCCTAACCGGGTGAAAAACCACCGATCCGAACTGGATCTAATCAAAACACTATGAATCTCGCAATTACAAGAAACTCAGATTTCTTCCCTAGATATCCCCTATCTCAAGACTGAAGTTACCTTGTGTCGCATCACGCTTCAACGACATCACACCGTTGATTGCAACAGATCCAACGCTTGACTCCTCAAATCTTCTACGCAAGAAGATGATCTTTTACAAGGGATGTAGAAGAACCTGCCTCTCTAAAGTACTTGGCAGAACAACTCTTCAAAAATCTCTAGAGAAAATTTCTCTCAATTTGATCACAAATTCAGAACTTGAGAGATGATCTGTGTTTCTTTGGGTTGTGAGAAACACCCAATTTATAGCCCCTAATTCGTCCATAAGACACCTAAAAATAATCCACTTAGAATAGAGTCCTTTTTCCAATTTCTTCTTACAATCCGGAACGAACTAGACTCCCTGCGCTAACCTCGCTATAGCGAGCTTCATCCTCGCCATAGCGAGGCATGCCTCTGCCTCGGGACAAATTTTGGCCTGACAGCATTTTTTTTTTACTTTTTGCTGCCATTTTTGTTGACTTTTGACGCCCTTACTTCAATATTCTAACAGGCTCCATCAGTAGAACGGGCCAGCCAAGTCTAAGTCTCATTCAGCTTCAGTGATAATTTGTCCTGATTTAAAGCTTCACCTTCTCCCCACTTTCTGATCAATCCCAACGACATATCATGGAGTGTACAGTCCTGAGTGGGGTGCCAATTCTGATTGGAACCCATGACTGTTTTCTTGAACAAGAACGGGAAAGAACAAGGAAGAAAGAACCAGAAGAATCTTTAAGAACAATCGCACAGAATGAAAATAATAACAGGAGAAGAGAAAGCTATGTAATGAAGATCACAGGAGAAGAGAGAGATTTAAATAGGTTTCGCAGAGAGAGAAAGCTGTAAGAATGATAACAGGCAACAGCTGTAACTGTAAGCACCGCCAAACTATCAACGGTCATGTATTTCAAATAAACGGTACTTTGGTCACTGATAAAAGGAAGTCGGCATCTGTGTGTGGGTCCGCATGGATTATAGATGGTGGATGCTAACCGATGATTTTAGATGGTGAAAATCTTAGATATGTGATGTTACTTAAGATTAACGGTCCGGATCATTGTGTCATGGTCGTCACTTGGCACAACATTAACCCAAATGTCCAACTGCACCAAAACCCAAACCAAATAACAACCATTTTCAATTGGGGTTTGATCAATGTTATATGCTTTTTAAAAAGAGGATTTAATCGGAAAAAATACTTAATGCGCACGTGTGACCCGATCAAACACTCTAGATGGTGGTGCACCAATTAGAGCAATTGGGCCAAATTTTCTCTCTTTCTCTCTCTCTCTCTCTCTCTCTCTCTCTCTCTCTCTCTCTCTTTTAATACCTATTTGGCACGTCGTCGGCGCTGACCTTATTTACACTTCATAAGGTCGGTGCCAATTCTATCCGCGAACCCTATTAGAGCTCAAAACTCTATTACTTCCCATTCTTTTCTTCTCTCTTCCAGTATACCGCCGAGACCAACCTTGGACGAGTGCTCCTGCGTGGTAGCTGCCATTTCCACTTGCATCGGGCTTCAAACTTCCTCCTCAACTGCATCTCTTTACTGCTGATCTATTTTTCCATCGTTTGCTTTTCCCATCTTGATTGCAGAGGTATCTATCTCATTCCATTTTGAATCTTTCTCTATGTTTTTGTATTTTCCTTCCTTTTGGTTCTCCCGCCATCCCGCACACGATATCGAAGTACATGGTACATGGGTTTCAACGTCGTTGTGGGATTTGTAGATTGTTCGTTTGAATGGACTAGGGTTTGTAGGATCCCAAATTTGGGGTTTTCTAAGTTGAGAATGACGATGGTTTAGGAGCAGTTACCGTCTTTGGCAGTTAGAATGAATTTGTTCTCCTTGCTTATTTTTCTTATTTTGTGAAATGGATTGAGTTGCTTTTGGTCCCAAAGCTTTATGATAACAGATTCATTCTGTTTTTTAGTGTTCAGTTGGATCTGTAATTAAATTAAGATTATGATTTGATTAGTTTCCTTTTATTTAATTGGTCTTTTTGTCTGTTGCCAAAACCTGCCTCATTGATGCAGATCAATGCATGGGATCCTTATGGAAAACATGTCTCAAGTCAAGTGACCCAAAATTAGGTCATTTTGTGTTCCAAAAATGGTCACTAGTTTCTTTTTGTAAGCACATTTTAGTTGAACCAGGTCTGAAATTGTTATCAATGAACCACCATGGGATCAATAATGAAACTCTTTTTAATCGGACTATTTATCAAAAAAGTGGTTCATATACAAAGATGAAGGTTATAAAATTAAAATGTTAGAATAATTTAACTAGAATAATATTGGTCTCATACTTTACTAGCAAAGAGAAATCCGTGCCGAGCATGGGCAAACAATTAACCAACTAAATTTGTTATACGAAAAATTGTAAAGAGAGTAAAAACTGGAGATGCACCAATTTTTTAGTGCATATTTTTTTTGGCAAAATTAGCGAAAGGTCCCTATAATTGAATGTATCCAGCCTCTAGTCCAAGGAAAAACTGTTTAAGGCCTATGGTCCACTCAGCTAGACTGTTTGCAGCGAGGGATCCCTGAGCCCACACGTTTTAATTTTTAGGACTAAATTGCCCTTTCAACCAGTTTAGGCATAAAATTATGAAAATTAAAAATTAAAATTTTATATTATCCCTCTTCTTCTGCAACGAGCCTAGGTTTGTAGGGTTGGATTGTGCTGATTTTTGCACGTTGTCTTTGTTCTAGAAAAGAGCAGGTTCCGATCTTGAGGGGGCCATGCTGATCGAGAGTGGGGATGAGGGTGGAAAGATCGGGACGAGAGCCGTCGAAACATAGTGGACGCTGCCACACCCACCTGCACCCGTCTCCCATATCTTCTTCCTCTTCTCCTTCTTCTCCACTCTCTCTCCCTCTCTAATCTTCCGCCCTCTCTCTCCCCTTCTTCTCTCCATGCCTTTCTCTCGTTTTCTTTCTCCTCCCCGCTCCCAGTCTCTCTGCTCCCTCTTCCTCTCCTTCTCTGCTCTCTCTCGCTCCCCCTCTCATGCCAGAGATCTGGGTGCAGTGGGCCACACACTACACAAATTGGTATCGGAGATATTTGGTGTGATCGTCGGAGATCCGACGGATCGGATTATCAAAGGGTCCATCGGAGAAGGGGTGATTGGATCTGACGTGTATGTCAGCAAGTATATGCTTGCTCGCGGTTCTGCGCGTCAATAGAAGAAGAAGAAGAAACGGAGGATCAAAACTCTTGATTCATCCCCAATCTCGATCAGCGTGGCCCCCTTTTGCTCGCGGTTCTGCGCGTTAATAAAAGAAGAAGAAACAGAGGGTCGCGATTCTTGAGTCATCCTCAATCTCGATCAACGTGGCCCGTTCTTTCTCCCCACTATCCTTGTCCACCCAAGCTGTTTGATACTGTCACGCCCCGAGCCCGAGATCTCGCACATCCCGAGGCGCGACACACGCCCGCGTGGAAATTTGAGTCAAACTCATTGACTCTTGGTCCCCACGTACGAAATTTACACACAGGATATCACGTGTGAGGTTTATATTTGTCGACATGCCTGTATAAATATGTCAAATAGGTATATCCAACCATAATCCATCATGCATCAAAATATAGAGCATAAAAGTTCATGAGCATTGATTAAATTTCAAGTTCAAGATCTAGAGATAGAGAGAGAAGAAGTAAGTTAAGTTAAAGCTTACAATCCCAAAAGCTAAACAAGTTCATTAAAACTACTACAAAAGATGTGGCAATCCAAGCCACGGTCAATGGGTCATTTAAACGTCCACCTCATCGTGTAGATGTCTAAAAGACATCATCAGGAGTCCATTCTGCTACGTTATGGAGAGATTCCCCTTCCTCAAGGATCTCCGGGGCAATGTTGTCGATGTATTCACCTGTAACGCCAAGTGTAGCAACATTAGACTAAGCTAAGCAATATAAACATATACAGTCCATATAACATGTATCAAATGAATAGTCATACAGATATAAATCATAAGAGATCAAGGAATGATCACTAGGCAAATCAGTGCATGAATTAGCATGAAACATAAGAATCATAATGACAAATATACATACTCACAGGACTAGTTGGCACACCCACATAAGCTATATTCTCTCAAGTTAATCATGTAACATGAAAATAAAATGAGAGCAGAACAGGACAGAACAGGGCGGTGCTACTAGGAGACAGAGGTACCCAGAATTCTCCATCGTAGACCTAGGGTGCCGGTCAACCCTCAAAATAATTTTCCATCTGCAGAGGGCCAGAAATATATACTAAACCCACACTTAGCCGGGTCCGACTTAGATAGGGTCGAAGCTAAGTGGTGCCGACTCATAGAGTGCAATGTACAATTAACAGATTAGGTACAGAACAGTGTTAATCAGATACAGGACATATACAGGACTGGTCATATAAATAACAAAAATAAAAAATTACTTAAATATGCTGAACAAAGCCAGAAATAAATGTAATATAACAGATGTGTAACAGAAAATACATAACTGAACAGAAGCATGATCAAGTCATACTAGAATACTGGAAACGGAATGCAATGCATGTACATATAGATCATATATGGAGTCAAGATTTAATCCAAGCCAAGCCTACGGTCTTGGAAACACCTGTGGTCTTCACCGTCCAACTCGGGGTAGTACTAAGGATTTTGGCATTGTTGGGCTACAAAGGACCCCTTGGCGTTACATAATTAGGATCCCAATTTCCTTAATATAACACATTTGGTTCGGTACAATTCGAAGAACACAAGGCCTCTTGTGGGTACGGTTGTTCAATCCATATCCACAATTAAACAAACCCATTGGTCATGATAAAAGTTCAGGGTGCACATCCTACAGATCCATCTATCAAGCCAATCAACTAAGACAAACTACGGTTCAATATCCGGCTCATGGAAACCATTTGTCACAATTATGTAAAATCCAACATTTATCCTTTTCTAAGATTCAAATCAAATAAATTTATGGTCGTTGGAAATCTGCACACTGCAGGCATCAGGTTCGCTCGAGCGGACCCCAGACAGAGAGTTGTCCGCTCGACCGGACCAAAATTCGCTCGAGCGGACTCTCCCAGAGAGCCCTTCGCTCGAGCGTGCACTCACGCTCGCTCGAGCGAACTGTCAAATCTCTGTGTCCGAAAATCTGTATCTTCTCTGTTTCTTCCAAGCCATTCAAGTCATTCTTTCTAGGTTTTAAACTACTACAAATGGGTATCTTTGAGCTTTCAAAATGCTCATAAAATTAACATCAACCAATCCCATTAACAAAGACAAGAGAAATCATCCATTAGAATTCCATTTTTTTAGCAAAAGAAGGGTTTCTACACATGATTGATCATATTCAAGGAACAAACTAGGAAGCACGAATATAAATGTATAGATTTAACTTGCCTTGGTGCTTGGAAGCTAACTCTCACACTTAATCCTTCTTAAACTCGAAAATCCCCAAAAATGTAAGCTCAAATGCCCTAAAAATGGTGGAAAACAAAATGGGAAGAATGCATGAGGAAGAACATGATGCATACATGATTTGTAGCTTTCCAAGTATAAAAGAAATCAAAAGGAAATGATTAATGAAGAAAGAGCTTACCAAGAGCAAGAAGAAAGAAAGATGAGTGGATGCTTAAGCTTAGGAAATGTAATCCTTGACAAGAAGATGGAGAAGATGAAGTGGTGGCTGGCTTCTACACATGCAAGATCCCTTGGTTGATGCTTGGAGTGAAGGAAGAAATGAAGTAGAAGAGAAGAAGAGCTCCCAGCTGCTGGAATGAAGAAGGAAAAAGAAGAGAAGAAGGAAAATGGCTGGGCTGGGTTCTTATAAACCAAATTTTCCTTGCATTGCATGCAAGTCCACTAAAGGACTGAAAATCTCAAGAAAGGGCCTGGGTTAAGTGAATGGGCTGGAAATGGGTCTGAATGGATCCGAATTAAATGGGCCAAAGTATACAAACAACAATCTATGAAATGCACTATGCAATGCATTAAAAACCCAAAATTTCTAAATACACACAAAAACCCAAAACACTCCAAAAGTGATAATCTACCTAGTAAATGGTCAAACCCCACTAGTTCTACCTAATCAAGTCCAATCACAATCAAAACATCCATTAAGCACTTAATTTAAATTAATTAACTCTAAAATGAGATTAAGGCGGGTCTGATAGACCGCGCTCCTGCCTGGTTCTACCGAGGTCGGCGGACGTGGGAGTCCGTTGGGTCCGACCCTTTCGTAACCGGGGGGCAAGGGCGTGCATCAACATTTCTTTTGTGTGGGTGTGCCAGATTTTCTATTTTTTTACTTGGAATTGCAAGTGGTGATCCGTAGATCAACCTTCGCAAGTAAAAAAGAAATCAACTTCTTTCAAGTTTTCCATTGCACATATATTTAAGAAAAGAGACATTTTCTTGATTTGCCGTGAAAGGCGATTTTTTTTTGCATTTATAGCCGATTTTGGCGTTTATAGCCGATTTTGGCGTTTATAGCCGATTTACAATCCTTATCAATAATGAAAGATAAGAGTTGTGATTTTTGTCTCTTTTAAAAAAATACAAACTACAATGAAAAGCAAGAAAAGGAGGATCTAACTTCTCAGGAGATTGTGGGGGACCCGTTCAGATTGACGGTCGCAAGCCATATGTGGACTTCGCCATCATCCACGCAGATGAGAACAGAGGATGCTATTGATTCGCTTGGCTTGGCTATAACCTCAGGTTTTTAGAGAACAAAGACCAAAAGGAGGTCCTATGTCCAATAAAAAGCCGAGTAGACGGGCTGAAAAGCCACGTCTAAGCCATTTGGAGGCAGAAGGAGAAGGCAAGGACCTTGGGGGGGGTACCCCCCAAGGGACTTTTGTCACCTTGTAGCGGTGGTCGGTGTAGAACTTCCACAGAGTTTTCTCTCTTTTCCTTCTCTGAATTTCTGTGCTTTGTCCGTGTTTTTTTTTCTTCTTGGAGAGCTCTCCTATTTATAGGCTTTTAGGTAGCCATTTAGGAGGGTTTATGAGCCTTATAGCTACATAAAGGGAGGAGTTACAAGATTGAATTCTTTATTTTGTAACTCCTTTTTCTTGGCTTCTGATTGGTCGGAGGAGATTGAGGGCATTTAATCGCCTTTAATCGCCATGATGGGAGGAGTTTCATGGGTTAAATGCCATGAATCTCTTGACATGTAACTCCCGGATGCTTGCTTCTGATTGGTCCGTCCAAAGAAATGGATTAATGACTGTAATAAAGCTAGTCAATTAATCGCATTAAGTGGTCGCTGAGCAGTTGAAGAGTCGCGGGCCGTGCCGCGTCTTTTGGGATTCTTCTGGCGATGATCATCGATGGATCTTCATGTAGATCGAGATCGGATGACCATGTAACTTCAGGTGTTGGTTGCCAACAGCGGGTCGGTGCCATCTGTCCTGTCGATTTCTCGATCGGTCGGGTAGAAAGCACACTTTTTTGGTTGACCGGGTGGCGATCAATGTTGTTTTCGATGCTCTTGATGATTAACCCATGTTTTTGACGGATGTCAGAGGATTTGGTGTCTCAAAAGTATGAATTTTGGAAAATACCAGAGGCCGGACGCTTCGAATCGTGAAAAAAGGGCGAAAAACGGGGTTTCCGGGGCCCACCGGGCGATCCCAGGCCCTAGGGTCGCAGGGGTCTGCGACCCTGGGGGGGGTTTTCCCCCATTTTGTCCCGTTTTGTGTCCGTTTTTGCTGTTTTTTTATTCTTTTTTCTTCTGTATTTTTCCTTGACATTTTTGATCATTTATTGGCCTGATTTCCCTGTAGAAAACCTGATGAGAATCCTTGCATTTTAATTTGAAAAGTTTCCAATTATCCGAGAAAGCCGAAGACTTTATTGCGTAGAGCTGCCGATTTTCCGTCAGAAGCTGAAACTAGGTCAAACGATGTCGGAATGACCTGAAATTTGAGGTGAAGCCTCCTGAGCAATAAATGAGACCAACCATAGGCTTTTGTTTGAGTTTTGAAGCCGTTTGGGGTTCTATCACCAGTAGACTTACTTTTATCGCCTGAAGATGTCGCGGTTTGATGTGCGGTCAACCGATGTCCGATTGACTTGAGATTTGATAGGGAATCTATTGGAGTCATTTTAAGATGATCCATAGGCTCTATCTTGGAAACCATGGTCCCGGGGAGCTTCGCCGCCGAGAGGCCTGATTTGGCTTCCGAGCGTCAAAGTATGGTCAAATGTTGTCGAAATGACCTGAAATTTGACGTGTAGCCCTTTGTAAACATTTTGAAGCCGTCCATGTCTTTATCTGATGAGTGATGGCCTTACTGGTTCTCGCCGCCGAGAGGCTTGATTTAGCTGTTCGAGGGTTGATGTAGGGTCAAACGTTGTCGGTTTGACTCGGAACTTGACGTGGAGCATTTTGGATGTATTTTGAGACCATCCATCGGCTCTGATCGAAGATTTGGTGTCTCCGATGCTTTCGCCGCCGGGAGCTTCTTTTCAGCTGCCGTAGAAGCGAAGTTAGGCCAAATGATTTTGAAATGGCCCGAAACTTCTTGTGTACTCCTCTTTTGGCTGTCTTGAAGGATCTTGTGGTTTTTGTTTGATTCTGACAATATTTGATTTTTTGGAAATAGCATTGCCTATTTATGGCAGGTTGCGACTTCATGTAGCTCTTTGGATCTTGAAGAGGCAAAGTGACATTTTTTGTGTCAACAAATGCCCCCTCGAGGTACAGCGACGAGTTGCTTAACTTTTGTAGTCGATGTGCCTCGAAGAGATTTGTGAAGGAGAGCTTGTGACTTGACCAAGAGTCTTTGAGCAGTCTTTCTTTTTGGTATTTGTAGCCTTTTGAGCTTCCAGGGGAATTTTATGGTAGTGAAAGGGATCACGTACCATCTCGAGGCAAAGTTTTGAAGATGACATCAGGGATGTGGATTTGGGTTTTGACCTTGTGACCTAACAGGCTGTATGTGGCAGGTTAGAGGGTCAGGTTTGGTTTTGACCGTGTGACCCAACAAGCTGTATGTGGAATGTTAGGGGATCAATTTTGGTTTTGATCTTGTGACCTAACAGGCTATATGTGGCAAGTTAGGGGATCAGGTTTTGATTTTTGGTTTTGGTCTTGTGACCTAACAAACTATATGTGGCAAGTTAGGGGACCAAGATTTGGTTTGGATTTTTGCATAATGTCAATTTCAAGATTTTGGCTCAATTTGGTAGAGGAGGCTGGATGATTTGATTTTTGGAAGCTCATGGGGCTTGGAATTCTCTTTTGTATGGTCGAATCAACTCAAAAGAGGCATGGAACCATTTTTGTATGCTCTTGGTAAGTTAGGGATTTCTCTTTGACTAAAAGCCCAATTTTTTTTTTTAAGTGCCTCGGTGGTCAAACCTGGCTCATATGGACTAACCCATGGGACCTTAAGCTTTTGAAATGGCTTAGATCTCATATGGTGTCATTTTTGTAAAGAATATCCAAAAATATCTCCTTTGGATAGAGAATATCTAAGAATATCTTTAGTTGGAGAGAATCTCTCATGTTCACTTTATTTTGGGAGAGAATATCTCAAGATATCTTCCTTTGGGAAAGAATCTTTCATTGATCCTATCTTTTGGGAGAAAATGTCTCATTGATTTCTTTTTGGGAGATAATCCCTCAAGATATCTTTCTTTTGGGAAAGAATCTTTCTAATCTCTTTCTTTTGGTAAGGTTACTAATTAGTAACACTTACCTCTTTCTTCTTTCCTTCTTTGGTTTGCTCTCTTCTATAAAAGCAAGGAGGAGGTTGGATCTCTTGCTCTTGTTACTTTCTTTTGCAACAATCCCAAGAGGGCTTCAAGACCAAGAGTTCTTCTTCTTCAAGATCTTCAAGACTTTTCTTCTTCTTCTCCATCAATGGCTTCAAGTAAGTTCCCTTTTTCAAGAAAACCCCATTGTAGAAAAAAAAGTCCTTTTCTTTTTTTGTTTCTTTCTTTTCTTTCTTCTTTTTTTTTCTTTTCCATGTGTTTACTTCTTTTTTTTTTTACACGTTTTTTTTTTGCTTTCATTTTTTTTTTGCGTGTTTTGTTTTTTTTTTTTTTGTGGGCCGTACGGACAGATCCGTACGGATCTGGCCATACGGCCATGTGGCCTGTGGGCCAGTCCCTTTTTTCTTTTCTTTTTTTTTTCTTTCTCCTTTCTCTTTTTTTTTTGAGAAAGTTTCTTTTTTTTTGCTCATCATGATAATGCATTTTTTTCGCAAACCAAGATGTTCATGCATGTATATATATATATTTTGAAAATTGAATTGTAGCATGATGTGATAGCGTACCTGAAAGTTTTCGCAAATTTGGGAATTTGGAGCTTGCAGCGATGTTGAGCCCTTCCTAATTTTGCAGAGACTTTGAGGTTTCGAAAGTTTGGAGTTTCGGAGCTCGCAACAATGTTGAGCCCATCTTCAAGCTTTCTATTTCTTTCTGGATATTTCCTTTTCTTCGGAATTGCCCCGGAGTCATGTCAAAATTTCGCCAGATTTTTTTTTTAGCGAGATTTTGTCATTTTGATCTCTTTTTTTCCATCCTTTGCAAGTGGTTCCTCCAGAAAGAACAAGGGTAAAGAGCCTACTACAAGCGTACCTCGTCGATCTGCTAGATCTTCTAATCCAGCCGTTCAGCAAACCTTTGAGAAGGTCCAGTATGTTAAGAGAAATCTGGAAGAATGCGACTCCCTCAACAGAGATGAGATGAGGCAGCAACTAATCACTCTCAAGGGAGAGGAATTCTATAAGATCATGGTAAGCAGTTGTCCATGGGTGATGGAAGATCAGAGGGTTTTGCCCAAGCCTACCTTCTTCTTTGGTGATGCAGTCCCTGATGACATGACATACCAGAGGAGATGTTTTCAGTTCTCTTTCACAACAGATGGTGAGAAGAAGACTGTTGTTACCCGGTTGACGTTTGATCGCATCGTCTCGATCATGAGCCTTGCCCCCCACGTGCTCTAAGAGGGAAGATCCTCCAAGCTGGGTGAGAAGGACAAATGTAATCAAGACCAGGGTTTTGTTGGCGGTTCTCCTGGATATACGGAGAGGTCGCCTGTTGACATGGACCTGTTGATGCCATCCAGCGGCTACCAGGGCTCTGATTATCCGTCGGTCGATTTGAGACCGGTGGGCCTTGGTATTTTCAGCGGTGACGGTGGCAATTGGATAAAGCCTTTTCGACTTCGTGGTCGTTTCAATGCTGACTCCGAGTGGAAGTCGTGGACTGATCGCGTCCTGCTGATTGGTGCTGCCGTTTTAAAGGAAGCCGGGATTTTTGATGCGGTCCGCGCCTTTAGGGAGACCGTGATATTTTTCGATGAGGCCTTCATGGCTATGCTGGAGTCATTCCTCCCACAAACCAATACCTTCGTTGTGACGAATGGTGAGATTGGTTTCTCTTTAATGGAGCTGAGCGCCATTACTGGATTGCCCATCCTTGGGAAACTCTATGAGGAGTTTATGCTGATTGACAGCGTCCTTGAGGGGCAGTCTGAGGAGTTCAGGCTTCTGTACTTTCAGCTCGTCGCCTTCTATGATTTTTTGAAGGAGAATGAGGGTTTGAAAGTTAGATCTAGCAGTTGGAAGAGTTCTAGCTCTTCGTTCCCCAACTTTTTTAATAGCAGGGAGTCTTCTGATAGTGTGACCCAGGAAGCCAGGGCCCAGGATCCAAGTTCGAAGAAGATCTTGGCCATGCAAGAAGAGTTGAGAGATTTCTGTGCGAGTACTAACGCCATATATCCTGACATTGCACTGCGGAGAGATCTCGCTGTTTACCTCACTTATTGGCTTAGTGAGGCTATTTTTGCTGGAGGAGATGGAACGCACATCAGGCCGCATTGTATTTTTTCGGCTTGTCAGATGGCGTTTGGAGAGCAGCTTGCTTTGGTGCTAGCTCTTTACTCCTACCTGTGTATTGAACTGTAGGCTGCTGCTTGTTTTGTTCGGCTTGGGCTTCCTATGAATAGGGTATTTTCAGCCCACATCTTTTATTCGTGGTACGTGTACCACTGTCCTGGCTTCCACCGGCTGGGTGCTGCACAGGATGATGATCCTCTGATGATTCGGCTGGCTAAGGGCAAAGCCGTGTCCGAATCACTTTTGTTTGCCCGCATGAGGATCCGACGGTTCAGGGACGTCAAAATGGGGCAGTCTTCAGTGAAGCTTTCTCCGGAGTTGCGGAAGAAGGCCTTTGATTTTGGTGCCTCCCGAGACTTTACCAGGGCGGGGTCGGGAAGGCATTACTCCTTGACGAATGCAGAGAGAGAGTGGCTTTTCAGCATACGTGTCGGCACGATGGTGTACCGCAGACATCTTTTCATCGACATCTAGCCGTATGTACCCTATCGCTTTGCTTTGCAGTTGGGCTCTCTCAGGGCGTTGTTGGAGCACCTTCAAGCATGGTGAAGTGCTTTGGAGGTTTACAGGGCGGGAGAAATGCATGGGCTTTCTATAGTGCTGAAGATACTACAGCCATGATCTCTTATCCTGTGTTGTCGACTTCCCGGACTGCCGGCTTTGCGAAGTGGTTCGCGGAGAGCTTTTCGGCATTTCGGGGGCTTTCCAAGAAGGAGCTTGATGTGAAGCTGGCATCTGGAAAGGGCCTTGGAAAGTCGGATGGCGTCTGGCGAGAGGAAGTTTAGGCCTTCCTTTCTGGAGAGAATCACAATATAGGCTTTCTCGGTGACCAGGGCGTCATTGGTTTTGAAGCTGTTCGAGAAATACCTGATGAGGCTTTAGAGCAGCTAGAACAGGAGGAAGCCGAACTTGGTGCTTGGATGCAAGTGGCGCAAAGGCAAGCTTCTGTGGAGTCTACTGATAAGAGTAGACCATCCAGTGAGGAGTCAAGTGGGAAACCTGACTCTGACAGCGGGGCAGGTTCCTCTAAGAAGCGAGCCCGCAAGAGTAAGAGGAGGAGGAGTCATCATCGCAGCAAGGGGCAGCATGAGGACTCTCCTGACTTGGAAGTCCCTCTTACTATCAATGAGGATGTGCCAGTGGATGCTGACGAGCCTCAAGAGAAGAGAAGCCGAGAAGAAGAGACCGTCGGTGAAGGTATGATTCTTCCTTTTTCTCTTTCCATTTCTTTTCATGGGATTTTTCCATGTTCTGATTTGCTTCTTGTTTCTGCTTTTCTTTTCTTTTTTTTAGCAGAGGAAGACTTGGTGATGCCTGAGGTTCCAACCGATGAGGTGGTGACGGATCCTGTCGGGGCACCTGAAGAAGAACCGAGGGACTCTGGAGTGAATCCAGAATCTCCAATTGGTATGACTTCTTTTGCTTTTTTTTTTGTGTCTGTGACTTGGTTTGCTAACATTTTTTCTTGCCAGCTGACTTGCCACAGGATTCCGATGACTTTGAACCATCGATGGATGCAAATGTTGATGATGCTTCCGATGAGTTCATGGAGGAAGAGGGTCTTCCGCCAGTCGTCGAAGAAGGTATTTTGCAGGAATAACCCTGATAATGATTTTCAAACAGGATCATATTCATACCTTTTTGTGTTTTTTTGGCAGGTTTTGAAGTGATAGAGGAGGGTCCGTCGCTTCCTTTAGAACCAGAGCAAGGGATGCCAGAGGTTGATCCAGAGGTAGAGACTCCTGGGACCAGTTCTGACACTGTTGAGGAGATACCTCGTGCCGAGATTCCTTCCCGAGCAGGAGCAGCTTCAACTGGAAAGAGTTCTTTTGTTACTCTTCCAACGGGTGTTGACATGAGCAGCCGACCAACGGAGTTGGGCGAATCTTCAGTTGGGCCATCTCTTCTTTTTTGCAAAGAAGGTTGTGGTGCGGGTTCTGAGCTCTTGGATTGAGACTCTGCTTTCTGGGCACTTAGATGCCGGATTTGGGATGATCCAGCATGTGCATGAGATTCTCGGTGATGCCGAAGAGGATGGTCTGGATGTCACAAGTGCCAGGGCGATCGTTGATAGGATCATTGAGCTGGGTGACAGGTGGTTTGAGACCATGGGTTTTCCTGACGACCAGTTCTTCAAGGAGATGTTCCTGGACCCTTCGGATAAGGCTCAGTCTAACCTGGATGAGGCTACACAAAGCAGGAAGCAGATAGTCCGAGAGAATAACTTAGAAGAGCTAACATCATTGGGCTGACACATGACCTTAACATCCTTGATAGGGAGGTCGATGAGGCCAGGAAACGTCTTGAGCATCTGCAGGCACAAGTCGTTGCCAAGTGGGCTGCAATAACAGAGGCTCGCGACAGGGAGAGTGCTCTGATTCGCCGGGTTGCAGATGCCAATCGAGTTCTTGAAAGGAAATCTCAAGAAAGCAAACGATGGCAAACTGCTCGGGATAAGCTTCCCGGTGCGAAAGAAGGGTTTCAACCCACCCTAGCATCTCATGACAAGTTCCTGAAGAAGCGTGCCTTGGAATCCCTGACGGCTGAGGCCAAAAGTTTGTTTGAGGAGCTGAACTCTTGGCTGGAGACCATTTTTGATTGATCTCCTGTTTTTTTATTTTTTTACAGAAACCATCCTTCTTTTTTTTTTTAGTACCACTTTTATTTTTTTGGTACTTTTCTTTTTTTTGTAGTGCTTGTGAACACTTTCTTTTTTTGGTACCACATGTATTTTCTTGGTACTCTTTTTTTCTTGTTTTCCCTACGCTCACTTAAATCTTTTTGTGATGAAAGTAATTGCTAAATGGGATTTGATAAAAAAGTTTATCATTTTGTGAAAATCTTTTGTCAAATGATTGTTTTGGCATGGAAGCCAGATTTTTGTTTGTGGCATGGAAGCCGATTTTTGGCATGAGAGCCGGTTTTGGTGGCATCTGTAGCCGGTTTTGGCATTTATAGCCGGGTTTTTTGAAAGCCAATTTTTTTGTTTGTGGCATTGATAGCCGGTTTGTTTTGTGGCATTGATAGCCGGTTTTATGGCATTTATAGCCTATTTTGGTGGCATCTATAGCCGTTTTTGTGGCATTTATAGCCGGTTTGGTTTTCAAAAATGCAAGTATCGACTAAAAGTCGCCTCCCTGCTGAATGTTCTTGCAAGTATCAATGGAATGTCGCATCCTTGCTCATTCGGTTGCGAGTATCAATGGAATGTCGCATCCTCGCGGATTCGGTTGCGAGTATCGATGGAATGTCGCATCCTTGCTTTTCAAAAATTTTGGTTTTGCGGGTACTGACTTGATGTCGTTTCCCCATGATTTTTGAAATTTGTGGTTTTCCTCGAACCTTTGGGTTATGGATATCAACTGAAATGTTGCGTCTCCATGGTTTTTTAGGTTTTTTTTTTCCGAACCTTTGAAATTTGGGTTGTGGATATCAACTGAAATGTTGCGTCTCCACAGTTTTGGATTTTGCAAGTATCGATGAAATGTCGCTTCCCCTGCGATTTTGGAAGTGTCGAACGTGGTTCGCATGCTTCCGATTTGTGCGAGTATCGACTAAGCGTCGCTTCCCCGCGGTGTTTTTTTGAAAAAACCATTTTTTGTTTAAAGACACGAGGGTCATAAGTTTTGACCTAAAACCATTTTGGCGGTAAAAGGCAGGGTGGACTAGGGTGGAAATCCCTGAATCCGGATTTTGTTTCAAACCATGAATTTTGGGTTCAAGGGTTGAAAATTTTGGTCAAGTTAGGGAAATGTTCCTAAACTTGGATTTTTGAACAATGAAACGATGGAAGTAAGCATTGTTTAAATTTCTAGAAATTTCAACATTTGATATGAAAATTCTAAAAAAAAAAGGTGGGTTTAGCGAGCGTGTACCTAGAAACTGGTTTTGGCCGTACAGGCATTGCTCTTACCCAGTTGGGTAAGTCTTCAAGGGTAGTACTGCTTTAAGAACTTGCCGTTTATGGGCAGCATACATCTGTCACCTTCCATGTTTAGGAGTGCGCATGCGCCGTTGAAGAAAACCTTGTCGATGACGTAGGGTACCTCCCATTTTGGCTCAAATTTGCCTTTGGACTTGTGAGCGAAGACCATTGGTCTTTTTTCTGCAAGAACCAAGTCACCCTTTTTGTAGGTGCATTGCCTGACCTTTTTGTCGAAAGATCCTGCCATGCGTGTTTGGTAAAGTTTAATGCTTTGCCGAGCTTCGAGCCGTCTCTCATCGAGATTGTCCAGCTCATGGAGTCGCAATTTGACATTGCTTTCTTGAGTCATGTCATTTTGCAAGGATACCCTCAAGGAAGGAATTTGTACTTCTAAGGGCACGACAGCTTCGCATCCATAGACCAAGGAGAATGGTGTGCTATGGGTTGGTCCTCGAACGGTGGTTCGATAGGCCCACAAAACTTCAGACATTTTGTCGCTCTAGTCTCTTTTGTGACTAGAGACCATTTTTTTGAGGATTTTGCAGAGTGTCTTGTTGAAAGCTTCTGCTAATCCATTTGCTGCCGAATTGTATGGAGTCGAAGGACAGCTTTGGATTTTGTATTTGTCGCAGAACCTGTGGAATCGATGATCCTGGAATTGTGGTCCGTTATCATGGACGAATCTTTTGGGTATGCCGAAATGACAAATGATGTTGGTGCGCAGGAACTGAAGGACTGATGAGGTCTTCATTTCGTTGAACGCAAATGCTTCTGACCACTTGGAGAAATAATCCATAGCGGCGAAGATGAAGCGATGACCTTTGCTCGAAGAGGGAGAAATAGGACCTATGATGTCCATACCCCAGGCTTCGAAAGGCCATGAAATCGCTGTAGGATGTAGCCATTCTGGAGGCATGTGAATGTAATCTCCATGAACTTGGCATTGTTGGCAGCGCTTAGCAAATTGCATTGCGTCAGCTACCATGGTAGGCTAGTAATAACCTAACCTTTTTATCTGATCATAGAGCTTGGGACCAGCCTGATGAGCTCCGCAAAGACCAGCATGAACTTCTTTGAGTGTTTCTTCAGCCTCTTGTTGTGACAAGCAGCGTAGAAGTACTCCGTTAAAGGATTTCCTGTAAAAGGATTTTTGAAGGAATATCCAAATGAAAGCTTGGGGTTCGCCTTTGGATGCTTACCCATTCTTTCGGATCTTCAGGTAGGATTCCGAACATAATGTAATCAATGAACGGATCCCTCCAGTCGCCGATTGAAGTTTGAAGGATTGAAATCAGACTTCCAACCACTTGGTGGCATTCAGGAACAGCTTGGTGTGTGTTAAGAGGAGGAAGGATTCTTCTTTCGCACATTGTGATTTGCATGTTTTCCCATTCCTGGATTGCCATGGATGCGGCAAGTCCAGCTAGGGCAACTGCACGTATGTTTTCACCTCTACGAATGTGGGTGATGTGACAGATGTCAAACTTTTGCAGAAGTGATTGTGCCTTGTTGTAGTAAGGCAGCAGATCTGGCTTCCTGACTTCAAATTTCTGATTCATCTGGTTGACGATCAGTTGAGAGTCTCCAAAGACTTCCAGCATGGTGATATTCGATGGCGAGTTCCAATCCGAGGATTAGAGCTTGATATTCAGCTGCATTGTTTGTGCATGGTTCCAGCAGCGAGAAAGCGTGTCGAATCATGTATTTGTCAGGGCTAACAAAAAGGATGCCAACTCCCAAGATCAACTGCCTTTTTTCATTTGTCCTGGTTGCACCGTCAAAGTACATGTCCCAGGAGGCATATTGTGAGAAAGTCTCCACATTGTAGACTGGTTCGTCTGGGAGATCATCTCTGAGCGGAGAATCTTTGGGCAATGGATGCTCTGCGAGGAAGTCCGCTAGAGCTTGCCCTTTGATTGCCTTTTGTGGTACATACCTAATATCAAATTGTGACAGAAGGATGGACAATTTTGCCAGTCGAGCATTGAGAGAACCCGCCTTTGTGACATGGACCTTCAAGAGGTTGACCCTCGAGACCAGGTATACTGTGTTGGAAAGCAAGTAGTGACGCAGCTTTTGTACGGCGAGCATCACTGCAAGACATTCTTTTTCGACTAGAGAGTAGCGATGCTCTACACCTACTAGCATGCGGCTAAGGTAATATAGAGCAGCTTCTTTTCTTTGATCATTTTCTTGCGCAAGCAGAGCTCCTAAAGAGTGATCAAGGGCTCTTGTGTACAAGATGAATGGGTTTCCAGTGGTAGGAGCAGCTAACACTGGAGGTTTTGTCAGGTATGACTTGATATCTTGGAAAGTAGCTTCACAGTCAGCATCCCAGACAAAGTTTACACCTTTTTTCATCAACCGGAGAATGGACGGCATTTCCCCAAAAGATTGGAGATGAACCGTCTAATGTAGGCCAATCTCCCTTGAAGCCCTTTGAGTTCTCTCAAGGTTCTTGGAGAGGGCATTTCTAGAATGACTTTGACTTTTATAGGGTCAAGCTCTATTCCAGCTTTGCGAACTAAGAATCCGAGGAACTTACCCGACGAGACGCCGAAGAAGCATTTCAAAGGATTCATTCACAGTTTGTGTTTGCGAAGCCGGAGGAAGACTTCTCGAAGGTCTTCGAGATGATCTTCTTTTCTTTTGCTTTTGACGGCGAGGTCATCAACGTAACATTCAACCGTCTTGTGCTGCATATCTTGGGATATTTTCATCATAGCCCTTTGATATGTGGCACCAGCATTTTTCAGACCAAATGGCATGACAGTGTAGCAATACACGCCAAATGGGGTCAGAAAAGATGTATGTTTTTCATCTTCAGGATGCATCTTATCTGATTGTAGCCAGAGAAACCATCCATGAATGTCATTCGCTTGAATCCACAGGTATTATCAATCATTACCTCTGGTATGGGGAGCGGAAATTCATCTTTTGGGCATGCGCCATTCAGGTCTCTATAGTTAATACAGACCCTGATCTACCCGTTTTTCTTTGTCACGGGGACAATGTTGGCCAACCATTCAGGATGTTGTTCCTCACGGATGAAGCCGACGCTTTTGAGTTTTTGAACTTCTTGTTCAATTTTATCCATCACATTTGGACGGAATCTTCTTTGGCCTTGCTTGACAGGCTTGATGTCTTCTTGAAGATTGAGTTTGTGGACTGCTATTTTGGGGTCTAAGCCAGGCATTTCAGCGTAAGACCATGCAAAGCAATCAACGAACTCATGAAGAAAGGCGATATACTCGGGTAACTCATCATCCTTTATATTCTTGCTTATGAATACAGGATGTGGGTTATCTGGTGTTCCCAAGTCTATCTTTTGAACAGGATCTTCTGTTGGAAGGTTCGAAGGTGGTTCCTCCACAATATTTTCGGAGGCTTCCAGCTCAACGAAACCTTCTGGGGTTTCAAGGGCATTTCCAGACCAAGGTTTTATTCTTTTCCACGGGTCTTCTTGATCGGTAACTTTCCCAAGGCTTGCTATGAGATGATCCCAATCGCCTGCTGAAACCGGGTTGAAGTAGGCTACTTCTTTTGGAGATGAGGGTTCTTCTGGGTCAGAAGACCACACGTCTGTGCCATCGGACAACTCCTTTTCATTTTCGAAGAAATCATGCCAATTGGATGAGCTTCTTGGATCTTTGTCAGGTGACTCATCAAAGAGATATCCAGGGAGATCAATGTCTTCATGGACTTGAGATGTTGAGGCTTGGTCAGTATATTGACTTTTAAGCCTTTGTGTCAACTGTCTCAGGGGAGTGTCGGGATCATACCCTAACCCGTGTGAAGACTTTTCTACATAGCCGTAGAGTCTCCAATCTTCCAGCTGGCTTTTGGTCAAGACGGGCCCCAATGGCGTGAGAATACCGCGTCCTTCTCCCAAACCGACTCGGTTTTGAGCGTCATAGCCCATTTTCTTCATAATAGCTTGTGCCACAGAACTATATAAGGATAGTAGAGGCATACCTTCATTTTGGAAAGGTTCAAGCATGGAGTTTGATGAAGAAGCATCCGATCTATGGAAGAAGATCGGCTTTTCCTTTGCTGAAGTTGCTGGAACAACGAAGGAAGCTGACGTAGGATCTTCTATGTCAAAAGTTGTCTCCATTGGAGTAAGAGCAGGCTGAACTTGCTGAGTGTCAGCTTGGCTTGACGATGTGTCGTCTTCTGGCTCTGAATCTGAATTCGTGTCTTGCATGATAGACACGAAAGAGACAAAAAATTTGCCCCCAAGCTTTTGCTTTACCTTCTTCACTTTACTTGTGATGACCAAAGGCTTTGAAGGTTTGAGAGAGATGATGAAGGGAGTTTGAATGCTCTCTTCGGATTTACCGGATGGTTTGTTTTCTTCCGGTGAATGTTGAGGAGCCTTGCCTTTATCTTTCTGGGGATTTTCGGCAAAGGGTGCTGTGTGCTTCTCCTCTTCTTTTTTTTTCACCTTCATACATTTGTGAGTCTTCAAAGTGGACTTCTTTACCTTTGAAGGGTTTTTTGTCCGCAAAGACTCGATGTATCATCTTGTCGTCGCCGACAAACTTGATGCATTGATGTAGAGTTGAAGGGACAACACCATTCTCGTGGATCCAAGGGCGTCCGAGAAGGATGTTGTAGCATGAAGGGGTTTTTATTGCATACACAGTGACCTCAGAAATAAGATCACCGGTCTGCAACTTGAACCTGATTTTGCCGATAGGCCTTTAAGTACTTCCCATCGTATCCAAAGATAGATACAGATGTGTGGCTCAGTTTGCTGGGTGGGATGCCCAACTCTTCGAGAGTCGATGTGGAGATGAGGTTGAGTGCAGAACCTAGGTCGATCTGAACTCTATGCATAGGCATTTCCTTGATGTACCCTGTGAAGTACAGGGGTCGGTTGTGCCTGGTTTCCCCAAGTAGGAGGGTCGTCCTTTGTGAAGGCGATGGTTGCACTGGCTGTTTTTTTAACCGAGAGGCATTCAATGCATGATCCCTCAGTTTTCTTCTTTTCTCTCCCTTTGAGGAGGCTTCTGAGTTTTTGACCCGGTAATCCATTTCAATTTGGAGGACTTGCGGGGCATGTTTGTCAACATCCTCATTCAGCTTTTGTAATTCTGAGATGAGATTATCACGAGTGTGCGGAGACATTCACAACAAATCTAGGATGTGCAGACATGCAGGTATGTGCTTGAAGTGTTCAATCAAGTCATACTTGAAAAGCCTCCTAGGGCCTGCATGTTCATCATTGTTGCCACTAGGGGCGCTTACAACATCTTTTCCCGAAGGATTTACATATGTAAAAGGAAGATTGGTTGTAATTTTTATGGTAGTCCCGGCCAGAGCGGGTGCCTCTACCAACTTCGAGAGCTTCTTGAGAAGGGTCTTCGTTTGGAAGATTGTCTTCAGGATCAAGAGGCTGTCGTTTTTCATTTGCTGAGGATGTATCAGCAGCAGAGTTGCCATCCTCAGTGATTGTGTTGCACGGAGCATTTTCCGGGAATAAGTCCTGAACAGCATCCAGCAACCTTTCTTCTCGTTGACTAATTCATCATCCCAACCATCAATAGCTGGGAATTCTTCAGTCAGGAAAGGGTGTGAACTTTGAAGTCACAGTCTCAGGAGAAGAAATCTGAGAGGGTGTCATCTCAGTGAAAGTCACGTGAGAACGAGGTGGCTCCAGAAGATACATTGCTAGGCGTCGCCGGAGTGTAAGTGCTCTCATCAGACGATGCTTCGGAAGAGCTATAATCCCGAATTATTACATTACAGGAAGCTCTGACAGGAGACGCTGCCTGATCGGAGTCAGACTCATCCTCGATGTAAGAGGATCGTCTATCCAGCAATTTTCTCAATTTTCAGGAGTTAAGGGAGGATGTACCTGATGGTCTTCAGGGACTTCAGGCTCTAGATTGCGAGGAGGCTCGTTGACGCAGTCTTGTTCTTGTTCTAGAGCGAGACGCTGCAAGATCCTTGCATATTCTTCAAGATCAGGCATGGGAGCCAAATCTTCTTCTTCATCAACTCTTTGTGGCTCAACATGGTTGATTTCCATTGGATCAATGAGAGGTGCTGGGTCAGCAGCATTTTCTTGTATAGCCTCTTGGTCTTCTTCATCATCAGACCAGGATCCTTGTGGCTGTAGAGGGTTATACCAGATTACTGACATAAGATGAGTCTCAGGAACCCATTCTTCATCGGAGAGGTATTCTCCTGTTTCAAGGGACTCCTCCCACTCGTTTGTGTAGTTGGATTCGAATCCATCATCGGTGTCTCTGGACTCATATCCATCAATGGAGAATCCAACTACCGAATTGCAAGAGTATGATGCCTCCTGCGTGGCTTCTTTGAATTGAGGTGGCATGAAATCACTGAGAGTGAATTTTCTTACCCCCTTTGAAGTCTCTGGAAGGGATGTTTTTGTTGCCTCCAGTGAAGCGGTAGAGGAAGCCTCTTCCTTTTCTTTGACTTCTTGTTTTGGCTGGGTCTTCGCTTGCCGTTAGAGCTTGAGGAGATGTTTCCTAGCCTGCCTTCGCTGCTGAGCTGTAGGCTTTGTTTTCACGACCTCCCAATTTTCATCTTCCAGGAGATCGGGTTGTACCCATATGGGTTGTCCGTCTGGTGTCGGGTAAGGAACCAGTTCTTCGGACGCTTGGATTGAGTTTATCACCTTAAAGGAAGTAGTGATGTTCTTATTCGGTGATTTTGATGTTTGTCCACATGTCACCATGTTGACGGAGGCTGACCCATAGTTTTTGTCAAAGGTGATGACTCCGTTTTTCCACATCTCGTTTATTTTCTCTCTCACAACAAAGCATTGATTGAGAGGATGCGAGATCATCTGGTGGTATGGACAGTACCGATGATCGTTGGTTTTGCCAACATCACACGGTCTTTTTGGTTTAGGCAAGGTGAGCTTGCCGTTTGCCACAAGAGCCCCGAAGATTTCATCAACATCTTCATCAAACAGGTATTTCTTCTCTACTCGTTCTTTGAAGGCATCTGAGAGTTCAGGTCTCTTACCAGCAGTTTTGTTTTCAACTTTCTTTGGTGGCTGAGGAGCTGACTTGGTCTGCACATTGAGGACCTCTTTTTTCTTTGGTTTTGAGGTTGCAATGGCGGTTGGCTCTTTTCTTGATGATTTCTGACTGTTGAGGTCTTTAATCACCGTTTCAGCTTCCATGGAAGCTTCTAGGAGTTCTCCCAGGTTCTTTGATTTGTTGCCGATGATCATGGAGCGGATTCTGGCTCTCATGTTGTTTCGGCAAATGTAGACTAGCGACACTTGTGGCAATACATCAGAGCATTTGTATGCCATTGCTTTTCACTCGTGAATGAAGTCATATGTTGACTCATTCTCCCCCTGTTTTAGGCTGCACAGCTGAGCCATAGTAGCGGGATGATCCTCACCTTTGAAGTGAGTCAGGAAGCGTGTCTCTAGCATGGCCCAGTTTTGGATCGAGTCCTCCGGCAGAGTGGAGTACCAATCGAAGGCCGTACCTTTTAGGGTACTTGCAAAGAGGCGGATCTTGAGTGCATCTTGATCCGCGATAGCTCCCGTCAGGATCTTGAAGTGGATGACGTGCTGTCT
Organism: Litsea cubeba; assembly: GCA_012931725.1. Taxonomy (NCBI): domain Eukaryota; kingdom Viridiplantae; phylum Streptophyta; class Magnoliopsida; order Laurales; family Lauraceae; genus Litsea; species Litsea cubeba. The sequence goes on from CM022947.1 coordinate 73,542,649, forward strand.
GGCTGATCCTTTCCCCATATATGTTTGGAGAGTAGGATGCTTGAATTTGGTGGGGAACGGGACCGAGTCCATCCATAAGGGATATGGTGGCTTGATCCCATGCACCTTGAGTATATCCTCTTCTTTTGCTTTGGCGAGGATACTGTCTACGTCCTTTTTGGTAAGGGCGCCTGACTCCTTTTCTTCTCCATTTACCTCATCGTCTTGATGATTCGGAGGAGGTTCATTGTTCGCCCTGATTTTGGAAGGCGAGGAGAAGGTTTTCCATCAGAGTTTCAATCCTCTGCTGGCCTTGTTCCAACTGCTGGATGCGGGTGATCGCATCATCTTGAGGTGGATTGTGGGGTGGTGACTCAGAATTTATAGCCAAGACGTTCATCCTTCGTGATTCGAATGAAGAAACTGTCCTGATGACTGAGCTGGGGCTCATTATTTTTGAAGAAGAGCTTGAGGAAGGATCACTCTACCGTCCTTTGCTTGAAGGAGCAAGGGATTCTTCTGAATGTCTTCTTGTCCTGGAGACGCTGCGGGTCATCGGACGTCGGACATGGATTTTGGATGCTGACTTTTGGCGCCTTCTGGTTTTTCCAACCATATGGACGGCAGCAACTTGGTTGGGTCTATCTTTTTCGACCCATTTAGGAGAGACTTGAAGTGTAGGAGGCTGGGTCCTTTGCTTCTCTAGTCTCTTTTGCCGATACGACGCGCGGCGGCGTATACGACGAGCAACTTGAGCTTCGGTCAGCTCTGGTTGGGCTTTGACAATGAAGGACGTGCTCCCTCGGGCGCAGCAGCAGAGCCTGTCTTCTTTGTAGCTGGGCAAGGACAGGATGCGAACCCTGTCCTTCGCCTGTTGCAGCGAAGCTTTGAATTTTTGGAGTTCGGCCCCTGTAGAGATGAAGGGTCGAACTGCAGGTTTGTAGGCCTTAGCAGGTGCTTGCAGAGGCCTTGTGATGCATGATCTGATTTTGGGCTTGTAGGAACAAGCCGGCTCATGCTGGTTTGACTTGGGAGTCAGGTTGGAGATGGGTCTCTCCTCTTTCATGTAAGCAAGAGGGTAGAACTGGTTCTCCTTGAGTGGGGCCAGGAATGCTGGCTTGGTAGATGTTTGGGACCTTTTCTATTTTGGTGAAGGTCTTGGGGACCAAGTCTTGGGATAGACCTGGTCGTTTGCTGGTCGAGGCTTCGTGGGGCTGCCATGGGCTTCGGGCCTTCTTGTGCTCGCCTTTGGTGTCACGGTAGTGACACGTTGAGAGGCGAGTTTCTGCTTCTTGGAAGGAGCAGCTTGTTCCTCGGAAAGTGGGAATGGTCCCAGCATCCCAAAGACGATAGTCCGGGGAGTCGAGGTCAATCCAGAGCTCAGAGAGTTGCCGAGGGAGTTGACGCTTCGGCAGCTGATGGGGCGCTTGTAGGTGCGCGTAGTTTGCTTCTGTTGAAGCATGAGCTGGTGCTTGCTTTCATCGAAAGTAATGGTAAGCGATGCTGCCATTGTTAGTTTTTTTTGAAAATTTCTGAAACAAGACCACATCCATTAGTAATCACAAGAATATAAATGGGAAGTTCTATGGTTTGTCTTTTCAAATTGCTCGAGGAAGATGACCCAAGCAATATGAAAAAGGCAAAACGCCATAGAGGGTACAATTGTTCTGATCGCAAGTATGGTAAGCCCAAAATGAGCATTCCAGTGACTGCTAGAAGCAATTGTGAACTTAAATTCGACTTATCGAGAAGCAGAGCTTACTCGAGGTAAGAAGAATATAAAGTTGGAGTTACAAATGTGCCGGTCGCAATACAGTAGACCCTGAAAGGGCGTACTAGTACCGCTAGACACAAATGTTTTGAGACCGCATCCATGAGATGAGATTCTCTGTTTTGAAAGGTCAAGATTGGATTCATCAAAGAGAGTAGATGGTATTCAGATCTGAACACGGGCTCAGCGATTTCCGCGAGCGCCAGTGCTCAGAAAGAAATGAACCATAATTTCTCGGATCTGAATCCAAAAATGACGAGTTTTATTTTTTTTTGAAAGGCCAATATCGGGTTCATCAAAGAGAGCAAAAGACACTCCAATCTGAACACGGGCTCAGCGATTTCCGCAAGCGCCAGTGCTTAGAAAGGAGAAGACCAAGATTTCTCCAATCTAAACCCAAAATGACGGAAGTTTTTTTTTTTGAAGATTTTTTTTTAAAATCCTTTTTTTATTTAATATTTATTTTTTTATTTTTTTTATTTTTTTTAAGATTTTTTTTTTGAAATTTCTTTTTATTTTTTATTTTAAAATTTTTATTTTAAAAATTTTATTTTTGAAAAAAATTTATTTAAAAGACGAGAGAGTACACATAGGCCTCCTAACCCGGTCTTATGAAATCTTGATTGATAGAATTGCCCCCAGGTAAGGGTAGGATTACTTAATGAACCCGTTTGGAGGACCCTTGCCTAGAACAGTCAAGCTGTCTCCACACTCTGGACAAGGCTTTTCTTGAATCAACCGTGATCAAAGAATGCAGTTGGTTTAACCTTAGTGGTTTATGTCTCTTTTTTTTATTTATATATATATATAATTTTTCTAGATCTTTATGACTCATCGAAGAGAAACGATGGCCCAAAACCTTAGTCGAACAGGCTCAACATTTCTGCAAGCACGATGAACGATAGGAAAGGATCACGGTTTCTCAATTTTGAATCCAAACTGAGAAATCTAATTTTTTTTTTTAGTTTTATTTTTTTAGATCTTTAATGAACTCATCGAAGAGAAACGATGGCCCAAAACCTTAGTCGAACAAGCTCAACATTTCTGCAAGCGCGATGAATAATAGGAAAGGATCAAGGTTTCTCAATTTTGAATCAAAACTGAAAAATCTAATTTTTGTTTTTTTTTATTTTTTTATATTTTTTTAGATATTTAATGAACTCATCGAAGAGAAACGATGGCCCAAAACCTTAGTCGAATAGGCTCAACATTTCTGCAAGCGCGGTGAACGATAGGAAAGGATCAAGGTTTCTCAATTTTGAATCCAAACTGAGAAATCTAATTTTTTGTTTTTTTTTTTTGAAAAGAGAAAGAGTGGAAATAAATTCAAAGAATTAGAAATTTCCAAAAAAATCTCATCTCATTTTTTTTAGATGCGGAATCCAACATAGGCCACCAATTAGAAAGTAGCCAAGGAATCGAGAAAAGAAATATAAGCATAGAGCAAAAGATATGATATACAAATATTTCATTTCTAGCATCGTGTTCTCAAATGAACGGGTCCCACCGGGTGTGCCAGCTTGATGGACCGCGCTCCTGCCTGGTTCTACCGAGGTCGGCGGACGTGGGAGTCCGTTGGGTCCGACCCTTTCGTAACCGGGGGGCAAGGGCGTGCATCAACATTTCTTTTGTGTGGGTGTGCCAGATTTTCTATTTTTTACTTGGAATTGCAAGTGGTGATCCGTAGATCAACCTTCGCAAGTAAAAAAGAAATCAACTTCTTTCAAGTTTTCCATTGCACATATATTTAAGAAAAGAGACATTTTCTTGATTTGCCGTGAAAGGCGATTTTTTTTTGGCATTTATAGCCGATTTTGGCGTTTATAGCCAATTTTGGCGTTTATAGCCGATTTACAATCCTTATCAATAATGAAAGACAAGAGTTGTGATTTTTGTCTCTTTTAAAAAAATACAAACTACAATGAAAAGCGAGAAAATGAGGATCTAACTTCTCAGGAGATTGTGGGGGACCCGTTCAGATTGACGGTCGAAAGCCATATATGGACTTCGTCATCATCCATGCAGATCCGAACAGAGGATGCTATTGATTCGCTTGGCTTGGCTATAACCTCAGGTTTTTAGAGAACAAAGACCAAAAAGAGGTCCTATGTCCAATAAAAAGCCGAGTAGACGGGCTGAAAAGCCACGTCTAAGCCATTTGGAGGCAGAAGGAGAAGGCAAGGACCTTGGGGGGGGGGGGTACCCCCTAAGGGACTTTTGTCACCTTGTAGCGGTGGTTGGTGTAGAACTTCCGCAGAGTTTTCTCTCTTTTCCTTCTCTGAATTTCTGTGCTTTGTCCGTGTTTTTTTTTCTTCTTGGAGAGCTCTCCTATTTATAGGCTTTTAGGTAGCCATTTAGGAGGGTTTATGAGCCTTAATTGTCATAAAGCTACATAAAGGGAGGAGTTACAAGATTGAATTCTTTATTTTGTAACTCCTTTTTCTTGGCTTCTGATTGGCCGGAGGAGATTGAGGGCATTTAATCGCCTTTAATCGCCATGATGGGAGGAGTTTCATAGGTTAAATGCCATGAATCTCTGGACTTGTAACTCCTGGATGCTTGCTTCTGATTGGTCCGTCCAAAGAAATGGATTAATGACTGTAATAAAGCTAGTCAATTAATCGCATTAAGTGGTCGCTGAGCAGTTGAAGAGTCGCGGGCCGTGCCGCGTCTTTTGGGATTCTTCTGGCGATGATCATCGATGGATCTTCATGTAGATTGAGATTGGATGACCATGTAACTTCAGGTGCTGGTTACCAACAGCGGGTCGGTGCCATCTGTCCTGTCGATTTCTCGATCGGTCGAGTCGAAACCACACTTTTTTGGTTGACCGGGTGACGATCAATGTTGTTTTCGATACTCTTGATGATTAACCCATATTTTTTTCGGATGTCAGAGGATTTGGTGTCTCAAAAGTATGAATTTTGGAAAATACCAGAGGCTGGACGCTTCGAATCGCGAAAAAACGGTGAAAAATGGGGTTTCCGAGGCCCACCGGGCGATCCCGGGCCCCAGGGACGCCGGCGACCTTGGTCCAAGGTCGCAGGGGTCTTTGACCCTTGGGGGGGGGGGATTTCCCCCCTTTTGTCCCGTTTTGTGTCCGTTTTTGCTGTTTTTTTATTCTTTTTTCTTCTGTATTTTTCCTTGACATTTTTTTATCATTTATTGGCCTGATTTCCCGGTAGAAAACCTGATAAGAATCCTTGCATTTTATTTTTCAAAGTTTCCAATTTTCCGAGAAAGCCGAAGACTTTGTTGCGCAGAGCTGTCGATTTTCCGTCAGAAGCTGAAACTGGGTCAAACGATGTCGAAATGACCTGAAATTTGAGGTGAAGCCTCCTGAGCAATAAATGAGACCAACCATAGGCTTTTGTTTGAGTTTTGAAGCCGTTTGGGGTTCTATCACCAATAGACTTGCTTTTGTCGCGATGAAGATGTCGCGGTTTAATGTACGGTCAACCGATGTCCGATTGACTTGAAATTTGACAGGGAACCTATTGGAGTCATTTTAAGATGATCCGTAGGCTCTGTCTTGGAAACCATGGTCTCGGAGAGCTTTGCCGCCGAGAGGCCTGATTTGGCTTCGGAGCGTCAAAGTATGGTCAAATATTGTCGAAATGACCTGAAATTGGACGTGGAGCCCTTTGTAAACATTTTGAAGCCGTCCATGTGCTCTATCTGATGAGTGATGGCCTCGGTGGTTCTCGCCGCCGAGAGGCTTGATTTAGCTGTTCGAGGGTTGATGTAGGGTCAAACGTTGTCGGTTTGACTCGGAACTTGACGTGGAGCCTTTTGGATGTATTTTGAGACCATCCATCGGCTCTGATTGAAGATTTGGTGTCTCCAATGCTTTCGCCGCCGGGAGCTCCTTTTCAGCTGCCGGAGAAGCGAAGTTAGGCCAAATGATTTTGAAATGGCCCGAAACTTCTTGTGTACTCCTCTTTTGGCTGTCTTGAAGGATCTTGCAGTTTTTGTTTGATTCTGACAAGATTTGATTTTTTGGAAGTAGCATTGCCTATTTATGGCAGGTTACGACTTCATGTAGCTCTTTGGATCTTGAAGAGGCAAAGTGACATTTTTGGTGTCAACAGGGTCGGGGTGTTACAGATGCTAACATGCGCCCATGGTGAAGATAAGAATGCAGTCGCCACTGCCATATCCTTTGGCAAAGATGAAGAAAAAGGAAGATGATGGAGTCCATGGACGAGAAATCAGAGGACATGTTTTTGTCTTTGTTTTTTGGTGCTTGGGCTTTTAAAATTTATTTGAGTTTTTATCAAATTTATCTGAGTTTTTTTAAAATTTATCTGAGCTTTTATCAAATTTAGCTGAGTTTTTGTCAAATTTATCTGAGTTCTAGACAAATCTATCTAAGTTTTTGTCTATTTATATGAGTTCTTTAACAAATTTATCTGAGTTCTGAACAAACCTATCTGAGTTTTTAGCAAATTTATTTGATTTTTTGAAAAATATAGTCGAGTTTCTGCAAATTTATCTCCATTTTAAAATTTTTATCTGAGTTTTTGTACGAATATTTCTGTGTTTTGACCAAATTTATTTGTATTTTCTTAGATCTATTTGTGTTTTTAAATTTTATTTGTGGCTTTTGAAATTTATTTGTATTTTTTGAAATAAACTTAACTGAGTTTCGAAAAAAATACTTGAGTTTTTGGAAAAAAATTTTGAAATTTGAAAGATTAGTTTATCTTAGTTTTTGCAAATGTATTTGCGTTCATTGAAATTTATTTGCATTTTTTAATTTTATTAACGTCTTTTGAAATTTATTTACATTTTATGAAATTTATTTAGGTCTTTTGAAATTTATTTGCTTCTTTTGAAATTGATTTTCTTCTTTTAAAATTTATTTGGGTCTTTTGAAATTTATTTGCATTTTTTTAAATTTATCTATGATCTTTTGAAATTTATTTGTTCTTTTTTAAATTTATTCTATTTTTTGAAATTATTTTATTTTTTAAAATTTATTTGCGTTATTTTGAAATTTATTTGTGTGTGTTAAGAATTTATTTGAAAATCTCATTAATGAGATTTCATTAATCGTGGCCAATTAAATGGTAGTTGACCATTATTAGTGGGATATCCCACCAATCATGGGATATGATGTAAAGAAAGGGTAAATTAGACATTCCATGTAGTGAAAAGTGTGAGAGGGACCTTTGGCTGCATGACTTTTTTTGTGGACTATTTGCAATAAAGTCATGCTTTGAGGGACCTCCGGCCAAAGCCCCTTATTTTTTTTATACAATGCAATTAATAAATAAAATCAACAATATTAACAAATGTAGTTGGTTGCAAATAACCAATGATACGTCATATACTTCCTTGCAAAATCAACAATCTACCATTCATGAACTTTAACTATTGTGGTGTTAGACAAAATTGTTTATCTCTTACTTCAAGTGGGCGTAATTCATTTATAATATTAGATTGTTATGAAATGTATATTTTTTAGTGTTCACTATTCCATACAAGCATTAAATTTTTTAGTGTTCACTATTTCCGTCTTGTGAACTTTTTTTATGTATGCTTGCTTTTTTATTTCTAATTTGGATGTACACAGATGTCTAAAGAGAATACATGCACGAACGAATTGCCCCGCAACGAGGCTAGTACCTCAAATGCACAACCAGCCCGACTTTTGTGCGAGAAAATGAGAGATCAAGCTATCATAATAATGTGAATGCATCCAATAAAATTGTGACAAATGAAGCCTTAACAAGACCTACATTTAAAACATTTTGGTTTGGAAGGTTCCGCGGTTCATTTGGACAAAGCATTATTCCACAAGGGTATGGCCAGACCATTGAGTAAGAAAAGGTAATGGTTTTGTCCGTGGATGGAGCTCAGGTGGTCAAGGTACGTGAATTAGTCTCATTTGTGAATCAAAAGGAGAAAAAGTTTTGGTTTTGTTACAGTTAAGAAAGCTTGATTTCTATGAAAACCTTAAAGTACAAATGTTAAATGTCTACAACATTCAGTATGAGACATAACACTGCCATCATCATATCCAAATCAATATAATTGAACCCTACTTGCAAATAATGCTTCGAGCAAATAACTGCATACTGACTAAGACTGTATATATAAATACAATAGAAATCGTGATACAAATAATAGAGTAGTGGGTATCCCTGAGAAGTAACAATATTGAGTGGGAGACATAAAAACCCTTCTCACATCTTAGATAGCGCAAAATCATGTAGATACTTTTACTGCATGGAATACATTCTCTATATTGGTTATTGGTTTTCTAAACACCGCTTGGTGCTATTGTATATGTTTGTTTTTTTGGTGTTTTGTAGGTTGAGTGGCTGACAATGAAATAATGAGGTTATGGTTGGCATGACCCCTACATTTGGACTCTTCATGTTTTGTCGAATATCTTGTTAGGAATTGTGTGTATTGCAATTTTATGGATGCATGTTCATTTTAGCATCATTTGAGTTTACACATATGCATTGTTTATGAAAAAGTCGAGATCTAGGATTTTCACATGCATGGTTTTATAACTCTCAAACTTGTTTTTCATGCATGATTTGGTTTTCTACCATGGATGCATAGTGTTGTAAAATTGATTTTGACTATGCATGCCTTTGGTTTTAGAGTTTCAAAATAATCTTCGCCATTGTTAGGTTCATGTTTTGAAAAGCACTTTTGAGTTTATTTAAACATGAATCTAAGCTTGGTTTCCATGGACCCTCGAATCCTTAGTTTTATTGGAAAATTTTATCGGATTTAAATTGGACACTCTCTTTTCGATGAACCGTTGGGTCCATGTTTGGTTAACCGAGCTAGCTCATGTCGGTTAACCGAAGTTCACCGAACCCAATTCGGTTCAAGTTACCGAATGCTCATTTTCCTATGAAACTGAGTTCGGCGATCACTTCGGCTCAAGTTCGGCTAACTGAACTTGAATTCAATTAATTGACAAGTCAAACGACAACTAGCTGCTAGAAAGTTAAAGCTTTGATTCATTAGTTAATTCTCTCCTCAGTAAGCCTTGTTTTCCACATCACATGTTACATGCTTTGATTATATCTTTGGTAAATTCTTTTTAGCATGATAACTACGATTTACTGAATCCATTAAATGAATTTTATCTTGAATTGACTTTCTGGATTCTTCATTTGGATTCATACCAAGTTGATAGTGTTATCCAGGTTATAAGGATTGAAGATAACTGTTTGTTTAAAGTTGCTTTGCAAATTGATATGTCTAATGTTTCAATGTAAACACTCATTTGTTGTGATCATATAGTGCAGGTGCACGAACTGGTGATGTTGGAAAAATGTATTGCATCCCAAAAGAATTGTGCGACGATATCATCGCTCAACGGTACTGAACATTTAGATATGGTTTTGAATGGGCGAGGGAATAGTTGCCCAATAGAACTAAATATCTTTAAATTGGATTTAACAGGGGGTTTTGACTCATGATGGGCCTTAGCAGAATAGGTATAGTATTTAGTCAAGTTTTGTAGCCTTTGAACTTTTTAAATGAAGCGGAAAACATGCAGTCTCTTACAGTCCAATATATGCACATATCATTAACACTTTGTGTAGGTTTAAGGTATGAGATCTCTAGATTGGTCCACTCAATAAATCAGCCCACTATTGTGCAAAAAATAATAATATACACAGTGGAATTAAAATCACAAGCACAGACCACAAGGACACCAAAATTAAAGTGGAAAACCCTAACTGAGTGAAAAACCACCGATCCAAACTGGATCAAATCAAGCACTATTAATCTCGCAATTATAAGAAACTTATATTTCCTCTCCAGATATCCCCTATCTAAAGACTGAAGTTACCTTGTGTCGCTTCACGCTTCAACGACTTCACATCGTTGATTGCAACAGACTCAATCCAGCGCTTGACTCCTCAAATCTTCTACGCAAGAAGATTATCTTCTACAAGGGATGCAGAAAAACCTGGCTCTCTAGAGTACTTGGCAGCACCACTCTTTAATAAATCTCTAGAGAATATTTCACTTAATTAGATCACTAATTCAGAACTTGAGAGATGATCTGTCTCCTTTTGAGTTGTGAGAAACACCCAATATATAGCCCTAAATTCGTGCTAGAGGCTCCTAAAAATATTCCACTTAGAATAGAGTCCTTTTTCAAACTCTAAAAAAGAGTTCGGAATCAACTAGGCTTCTCCCTGTGCCACCCTCACTATAGTGAGGTGCCTCTCTGCCTTTTCAGCATTTTTTTTCTTTATTTCTGACAACAGCTTTTGTTGACCGAAATGACCTTTTGACCTAACAATCTCCCCCTAGAACAATACAATATGATATACCCAAAAGAAAAACCCAAAATACATTGAATTTTAAAAAAAAATCAGCACTGTAGATCTTGAATTGCCTTAGCTTGTAGAACTCCCCCAGACTTCATTCTTCTCCCCATGTATTTATCCATAATTGACAAACAAAAAATCATGCAGCTTCTGTCAATCTGGATCCAGCAGTAGCTCCCCTCGATTTTGACTCCCCCTCACTATGATCTTCGTATTAGCACTGGGGTGAAAGCTTGACCTCCTTGATCAAGACTTTTTATAATGAGCCACCCACACTTGTGTAGTATTATCTTTCAGCTGAGTATGAGCAAACTCCTTATGCAAATTAGACTTTCTTACCCAAATTGGAGTCGTCTTGGGTGGAGAAAAATTCTTCTGCCATTGCTTGGTCTTTGGTAAACTTTGCAGCTCCTTGCAATGGGGATGAATGTGTCCTTTATTTCCACAATGGTGATAAGTGGATGTGCATGCAGCGCGTGACACATTCTTTTTTTTGAAACTACTCGACATATTATGGGAATGGTTGCCCAATAGAACTAAATATTTTTAAATGGGATTTAATTGGGGGTTTTGACTCATGATGGGCCTTAGCAGAATAGGTATAGCATTTAGTCAAGTTTTGTAGCCTTTGAACTTTTTAAATGAAACGGAAAAAATGGCAGTTTCTTACAGTCCAATATATGCACATATCATTAACACTTTGCACAGGTTTAAGGTATGAGATCTCTAGATTGGTCCACTCAATAAATCAGCCCACTATTGTGCAAAAAATAATAATCTATATAGCGGAAATAAAATCACAAGCACACACCACAAGGACACCAAAATTAAAGTGGAAAACCCTAACCGGGTGAAAAACCACCGATCCAAACTGGATCAAATCAAGCACTATGAATCTCGCAATTACAAGAAACTCATATTTCCTCCCTAGATATCCCCTATCTAAATACTGAAGTTACATTGTGTCGTTTCACGCTTCAACAACTTCACACCGTTGACTGCAACATACTCAATCCAGCGCTTGACTCCTCAAATCTTCTACGCAAGAAGATGATCTTCTACAAGGGATGCAGAAGAATGTGGCTCTCTAGAGTACTTGGCAGCACCACTCTTTAATAAATCTCTAGAGAATATTTCTCTTAATTAGATCCCTAATTCAGAACTTGAGAGATGATCTGTCTCCTTTTGGGTTGTGAGAAACACCTAATATATAGCCCCAAATTCGTGCTAGAGACTCCTAAAAATATTCCACTTAGAATAGAGTCCTCTTTCAAACTCTAAAAAAGAGTTCGGAATCAACTGGGCTTCTCCCTGCACCACCCTCACTATAGTGAGGTGCCTCTCTGCCTCTTCAGCGTTTTTTTTTTCTTTATTTCTGACAGCAGCTTTTGTTGACCGAAGTGACCTTTTGACCTAACAATCTGCCCCTTTTGGCAATTCTGGGAAAATTCTTCCTAGAACAATACAATATGATATACCCAAAAGAAAAACCCAAAATATATTGAATTTTAAAAAAAAATCAGCACTGTAGATCTTGAATTGCCTTAGCTTGTAGAACTCTCCCCGTTCATTCTTCTTGTAAGATCCCGACCCCAGTCCTTTTGTTTAGTATTGTTTTAATCGTGGTTTAGCTTTTTAAGTGAGCTTTGATTTAGTTTGACCTTGTTTTTGAGTTTGATTGGATTTTTCCATAGACCTTGAGATTTTGAGGACCGTTGACTTTGGTTTGACCCGGTCCATATGATATGTATTTTTATGAGAAATTACTTTTGATTTCTAAAAATTCTGGATTTGGTGTATTTTGACTCATTTTATGAAGTTTAACAACTTTCATGTTTTGACCATTTTGATTTGATGATCAGAAAATGCGTTTTTCGAGGAAAATGGGCAAAAATGACATTTTCACTAAATCTGTCCATGAATTTCGAAAATTTCAGAAATTGGGGAAAATATACTTTTTGGAAAGTAGATATTTCGCTGATCATTTTTGTCTTCTTCGTCGTTTTCGTTCGGGGCCCGCAAATGTGAGTTTCAGCCTTGTGAAGATCGGGGCCCACAAACCCATCTTATAAGAGGGAGAGCCTTCTTCTTCTCCTTCATTCTCTTGTCTTGCACGGTTTGGAGCTTGGCTCTTTCCCTCTCCTCCAGCAACTTTCTCTCTCTTCTGAATCACCCATCTCATGGAGATTTCATGGAGGGATGATCTCCTAGGGCCCTTCTTCTCCATTCAAGCTTTCCAAAGATGTCATTTGCAAGGATTTTGAGCTAGGAGAGAGACCTCTCATCCAAGCCCTTCTTCTTCGTTTGGGATTTTCAAGGTTTGCAATGGTTTTCTTTTCTTGAGATCCTTGTTTTTCAAACCATTTGGAGTATTTTCCTCATTTATGCAATGGGTTTTCATGGAGATTTGAGATTGATTGATTGTTAGGGTTTTCTTTGGTTTGTTTTGGGGCTTTTGTAGATGGAGGACCTTGGACCTTAGAGAATTGTGTTTGGAGTGATTTTCACTCCATCTTAACACAAGGCAAGTGAATACTCATCTAATTTGATGTTTATTATAATATGAATGACTTTTATGATTTATTTCATTCTACTTCTTGTTCTCCTTTCTATGGATTTAGTTTTCTAATGATTTGAATAATGTTTATGAATACTTCATATGAGATTTGGATTTTTGTTAGAATCTAAGTATTTGCTCTTTCATTGATTTCATTTGGTGCAACTTGTTGTACTTCTAAAAATTTAGTATCTTGTTGAATGAAGAAAACTTTGATTCAAAAGTGTGGTGTTTGGGCCAATTAGAATGATTTATGTATGGTTTTGAGGAGTTGGAGAGGTCAAGAAAGGGCCTAACTGATCTTAGAAATTTGCTTGAAAGAAAAGAATGAAAAAGATTCAAGAAAAAATGGAAAAAGGGAAGCAAAGAGTGCATTTCTGCACTCTTCTCGGACCCAGCCAGAACTGGGTCCGCTCGAGCGACCCAGTGGGCCGCTCGAGCGACCCAGGTTCTGGAAGGGGTCCGCTCAAGCGGACCCTGGGTCGCTCGAGCGGACCCAGCCCAGTTCTGGGCCCTTTTCAGGGCCTGGTTTGAGGGGTTTTTTGGATGACTTTTTAAGCCTGATTTAAGTTAGTTTTGGGCTGTTTTTAAAACTTGTTTCGTGGGCCATTTAAGTTTAATTTTGGGCTGTTTTTAAGATCTGATATTGGGTCATCTTAGGGCCTGATATTGGACTAATTTAAAACCTGTTTTGTGGGCCTGTTTCAAGGTCAACTTCTGGGCTGTTTTGAGACCTAATGTTGGACTGTTTATGACCTGAACCCTGGGCTATTTTAAGGACTGTTTTGTGGGCCATTCAAAATTAGTTTTGGGCTGATTTAAAAACTTGTTTGGTGGGCCATTAAAGGTTCAGTTTTGGGCTGTTTTAAAGTTTGTTTTGTGGGCCATTAAAGGTTCAGTTTTGGGCTGTTTTAAAGTTTGTTTTGTGGACCATTAAAGGTTCAGTTTTGGGCTGTTTTAAAGTTTGTTTTGTGGGCCATTAAAGGTTCAGTTTTGGGCTGTTTTAAAGTTTGTTTTGTGGGCCATTAAAGGTTCAATTTTGGGCTGATTTAAGACCTGTTTTGTGGGTCATTCAAGGAATAGTTTTGGGCTGTTTTTAAGGTTTGTTTTATGGGCCATTCAAGGTTTAGTTTTGGACTATTTTAAAGATTGTTTTGGGCCATGTTTAAAGGGCTGTTTGGGTTAAATGAGTAGACTGTTTGGGCTCGGTTTAAGGCCAGCTATGGGCCTGTTTTTAAGAGTTTTGGGATCACTTGTGATACTTGGAAATTGTGAAGTGGGAATGGGATCAAGGAGAGAATGATCGTGTGTGAAGTTACACGGGAACCTTTCAAGTCTCAATACGCACTTTATCATTTAAATGTTGTGGATTTTCATTGGTATCAAACACGCTCCTTATAAATCAATGTTTAAAGGTTAAATGTGTATTGGGATGGTTCCTTGGTAAGTCATTAAGTCATTCTCCATTATCCATTCCATTTCAAGTCAGAAAATGTATTTGTATTTGTATTTGTATTTATGTTTGTATTCTTTGGTAAACTAATTTGAATAGCATCGGTGATTTGTTATAAAATCATGGGGTTTTCCATATTCGAAAGGATCGACCGTATGATTTTATACAAATCACTTTGATGTGTATTTGAACGGTTCACCATCGAAATTCGTATGTTTTCTCCGATTCGATTTGAAAAGAGATTGGAGTATGTTCGTCACATTCGGGATTTCTTCGATGAGACTATTGTTTTGATAAGGCTAGTATTTGAAAATAAAAACCTCGAGGCAAGACGGGGCCAGAGCTTTGTAGTGCGAGCCCATGAGCCAAAGAGGCTATGATTTCGAAAATAAAACCTCGAGGCAAGACGGGGCCAGAGCTATGTGGTGTGAGCCCCTGAGCCAAAGGGACTAGTATTATGGTTTGATTCGTATCGGTTCAAGTTTTGAAAACTAAAGGCACCACTAGGCTTAGGTCACCTTGTCGGGCTGATCACCCGGCTTGGGATCTTTAATCTGTCCGCCAGCTGCAGCTTGGATTCTGTCTGTACCGACCATGGCAACGGTTTTATCTGCCGGTCCCATTTGTATGGCTACGGTTCTGATTTTTGATCTGCCGGTCCCATTTGTATGGCTACGGTTCAGATCCTATTTCTAGTACCACGTTCAGTGGCTACGTTTTTGTCTGCTCTTGTTACTTCGGTAATAGGAGAATTTAGCTATGTGTGGTTGCCAGTGTTTTATCTGCATATTACTTTATTTTATGATTCTTGTTGTTATACTTTTTATGCTTTGATTTGTTTAATGTTTACGATATCGATCTTTATCGTATTGTCTCTACTGTTCAATTTTAAATGTATTTCCAATTATTAAATGTTTTGCTTAGGCGGTTATCTTTTCGAGATATTTATATTTTAGAGACTGTTCGCTTATTTGTCTTGATATTTCTGTTCGGACTTTCGATTGTTTTAGCATGTTTTCTTGTCATTATTGTTTAGACTATTTATTCGGTTTTACGATGATTTCATCAGGTTTTATATATGTTCTTTTGTTTCATATTACTTGATTATTTGCTTGCCAGACCGTCGTGTCTGACCCTTATTTGTTTGGTGCCAGATTCCGCTCTTTTTGTTTTTAGGTGTTTGATCAGAGGAGGCGGTGGGACCGCCGGTCTGACGTGAGAGGCTGCCCGTTGATATCATTTAGATGTCAAGTATGGCACCGGAGTTCGTATCTAATATTGAGGGTAGTATTCTGTCTAGTTGGATATTTTTGTATGGCTATGTTAGCCTTTTTCTTTGGGTTGTAATTAAGACACTTGTTAATTGTAATTTGAACATGTGGGAATTAATTAGTCTTGTTACTACCAGCTCAGTGTGTTCTGATATATGATTTATGCCAGTCTGCTTATATGATGGCTTTATGGAATTGGTTGCGTGCGACACGGAACCCGATGGCCACGGATTCCGGGTCGTAACACCATGTTTAGCTTCCGCAAAAAATATACTCTGATTGTGTTGGAATGTGATTATCCTCATTCACGCGGATCTTGGGAACTATAACAAAAAGTTTCAATTTATCCCAAAATTTCGCACCCCGAGGTCGGATCACTGCAGGGCCCGGTTTCGGGGTGTGACACTTCTCCCCCTGTATTTATCCATAATTGACAAACAAAAAATCATGCAACTTCTGTCAATCTGGATCTAGCAGTAACTCCCCCTCGATTTTGACTTCCCTTCACTATGATCTTCGTATCAGCACTTGGGGTGGGAGCTTGACCTCCTTGATCAAGGCTTTATATAATTAGCCACCCACATTTGTGTAGTATGATCTTTCAGTTGAGTGTGAGCAAACTCCTTAGGCAAATTATACTTTCTTACCCAAATTTGAGTCGTCTTGGGTGGAGAATAATTCTTCCGCCATTGCTTGGTCTTGGGTAAACTTTGCAGCTCCTTGCAATGAGGATGGATGTGTCCTTTATTTCCACAATGGTGATAAGTGGATGTGCATGTAGCGCGTGACACATTCTTTTTTTTTTTTTTAAACTACTCGACATGTTATTTGAAAGTGCAGTATGTGGAGTAACATATGTAACACTTGAAATAAAAATTGTTTTACCTTTAGCATTTGAAGTGGATGCACCATGATCATAACCGAGACCGCTTCTGTCAAACTGAGACTTTTGACTGCACAAGATGTTTGTAAGAGTCTTCGATCCAGTGTTCATCTTGTTTAGCGAAGCTTATTTCAGTTCTAGCTCAGACAAAGTGATCTTCAATCTTCCTTACAAATCTTTATTTTCAGCTTCTACCTTCTGTAACTCTGTTCATAAGGTCTCAATCTCTTGTTCAGCCTTCTTAAATCTCTGACCATCCGTACTCAAATTTTGAGCTATGCAGTTCTTCTAACTTTCCAAGAGATAAACATTTTCAAGTGCTTGCTCTAATTCAATTTTCAATGCAGAATTTTCATCTTGAGCAGCTTGAAGCTTGATAATAATCTTCTTGCCATACATTGTCATCTTGACACAATCAGCATATGTAGCATGATACAACTCTTCATAATCTTTCTCTTGATCTGACATCTCATCATCATGATCTTCATCAGTATCATTGTCAGACAAAGACCTAGCCATGAAAGCCAGAAACTTGCCATTCACAGTTTCAGAAGTTTCAATTAAAAGATCTTGTTTTTCTTCTGATGACTCTTCCTTCCAAGTTGTGTTGAGAGCCTTTTTCAATGCACCCTTTTTCTTGTTGGCACACTCACTAGCATAGTGACCATAGCTGTGGCACTTAAAATACTTAGTTCCTTTGCAGAATCCTTCTTCTCAAATTTAGAACTCTTCCACTTGACTTGTTTTGACTTCATGTACTTTTTGAAACAATTAAACATTTCAGCCATAACATCTTCAGCCTCAGATTCAGAATCAGAACCAGACTCAGTTTTCTTTTCAGGTTTCTTTCTTGATTCTGAGTTGGCTTTCAAAGCAATACCTTTCTCTTTTGATTTTCCTTTATCCAAACGGTTTGCTTCAAAGGTTTGAGGATTTCCAACCAGCTGGTTTACCTTGAGGGTATCAAGATTCTTGATGGAACAGCGCTTCCGCTCGGTTCTACCAGGGTCAGCGGACATGGGAGTCCGTTTGGGTCCGACCCTTTCGTAACCGGAAGGGGGCAGAGGCGTGCATCAACATTTTTTTATGTGGGTGTGCCAGATTTTCTATTTTGCTTGGAATTGCAAGTGGTGATCCGGAGATCAACCTTCGCAAGTAAAAAGGAAATCAACTTCTTTCAAGTTTTCCATTGCACATATATTTAAGAAAAGAGACATTTTCTTGATTTGCCGTGAAAGGCGATTTTTTGGCATTTATAGCCGAGTTTTGGCGTTTATAGCCGATTTACAATCCTTATCAATATTGAAAGACAAGAGTTGTGTTTTTTGTCTCTTTTAAAAAAATACAAACTACAATGAAAAGCAAGAAAAGGAGGATCTAACTTCTCAGGAGATTGTGAGGGACCCGTTCAGATTGACGGTCGCAAGCCATATGTGGGCTTCGCCATCATCCATGCAGATGAGAACAGAGGATGCTATTGATTCACTTGGCTTGGCTAGAACCTCAGGTTATTTAGAAGACAAAGACCAAAAGGAGGTCCTATGTCCAATAAAAAATTAAGTAGACAGGCTGAAAAGCCACGTCTAAGCCATTGGAGGCGGAAGGAGAAGGCAAGGACCTTGGGGGGGGGGGGTACCCCCCCCAGGGACTTTTGTCACCTTGTAGTGGTGGTTGGTGTAGGATTTCTGCAGAGTTTTCTCTCTTTGAAGCCTTTTTCTATATGAGTTTCCGGATTTTCTGCAGTCTGTTGTTTGTTTTCTCTGCTGTCTCTGTCCTTTTTCTTCTTGAAGAGCTATCCTATTTATAGGCCTTTAGGTAGCCATTTAGGAGGGTTTATGAGCCTTAATTGTCATAAAGTTAGATAAAGGGAGGAGTTACAAGATTGAATTCTTTATTTTGTAACTCCTTTTTCTTGGCTTTTGATTGGTCGGAGGAGATTGAGGGCATTTAATCGCCTTTAATCGCCATGATGGGAGGAGTTTCATGGGTTAAATGCCATGAATCTCTTGACTTGTAACTCCCGGATGCTTGCTTCTGATTGGGCCGTCCAAAGAAATGGATTAATGACTGTAATAAAGCTAGTCAATTAATCGCATTAAGTGGTCGCCGAGCAGGTGAAGAGTCGCGGGCCGTGCCGCGTCTTTGGGATTCTTCTGGCGATGATCATCAATGGATCTTCATGTAGATCGACATCGGATGACCATGTAACTTCAGGTGTTGGTTGCCAACAGCGGGTCGGTGCCAACTGTCCTATTGATTTCTCGATCGGTCGGGTAGAAAGTACACTTTTTTTTGGTTGACCAGTTGGCGATCAATGTTGATTTCGATACTCTTGATGATTAACCCGTGTTTTTTACGGATGTCAGAGGATTTGGTGTCTCAAAAGTATGAATTTTGGAAAATACCAGAGGCCGGACGCTTCGAATCGGGGAAAAACGGCAAAAAACGGGGTTTCCGGGGCCCTCCCGGCGATCCCGGGCCCCGGGGTCGCCGGCGACCCTGGGGTTTTTTTTCCCCCTTTTGTCCCGTTTTGTGTCCGTTTTTGCTGTTTTTTTATTCTTTTTTCTTCTGTATTTTTCCTTGAAATTTTTGATAATTTATTGGCCTGATTCCCCTGTAGAAAAATTGATGAGAATCCTTGCATCTTATTTTGCAAAGTTTCCAATTTTCTGAGAAAGCCGAAGACTTTGTTGCGCAGAGCTGCCGATTTTCCGTCAGAAGCTGAACTGGGTCAAACGATGTCGGAATGACCTGATATTTGGGGCGAAGCCTGCAGAGCAATAAATAAGACCAACCATAGACTTTTGTTTGAATTTTGAAGCCGTTTGGGGCCCTATCACCAGTAGACTTGCTTTTGTCGCGATGAAGATGTCGCGGTATGATGTGCGGTCAACCGATGTCCGATTGACTTGAAATTTGACAGGGAACCTATTGGAGTCATTTTAAGATGATCTATAGGCTCTGTCTTGGAAACTATGGTCCCGGAGAGCTTCGCCGCCGAGAGGCCTGATTTGGCTTCCGAGCGTCAAAGTATGGTCAAATGTTGTCAAAATGACCTGAAATTTGACGTGTAGCCCTTTGTAAGCATTTTGAAGCCGTCCATGTGCTCTATCTGATGAGTGATGGCCTCAGTGGTTCTCGCCGCCGAGAGGCTTGATTTAGCTGTTCGAGGGTTGATGTAGGGTCAAACGTTGTCGGTTTGACTCGAAACTTGACGTGGAGCCTTTTAGAAGTATTTTGAGAACATCCATCGGCTCTGATCGAAGATTTGGTGTCTCCGATGCTTTCGCCGCCCGGAGCTCCTTTTCAGCTACCGGAGAAACGAAGTTAGGCCAAATGATTTTGAAATGGCCTGAAACTTCTTGTGTACTCCTCTTTTGGCTGTCTTGAAGGATCTTGCAGTTTTTATTTGATTCTGACAAGATTTGATTTTTTGGAAGTAGCATTGCTGTTGACACCAAAAATGTCACTTTGCCTCCTCAAGATCCAAAGAGCTACATGAAGTCGCAACCTGCGATAAATAAGTAATGCTACTTCCAACAAATCAAATCTTGTCAGAATCAAACAAAAACTGCAAGATCCTTCAAGACAGCCAAAAGAGGAGTACACAAGAAGTTTTGGGCCATTTCAAAATCATTTGGCCTAACTTCGCTTCTCCGGCAGCTGAAAAGGCGCTCCCGGCGGCGAAAGCATCGGAGACACCAAATCTTCGATCAGAGCCGATGGATGGTCTCAAAATACATCCAAAAGGCTCCACGTCAAGTTCCGAGTCAAACCGACAACATTTGACCATACATCAACCCTCGAACAGCTAAATCAAGCCTCTCGGCGGCGAGAACCGCCGAGGCCATCACTCATCAGATAGAGCACATGGACGGCTTCAAAATGCTTACAAAGGGCTACATGTCGAATTTCAGGTCATTTCGACAACATTTACCAGACTTTGACGCTCGGAAGCCAAATCAGGCCTCTCGGCGGCGAAACTCCCTGGGACCATGGTTTCCAAGACAGAGCCTATAGATCATCTTAAAATGACTCCAATAGGTTCCCTGTATAATTTCAAGTCAATCGGACATCGGTTGACCGCACATCAAACCGCGACATCTTCATCGCGACAAAAGCAAGTCTACTGGTGATAGGACCCCAAATGGCTTCAAAACTCGAACAAAAGCCTATGGTTGGTCTTATTTATTGCTCAGCAGGCTTCACCCCAAATTTCAGGTCATTCCGACATCGTTTGTCCCAGTTTCAGCTTCTGACGGAAAATCGGCAGCTCTACGCAACAAAGTCTTCGGCTTTCTCAGAAAATTGGAAACTTTGCAAAATAAAATGCAAGGATTCTCATCAGGTTTTCTACAGGGAAATTAGGCCAATAAATGATAAAAAAAATGTCAAGGAATAATACAGGAGAAAAAAGAATAAAAAAAAGAAAAAAACGGACACAAAACGGGAACAAAAGGGTGAAAAACCCCCCAAGGTCGCAGACCCCTGCGACCCTGGCCCAAGGTCGCCAGCCCCTGCCAGGGTCGCGGCCGACCCTGGGGCCCGGGATCGCCCGGTGAGCCCCGGAGACCCCGTTTTTCGCCGTTTTTTTCGCGATTCGAAGCGTCCGGCCTCTGGTATTTTCCAATATTCATACTTTTGAGACACCAAATCCTCTGACATCCGTCAAAAATACGGATTAATCATCAAAAGTATCGAAATCATATTGATCGCCAACTAGTCAACCAAAAAAAAATGTGCTTTCTACCCGACCGATCAAGAAATCGACAGGACAGATGGCACCGACCCGCTGTTGGCAATCAACACCTGAAGTTAGATGGTCATCCGATGTCGATCTACATGAAGATCCATCGACGATCATCGCCAGAAGAATCCCAAAAGACGCGACACTGTCCGCGACTCTTCAACTGCTCGGCAACCACTTAATGCGATTAATTGACTAGCTTTATTACAGTCATTAATCCATTTCTTTGGACGGCCCAATCAGAAGCAAGCATCCGGGAGTTACAAGTCAAGAGATTCATGGCATTTAACCCATGAAGCTCCTCCCATCATGGCGATTAAAGGCGATTAAATGCCCATAATCTCCTCCGGCCAATCAGAAGCCAAGAAAAAGAAGTTACAAAATAAAGAATTAAATCTTGTAACTCCTCCCTTTACGTAGCTTTATGACAATTAAGGCTCATAAACCCTCCTAAATGGCTACCTAAAAGCCTATAAATAGGATAGCTCTCCAAGAAGAAAGGGAGACGGAAAAAACAGAAAGCACAGACAACAGCACAAGAGACTGCAGAAAATCCTCAGAAATCTAAGAGAGAAAACTCTGCGGAAGTTCTACACCGACCACCGCTACAAGGTGACAAAAGTCCCTTGGGGGGTACCCCCCCCCCCAAGGTCCTTGCCTTCTCCTTCTGCCTCCAATGGCTTAGACATGGCTTTTCAGCCTGTCTACTTAGCTTTTTATTGGACATAGGACCTCCTTTTGGTCCTTGTCCTCTAAAAACCTGAGGTTATAGCCAAGCCAAGCAAATCAATAGCATCCTCTGTTCTCATCTGCATGGATGATGGCGAAGTCCACATATGGCTTGCGACCGTCAATTTGAACGGGTCCCCCACAATCTCCTGAGAAGTTAGATCCTCATTTTCTTGCCTTTCATTGTAGTTTGTATCTTTTTTAAAAGAGAAAAAAAACACAACTCTTGTCTTTCATTATTGATAAGGATTATAAATCGGCTATAAACGCTAAAATCGGCTATAAACGCCAAAAATCGGCTATAAATGCCAAAAAAAATCGCCTTTCACGGCAAATCAAGAAAATGTTTCTTTTCTTAAATATATGTGCAATGGAAAACTTGAAAGAAGTTGATTTCCTTTTTACTTGCGAAGGTCGATCTCCGAATCACCACTTGTAATTCCAAGTAAAAATAGAAAATCAGGCACACCCACACAAAAAAATGTTGATGCACGCCTTTGCCCCCCCGGTTACGAAAGGGTCGGACCCAACGGACTCCCACGTCCGCCGACCTCGGTAAAACCAGGCAGAAGCGCAGTCCATCAAACTGGCACACCCGGTGGGACTCGTTCATTTGAGAACACGATGCTAGAAATGAAATATGTGCATATCATATCTTTTGCTCTATGCTTATATTTCTTTTCTCGATTCCTTGGCTACTTTCTAATTGGTGGCCTATGTTGGATTCCGCATCTAAAAAAAAATGAGATGAGATTTTTTGGAAATTTCTAATTCTTTGAATTTATTTCTACTCTCTCTTTCCAAAAAAATAAAAAATAAAAAATCAGATTTTTTCATTTTGAATTCAAAATTGAGAAACCTTGATCCTTTCCTATCGTTCATCGTGCTTGCAGAAATGTTGAGCATGTTCGACTAAGGTTTTGGGTCATCGTTTCTCTTCGATGAGTCATTAAAGATCTAAAAAAATAAAAAATAAAAAAAACAAAAAAAAATCAGATTTTTCATTTTGAATTCAAAATTGAGAAACCTTGATCCTTTCCTATCGTTCATCGTGCTTGCAGAAATGTTGAGCCTGTTCGACTATGGTTTTGGGCCATCGTTTCTCTTCGATGAGTTCATTAAAGATCTAAAAAAAAAACAAAAAAAACTAAAAAATCATATTTTTTCATTTTGAGTTCAAAATTAAGAAACCTTGATCCTTTCCTATCGTTCATCGTGCTTGCAGAAATGTTGAGCCTGTTCGACTAAGGTTTTGGGCCATCGTTTCTCTTCGATGAGTTCATTAAAGATCTAAAAAAAAAACAAAAAAATAAAAAATCAGATTTTTTCATTTTGAATTCAAAATCGAGAAACCTTGATCCTTTCCTATCGTTCATCGTGCTTGCAGAAATGTTGAGCCTGTTCGACTAAGGTTTTGGGCCATCGTTTCTCTTCGATGAGTTCATTAAAGATCTAAAAAAAAAAAAAATTAGATTTCTCAGTTTTGATTCAAAATTGAGAAATCTTGATCATTTCCTATCGTTCATCGTGCTTCCAGAAATGTTGAGCCTGTTTGACTAAGGTTTTGGGCCGTCGTTTCTCTTCGATGAGTTCATTAAAAATCAAAAAATAAAAAAATATATATAAAAAAAAACAAAAAAAAATACATAGACCACTAAGGTTAAACCAACTGCGTTCTTTGATCATGGTTGATTCAAGAAAAGCCTTGTCCAGAGTGTGGAGACAGCTTGACTGTTCTAGGGAAGGGTCCTCCAAACGGGTTCATTAAGTAATCCTACCCTTACCTGGGGGCAATTCTATCAATCGAGATTTCATAAGATCGGGTTAGGAGGCCTATGTGTACTCTCTCGTCTTTTAAATAATTTTTTTTTTTAAAAATAAAATTTTTAAAAATAAAAATTTTAAAATAAAAATTTTAAAATAAAAAATAAAAAATAAAAAAAAATTCAAAAAAAATAAAATAAATAAAAATAAATATTTTTTTTTAAAAAATCTTAAAAAAAAAAACTTCCATCATTTTGGGTTTAGATTGGAGAAATCTTGGTCTTCTCCTTTCTGAGCACTGGCGCTCGCGGAAATCGCTGAGCCCGTGTTCAGATTGGAGTGCCTTTTGCTCTCTTTGATGAACCCGATATTGGCCTTTCAAAAAAAAAAACTCGTCATTTTTGGATTCAGATCTGAGAAATTATGGTTCATTTCTTTCTGAGCACTGGCGCTCGCGGAAATCGCTGAGCCCGTGTTCAGATCGGAATACCATCTGCTCTCTTTGATGAATCCAATCTTGACCTTTCAAAATGGAGAATCTCATCTCATGGATGCGGTCTCAAAACATTTGTGTCTAGCGGTACTAGTACGCCCTTTCAGGGTCTACTGTATTGCGACCGGCACATTTGTAACTCCAACTTTATATTCTTCTTACCTCGAGCAAGCTCTGCTTCTCGATAAGTCGAATTTAAGTTCACAATTGCTTCTAGCAGTCACTGGGACGCTCATTCTGGGCTTACCATACCTGCGATCATAACAATTGTACCCTCTATGGCGTTTTGCCTTCTTCATATTGCTTGGGTCATCTTCCTCGAGCAATTTGAAAAGACAAAACCATAGAACTTCCCATTTATGATCATTATATTCTTGTGATTACTAATGGATGTGGTCTTGTTTCAGA
Organism: Litsea cubeba; assembly: GCA_012931725.1. Taxonomy (NCBI): domain Eukaryota; kingdom Viridiplantae; phylum Streptophyta; class Magnoliopsida; order Laurales; family Lauraceae; genus Litsea; species Litsea cubeba. Next base: position 73,567,022 of record CM022947.1, read on the forward strand.
AACTTTTCGAAAACTAACAATGGCAGCTTCACTAACCATTACTTTCGATGAGAGCAAGCACCAACTCATGCTTCAACAGAAGCAAACTACGCGCACTTACAAGCGCCCCATCAGCTGCCGAAGCGTCAACTCCCTCGGCAACTCTCTGAGCTCCGGGTCGACCTCGACTCCCCGGACTATTGTCTTTGGGACGTTGGGACCATTCCCACTTCCCGAGGAACAAACTGCTCCTTCCAAGAAGCAGAAACTCGCCTCTCAACGTGTCACTACCGTGACACCAAAGGCGAGCACCAGAAGGCCCGAAGCCCGTGGCAGCCCCACGAAGCCTCGACCAGCAAACGACCAGGTCTATCCCAAGACTTGGTCCCCAAGACCTTCACCAAAACAGAGAAGGTCCCAAACATCTACCAAGCAAGCATTCCTGGCCCCACTCAAGGAGAACCAGTTCTACCCTCTTGCCTACATGAAAGAGGAGAGGCCCATCTCCAACTCGACTCCCAAGTCAACCCAGCATGAGCCGGCTTGTTCCTACAAGCCCAAAATCAAGTCATGCATCACAAGGCCTCTGCAAGCACCTGCTAAGGCCTACAAACCTGCAGTTCGACCCTTCATCTCTACAGGGGCCGAACTCTAAAAATTCAAAGCTTCGCTGCAACAGGCGAAGGACAGGGTTCGCATCCTGTCCTTGCCCAGCTACAAAGAAGACAAGCTCGGCTGCTGCGCCCGAGGGAGCACATCCTTCATCGTCAAAGCCCAGCCAGAGCTGACCAAAGCTCAAGTTGCTCGTCGTATACGCCGCCGCGCGTCGTATCGGCAAAAGAGACTAGAGAAGCAAAGGTCCCAGCCTCCTACACTTCAAGTCTCTCCCAAATGGGTCGAAAAAGAAAGACCCAACCAAGTTGCTGCCGTCCATATGGTTAGAAAAACCAGAAGGCGCCAAAAGTCAGCATCCAAAATCCTTGTCCGACGTCCGATGACCCGCAGCGTCTCCAGGACAAGAAGACATTCAGAAGAATCCCCTGCTCCTTCAAGCAAAGGACGGCAGAGTGATCCTTCCTCAAGCTCTTCTTCAAAAAGAATGAGCCTCAGCTCAGTCACCAGGACAGTTTCTTCGTTCGAATCACGAAGGATGAACGTCTTGGCTACAAATTCTGAGCCACCACCCCGCAATCCACCTCAAGATGATGCAATCACCCGCATCCAGCAGTTGGAACAAGGCCAACAGAGGATTGAAACTCTGATGGAAAACCTTCTCCTCGCCTTCCAAAATCAGGCGAACAATGAACCTCCTCCGAATCATCAAGATGATGAGGTAAATGGAGAAGAAAATGAGTCACGCGCCCTTACCAAAAAGGACATAGACAGTATCCTCGCCAAAGCAAAAGAAGAGGATATACTCAAAGAGCATGGGATCAAGCCACCATATCCCTTATGGATGGACTCGGTCCCGTTCCCCACAAAATTCAAGCATCCTACTCTCCAAACATATACGGGGAAAGGATCAGCCAGACAGCACGTCATCCACTTCAAGATCCTCACGGGAGCTATCGCGGATCAAGATGCGCTCAAGATCCGCCTCTTTGCAAGTACCCTAAAAGGTACGGCCTTCGATTGGTACTCCACTCTGCCGGAGGACTCCATCCAAAATTGGGCCATGCTAGAGACACGCTTCCTGACTCACTTCAAAGGTGAGGATCATCCCGCTACTATGGCTCAGCTGTGCAGCCTAAAACAGGGGGAGAATGAGTCAACATATGACTTCATTCACAAGCGGAAAGCAATGGCGTACAAATGCTCTGATGTACTGCCACAAGCGGCGCTAGTCGACATCTGCCGAAACAACATGAGAGCCGGAATCCGCTCCATGATCATTGGCAACAAATCAAAAAACCTGGGAGAACTCCTAGAAGCTTCCATGGAAGCTGAAACGGTGATTAAAGACCTCAACAGTCAGAAATCATCAAGAAAAGAGCCAACCGCCATTGCAACCTCTAAACCAAAGAAGAAAGAGGTCCTCAATGTGCAGACCAAGTCAGCTCCTTAGCCACCAAAGAAAGCTGAAAACAAAGCTGCTGGCAAGAGACCTGAACTATCAGATGCCTTCAAAGAACGAGTAGAGAAGAAATACCCGTTTGATGAAGATGTTGATGAAATCTTCGGGGCTCTTGTGGCAAACGGCAAGCTCACCTTGCCTGAACCAAAAAGACCGGGTGATGTTGGCAAAACCAACGATCCTCGGTACTGTCCATACCACCAGATGATCTCACATCCTCTCAATCAATGCTTCGTTATGAGGGAGAAAATAAACGAGATGTGGAAAAACGGAGTCATCACCTTTGACAAAAACTATGGGTCTGCCTCCGTCAACATGGTGACATGTGGACAAACATCAAAATCCCCGAAGAAGAAGATCACTACTTCCTTCAAGGTGATAAACTCAATCCAAGTGTCCGAGGAACAGGTTCCTTACCCGACACCAGACGGACAACCCATATGGGTACATCCCGATCTCCTGGAAGATGAAAACTGGGAGGTCGTGAAAACAAAGCCTACAGCTCATCAGCGAAGGCAGGCTAGGAAATATCTCCTTAAGCTCAAATGGCAAGAGAAGACCCAGCCAAAACAAGAAGTCAAAGAAAAGGCAGAGGCTTCCTCTACCACTTCACTGGAGGCAACAAAAACATCCCTTCCAGAGACTTCAAAGGGGGTAAGAAAATTCACTCTCAGTGATTTCATGCCACCTCAATTCAAAGAAGCCACGCAGGAGGCATCATACTCTTGCAATTCGGTAGTTGGATTCTCCATTGATGGATACGAGTCCAGCGACACCGATGATGGATTCGAATCCAACTACACAGACGAGTGGGAGGAGTCCCTTGAAACAGGAGAATACCTCTCCGATGAAGAATGGGTTCCTGAGAATCATCTTATGCCAGTAATCTGGTATAACCCCCTACAGCCACAAGGATCCTGGTTTGATGATGAAGAAAACCAAGAGGCTGTACAAGAAAATGCTGTTGAACCAGCACCCGTCATTTCTCCAGTGGAAATCAACCATGTTGAGCCACAAAGAGTTGATGAAGAAGAAGATTTGGCTCCCATGCCTGATCTTGAAGAATATGCAAGGATCTTGCAGCGTCTCGCTCTAGAACAAGAGCAAGACCGTGTCAACGGACTTCCTCGCAGAGCATCCATTGCCTAAAGATTCTCCACTCAGAGATGATCTCCCAGACGAACCAGTCTACAATGTGGAGACTTTCTCACAAAATGCCTCCTGGGACATGTACTTTGATGGTGCAACCAGGACAAATGAAAAAAGACAGCTGATCTCGGGAGTTGGCATCCTCTTTGTTAGCCCCGACAAATACATGATTCCACACGCTTTCTCGCTACTGGAACCATGCACAAACAATGCAGCTGAATATCAAGCTCTGATCCTAGGATTGGAACTCACCATCGAATCCGGTATCACCATGCTGGAAGTCTTTGGAGACTCTCAACTGATCGTCAACCAGATGAATCAGAAATTTGAAGTCAGGAAGCCAGATTTGCTGCCTTACTACAACAAGGCACAATCACTTCTACAAAAGTTTGACATCTGTCACATCACCCACATTCGTAGAGGTGAAAACATACGTGCAGATGCCCTAGCTGGACTTGCCGCATCTATGGCAATCCAGGAAGGGGAAAACATGCAAATCACAGTGTGCGAAAGAAGAATCCTTCCTCCTCTTAACACACACCAAGCAGTTGCTGAATGCCACCAAGTGGTTGGAAGTCGGATTTCAATCCTTCAAACTTCAATCGGCGACTGGAGGGATCCGTTCATTGATTACATTATGTTCGGAATCCTACCTGAAGATCCAAAAGAACGGGTAAGCATCCAAAGGCGAACCCCAAGCTTTCATTTGGATATTCCTTCAAAAATCCTTTACAGGAAATCCTTCAACAGAGTACTTCTACGCTGCTTGTCACAACAAGAGGCTGAAGAAACACTCAAAGAAGTTCATGCTGGTCTTTGCCGAGCTCATCAGGCTGGTCCCAAGCTCTATCATCAGTTAAAAAGGTTAGGTTATTACTGGCCTACCATGGTAGCTGACGCAATGCAATTTGCTAAGCGCTGCCAACAATGCCATGTTCATGGAGATTACATTCACATGCCTCCAGAATGGCTGCATCCTACAACGATTTCATGGCCTTTCGAAGCCTAGGGTATGGACATCATAGGTCCTATTTCTCCCCCTTCTAGCAAAGGTCGTCGCTTCATCTTCGCCGCTACGGATTATTTCTCCAAGTGGTCAGAAGCATTTGCGTTCAACGAAATGAAGACCTCATCAGTCCTTCAGTTCCTATGCACCAACAACATTTGTCGTTTCGGCATACCCAAAAGATTCGTCCATGATAACGGACCACAATTCCGGGATCATCGATTCTACAGGTTCTGCGACAAATACAAAATCCAAAGCTGTCCTTCGACTCCATACAATCCGGTAGCAAACGGATTAGCAGAAGCTTTCAACAAGACACTCTGCAAAATCCTCAAAAAAATGGTCTCTAGTCACAAAAGAGACTGAAGCGACAAAATGTCTGAAGCTTTGTGGGCCTATCGAACCACCGTTCGAGGACCAACCCATAGCACACCATTCTCCTTGGTCTATGGATACGAAGCTGTCGTGCCCTTGGAAGTACAAATTCCTTCCTTGAGGGTATCCTTGCAAAATGACATGACTCAAGAAAGCAATGTCAAATTGCGACTCCATGAGCTGGACAATCTCGATGAGAGACGGCTCGAAGCTCAACAAAGCATTGAACTTTACCAAGCACGCATGGCAGGATCTTTCGACAAAAAGGTCAGGCAACGCGCCTACAAAAAGGGTGACTTGGTCCTTGCGGTAAAAAGACCAATGGTCTTCGCTCACAAGTCCAAAGGCAAATTTGAGCCAAAATGGGAGGGACCCTACGTCATCGACAAGGTTTTCTCCAACGGCGCATACGCACTCCTAAACATGGAAGGTGACAGATGTATGCTGCCCATCAACGGCAAGTTCTTAAAGCGGTACTACCCTTGAAGACTTACCCAACTGGGTAAGAGCAATGCCTGTACAGCCAAAACTGGTTTCCAGGTACACGCTCGCTAAACCCACCTTTTTTTTTAGAATTTTATATCAAATGTTGAAATTTCTAGAAATTTAAACAATGCTTACTTTCATCGTTTCATTGTTCAAAAAAAAATCCAAGTTTAGGAACCTTTCCCTAACTTGACCAAAATTTTCAACCCTTGAACCCAAAATTCATGGTTTGAAACAAAATCCGGATTCAAGGATTTCCACCCTAGTCCACCCTGCCTTTTACTGCCAAAATGGTTTTAGGTCAAAACTTATGACCCTCGTGTCTTTAAACAAAAAAAATGGTTTTTCAAAAACCCACGGGGAAGCGACGCTTAGTCGATACTCACACAAATCGGAAGCATACGAACCACGTTCGACACTTCCAAAATTGCAGGGAAGCGACATTTCGCCGATACTTGCAAAATCCAAAACCGTGGAGACGCAACATTTCAGTTGACATCCATAACCCAAATTTTAAAGGTTCGAAAAAACCAAAAAAACCATGGAGACGCAACATTTCAGTTGATATCCATAACCCAAAGGCTCGAGAAAACCACAAATTTCAAAAATCGTGGGGAAACGACATCAAGTCAGTACCCGCAAAACCAAAATTTTTGAAGAGCAAGGATACGACATTCCATCGATACTTGCACCCAAATCCGCGAGGATACGACATTCCATCGATACTCGCAACTGAATGAGCAAGGATGCGACATTCCATCGATACTTGCAAGAACATTCAGCGGGGAGGCGACTTTTAGTCGATACTTGCATTTTTGAAAACCAAAACGGCTATAGATGCCACCAAAACAAACCAGCTATCAATGCCACAAAAAAAAACCGGCTATCAATTGCCACAAACAAAAAAAAAATTTGGCTTTCAAAAAACCCGGCTATCAATGCCACAAACTCGGCTATCAATGCCAAAACCGGCTATAAATGCCACCAAAACTGGCTCTCATGCCAAAAAATCGGCTTCCATGCCACAAACAAAAATCTGGCTTCCATGCCAAAATAATCATTTGACAAAAGATTTTCACAATATGATAAACTTTTGATCAAATCCCATTTAGCAATTACTTTTATCACAAAAAGATTTAAGTGAGCGTAGGGAAAACAAAAAAAAAAAAAATGAATCCCATTTAGCAATTAATTTTATTACAAAAAGATTTAAGTAAGCGTAGGGAAAACAAAAAAAAAGAGCATCCCATTTAGCAATTACTTTTATCACAAAAAGATTTAAGTGAGCATAGGAAAAACAAAAAAAAAAGGCATCCCATTTAGCAATTACTTTCATCACAAAAAGATTTAAGTGAGCGTAGGGAAAACAAAAAAAAAGAGTACAAAAAAAAATACATGTGGTACCAAAAAAAAAGTGTTCACAAGCACTACAAAAAAAAAGTACCAAAAAAATACAAGTGGTACAAAAAAAGAGAGAAGGATGGTTTCTGTTAAAAAAAAAAAAGGAGCTCAATAAAAAATGGTCTCCAGCCAAGAGTTCAGCTCCTCAAGCAAACTTTTGGCCTCAGCCGTCAGGGATTCCAGGGCATGCTTCTTCAGGAACTTGCCATGAGATGCTGGGGTGGGTTGAAACCCTTCTTTCGCACCGGGAAGCTTATCCCGAGCAATTTGCCATCGTTTGCTTTCTTGAGATTTCCTTTCAAGAACTCGATTGGCATCTGCAACCCGGCAAATCAGAGCACTCTCCCTGTCACGAGCCTCTGTTATTGAAGTCCACTTGGCAGCGACTTGTGCCTACAGATGCTCAAACCACCTGTCACCCAGCTCAATGATCCTATCAACGATCGCCCTGGCACTTGTGACATCCAGACCAGCCTCTTCAGCATCACCAAGAATCTCACGCACATGCTGGATCATCCCAAATCCGGCATCTAAGTGCCCAAAAAGCAGAGTCTCAATCCAAGAGCTCAGAACCCGCACCACCACCTTCTTCACAAAAAAAAGAGATGGCCCAGCTGAAAAATTGCCCAACTCCGTTGGTCGACTGCTCATGTCATCACCCGTTGGAAGAGTAACAAAAGTACTCTTTCCAGTTGAAGCTACTTTTGCTCGGGAAGGAATCTCAGCACGAGGTATCTCCTCAACAATGTCAGAACTGGTCCCAGGAGTCTCCACCTCTGGATCAACCTCTGGCATCCCTTGCTCTGGTTCTGAAGGAAGTGACGGACTCTCCTCTGTCACCTCAAAACCTGCCAAAGAAACACAAAAAGGTATGAATATAATCTTGTTTGAAAATCATTATCAGGGTTATTACTATAAAATACCTTCTTCGATGACTGGCGGAACACTTTCTTCCCCCATGAACTCATCGGAAGCATCATCAACATTTGCGTCCATCGATGTTTCAAAGTCATCGGAATCCTGTGGCAAGTCAGCTGGCAAGAAAAATGTTAGCAAACCAAGTCACAGATAAAAAAAAAGAAGAAAACAAAAGAAGTCATACCAATTGGAGATTCTGGATTCACTCTAGAGTCCTTCGGTTCTTCTTCAGGTGCCCCGATAGGATCCGTCACCACCTCATCGGTTGGAACCTCAGGCATCACCAAGTCTTCCTCTGCTATAAAAAAAAAGAAAGCAGAAACAAGAAGCAAATCAGAACATGGAAAAATCCCATGAAAAGAAATGGAAAGAGAAAAAGGAAGAATCATACCTTCACCGACGGTCTCTTCTTCTCGGCTTCTCTTCTCTAGAGGCTCGTCAGCATCCACTGGCACATCCTCATTGATAGTAAGAGGAACTTTTAAGTCAGGAAAGTCCTCATGCTGCCCCTTGTTGCGATGATGACTCCTCCTCCTCTTACTCCTACGGGCTTGCTTCTTAGAGGAACCCGCCCCGCTGTCAGAGTCAGGTTTCCCACTTGACTCCTCACTGGATGGTCTACCCTTATCAGTAGACTCCACGGAAGCTTGCCTCTGTGCCGCTTGCATCCAAGCACTAAGTTCGGCTTCCTCCTGTTCTAGCTGCTCTAAAGCCTCATCAGGTATTTCTCGAACAGCTTCAGAACCAATGACGCCCTGGTCACCGAGAAAGCCTATCTTGTGCTTCTCTCCAGAAAGGAAGGCCCAAACTTCCTCTCGCCGGACGCCATCCGATTTTCCAAGGCCCTTTCCAGATGCCAGCTTCACATCAAGCTCCTTCTTGGAAAGCCCCCGATATGCCGAAAAGCTCTCCGCGAACCACTTCGCAAAGCCGGTAATCCGGGAAGTCAACAACACAGGATAAGAGATCATGGCTGTAGTGTCTTCAGTACTAAAGAAAGCCCATGCATTTCTCCTGTCCTGTAAACCTCCAAAGCGCTTCACCATGCTTGAAGGCGCTCCAACAACGCCTTGAGAAAAACCCAATGGCAAAGCAAAGCGAGAGGGTACATACGGCTGGATGTCGACGAAAAGATGTCTGCGGTACACCATCGTGCCGACACGTATGCTGAAAAGCCACTCCTTCTCTGCATTCGTCAAGGAGTAATGCCTTCCCGACCCCGCCCTGGTATAGTCTCGGGAGGCACCAAAATCAAAAGCCTTCTTCCGCAACTCCGGAGAAAGCTTCACTGAAGACTGCCCCATTTCGACGTCCCTGAACGGTCGGATCCTCATGCGGGCAAACAAAAGTGATTCGGACACGGCTTTGCCCTTACCCAGCCGAATCATCAGAGGATCATCATCCTGTGCGGCACCCAGCCGGTGGAAGCCAGGATAGTGGTACACGTACCACGTATTAAAGATGTGGGCTGAAAATACCATATTCATGGGAAGCCCAAGCCAAACCAAAAAAGCAGCAGCCTGCAGTTCGGTACACAGGTAGGAGTAAAGAGCTGGCACCAAAGCAAGCTACTCTCCAAACGCCATCTGACAAGCCGAAAAAAATAGCCATCTCCTCCAGCAAAAATAGCCTCACCAAGCCAATAAGTGAGGTAAACAGCGAGATCTCTCCGCAGTGCAATGTCAGGACATATGGCGTTCGTACTCGCACAGAAATCTCTTAACTCTCCTTGCATAGCCAAGATCTTCTTCGAACTTGGATCCTGAGCCCTGGCTTCCTGGGTCGCACTATCAGAAGACTCCCTGCTATCAAAAAAGTTGGGGAACAAAGAGCTAGAACTCTTCCAACTGCTGGATCTAACTTTCAAAGCCTCCTTCTCTTTCAAAAAATCATAGAAGGCGACGAGCTGAAAGTACAGAAGCCTGAACTCCTCAGACTGCCCCTCAAGGACGCTATCAATCGGCATAAACTCCTCATAGAGTTTGCCAAGGATGGGCAATCCAGTAATGGCGCTCAGCTCCTTCAAAGAGAAACCAATCTCACCATTCGTCACAACGAAGGTATTGGTTTGTGGGAGGAATGACTCCAGCATAGCCATGAAGGCCTCGTCGGAAAAGATCACGGTCTCCCTAAAGGCGCGGACCGTATCAAAAATCCCGGCTTCCTTCAATACGGCGCCACCAATCAGCAGGACGCGATCAGTCCACGACTTCCACTCAGAGTCAGTATTGAAACGGCCACGAAGTCGAAAAGGCTTTATCCAATTGCTGCCGTCACCGCTGAAAATACCAAGGCCCACCGGTCTCAAATCGACTGACGGATAATCAGAACCCTGGTAGCCGCTGGATGGCATCAACAGGTCCATGTCAACATGCGACCTCTCCGTATATCCAGGAGAACCGCCAACAAAAAACCCCGGTCTTGATTACATTTGTCCTTCTCACCCAGCTTGGAGGATCTTCCCTCTTAGAGCACGTGGGGGCAAGGCTCATGATCGAGACGGTGCGATCAAACGTCGACCGGGTAACAACAGTCTTCTTCTCACCATCTGCTGTGAAAGAAAACTGAAAACATCTCCTCGGGTATGTCATGTCATCAGGGACGGCATCACCAAAGAAGAAGGTAGGCTTGGGTAAAACACTCAAATCTTCCATCACCCATGGACGACTGCTTACCATGATCTTATAGAATTCCTCTCCCTTGAGAGCGATCAGTCGCTGCCTCATCTCATCTCTGTTGAGGGAGTCGCATTCTTCCAGATTTCTCTCAACATACTGGACCTTCTCAAAAGCCTGCTGAACGGCTGGATTAGAAGATCTAGCAGATCGACGAGGTACGCTTGTAGCAGGCTCTTTACCCTTGTTCGTTCTAGAGGAACCACCTGCAAAGGATGAAAAAAAAAAGATCAAACATCAAAATGACAGAATCTCGCTAAAAACAATCTGGTGAAAATTTGACATGACTCCGGGGCAATTCCGAAGAAAAGGAACTATCCCAAAAGAAATAGAAAGCTTGAAGATGGGCTCAACATTGATGCGAGCTCCGAAACTCCAAACTTTCGAAACCTCAAAGTCTCCACAAAATCAGGAAGGGCTCAACATCGCTGCGAGCTCCAAATTCCCAAATTTGCGAAAACTTTCAGGTATGCTATCACATCGTGCTACAATTCAATTTTTTAGAAAAAAAATATACATGCATGAACATCTTGGTTTGCGAAAAAAATGCATTATCATGATGAGCAAAAAAAAAAAAGAAAGAAAGAAACTTTCTTAAAAATAAGGGGGGGGGGGGAGAAAGAAAGAAAAGAACAAAAAAATATAGAAAACTTTCTCAAAAAAAAAGAGAGGGAAAGAAATAAAAAAAAAAACGTGTGAAAAAAAAAGGGAAGCAAACAGGTGGAAAAAAAAAGAAAAAAAAAAGAAGAAAAGAAAAGAAAGAAACAAAAAAAAAAGAAAGAACCTTTTTTTCTACAATGGGGTTTTCTTGAAAAAGGGAACTTACTTGAAGCCATTGATGGAGAAGAAGAAGAAAAGTCTTGAAGATCTTGAAGAAGAAGAACTCTTGGTCTTGAAGCGCTCTTGGGATTGTTGCAAAAGAAAGTAATAAGAGCAAGAGATCCAACCTCCTCGCTTTTATAGAAGAAAACAAACCAAAGAAGGAAAGAAGAAAGAGGTAAGTGTTACTAATTAGTAACCTTACCAAAAGAAAGAGATTAGAAAGATTCTTTCCCAAAAGAAAGATATCTTGAAGGATTCCCTCCCAAAAAGAAATCAATGAGAGATTTTCTCCCAAAAGATAGGATCAATGAAGGATTCTTTCCCAAAAGAAATATATCTTGAGATATTCTCTCCCAAAGTAAAGGGAACATGAGAGATTCTCTCCAAGTAAAGATATTCTCTATCCAAAGGAGATATTTTTGGATATTCTTTACAAAAATGACACCATATGAGATCTAAGCCATTTCAAAAGCTTAAGGTCCCATGGGTTAGCCCATATGAGCCAGGTTTGACCACCTAGGCACAAAAAAAAAAAAAAAATGGGCTTTTAGTCAAAGAAAAATCCCTCTTACCAAGAGCATACAAAAATGGTTCCATGCATCGGCTTGAGTTGATTGGACCATACAAAAAAGAATTCCAAGCCCCATGAGCTTCCAAAAATCAAACCATCCAGCCTCATCTACCAAATTGAGCCAAAATCTTGAAATTGACATTCCACAAAAATCCAAACCAAATCCTGGTCCCTTAACTTGCCACATACAGCTTGTTAGGTTATAAGACTAAAACCAAAAACCAAAACCTGATCCCCCTAACTTGCCACATACAGCCTGTTAGGTCACAAGATCAAAACCAAAATTGATCCCCCAACATTCCACATACAGCTTGTTGGGTCACACGGTCAAAACCAAACCCGACCCCCTAACCTGCCACATACAGCCTGTTAGGTCACAAGGTCAAAACCCAAATCCACATCCCTGATGTCATCTTCAAAACTTTGCCTCGAGATGGTACGTGATCCCTTTCACTACCATAAAATTCCCCTGGAAGCTCAAAAGGCTACAAATACCAAAAAGAAAGACTGCTCAAAGACTCTTGGTCAAGTCACAAGCTCTCCTTCACAAATCTCTTCGAGGCACATCGACTACAAAAGTTAAGCAACTCGTCGCTGTACCTCGAGGGGGCATTTGTTGATACCAAAAATGTCACTTTGCCTCTTCAAGATCCAAAGAGCTACATGAAGTCGCAACCTGCCATAAATAGGCAATGCTATTTCCAAAAAATCAAATATTGTCAGAATCAAACAAAAACTGCAAGATCCTTCAAGACAGCCAAAAGAGGAGTACACAAGAAGTTTCGGGCCATTTCAAAATCATTTGGCCTAACTTCGCTTCTCCGGCAGCTGAAAAGAAGCTCCCGGCGGCGAAAGCATCGGAGACACCAAATCTTCGATCAGAGCCGATGGATGGTCTCAAAATACATCCAAAAGGCTCCACGTCAAGTTCCGAGTCAAACCGACAACGTTTGACCCTACATCAACCCTCGAACAGCTAAATCAAGCCTCTTGGCAGCGAGAACCACCGAGGCCATCACTCATCAGATAGAGCACATGGACGGCTTCAAAATGCTTACAAAGGGCTACACGTCAAATTTCAGGTCATTTCGACAACATTTGACCATACTTTGACGCTCGGAAGCCAAATCAGGCCTCTCGGCGGTGAAGCTCCCCGAGACCATGGTTTCCAAGATAGAGCCTATAGATCATCTTAAAATGACTCCAATAGGTTCCCTATCAAATTTCAAGTCAATCGGACATCGGTTGACCGCACATCAAACCGCGACATATTCATCACGACAAAAGTAAGTCTACTGGTGATAAGACCCCAAACGGATTCAAAACTCAAACAAAAGCCTATGGTTGGTCTTATTTATTGCTCAGCAGGCTTCACCGCAAATTTCAGGTCATTTCGACATCGTTTGACCCAGTTTCAGCTTCTGACGGAAAATCGGCAGCTCTGCGCAACAAAGTCTTCGGCTTTATTAGAAAATTGGAAACTTTGCAAAATAAAATGCAAGGATTCTCATCAGGTTTTCTGCAGGGAAATCAGGCCAATAAATGATAAAAAATGTCAAGGAAAAATATAGGAGAAAAAAGAATCGAAAAACAGCAAAAACTGACACAAAACGGGACAAAAGGGGGGAAAACCCCCCACCAGGTCGCAGGCCCCTGCGACCCTGGGGCCCGGGATCGCCCGGTGAGCACCGGAAACCCCATTTTTCACCATTTTTTTGCGATTCGAAGCGTCTGGCCTCTAGTATTTTCCAATATTCATACTTTTGAGACACCAAATCCTCTGACATCCGTCAAAAATTTGGATTAATCATCAAGAGTATCGAAATCAAATTGATCGCCAACTAGTCAACCAAAAAAAAGTGTGCTTTCTACCCGACCGATCAAGAAGTCGACAGGACAGATGGCACCGACCCGCTGTTGGCAACCAACACCTGAAGTCACATGGTCATCCGATGTCGATCTACATGAAGATCCATAGACGATCATCGCCAGAAGAATCCCAAAAGACGCGGCACTGCCCGCGACTCTTCAACTGCTCGGCGACCACTTAATGCGATTAATTGACTAGCTTTATTATAGTCATTAATCCATTTGTTTGGACGGCCCAATCAGAAGCAAGCATCCGGGAGTTACAAGTCAAGAGATTCATGGCATTTAACCCATGAAACTCCTCCCATCATGGCGATGAAAGGCGATTAAATGCCCATAATCTCCTCCGGCCAATCAGAAGCCAAGAAAAAGGAGTTACAAAATAAAGAATTTAATCTTGTAACTCCTCCCTTTATGTAGCTTTATGACAATTAAGGCTCATAAACCCTCCTAAATGGCTACCTAAAAGCCTATAATTAGAAGAGCGCTCTAAGAAGAAAGGGAGACGGAAAAAATAGAAAGCACAGACAACAGCACAAGAGACTGCAGAAAATCCTCATAAATCTAAGAGAGAAAACTCTGCGGAAGTTCTACACCGACCACCGCTACAAGGTGACAAAAGTCCCTTAGGGGGTACCCCCCCCCCCAAGGTCCTTGTCTTCTCCTTCTGCCTCCAATGGCTTAGACATGGCTTTTCAGCCCGTCTACTTAGCTTTTTATTGGACATAGGACCTCCTTTTGGTCCTTGTCCTCTAAAAGCCTGAGGTTATAGCCAAGCCAAGCGAATCAATAGCATCCTCTGTTCTCATCTGCATGGATGATGGCCAAGTCCACATACGGCTTGCGACCGTCAATCTGAACGGGTCCCCCCACAATCTCCTGAGAAGTTAGATCCTCATTTTCTTGCTTTTCATTGTAGTTTGTATTTTTTTTAAAAGAGACAAAAAAATCACAACTCTTGTCTTTCATTATTGATAAGGATTGTAAATCGGCTATAAACGCCAAAATCGGCTATAAACGCCAAAAATCGGCTATAAATGCCAAAAAAATCGCCTTTCACGGTAAATCAAGAAAATGTCTCTTTTCTTAAATATATGTGCAATGGAAAACTTGAAAGAAGTTGATTTCCTTTTTACTTGCGAAGGTCGATCTCCGGATCACCACTTGTAATTCCAAGTAAAAATAGAAAATCTGGCACACCCACACAAAAAAATGTTGATGCACGCCTTTGCCCCCCGGTCACGAAAGGGTCGGACCCAACGGACTCCCACGTCTGCCGACCTCGGTAGAACCAGGCAGAAGCACGGTCCATCAAGCTGGCACACCCGGTGGGACTCGTTCATTTGAGAACACGATGCTAGAAATGAAATATTTGCATATCATATCTTTTGCTCTATGCTTATATTTCTTTTCTCGATTCCTTGGCTACTTTCTAATTGGTGGCCTATGTTGGATTCCGCATCTAAAAAAAATGAGATGAGATTTTTTAGGAATTTCTAATTCTTTGAAGAAGAAGAAGAGGAGAAGCACACAGCACCCTTTGTCAAAAATCTCCAGAAAGATAAAGGCAAGGCTCCTCAACAATCACCGGAAGAAAACAAACCATCCGGTAAATCCGAAGAGAGCATTCAAACTCCTTTCATCATCTCCCTCAAACCTTCAAAGCCTTTGGTCATCACAACTAAAGTGAAGAAGACAAAGCAAAAGTCTGGGGGCAAATTTGTTGTCTATTTCGTGTCTATCATGCAAGACACGAATTTGGATTCAGAGCCAGAAGACGACACATCGTCAAGCCAAGCTGACGCTCAGCAAGTTCAGCCTACTCTCATTCCAATGGAGACAACTTCTGACATAGAAGATCCTACGTCAGCTTCCTTCGTTGTTCCAGCAACTTCAGCAAAGGAAAAGCCGATCTTCTTCCATAGATCGGATGCTTCTTTATCAAACTCCCTGCTTGAACCTTTCCAAAATGAAGGTATGCCTCAACTATCCTTATATAGTTCTGTGGCACAAGCTATTATGAAGAAAATGGGCTATGACGCTCAAAACCCAGTCGGTTTGGGAGAAGGCCACGGTATTCTCACGCCATTGGGGCCCGTCTTGACCAAAAGCCAGCTGGAAGATTGGAGACTCTACGGCTATGTAGAAAAGTCTTCACACGGGCTAGGGTACGATCCCGACACTCCTTTGAGACAGTTGACACAAAGGCTTAAAAGTCAATTTACTGACCAAGCCTCAACATCTCAAGTCCATGAAGACATCGATCTCCCTGGATATCTTTTCGATGAATCACCTGACAAAGATTCAGGAAGCTCATCCAATTGGTACGATTTCTCAGACAATGAAGAGGAGTTGTCCGATGGCACAGACAAGTGGTCTTCTGACCCAGAAGAACCCTCATCTCCAAAAGAAGTAGCCTACTTCGACCCGGTTTCAACAGGCGATTGGGATCATCTCATAGCAAGCCTTGGGAGAATTGCCGATCAAGAAGACCCGTGGAAAGGAACAAAACCTTGGTCTGGAAATGCCCTTGAAACCCAGAAGGTTTCGTTGAGCTGGAAGCCTCCGAAAATATTGTGGAGGAACCACCTTCGAACCTTCCAACAGAAAATCCTGTTCAAAAGATAGACTTGGGAACACCAGATAACCCACGTCATGTATTCATAAGCAAGAATATAAAGGATGATGAGTTACCCAAGTATATCGCCTTTCTTCGTGAGTTCATTGATTGCTTTGCATGGTCTTACGCTGAAATGCCTGGCTTAGACCCCAAAATAGCAGTCCACAAACTCAATCTTCAAGAAGACATCAAGCCTGTCAAGCAGGCCCAAAGAAGATTCCGTCCAGATGTGATGGATAAAATTGAACAAGAAGTTCAAAAACTCAAAAGCGTCAGCTTCATCCGTGAGGAACAACATCTTGAATGGTTGGCCAACATTGTCCCCGTGAGAAAGTAAAACGGGCAGATCAGGGTCTGTATTGACTATAGAGACCTGAATGGCGCATGCCCTAAAGATGAATTTCCGCTCCCCATACCAGAGGTAATGATTGATAATACCTGTGGATTCGAGCGAATGACATTCATGGATGGTTTCTATGGCTACAATCAGATCAAAATACATCCTGAAGATGATAAACATACATCATTTCGGACCCCATTTGGCGTATATTGCACATTGTCATGCCATTGGGTCTGAAAAGTGCTGGTGCCACACATCAGAGGGCTATGATGAAAATTTTCCAAGATATGCAGCACAACACGGTCAAATGTTAGGTTGATGACCTCGCCGTCAAAAGCAAAAGAAAAGAAGAATGTTAGGTTGAAGACCTTCGAGAAGTCTTCCTCCGACTTCGCAAAAAACAAACTGCAGATGAATCCTCTGAAGTGCTTCTTCGGCATCTCGTCGGGTAAGTTCCTCGGATTCCTAGTTCGGAAATCTGGAATAGAGCTTGACCACATAAAAGTCAAAGCCATTCTAGAAATGCCCTCTCTAAGAACCTTGAGAGAACTCAAAGGGCTTCATGGGAGATTGGCCTACATCAGACGGTTCATCTCCAATCTTTCGGGGAAATGCCGTCCATTCTCCCGATTGATGAAAAAAGGTGTAAACTTGTCTGGGATGCTGACTGTGAAGCTGCGTTCCAAGATATCAAGTCATACCTGACCAAACCTCCAATATTAGCTGCTCCTACCACTGGAAAACCATTCATCTTGTACACAAGAGCCATTGATCACTCTCTGGGCGCTTTGCTTGGACAAGAAAATGACGAAAGAAAAGAAGCTGCTCTATACTACCTCAGCTGCATGCTAGTAGGTGCAGAGCATCGCTACTCTCCAGTCGAAAAAGAATGTCTTGCAGTGATGTTCGCCGTACAAAAGCTATGTCACTACTTGCTTTCCAACACAGTCTACCTGGTCTCAAGGATCAACCTCTTGAAGGTCCTCGTCACAAAAGCAGGTTCTCTCAATGCCCGACTTGCAAAATGGTCCATCCTTCTGTCACAATTTGATATCAGGTATGAAGCACAAAAGGCAATCAAAGGGCAAGCTCTACCAGACTTTCTTGCAGAGCATCCATTGCCTAAAGATTCTCCACTCAGAGATGATCTCCCTGACGAACTAGTCTACAATGTGGAGACTTTCTCACAAAATGCTTTCTGGGACATGTACTTTGACGGTGCAACCAGGACAAATGAAAAAAGACAGTTGATCTCAGGAGTTGGCATCCTCTTTGTTAGCCCCAACAAATACATGATTCCACACGCTTTCTCGCTACTAGAACCATGCACAAACAATGCAGCTGAATATCAAGCTCTGATCCTAGGATTGGAACTCGTCATCGAATCCGGTCTCACCATGCTGGAAATCTTTGGAGACTCTCAACTGATCGTCAACCAGATGAATCAGAAATTTGAAGTCAGGAAGCCCGATTTGCTGCCTTACTACAACAAGGCACAATTGCTTCTGCAAAAGTTTGATATCTGTCACATCACCCACATTCGTTGAGGTGAAAACATACGTGCAGATGCCCTGGCTAGACTTGCTGCATCTATGGCAATCCAGGAAGGGGAAAACATGCAAATCACAGTCTGCGAAAGAAGAATCCTTCCTCCTCTTAACACACACCAAGTAGTTGCTGAATGCCACCGAGTGTTGGAAGTCGGATTTCAATCCTTCAACCTTCAATCGGCGACTGAAGGGATCCGTTCATTGATTACACTATGTTCGGAATCCTACCTGAAGATCCAAAAGAACGGGTAAGCATCCAAAGGCGAACCCGCAACTTTCATTTGGATATTCCTTCAAAAATCCTTTACAGGAAATGCTTCAATGAGGTACTTCTACGTTGCTTGTCACAACAAGAGGCCGAAGAAGCACTCAAAGAAGTTCATGCTGGTCTTTATGGAGCTCATCAGGCTGGTCCAAAGCTCTACGATCAGATAAAAAGGTTAGGTTATTACTGGCCTACCATGGTAGCTGACACAATGTAATTTGCAAAGCGCTGCCAATAATGCCAAGTTCACGGAGATTATGTTCACATGCCTCCAGAATGGCTAGATCCTACAGCGATCTCATTGCCTTTCGAAGCCTGGGGTATGGACATCATAGGTCCTATTTCTCCCCCTTCAAGCAAAGGTCATCGCTTCATCTTCGCCACTACGGATTATTTCTCCAAGTGGTCAGAAGCATTTGCGCTTAACGAAATGAAGACCTCATCAGTCTTTCAGTTCCTGCGCACCAACATTGTTTGTCATTTCGGCATACCTAAAAAATTTGTCCATGATAATGGACCACAATTCTAGGATCATCGATTCTACAGGTTCTGCGACAAATACAAAATCCAAAGCTATCCTTCGACTCCATACAATCTGGCAGCAAACGGATTAGCAGAAGCTTTTAACAAGACACTCTGTAAAATCCTCAAGAAAATGGTCTCTAGTAACAAAAGAGACTGGAGTGATAAACTGTCTGAAGCTTTGTGGGCCTATCGAACCACCGTTCGAGGACCAACCCATAGCACACCATTCTCTTTGGTCTATGGATACGAAGCTGTCGTACCCTTGGAAGTACAAATTCCTTCCTTGAGGGTATCCTTGCAAAATGACATGACTCAAGAAAGCAATGTCAAATTGCGAATCCATGAGCTGGACAATCTCGATGAGAGACAGCTCGAAGCTTGGCAAAGCATTGACTTTACCAAGCATGCATGGCAGGATCTTTCAACAAAAAGGTCAGGCAACGCGCCTACAAAAAGGATAACTTGGTTCTTGCGGTAAAAGGACCAATGGTCTTCGCTCACAAGTCCAAAGGCAAATTTGAGCCAAAAGGGAAGGAACCCTACGTCATTGACAAGGTTTTCTCCAACGGTGCATACGCACTCCTAAACATGGAAGGGGACAGATGTATGCAGCCCATCAACGGCAAGTTCTTAAAGCGGTACTACCCTTGAAGACTTACCCAACTAGGTAAGAGCAATGCCTATACGGCTAAAACCGGTTTCCAGGTATTCGCTCGCTAAACCCACTTTTTTTAGAATTTTCATATCAGATGTTTGAAATTTCTAGAAATTCAAACAATGCTTACTTTCATCGTTTCATTGTTTAAAAATCCCATCTTTAGGAACCTCTCCCTAACTTGACCAAAGTATCAATCCTTGAACCCAAAATTCATCGTTTGAAATAAAATCTGGATTCAGGGATTTCCACCCTAGTCTACTCTGCCTTTTACTGCCAAAATGGTTTTAGGTCAAAACTTATGACCCTCGTGTCTTTAAACAAAAAAAAGATGGTTTTTTAAAAACTGCGGGGAAGCGACGCTTAGTCGATACTAGCACAAATCGGAAGAATGCGAACCACGTTCTACATTTCCAAAATCACAGGGAAGCGACATTTCGTCGATACTTGCAAAATCAAACGAAAAAAATCGTGGAGACGCAACATTTCAGTTGATATCCACAACCCAAATTTCAAAGGTTTGAAAAAACCTAAAAACCGTGGAGACACAACATTTCAGTTGATATCCACAACCCAAATTTCAAAGGTTCGAAAAAACCTAAAAACCGTGGAGACGCAACATTTTAGTTGATATCCATAACCCAAAGGTTCGAGAATACCGCAAATTTAAAAAATCGTGGGGAAACGACATTAAGTCAGTACCCGCAAAATCAAAATTTTTGAAAAGCAAGGAAGCGACATTCTATCGATACTTGCACCATAATCCGCGAGGATGCGACATTCCATCGATACTCGCAACCGAATGAGCAAAGATGCGATATTCCATCGATACTTGCAAGACCATTCAGCAGGGAGGCGACTTTTAGTCGATACTTGCATTTTTTGAAAACCAAAACCGGTTATAAATGCCACAAACCGGCTATCAATGCCACCAAAATAGGCTATAAATGCCACAAACCGGCTATCAATGCCACAAAACAAACCGGCTATCAATGCCACAAAAAAAAACGGCTATCAATGCCATAAACCAAAACTTGACTTAAAAAAAAAAACTCGGCTATCAATGCCACAAAAAACCGGCTCTCATGCGAGAAACAAAATCTGGCTCCCATGCCAAAATAATCATTTGACAAAAGATTTTCACAAAATGACAAACTTTTGATCAAATCCTATTTAGCAATTGCTTTCATCACAAAAAGATTTAAGTGAACGTAGGGAAAACAAAAAGAAGAGTACCAAAAAAATACATGTGGTACCAAAAAAAAAGTGTTTACAAAGCACTGCAAAAAAAACAGATAGAGTACCAAAAAACACATGTGGTACCAAAAAAAAAGGATAGTTTCTGCTACAAAAAATCAGGAGCTCAACCAAAAATGGTCTCCAACCAAAATTTGAGCTCCTCAAGCAAACTTTTGGCCTCAGTCGTCAGAGTTTCCAGGGCACGCTTCTTCAGGTTCTTGCCATGAGATGCTGGGGTAGGCTGTAACCCTTCTTTCACACCGGGAAGCTTATCCCGAGCAGTTTGCCATTGTTTGTCCTCTTGAAACTTCCTTTCAAGAACTCGATCAGCATCTGCAACCCGGCGAATCAGAGCACTCTCCCTATCGCGAGCCTCTGTTATAGCAGCCCACTTGGTAGCGACTTGTGCCTTCAAATGCTCAAGACGTCTCCTGGCCTCATCGACCTCCCTATCAAGGATGTTAAGGTCATGTGGTAGCCCAATGATGGCTAGCTCTTCTAAGTTCTTTTCTCGGACTAGCTACTTCCTGCTTTCTGTAGCCTCATTCAGGTCAGACTTAGCCTTATCAGCTGGGTCCAGGAACATCTCCTTGAAGAACTGGTCGTCAGCAAAACCAATGGTCTCAAACCACTTGTCACCCAGTGCAATGATCCTATCAACGATCGCCCTGGCACCTGTGACATCCAGACCAGCCTCTTCGGCATCACCAAGAATCTCCTGCACATGCTGGATCATGCCAAATCCGGCATCCAAGTGTCCAGCAAGGTGAGTCTCAATCTAAGAGTCTTCGCAAAAAGAAGAGATGGCCCAGCTGAAGATTCGCCCCGCTCCGTCAGTCGGCTGCTCATGTCGTGCCCCGTTGAAAGAGTAACAAAAGAACTCTTTCCAGTTGGAGCTGCTGGGGAAGGAATCTCAGCACGAGGTACCTCCTCCACCGTGTCAGAATTGGTTGCAAGAGTCTCTACCTCCGGATCAACCTCTGGCATCCCTTGCTCTGGTTCTGAAGGAAGTAATGGACTCTCCTTTGTCGCTTCAAAACCTGCCAAAGAAACACAAAAAGGTATGAAGATCCTGTTTAAAAAATCATTATCAGGGTTATTACTATAAAATACCTTCTTCGACGACTGGCGGAACACTATCTTCCTCCATGAACTCATCGGAAGCATCGTGAACATTTACGTCCATCGATGGTTCAAAGTCATCGGAATCCTGTGGCAAGTCAGCTGAGAAGAAAAATGTTAGCAAACCAAGTCACAGACAAAAGAAAAGAAAGCAAAAGAAGTCATACCAGTTGGAGATTCTGGAACCACTCCAGAGTCCCTCGGTTCTTCTTCTGGTGCCGCAACCGGATCCGTCACCGGCTCATCGGCAGGAACCTCTGGCATCGCCAAGTCTTCATCCTCTGCTAAAAAAAAAAAGGGCAGCAGGGGGGGAAAGCAAATCAAAACATGGGAAAATCCCATGAAAAGAAATGGAAAAAGAAAGAGGAAGAATCATACCTTCACCGACAGTCTCTTCTTCTCGGCTTATCTTTTCTGGAGGCTCGCCAGCATCCTCTGGCACCTCCTCGTTGATAGTAAGAGGAACTTCCAAATCAGGAGAACCTTCGTGTTGCCTCTTGCTGTGATGATGACTCCTCTTCCTCTTACTTTTGCGGGCTCGCTTCTTAGAGGAACCTGCCCCACTGTCAGAGTCACGTTTCCCACTTGACTTCTCACTGGATGGTCTAGTCTTGCCAGTAGACTCCACGGAAGCTCGTCTCTATGCCGCTTGCATCCAAGCATCAAGCTCAGCTTCCTCCTGTTCTAGCTGCTCTAAAGCTTCATCATGTATTTCTCGAACAGCTTCAGAACCAATGACGCCCCCGGTTACTGAGAAAGCCTATTTTGTGCTTCTCTCCAGAAAGAAAAGTCCAAACTTCCTCTCGTCGGACGCCATCCGACTTTCCAAGGCCTTTTCCAGACGATAGCTTCACATCAAGCTCCTTTTTGGAAAGCCTCCGATATGCCAAAAAGCTCTCCGCGAACCACTTCGCGAAGCTGGCAGTTCAGGAAGTTGACAACACAGGATAATAAATCATGGAAGTAGTGTATTCAGCACTATAGAAAGCCCATGCGTTTCTCCCGTCCTATAAATCTCCAAAGCGCTTCACCATGCTTGAAGGCGCTCCAACAACGCCTTGAGAAAAGCCCAATTGCAGAGCAAAGTGAGAAGGTACATACGGCTGGATGACGATGAAAAGATGTCCGTGGTACACCATCGTGCCGACACGTATGCTGAAAAGTCACTCCTTCTCTACATTCGTCAAGGAGTAATGCCTTCCCGACCCTGCCCTTGTAGAGTCTCAGGAGACACCAAAGTCAAAAGCCTTCTTCCGTAACTCCGATGAAAGCTTCACTGAAGACTTCCCCATCTCGACGTCCCTGAACCGTCGGATCCTCATGCGGGCAAACAAAAGTGATTCGGACACGGCTTTGCCCTTAGCCAGTCGAATCATGAGAGGATCATCATCCTGTGTAGCACCCAGCCGGTGGAAGGCAGGACAGTGGAATACATACCACGAATAGAAAATGTGGGCTGAAAATACCCTATTCATAGGGAACCCAAGCCGAACCAAAAAAGCAGCAGCCTGCAGTTCGGTACACAAGTAGGAGTAAAGGGCTGACACCAAAGCAAGCCGCTCTCCAAACGCCATCTGATAAGCCAGAAAAATACAATGCGGTCTGTTGTGCGTTCCATCTCCTCAAGTAAAAATGGCCTCACCTAACCAATAAGTGAGGTAAACAGTGAGATCTCTCCGCAGTGAAATGTCAGGACATATGGCGTTTGTACTCGCAAAGAAATCTCTCAACTCTTCTTGCATAGCCGAAATCTTCTTCGAACCCGGATCCTTAGCCCTGTCTTCTTGGGTCATGCTATCAGAAGGCTCCCCACTTTCAAAGAAGTTGGGAGAAGAAGAGCTAAAACCCTTCCAACTGCTGGATCTTACTTTTGAGCCCTCCTTCTCCTTCAAAAAAATCATAGAAGGCGAGGAGCTGAAAGTACAAAAGCCTGCACTCCTCAGACTGCTCCTCAAAGACGTTGTCGATCGGCATAAACTCCTCATAGAGTCTGCCAAGGATGGGCAATCCAGTAATGGCGCTCAGCTCCTTCAAACAAAAACCAATCTCACCATTCGTGACAACGAACGTATTGGTTTGTGGAAGGAATGACTCCAACATAGCCATGAAGGCCTCGTCGGAAAAGATCACGGTCTCCCTAAAGGCGCGGACCGCATCAAAAATCCCGGCTTCCTTCAAAACGGCGCCACCAATCAGTAGGACGCGATCAGTCCATGACTTCCACTCGGAGTCAGCACTGAAACAGCCACGAAGTCGAAAAGGCTTCAACCAATTGTTTCTGTCACAGCTGAAAATGCCGAGGCCCACCGGTCCCAAATTGACTGACGGATAATCAGAGCCCTGGTAGCCGCTGGCCGGCATCAAAATGTCCATGTCAGCAGGTGATTTCTCCGCATATCCAGGAGAACCGCCAACAAAAACCCCGGTCTTGATTACATTTGTCCTCTTCACCCAGCTTGGAGGATCTTCCCTCTTAGAGCACGTGGGAGCAAGGCTCATAATCGAGATGGTGCGATCAAACGTCGACCGGGTAACAATAGTTCTCTCCTCACCATCAGCTGTGTAAGAGAACTGAAAACATCTCCTCTGGTATGTCACGTCATCAGGGACTACATCACCAAAGAAGAAGATAGGCCTGGGCAAAACCCTCTGACCGTCTATTAACCGTGGACGACTGCTTACCATGATCTTATAAAATTCCTCTCCTTTTAGAGCGATTAGTCGTTGTCTCATCTCATCCTTGTTAAGAGAGTCACACACTTCCAGGTTTCTCTCAACATACTGGACCTTCTCCCAAGCCTGCTGAACGGCCGAATTAGAAGATCTAGCAGATCGACGAGGTACGCTTGTAGCAGGCTCTTTACCCTTGTTCGTTCTGGAGGAACCACCTACAAAAGGTTGGAAAAGAAAAGATCAATCATCAAAATGACAGGATTTCGCTAAAAAAAAAACTGGTGAAATTTTGGCATGATTCCGGAGCAATTCCGAAGAAAAGGAAGTACTCCGAAAAGAAATAGAAAGCTTAACATTGCTGCGAGCTCCGAAACTCTAAACTTTCGAAATCTCAAAGTCTCCGCAAAACCAAGAAGGGCTCAACATCGCTGCGAGCTCCAAATTCCCAAATTTGTAAAAAAAACTTTCAGGTATGCTATCACATCATGCTACAAATTCAATTTACAAAAAAATGCATGCATGAACATCTTGGTTTGCTAAAAAAATGCATTATCATGATGAGCAAAAAAAAAAAAAGAAACCTTCTCAAAAAAAAAAGGGGGAGAAAGAAAAAAAGAAAAAAAAAAATAAAAAAGAAGGACTGGCCCACAGGCCACGTAGCCGTACGGATCTGTCCGTACGGCAAAAAAAAAAAAAACATGCAAAAAAAAAAAAGAAACCACAAGAAAAAAAAAACGTTGTAAAAAAAAGAGAAGAAAACACGTGAAAAAAGGAAAAAAAAGAAAAGAAAGAACTTTTTTATCATCCTATTTCCTACAATGGAGTTTTCTTGAGAAAGGAACTTACTTGAAGCCATTGGTGGAGAAGAAGTAGAAAAGCTTGAAGATCCTTAAAGAAGAAGAACTCTTGGTCTTGGAGCACTCTTAAGATTATTGCAAAAGAAAGCAATAAGAGCAAGAGATCCAACGTCCTCCTTGCTTTTATAGAAGAGAGCAAACCAAAGAAGGAAAGAAGAAAGAGGTAAGTGTTACTAATTAGTAACCTTACCAAAAGAAAGAAATTAGAAAGATTCTTTCCCAAAAGGAAGATATCTTAAGGGATTCTCTCCCAAAAAGAAATCAATGAGAGATTTTCTCCCAAAAAGGTTGGGGATTTGAGATATTCTCTCCCAAAGAAAGATATCTTGAGATATTCTCACCCAAATAAAGGAAACATGAGAGATTCTCTCCAAATAAAGATATTCTTAGATATTCTCTATCCAAAGGAGATATTTTTAGATATTCTTTACAAAAATAACACCATATGAGATCTAAGCCATTTTAAAAACTTAAGGTCCCATGGGTTAGCCCATATGAGCCAGGTTTGACCACCTAGGCACTAAAAAAAAATGGCTCCATGCCTCTTTTGAGTTGATTGGACCATACAAAAAGAATTCCAAGCCCCATAAGCTTCCAAAATCAAACCATCAGCCTCATATACCAAATTGAGCCAAAATCTTGAAATTGACATTCCACAAAAATCCAAACCAAATCCTGGTCCCCTAACTTGCCACATACAGCTTGTTAGGTCACAAGACTAAAACCAAAAACCAAAACCTGATCCCCTAACTTGCCACATATAGCCTGTTAGGTCACAAGATCAAAACCAAAATCGACCCCCCAACATTCCACATACAACTTGTTGGGTCACACGGTCAAAATCAAACCCGAGCCCCTAACCTGCCACATACAGCTTGTTAGGTCACAAGGTCAAAAATCAATCCACATCCCTGATGTCATCTTCAAAACTTTGCCTCGAGATGGCACGTGTTCCATTTCACTGCCATAAAAATTCCCCTAGAAGCTCAAAGGCTACAATACCAAAAGAAAGACTGCTCAAAGACTCTTGGTCAAGTCACAAGCTCTCCTTCAAAAATCTATTCGAGGCACATCGACTACAAAAGTTAAGCAGCTCGTCACTGCACCTCGAGGGGGCATTTGTTGACACCAAAAATGTCACTTTGCCTCTTCAAGATCCAAAAAGCTCCATGAAGTCGCAGCCTGCCATAAATAGGCAATGCTACTTCCAAAAAATCAAATCTTGTCAGAATCAAACAAAAACTGCAAGATCCTTCAAGACAGTCAAAAGAGGAGTACACAAAAAGTTTCGGGTCATTTCAAAATCATTTGGCCTAACTTCGCTTCTCTGATAGCTAAAAAGGAGCTCCCGGCGGCGAAAGCATCGGAGACACCAAATCTTCGATCAGAGCCTGTGGATGGTCTCAAAATACATCCAAAAGGCTCCTCATCAAGTTTCAGGACATTTCGACAACATTTGACCAGACTTTGACGCTCGGAAGCCGAATCAGGCCTCTCGGCGGTGAAGCTCCCCGGGACCATGGTTTCCAAGATAGAGCCTATGGATAATCTCAAAATGACTCCAATAGGTTCCCCTGTCAAATTTCAGGTCAATCGGACATCGGTTGACACACATCAAAGCGCGACATCTTCATCGCGACAAAAATAAGTCTACTGGCGATAGGACCCCAAACGACTTCAAAACTCAAAAAAAGCCTATGGGTGGTCTTATTTATTGCTCAGGAGGCTTCACCCCAAATTTTAGGTCATTCCGACATCGTTTGACCCAGTTTCAGCTTCTGATGGAAAATCGGCAGCTCCACGCGACAAAGTCTTCGGCTTTCCCAGAAAATTGGAAACGTTGCACTCCAAAATGCAAGGATTCTCGTTAAGTTTTCTACAAGGAAATCAGGCCAATAAATGATAAAAGAGTCAAGAAAAAAATACAGAATAAAAAAAGAATAAAAAAACATAAAAAACGGCTGCAAAACGGGACAAAAGGGGGAAAAGCCCCCCCAGGGTCGCCGGCGACCATGGAGCCCGGAATCGCTGGGGTTCTCCCCGGAAAGCCCGTTTTTCATCGTTTTTTCACGATTCGAATCTTCTGACTCCTGGGATTTTCCAAAATTCATACTTTTGAGGCACCAAATCCTTTGACATCCGTCAAAATCATGGATCAATCATCAAGAGTATCAAAATCAACATTGATCGCCAACCGGTCAACCAAAAAAGTGTGCTTTATACCCGACCGATCGAGAAATTGACATGACAGATGGCACCGACCCATTGTTGGCAACCAATACCTAAAGTTACATGGTCATCCGATGTCGATCTACATGAAGATACATTGGTGATCATCGCAAGAAGAATCCCAAAAGACGCGGCACAGCCCGCGACTCTTCAACTGCTCGGCGACCACTTAACACAATTAATTGACTAGCTTTATTGTAGTTATTAATTCATTTCTTTGGACGGCCCAATCAAAAGCAAGCAAATGGGAGTTACAAGTCAAGAGATTCATGGCATTTAAACCATGAAACTCCTCCATCATGGTGATTAAAGGCGATTAAATGCCCTCAATCTCCTCCGGTCAATCAGAAGCCAAGAAAAAGGAGTTACAAAATAATGAATTCAATCTTGTAACTCCTCCCTTTATGTAGCGTTATGACAATTAAGGCTCATAAATCCTCCTAAATGGTTACCTGAAGCCTATAAATAGGAGAGCATTCCAAAGAATTCCGGATCAGAAAAATTCAAACAACTCCCAGAGATTAGAATCAGATCAGCTTCCAAGCACAGAAAATCCAGAGAAAGAAAGAGAGAGAACTCTGCGAAAGTTCTGCACCGGCCACTACTACAAGGTGACAAAAGTCCCTTGGGGGGTACCCCCCCCCCAAGGTCCTTGCCTTCTCCTTCTACCTCTAATGGCTGAGACGTGGCTTTTCAGCCCGTTTTACTTATCTTTTTTATTGGACATAGGACCTCCTTTTGGTCTTTGTCCTCTAAAAACCTGAGGTTATAGCCAAGCCAAGCGAATCAAGAGCATCATCTATTCTCATCTGCATGGATGATGGCGAAGTCCACATATGGCTTGCGACCGTCAATCTGAACGAGTCCCCCACAATCTCTTGAGAAGTTAGATCCTCCTTTTCTTGCTTTTCATTGTAGTTTGTATTTTTCTAAAAGAGACAAAAATCACAACTCTTGTCTTTCATTATTGATAAGAATTATAAATCGGCTATAAACGCCAAAATCGGCTATAAACGCCAAAAATCGGCTATAAATGCCAAAATCGGCTATAAACGCCAAAAATCGGCTATAAATGCCAAAAAAATCGCCTTTCACGGCAAATCAAGAAAATGTCTCTTTTCTTAAAAATATGTGCAATGGAAAACTTGAAAGAAGTTGATTTCCTTTTTACTTGTGAAGGTCGATCTCTGGATTGCTACTTGAAATTCCAAGTAAAATAGAAAATCTGGCACACCCACACAAAAAAAAATGTTGATGCCCGCTTTTACCCCCCGTCGCGAAAAGGTCGTACCCCACGGATTCCCACGCCCGCCGACCTCGGTAGCACCAAGCAGAATGCGCGGTCCATCATACAAGTGGGGGGCTAGGCTTTCTTACGTGGAAAATATTCAATAACAAAAGAGAGACCACTACCTTTCATCAAATCAAGTCAAATCAAACAAGCAAACGGAACTTCAAATGTCAAAGCAGTCCTCTTCTAGCTTATACAATCAAAGCCACCTGGACTCGACACTTCAAACAAACTTCAGAATAAACGGAACATCAAAAGGAATCCTAAGTCCATCATCTAAGTTCTCCATGTGATCCCAAACAAAGCAAAGTAAACGAAAACTAAAGAACATGACCATTGCATGTGGACAAGTACCAGAGGGTACAATTCGAAATCAGAAGCTATAAACAATCCAAACCTAAGTACAATGTCATTCCTGAAGCATCGTACATCCCTACTGTCAACGAAAGGAATTAGGATTCGTGATAACTAGACGAATCATCTTCGTGTATATATAAAAAGAAAGGTATCTCGTTGCCCTACGTCGTTCACGATTGAACTAGGTTGAATCCCGATATGACCGAAATAACCGTGAGAAAACGTCGGCTCAAAACATTCTCACATATAGTCAAATGAATCCTTAAAGGGGTAGCCAAAGTCCACCCAAATTAGGTCTAGGAAATCCCTTTCCAAAGGGATTCAAACTGAAAATAAACAGCACCGGTGGTTAACCGACCAATTCGGTTAACCGCGGAGGAGACCGCCTGTGCAAAAGCCCGAAAAGGGTGCTCTCTGGAAATGTGACCGCCAGGTCACCGAACTACAGGTCGGTTAACTGCGAGCTGACCGTGAGCTAACCATGGATCAAAGGTTAAAGACAGAACCTCCACAGTTACCTTGTGGTTAGCCGCACAGTGCCCTCACGGCTAGCCGCTACCCATTCACGGCTAACTGTGAAGCTACATAATTCTCCATCAAAATTCTCTTTCGGTTCAGATTAAGGGACAAACACCTCCCTTTCACATCCATACCTGTAGACAAATAGAAAGATGGCCTAGCCCGCTCCAATGCCATAAACATCCTCCAATTACAAGTTCATACATAAGCCCATCTAATCCTACAATCCAACCATCCATTTCATTAAACATATAAACCTAATTATCATGTTTTCAAATCAACCTATCAATTAAGCAAGAGGTCATCTAAACCATCATTAAGTCATACAATTAAGAAAGACAAGCATATCCAAGCCTAATTATACATATTCACTTGCCTTGATGAAGAGCTTAGACAAAACCTAAGAGAAATTAGGGAAAATCCTCTTTTGAGCTCAAATGTGTAAAACAACCTCTCAACCCAAAACCAATCTACAAAATGGATTCAATTGGGTTGGGTGAGCTCATCTATTCCATTTCTAAGCAAAGGAGGAAGAAAAGCCTAAGTTTAAAAGCTTTGGGATCCTACCTTGAAGTGGATTGTGAATGGAACGCTCCAAGAGAGAGATGGGTGAGATTAAGAGAGCTTGAGGAAGAAGAACGAAATGTCCACCAGCGATGTCAGAGCTCCGGTGGCAGGAAAAGGTGAGGAGGCAATGAGGGGGATGGGTGAATGAGGGAATGAAAGAAAGAGAGAATGAAGAGATGAGGCATGGGTTTTATTTGGTTAGGCTTAATGAGAAATTTCAGTTTAGTCCTTTGTCCACTAATGATGATATTTGGGCCCCTTTGACGTGTCGAATTGAAATGGGACAAAAGACTAATGTTCGCAAAATGCTAAGACCTACCCGATGCACTCAAACTCACAAAAACTCATGATCTCATAAAAACCCCTGAAAACTTCCTGAAATTGCAAACCAACCCCCTACTCTACCCAAACGCACTCCGAATCATGCAAGATTTCGCATGTGTGATTCAAACGTCAAACCCGACTTGCTAAGACTCTAAACACACTTAATTAACTAACAAGCCATTAATTATAATCAATATAGGATTATGGGTCTGGGTGTTACAATATCTTTCGTTGAGGATATCAAATATATTTATAAGAGACATTTATAATGAATTAATGATTGTATATACTATTTATAGATGATCAATATCCCTTAAACTAAGGAATGGATGACCTGCCTTGCTATAATGATCGAGATTGCATCTATGTAGTTGTACATGGCCCCTCAAACTTGGTGGTGCAAATGAAAAATTAAGTTTGAACCTGAGCAATAGAAACTGGGAAGATGATAATCCTTTTATTATATTATCCGTCAATTGTTCTTTAGTTGTGAAAGTGTCTAAAAATTACGGACTTAGTTATAGAGGGTTAGGATCTCCTTGAGACTCCTTAATGAAGATAAGAGGCCTTGAACTTGAAAGGGAAGAAGACAAGAAGACAATCGTCAGAGACCCTGGCTGTAGTCAGCGCAAGGTCCTCCGATGCCTAAGTCAGTTCAACAACTCAACAGTAGGATAAAGGAAGAAGAGAGGCAAAGTAAGGGTGCAAAGGATTGTGTTACGTACCTGAGTCTGAAGAGGGCTTCCCTAATCAAATTCAATTTACAAATATCATACATAGAAAGTAAATTGTCAAGCATTAGATGCTAGGAACCATTGACAAGAGTTTGACCAATTCCAACCCAACTTGGTCAAAACCAATCAAACTTTGTCTAAGCCAAAACTCATGTTGGCTTGACCAAGAAATCCTAGCCTTTTATTTTATGCATAAAAAATGCATGAATATCTTGATTTGCATAAAAAAATGCATTATCATAGTGAGCAAAAAAAAAGGGGGGGGGGGGGGGGGGGGGACTGGCCACAGGCCGTACGGATATGTCCGTACCCCTCCCAAAAAAAAAAAAGGGAAACACGTGAACAAAAAAAAAAGGGATGTGTAAAAAAAAATTACGTGAAACCGTACGGCCTAAAAGGAAAACGTGTGAAAAAAAAGAAAAAAAGGGGATGTGTAAAAAAAAAGAAAATTCGTGAAAAAAAAGAACAAAAAAAAAGAGAAGAACTTTTTTTTACCATCCTACTTCTACAATAGAGTTTTCTTGGAAAAGAAGACTTACTTAAGTCAATTGATGGAGAAGAAGAAGAAAAGCTTGAAGATTCTTAAAGAACTATTAGTCTTGAAGCACTCCTGGGATTTTTGCAAAAGAAAGCAATAAGAGCAAGAGACCCATCCTCCCTTTGCTTTTATAGATGAGAGCAAGCCAGGGGAGGAAACAAGGAGAAAAGAAAGGAGGTAAGTGCTACAAATTAGCAACCTTCCCAAAAGAAAGAAATTATAAATATTCTTTTCCAAAAGAAAGATACTTTGAGGGATTCTCTCCCAAAAGAAAGCAATTAGAGAGATTTTCTCCCAAAAGAGAGGATATTTAAAATATTCTCTCCCAAAATAAAGGGAACATGAGAAACTCTCTCCAAGTAAGGATATTTTTAGATATTCTCTATCCAAAGAAGATATTTTTAGATATTCTTTACAAAAATGACACTACATGAGATTTAAGCCATCTTAAAAGCTTAAGGTCTCAAGGGTTAGCCCACATGAGCCAGGTCTGACCACCTAGGCACTAAAAGAGGCTTTTAGTCAAAGAGAAATCCCTATTACCAAGAGCATACAAAAATGATTCCATGCCTCTTTTGACTTGATTGGACAATAAAAAAAATCCAAACCTCATGAGTTTCCAAAATCCAAACCATCCAACCTCATGAACCAAATTAAGCCAAAATCTTGAAATTGACATTTCACTAAAAAAACCAAATTCCGGTCCCCTAACTTGCCACATACAGCTTGTTAGGTCACAAGGCCAAAACCAAAAATCAAATTCCAGTCCCCCAACCTGCCGCATACAGCTTGTTAGGTCACAAGGCCAAAATCCAAAACCTGACTCCCCCCCCCCCCAACCTGCCACATACAGCTTGTTCGGACACAAGGTCAAAACAAAAAAAACCAAACCTGACCTCCTAACCTACCACATATAGCTTGTTAGGTCACAATGTCAAAAAGAAAACCCATAACCCATAACCCAAATCCAAATCCCTCATGTCATTTTCAAAATTTTGCCTTGAGATGGTACGTGATCCCTTTCACTACCATAAAGTTCCCCCAGAAACTCAAAAGGCTACTCTACCAAAAGAAAAGTGCTCAAGACTCTATTAGGATTTTGTATTGCAATTTGATGGATGCATCATTTATCTTATTCATTTATTTGAATCATCCACATGCATTGATTTTAGAAATCTTGAAATCTTGATTTATACATGCATTGTTTTAAATCTTGTAAACCTTATGATTTATGCATGTTTTGGTTTTAAACATTGGATGCATTTTTAGTTTGAAAAAGATTTTATAAATTAAGCTAGCCATTGGTTTTAAATGTTTCAAATTTCTTTTGGCTTTTTATGTTACATGATTTTTAAGCACTTGGATTGGTTTAAATCATGTTACCATGCTTGGTTTAATGGCTCAAAAATCTCCATGCAAGAACCCTTAGAATTATGATAAAAATGGGATTTTTGGTCACAGGCTGTCAGTCGACCGACAACAAGGTGTCGGCTGACCGACAGAGAACCCATGCCAACCGAGAGCCTCTGTCGGTTCCATTTCCAGAGAGTTACAAACTACAGATTTTAGTGCTGTCGGTTCCTTGTCAGTCGACCGACAAATGGCGGTCAACCGACAAGAGCATTTGGTCAGAAATCTTTTGAAAAATGTGACTGTTGCTTTCAGACTGTTGAGGTGTCGGTCTTCCTATCGGTCGACCGACAGGTAGCCGTTGGGCCAAATTTTCAATAAAAGCAAGCTCTTTCCTTTGGCAAAAGTTGATGATTTTTAAGCCCTTCTTGAGGAGTTTTGAGGCCAAAGAAAGGGGAAGAGCTAAGGAAGGCTAATGGGTCAGTAGGAAAAGCTAAAGCTTAGATTAATAAAGTTAAACCACCAAGTAAGCTTTGCCTTTATTAATCATATATTTTTATGCTTTGTCTAAATTATTGGTAAATGATTTTAAGCATATTAACTATGATGTGTTGAATCCTCTACTTCCTTTAATCTTTGATTTAAGTCATATGATTCTTCACTTAGATTCAAACCAAGTTTTGTTTTAAAACTTTATAAATCATGTTTTATGAAAATCTTTGATTTCCTTTTTAGCATGATTCTATTTGTTGGTTGAATCTTTCTTTGTTGTTTTCATTCATTTAAATCTTAGTTAAATTAGTTTTTGAAAACAACATTGGACATGCATCTCTTGATTAGGCTTAAAACATTTGAATACAACTTGTGATCTTTTGATTTTCATACCATTAACAAGTTTGTAGTTGTTCAAGTGATTTGCATATACTTCAATCATATCTTTGTGTGCATTAATCTTTAAAATGCTTTGAGCATATTTTGAATGAGCTTAATTTTGAACTTGATTGAAGTTTTCACACACATACACTTCATAAGCATTCATCTTTGTAAGTCTTAGTGTGTTTGTGTGAGTTGATTTACACTTTCATAACCGCCTATTTTAGAGGCAAATTAATTGAGCTTAAATTGTAATCTCTTAGAATGTTTTGTGAAGACACTTTCTTTGAGAGAAATCATTTGATTGTAAGGTTATTACTTAGCCATATAAAAGCATTGTGTAAAGGTTATTGCTTAGCCTAGAAAAGCATCTTGTATAGGTTGTTGTTTAGCCTTTCAAAACAACATTGTAAGGTTATTGCTTAGCCTTGGAAAGCATACATAGTGAAAATTCGGTGGGGTGTTGAGTCACAAGCCGGTAGTGGATGTGGGCATTGAGGCCAAACCACTATAAGTCTTTGTGTAGTGGTGAATGTTTTGTGGTGATTGTGTTTGTTTAGCTTCCGCATATTGTATGTTAATCATCACCTGTGACTAATTATTTTTAAGAAATTAAAATTGGACATAATTGGTCATTAAGTGTAGCTCACCCTATTCACCCCCCTCCCCTCTAGGGTTAGGATCCAGGACTATCAGACTCTTGGTCAAGTCAAAAGCTTTCATTCAAAAGTTCTCTTTGAGGCACATCAATTACAAAAGTTAAGTAACTCGTAACTGTACCTCGAGGGGGCATTTGTTGACACCAAAAATATTGGGTGCATGGTCGCCGGCGACCCTGGAAATCTGGGTCATCGGATTTCCACCAAAGGGCCGTTTTCGGTCCCTTTTTGCGTTTCGAGACTTCCGGCCCCTGTGGTTTTCTAAAATTCTGGCTTTTGAGGCACGAAATCCGTCGATCTTCGTCAACATAATGGGTCCGTCTTCGAGAGTATCAAATCAATATTGATCACCAACCGGTCGACCAAGAAAGTGTGCTTTCTACCCGATCTATCGGGAAATCGACAGAACAGATGGCACCGACCCGCTGCTAGCAATTAATATCTGAAATTGCATGGTCATCCGATGTCGATCTACATGAAGATCCATCGATGATCATCGCCAGAAGAATCCCAAAAGACGAGGCACGGCCCGCGACTCTTCAAATGCTCGGCGACCACTTAATGCGATTAATTGACTAGCTTTATTACAGTCATTAATCCATTTCTTTGGATGGCCCAATCAGAAGGAAGCATCCGGGAGTTACAAGTCAAGAGACTCATGACATTTAAAGCATGAAAATCCTCCCATCATGGCGATTAAAGACGATTAAATGCCCTCAGTCTCCTCCGGCCAATCCAAAGCCAAGAAAAAGGAGTTACAAATAAAGGAATTAAATCCTGTAACTCCTCCCATTATGCGGCTTAATGACAATAAAAGCCCATAGACCCTCCTAAATGGCTACCAAAATGCCTATAAATAGGAGAGCATTCCAAGAAGAAAAGACACACAACAGACTGCAGAAAATCCGGAAACTCAGACAGAAAAAGGCATCAGAAATCTAAGAGAAAGAAAGAGAGAAAACTCTGCGGAAGTTCTACACCGACCACCGCTACAAGGTGACAAAAGTCCCTTGGGGGGGGTACCCCCCCCAAGGTCCTTGCCTTCTCCTTCTGCCTCCAATGGCTTAGACGTGGCTTTTCAGCCCGTCTACTTAGTTTTTTATTGGACATAGGACCTCCTTTTGGTCTTTGTCCTCTAAAAACCTGAGGTTATAGCCAAGCCAAGCAAATCAATAGCATCCTCTGTTCTCATCTGCATGGATGATGGCGAAGTCCACATATGGCTTGCGACCGTCAATCTGAATGGGTCCCCCACAATCTCCTGAGATGTTAGATCCTCCTTTTCTTGCTTTTCATTGTAGTTTGTATTTTTCAAAAGAGACAAAATCACAACTCTTGTCTTTCATTATTGATAAGAATAATAAATTGGCTATAAACGCCAAAAATCGGCTATAAACGCCAAAATCGGCTATAAATGCCAAAAAATCGCCTTTCACGGCAAATCAAGAAAATGTCTCTTTTCTTAAATATATGTGCAATGGAAAACTTGAAAGAAGTTGATTTCCTTTTTACTTGCGAAGGTTGATCTCCGGATCACCACTTGCAATTCCAAGTAAAATAGAAAATCTGGCACACCCACACATAAGAAATGTTGATGCACGCCTCTGCCCCCCCCTTCAGTTACGAAAGGGTCGGACCCAAACGGACTCCCACATCCGCCGATCTCAGTAGAACCGAGCGAGCAGAATGTGCTGGTCCTTCAAGCTGGCACACCCGGTGGACCCGTTCATTTGAGAACACGATGCTATAAATGAAACATTTGCATATCATATCTATTGCTCTATGCTTATACTTCTTTTCTTGATTCCTTGGCTACTTTCTAATTGGTGGCCTATGTTGGATTCCGTATCTAAAAAAAATGAGATGAGATTTTTTGGAAATTTCTAATTCTTTGAATTTATTTCCACTCTTTCTCTTTTCAACAAAAAAAATCAAATTTTTCATTTTGGATTCAAAATTGAGAAACCTTGATCCTTTCCTATTGTTCATCGTGCTCGCAGAACCGTTGAGCCTGTTCGACTAAGGTTTTGGGCCATCGTTTCTCTTCGATGAGTTCATTAGAAAAAAAAAAATCAGATTTTTCATTTTGGATTCAAAATTGAGAAACCTTGATCCTTTCCTATCGTTCATCGTGCTTGCAGAAATGTTGAGCCTGTTCGACTAAGGTTTTGGGCCATCGTTTCTCTTCGATGAGTTCATTAGAAAATAAAAATAAAAAAAATAAAAAATCAGATTTTTCATTTTGGATTCAAAATTGAGAAACCTTGATCCTTTCCTATCGTTCATCATGCTTGCAGAAATGTTGAGCCTGTTCGACTAAGGTTTTGGGCCATCGTTTCTCTTCGATGAGTTCATTAGAAAAAAAAAACAAAAAAAAATCAGATTTTTCATTTTGGATTCAAAATTGAGAAACCTTGATCCTTTCCTATCGTTCATCGTGCTTGCAGAAATGTTGAGCCTGTTCGACTAAGGTTTTGGGCCATCGTTTCTCTTCGATGAGTTCATTAAAGATCTAAAAATATATATATAAAAAGAGAAGACATAAAACACTAAGGTTAAACCAACTGTGTTATTTGATCAAGGTTGATTCAAGAAAAGCCTTGTCCAGAGTGTGGAGACAGCTTGACTGTTCTAGGCAAGGGTCCTCCAAATCGGTTCATTAAGTAATCCTACCCTTACCTGGGGGCAATTCTATCAATCGAGATTTCATAAGACCGGGTTAGGAGGCCTTGTGTACTCTCTCGTCTTTTAAATAAAATCTTTTCAAAATAAAATTTTTTAAAATAAAATAAAAAAATAAAAAAATAAAAAAATTTTTAAAAAAAACCTTAAAAAAATAATAATAAATAAATAAATAAAAAGATTTTTTTTTTAAAAAAGAAAATCTTGAAAAAAAATTTTCCGTCATTTTGGGTTCAGATTGGAGAAATTTTGGTTTTCTCCTTTCTGAGCACTGGCGTTCGCAGAAATCGCTGAGCCCGTGTTCAGATTGGAGTGCCTTTTGCTCTCTTTGATGAACCCGATATTGGCCTTTAAAAAAAAAACTCGTCATTTTTGGATTCAGATCCGAGAAATTATGGTTCATTTCCTTCTGAATACTGGCGCTCGCGGAAATCGCTGAGACCGTATTTAGATCGGAATACCATCTGCTCTCTTTGATGAATCCAATCTCGACCTTTCAAAATAGAGAATCTCATCTCATGGACGCGGTCTCAAAACATTTGTGTCTAGCGGTACTGGTACGCCCTTTCAAGGTCTACTGTATTCGCGACCGGCACATTTGTAACTCCAACTTTATATTCTTCTTACCTCGAGCAAGCTCTGCTTCTCGATAAGTCGAATTTAAGTTCACAATTGCTTCTAGCAGTCACTGGGACGCTCATTCTAGGCTTCCATACCTGCGATCAGAATAATTGTACCTCTATGGTTTTCTGCCTTCTTCATATTGCTTGGGTCATCTTCCTCGAGCAATTTGAAAAGACAAAAACATAGAACTTCCCATTTATGATCATTATATTCTTGTGATTACTAATGGATGTGGTCTTGTTTCAGAAACTTTTCGAAAAACTAACAATGGCAGCTTCACTAACCATTACCTTCGATGAGAACAAGCACCAGCTCATGCTTCAACAGAAGCAAACCACGCGCACCTACAAGCGCCCCATCAGCTACCGAAGCGTCAACTCCCTCAGCAACTCTCTGAACTCCGGGTCGACCTCGACTCCCTGGTCTATCGTCTTTGGGACGTTGGGACCATTCCCACTTCCTGAGGAACAAACTGCTCCTTCCAAGAAGCAGAAGCTCGCCTCTCAACGTGTCACTACCATGACACCAAAGGCGGGCACCAGAAGCCCCGAAGCCCGTGGCAGCCCCACGAAGCCTCGACCAGCAAACGACCAGGTCTATCCCAAGACTAGGTCCCCAAGACCTTCACCAAAACAAAGAAGGTCCCAAACATCCACCAAGCCAGCGTTCTTGGCCCCACTCAAGGAGAACCAGTTCTACCCTCTTGCTTACATGAAAAAGGAGAGACCCATCTCCAACCTGACTCCCAAGTCAACCCAGCATGAGCCGGCTTGTTCCTACAAGCCCAAAATCAAGTCATGCATCACAAGGCCTCTGCAAGCACCTGCTAAGGCCTACAAACCTGCAGTTCAACCCTCCATCTCTACAGAGGCCGAACTCCAAAAATTCAAAGCTTCGCTGCAACAGGCGAAGGACAGGGTTCGCATCCTGTCCTTGCCCAGCTACAAAGAAGACGGGCTCGACTGCTGCGCCCGAGGGAGCACATCCTTCATCGTCAAAGCCCAACCAGAGCTGACCGAAGCTCAAATTGCTCGTCGTATACGCCGCCGCGCGTCGTATCGGCAAAAGAGACAAGAAAAGCAAAGGACCCAGCCTCCTACACTTCAAGTCTCTCCCAAATGGGTCGAAAAAGATAGACCCAACCAAGTTGTTGCTGTCCATATAGTTGGAAAAAACAGAAGACGCCAAAAGTCAGCAACAAAAATCCATGTCCAACGTCCGATGACCTGCAGCGTCTCCAGGACAAGAAGACATTCAGAAGAATCCCCTGCTCCTTCAAGCAAAGGACGGCAGAGTGATCCTTCCTCAAGCTCTTCTTAAAAAAGAATGAGCCCCATCTCAGTCACCAGGACAGTTTCCTCATTCGAATCCCGAAGGATGAACGTCCTGGCAACAAATTCTGAGCCACCACCCCGCAATCCACCTCAAGATGATGCGATCACCCACATCTAGCAGTTGGAACAAGGCCAGCAGAGATTGAAACTCTGATGGAAAACCTTCTCCTCGCCTTCCAAAATCAGGCGAACAATGAACCTCCTCCAAATCATCAAGACGATGAGGTAAATGGAGAAGAAAATGAGTCACGCGCCCTTACCAAAAAGGACGTAGATGGTATCCTCGCCAAAGCAAAAGAAGAGGATATACTCAAAGAGCATGGGATCAAGCCACCAAATCCCTTATGGATGGACTTGGTCCCATTCCCTACAAAATTCAAGCATCATACTCTCCAAACATATACGGGGAAAGGATCAGCCAGACAGCACGTCATCCATTTCAAGATCCTGACGGGAGCTATCGCGGATCAAGATGCACTCAAGATCCGCCTCTTTTCAAGTACCCTAAAAGGTACGGCCTTTAATTGGTACTCCACTTTGCCGGAGGCTCCATCCAAAACTAGGCCATGCTAGAGACACGCTTCCTGACTCACTTCAAAGGTGAGGATCATCCTATTACTATGGCTCAGCTGTGCAGCCTAAAATAGGGGGAGAATGAGTCAACATATGACTTCATTCATAAGTGGAAAGCAATGCGTACAAATGCTCTGATGTATTGCCAAAAGCGTCGCTAGTCGACATCTGCCAAAACAACATGAGAGCTAGAATCCGCTCCATGATCATCGGCAACAAATCAAAAAACCTGGGAGAACTCCTAGAAGCTTCCATGGAAGCTGAAACGGTGATTAAAGACCTCAACAGTCATAAATCATCAAGAAAAGAGCCAACCGCCATTGTAACCTCTAAACCAAAGAAGAAAGAGGTCCTCAATGTGCAGACCAAGTCAGCTCCTCAGCCACCAAAGAAAGCTGAAAACAAAGTTGCTGGTAAGAGACTGAACTCTCTGATGCCTTCAAAGAACGAGTAGAGAAGAAATATCCATTTGATGAAGATGTTGATGAAATCTTCGGGGCTCTTGTGGCGAACGACAAGCTCACCTTGCCTGAACCAAAAAGACCGGGTGATGTTGGCAAAACCAACGATCCTCGGTACTGTCCATACCATCAGATGATCTCGCATCCTCTCAATCAATGCTTCGTTGTGAGGGAGAAAATAAATGAGATTTGGAAAAACGGAGTCATCACCTTTGACAAAAACTATGGGTCTGCCTCCGTCAACATGGTGTCATGTGGACAAACATTAAAATCACCGAAGAAGAAGATCACTACTTCCTTCAAGGTGATAAACTCAATCCAAGCGTCTGAGGAACTGGTTCCTTACCCGACACCAGACGGACAACCCATATGGGTACATCCCGATCTCCTGGAAGAAGAAAATTGGGAGGTCGTGAAAACAAAATCTACAACTCAATAGTGAAGGCAGGCTAGGAAATATCTCCTCAAGCTCAAACGGCAAGAGAAGACCCAGCCAAAACAAAAAGTCAAAGAAAAGGCAGAGGCTTCCTCTACCGCTTCACTGGAGGCAACAAAAACATCCCTTCCAGAGACTTTAAAGGGGGTAAGAAAATTCACTCTCAGTGATTTCATGCCACCTCAATTCAAAGAAGCCACGTAGGAGGCATCATACTCTTGCAATTCGGTAGTTGGATTCTCCATTGATGGATACGAGCCCAGCAACACCGATGATGGATTTGAATCCAACTACACAGACGAGTGGGAGGAATCCCTTGAAACAGGAGAATACCTCTCCGATGAAGAATGGGTTCCTGAGACTCATCTTATGCCAGTAATCTGGTAAAACCCCCTACAGCCACAAGGATCCTGGTCTGATGATGAAGAAGATCAAGAGGTTGTACAAGAAAATGCTGCTGACCCAGCACCTCTCATTGCTCCAGTGGAAATAAACCATGTTGAGCCACAAAGAGCTGATGAAGAATAAGATTTGGCTCCCATGCCTGATCTTGAAGAATATGCAAGGATCTTGCAGCGTCTCGCTCTAGAACAAGAGCAAGACCGCGTCAACGAGCCTCCTCGCAATCCAGAGCCTGAAGTCCCTGAAGACCATCAGGTACATCCTCCCTTAACTCCTGAAAATGGAGAAAACTGCTGGATAGACTATCCTCTTACATCCGAGGATGAGTCTGACTCCGATCAGGCAACGTCTCCTGTCAGAGCTTCCTGTAATGTGATAATTCGGGATTATAGCTCTTCCGAAGCATCGTCTGATGAGATCACTTACACTCCGACGACTCCTAGCAATGTATCTTCTGGAGCCACCTCATCTCACGTGACTTTCACTGAGACGACACCCTCTCAGGTTTCTTCTCTCGAGACTGTGACTTCAAAGTTCACACCCTTCCTGACTGAAGAATTCCCAGCTATTGATGCTTGGGACGATGAATTGGTCAACGAAGAAGAAAGGTTGCTGGATGCTGTTCAGGACTTGTTCCCGGAAAATGCTCCTTGCAACACAATAACTGAGGATGGCAACTCTGAAGCAGATACATCATCAGTAAATGAAAAACGACAGCCTCTTGATCCTGAAGACAATCTTCCAAACGAAGACCATTCTCAAGAAGCTCTCGAAGTTGGTAGAGGCACCCGCTCTGGCCTGGACTACCACAAAAATTACAATCAATCTTCCTTTACATATGTAAATCCTTCGAAAAAAGATGTTGTAAGTGCCCCTAGGGGCAACAATGATGAACATACAGGCCCTAAGGAGGCTTTCAAGTATGACTTGGTTGAAAACTTCAAGCACATACCTGCACGTCTGCACATCCTAGATTTATTGTGAATGTCTCCGCACACTCGTGATAATCTCATTTCAGAATTACAAAAGCTGAATGAGGATGTCGACAAACATGCCCCGCAAGTCCTCCAAATTGAAATGGATTACCGGGTCAAAAACTCAGAAGCTTCCTCAAAAGGAGAAAAGAAGAAAACTGAGGGATCATGCACTGAATGCCTCTCGGTTAAAAAAGCAGCCAGTGTAACCATCGCCTTCACAAAGGATGACCTCCTACTTAGCGAAACCAGGCATAACCGACCCCTGTACTTCACAGGGTACATCAAGGAAATGCCTATGCACAGAGTTCAGATCGACCCAGGTTCTGCACTCAACCTCATCTCCACATCGGCTCTCGAAGAGTTCGGCATCCCACCCAGCAAGCTGAGCCACACATCTGTATCTATCTTCGGATACGATGGGAGTACTCAAAGGCCTATCGGCAAAATCAGGTTCAAGTTGCAGATCGGTGATCTTATCTCTGAGGTCACAGTGTATGCAATAAAAACCCCTTCATGCTACAACATCCTTCTCGAACGCCCTTGGATCCACGAGAATGATGTTGTCCCTTCA
Source organism: Litsea cubeba (assembly GCA_012931725.1). Lineage (NCBI taxonomy): Eukaryota > Viridiplantae > Streptophyta > Magnoliopsida > Laurales > Lauraceae > Litsea > Litsea cubeba. Next base: position 73,609,694 of record CM022947.1, read on the forward strand.
ACTCTACATCAATGCATCAAGTTTGTTGGCGACGACGGCATGATACATCGAGCCTTTGTGGACAGAAAACCCTTCAAAGGTAGAGAAGTCCACTTCGCAGACTCACAAATGTATGAAGGTGAAAAAGAAGAAGAGGAGAAGCACACAGCACCCTTTGTCGAAAATCTCCAGAAAGATAAAGGCAAGGCTCCTTAACAATCACCGGAAGAAAACAAACCATCCGATAAATTCGAAGAGAGCATTCAAACTCCCTTCATCATCTCCCTCAAACCTTCAAAGCCTTTGGTCATCACAACTAAAGTGAAGAAGGCAAATCAAAAGTCTGGGGGCAAATTGTTGTCTCTTTCGTGTCTATCATGCAAGACACGGATTCGGATTTAGAGCCAGAAGACGACACATCGTCAAGCTAAGCTGACACTCAGCAAGTTCAGCCTGCTCTCATTCCAATGGAGACAACTTCTGACATAGAAGATCCTACGTCAGCTTCCTTCGTTGTTCTAGCAACTTGAGCAAAGGAAAAGCCGATCTTCTTCCATAGATCGGATGCTTCTTCATCAAACTCCATGCTTGAACCTTTCCAAAATGAAGGTATGCCTCAACTATCCTTATATAGTTCTGTGGCACAAGCTATTATGAAGAAAATGGGCTATGACGCTAAAAACCCAGTCGGTTTGGGAGAAGGCCACGGTATTCTCACGCCATTGGGGCCCGTCTTGACCAAAAGCCAGCTGGAAGATTGGAGACTCTACGGCTATGTAGAAAAGTCTTCACATGGGCTAGGGTACGATCCCGACACTCCTTTGAGACAGTTGACACAAAGGCTTAAAAGTCAATTTACTGACCAAGCCTCAACATCTCAAGTCCATGAAGACATCGATCTCCCTGGATATCTTTTCGATGAATTACCTGACAAAGATTCAAGAAGCTCATCCAATTGGTACGATTTCTCAGACAACAAAGAGGAGTTGTCCGATGGCATAGACATGTGGTCTTCTGACTAGAACCCTCATCTCCAAAAGAAGTAGCCTACTTCGACCCGGTTTCAATAGGCGATTGGGATCATCTCATAGCAAGCCTTGGGAAAATTGCCGATCAAGAAGACGCGTGGAAAGGAACAAAACCTTGGTCTGGAAATGCCCTTGAAACCCAGAAGGTTTCGTTGAGCTGGAAGCCTCCAAAAATATTATGGAGGAACCACCTTCGAACCTTGCAACAGAAAATCCTGTTCAAAAGATAGACTTGGGAACACCAGATAACCCACGTCCTGTATTCATAAGCAAGAATATAAAGGATGATGAGTTACCCAGGTATATCGCCTTTCTTCGTGAGTTCGTTGATTGCTTTGCATGGTCTTATGCTGAAATGCCTGGCTTAGACCCCAAAATAGCAGTCCACAAACTCAATCTTCAAGAAGACATCAAGCCTGTCAAACAAGGCCAAAGAAGATTCCGTCCAGATGTGATGGATAGAATTGAACAAGAAGTTCAAAAACTCAAAAGCGTCGGCTTCATCCGTGAGGAACAACATCCTGAATGGTTGGCCAACATTGTCCCCGTGACAAAGAAAAACGGGCAGATCAGGGTCTGTATTGACTATAGAGAGAATGGCGCATGCCCTAAAGATGAATTTCCGCTCCCCATACCAGAGGTAGTGATTGATAATACCTGTGGATTCGAGCCAATGACATTCATGGATGGTTTCTCTGGCTACAATCAGATAAAGATGCATCCTGAGGATGAAAAACATACATCCTTTCGGACCCCATTTGGCGTGTATTGCTACACTGTCATGCCATTTGGTCTGAAAAATGCTGGTGCCACATATCAGAGGGCTATGATGAAGATATTCCAAGATATGCAGCACAAGACGGTTGAATGTTACGTTGATGACCTCGCCGTCAAAATCAAAAGAAAAGAAGATCATCTCAAAGACCTTCGAGAAGTCTTCCTCCGGCTTCGCAAACACAAACTGCGAATGAATCCTCTGAAATGCTTCTTCGGCGTCTCGTCGGGTAAGTTCCTCGGATTCTTAGTTCGAAAAGCTAGAATAGAGCTTGACCCCATAAAAGTCAAAGCCATTCTAGAAATGCCCTCTCCAAGATCCTTGAGAGAACTCAAAGGGCTTTAAGGGAGATTGGCCTACATCAGACGGTTCATCTCCAATCTTTCAGGGAAATGCCGTCCATTCTTCCGGTTGATAAAAAAGGTGTAAACTTTGTCTGGGATGCTGACTGTGAAGCTGCATTCCAAGATATCAAGTCATACCTAATAAAACCTCCCGTGTTAGCTGCTCCTACCATTGGAAAACCATTCATCTTGTACACAAGAGCCCTTGATCACTCTCTGGGAGCTCTGCTTGCACAAGAAAATGATGAAAGGAAAGAAGCTGCTCTATATTACCTCAGCCGCATGCTAGTAGGTGCAGAGCATCGCTACTCTCCAGTCGAAAAAGAATGTCTTGCAGTGATGTTCGCCGTACAAAAGCTACGCCACTACTTGCTTTCCAACACAGTCTACCTGGTCTCGAGGGTCAACCTCTTGAAGGTCCTTATCACAAAGGCAGGTTCTCTCAATGCCCGATTGGCAAAATGGTCCATCCTTCTGTCACAATTTGATATTAGGTATGTGTTAGACCCCGACCCAGGTTTGAAGTATTTAATTATGTTTTAACCGTGATTAGTGGATAAGTGGGGTTAATGGACGATTAGCGTATTTTATTAAGCTAGATTAGAATGTTTGATTAGCTTTGAAAACCTTTGTTAGTCTTTGACTTAAGTTTGACACGGGCCGGGGCGCCCGTGGATTGTGTGTGAAATTGTTGAGTTTATTCATGATGCTTGTAAAATCCCAATTTATGTGTATTTTGACTTATTTCCTCTAGATCATCAACTTTCATGTTTTGGCCAACTTGATTTTGTGATCAGAAATCGCGTTTTTCGAGAAAAAGGGCAAAACTGACATTTCACACAAAACATGTACCCAAATTTCAAAAATTTTAGAAATTGTCAAAAATATACTTTTTGGAAAGTAGAAATTTCGCTGATCGTTTTTATCTTCTTCGTCGTTTTCGTTCGGGGCCCGCAAGTACCATTTTTAGTCTTGTGAAGTTAGGGGCCCACAAAACCCACCTCTTAAGAAGAGGAGCTCTCTTCCTCTTCCTCCATTTCCTTCTTGCACGGTTTTGAGCAAGGGTTTCTCCCTCTCCTTCCACACACTCTCTCTCTCATCTGAAACTCTTGCTTGGTGAGGTGTTCTTGGAGGATTGATCTCCTCAAGTTCTTCCTCCCTCTTCAAGCTTCCCAAAGATCCCCTTCTTGAGGTTTTTGAGCTAAGTGAAGGCCCTCATTCAAGCCTCTCTTCTTTGTTTGGGTTCCTCAAGGTTAGCAATAGCTTTCCAAACTCTAGATTCTTGTTTTCCTCTCCATTTGGAGTGTTTTAAACCCATTTGCTAGGGTTTTCCTTGAAGATTTACAAATGATGACTTTTAGGGTTTTCTTGGAAAAATTTTGGGGTTTTTGTAGATTTGAAGCTTAAGGCTCTAAGGCTTGGTTTGAAGAGTGATTTTGATCATATCTTGACTAGAGGCAAGTAGATTCCAACATTAATGTGATGCTTTCTCTCATTGGTTCTATTTCATGAATTTCCTTTTTGTGTTAATCTTCTTTAGTCTATGGGTTTATTTTGATTTAATGAACCATGTCATAGTTATCTTCATTATGTTATTGTTTTACCATGCATTGGGAGTTTGTTCTCACTTTGGCTCCTTGGAAAATTTGGTTTCATTGTGTGCAAGTGGGTGTTCAAAGAAAAGGGAAAAGAACTTTGATTCTTTTAAAAGTGTTGAGTTTGTGTTATTGGATGATTATGGATGATGGTTTGATGATTTGTGGAGGTTGAGAAGAGGCCCAAGTTGTTGTAGAATTGTGTATGGAAGAAAGGAATGAAAAACAATGGAAAATGATCAAGAAAAACAAAAAAAAAAGGGAAGAGAAGCACTGCCGGGCTGGACTGGGCAGGCCCAGTCCGCTCGAGCGACCCACTGGGCCGCTCGAGCGACCCAGCTAGTGTCTGGGTCCGCTCGAGCGAGCCCAGCCCAGTCTGGGGGGCTCGGGCCAACCTGTTTGTGGCCCAATCAAGGGTAGTTTTGGGCCTGTTTTCAGGGCACCTTTAGGCCTACTTTAAGGTCAGCTCTTGGGCCATTTTGAGACCTATTGATGGGCTGTTTCAAGACCTGACATTGGACTGTTTTATGGCTTGAATCCTGGGCTACTTTAAGGACTGAATTGGGCCTGATTAGTGGACTGTTTGAGCTTGGGGAAGGACAGTTGTGGGCCTGATTAAGAAGGGATTTAAACCTACACTTTTTAAGGACTTATTGTATATAATTCCAAGTCCACTTCGGGCCTATGTCCAAGCTCAATTCAGCCCCAAACTCTCTCCTATAAGTGAAGCCCATTCAACCTTTTACAAGCCTAGAATTCATGGTGAGAAGTGTCTTGGACTATGGCCAATACCACTTGAAAAACCCTCAAGGCTAAATGTACACTTAATCCCTTATGATTGTCAATGATCTTCGGTGGCACCAAATCACTTTCTTTTAATGACAATAAAGGGGTCAAATGTATGTCGAGACTACCCGCTTTAGTCGATCGAACCACCATACATTCTTTTTGTGTAAAAAGACTTTTGTTTTGGGTTCTTTCTCCAATTCTTTTTAATGTTTTGAAGTGGGTTACCCCATTTGTTAGTAATGATGAAACTACTCACCTATTTTGCTTGGTTTTGCCAAAATGCATTGTTTGGATTAGTTCTCTTATCGACTTTGGAAATATATCTTATAAATAGAATTGCATTTCTTCGAGGTTTCGGATTTTCACTATAATGGCACCACTAGGCTTAGGTCGCCTTGTCGGACTGATCATCCGGCTTGGGGTCTTTAATTTATCTGCCAGCTGCAGTTTGGATTATGTCTGTACCGACCATGGCAACGGTAATTACCCGGTCCCACGAGTAGTGGCTACGGTTCTGTCTGATAACGACTATGTCGTTCCGGTCCCACGATTAGTGGCTACGGTTTGTCTGCTCCGGTTACTTCGGTAACAGGAGAATATAGCTTTATGTGGGTTGCCAATGTTTTTATGCATTAATATTCATCTCATGGTAATTGTTTATGTTACTCATCTTGGCATTGGATTTGTAAACCATCGAGATGTTTATCTTCTATCTTTTTTTTGACATTGTTGTTAATCGTGATTTCATCGTAGCTCTTACTTATCATGTTTTGTTTCGCTCTCATCCTATTATTGTTGTAATTGCTTGCCAGACCGTCGTGTCTGACTCTCTTTTGTTTGGTGCCAGATGTCGAGCCCCTCGCGGTTGAGGCGCATTTTGAGGCGGAACCTATAGTTCCTGTGGAGGGCGAGTGGCGGCCCGATGATGTCATTTAGACGTCGGGTTGCCTTGGAGCTGCGATCACATTTTGGGGATTTCATGATATACATTTTGGGTTTTTGTCATGGCCATTGTTGGCTTATTTTCTTTTGGGAAAAATTTGTAATTAATGATTAACCTTACTTTTGTATCAACTTTAAACTAAGTTTGGGGCCTACAATGAAATGTTTCTCTTTTGATGCTAGTCTCATGCGTTCTCATTTTATACCCGTTTGAGAGACTTTTATGTTTGCTACAATGCTTCCGCGTAAGTCATTTGTATGAAAGTGATTCTTATATATCACTGTTGGATCAGATTTCGTGAATCCTTACCGCGGAAACCTGTGGGAAACTAGCGTGTGCGGGCGGAATTTTCCGGCCCGTCGCGCCGCGTCCCCGGATTAAGACCTCGTTTAGCGGGACCTCGGTCCGGGGGCGTGACAGGCTTGGTATCAGAGCGAGAAATATTTGAGGCAATTAAAATTGGATTAGAAACATAAGGACGTGGCAAGGATTCGTTAGCATTACCGTTAGTTAGCATCGATTTGGGTTTGGGAACGCTTTATTATTATATCTTGTTGTACTAACAAGTTGTTTTGCAGCACTATGCCTCCGCGTAGACCTCCGGCAAATGCGAATGCATCGGGTAGCAATCATGACAGCGGGATTGAAAACCCGATGACAGGTCAATTCCAACAACTTATGCAGATGTTGGTCGAACAGCAGCAGCGAGCCAATGAAAATCAAGCTCGATTTCAAGAACAGATGGCCAAGAAAGATGAGGAATTGACTCAAGTTCAAAGGCAACTGCTTGAAGTGTTGGGTAGGAGGCCGGAACCAGTACCTAATGTGGAAGCTGTGCAGAATAGGGACCGAGACCCTAATGTTCTATTTGAGAAGTTCAGAAAAAGGGGTCCTAAAGAATTTACGGGTCAGGAAGATCCTTTGACAGCTGATGATTGGTTGGCTCACACAGAGAACATCTTCGATATTTATGTATGTACTGGCAGACAGCGAGTTCTTTTAGCAGCCTCCATGTTTACTGGGTTGGCAGACATATGGTGGAAGATTGTCAAGGAAGGCTATCAGAATATTGAGGATGGGATTGCTTGGGCCACTTTCAAGCAGCAGTTTAGTGAGAAGTATGTCCCCGCGCATATTAAGAAGCAAAAGGCAGCAGAGTTTCAGTTACTTAAGCAAGAAGATATGATTGTCCTTGAATATCTTACCAAGTTTGAAAAGTTATCTCGCTATGCTCCGGAGCTTGTGGACACCGAAGAGAAAAAGATCATTAAGTTTATGGATGGGCTCAATCCCATTATTTTGAGAGATGCTTTAGGTGTGGTACCACCAACCACCTTTCAAGAGGCTATCAAAAGGGCCTACAGGTTCGAGGATATCAACAATCAGATTATTAAGGACAACCAAAGAAAGAGGCAACAGTTTCAAGGTGGGCAGAAATCGTACCAAGGTAAGAAGCAAAAGAAACAGCAGAATGCTCCAACTCAAGGCGGGTGTGAGCATTGTGGCAAGAATCACCCTTCTCAGCAGTGTTATCGAATTTCAGGTGCATGTTTCAAGTGTGGTGGCTCAGACCACCAAGTGAAGGATTGCCCGAATAATAGGAACCAGGGCAATAGGGCACCTCAGCAGCCACCAAGGCAAGCCCCTCAGCAGAATCAACAGGTAGCTCAGAACCAACAGAGGCAGCCACAGAATCAGCAGCCCCGTCAACAGCCACAGAACCAGAATACCCGTCCACAGCAAAATAGGAATATGCAGCTAGGGAGGCCAAATCAGATCCAAAATAGACCTCGTCAGCAAGGCCGTCTCAATCATATCAATCAAGTGGATGCAGAAGCGGCGGGTGATGTTGTGGAAGGTAAACTCCTAATTTGTGATGTTGAAGCTAAAGTGTTGTTTGACCCGGGATCTACCCATTCTTTCTTATCCCTTGTGTTTGCTAAAAAGATTAGTGTACCTGTTGAGAGTTAGAGTTTGTTTTGACCGTTACTACTCCGGTAGGGAAGCAAGTGGTGTGTAATACTTTTTACCCTAGTTGTTCAGTGAAGATAGGAGAAGTCATTTTCCCTGCAGATCTTATTACCTTAGTTATGCATGACTTCGATGTTATTCTAGGCATGGATTGGTTAGCGGGTCATCATGCCTCCATGGATTGCTATAGTAAGACCATTGTGTTTAGATTGGATGGGTTGTCCTCCGGAGTGAAGTTTCAGGGAGAGAAAAGGATTTCCCCAGTTAGGTTTATTTCAGCTCTTTCAGCAGCTAAGTTGTTGAGATCAGGCTGTGAGGGATTTATTGCTTTTGTTTCCAAGGACGAACAGTCCCTAGGGGTGGAGAATGTTCCGATAGTGTGTGAGTTTACCGATGTTTTTCCAGAAGAGATTCCAGGGTTACTGTTGGATACCACGATCACTGAGAGGGGGGGGTGAATCAGTGATTTCTAAAAACAGGTCCAATTCAACAACAAAACAAGTCAAACCACACAATGACACCAGATTTAACGTGGTTCACCGAAAGGCTACGTCCACGGTTCAAAGACTGTCCGAACACCAATCCGGGACAGATCTGAATCTTATTTAGTCGCACCAACGACAAAGAGCACCAACCCTTAGTTTCAGATAGCACCAACTATCTAGGAAGCACCTACTCCCTTGAGTTTCAGATAGCACCAACTATCTAGGAAGCACCGACTCCCTTTACAATTTATCTGCACCCACAGATAGGATCACCAAACCCCAAACACCAAGCACCAACTTGATGTAAAAACAGAATATAAGATCAACTCTGTCTACAGCCCTTCCCCTCTACAATTCTCTCTCTCTCAATCCCTTACAAATTGAAATCTAAAGCATAAAAGAGAGACACTTAACTTATGGACGAATCATCATCTTCTAGAGCATAATCTCGTCCACAATTGCTGTAGAAAGATGTAGCACAACAGCACACAGCAACAGCACCAGCACACAGCACACTCTTCTCTCTTCTCTTCTCTCTTTTCTCTTCTCTTCTGGTGTCTTTTCTTGGTGTGTTTATGAACGACCCAAGCATGCCTTTATATAGGTTTTAATAACCCTTAATTGTATTCAAAACGGGCTACAATTCGTTTAGAAAGATTCCCAAACGAAATAGATAACTGTGCTGAATTTTCGTGCAAAACTTCTAATTCTGCGCAACTCTGGTTCCCGTGCTCGGTCGACATCATACTGTGCTCGGTCGACATCATACACTGACTGGAAATAGTCACTTATCGAGCTCGGTCGACATCCTGATGTCCCGGTCGACCGAAGACACACTGTGTCACGAAAATAACTGGGAGTTACCAAAATCTGTTTCTGCAGGTTTCTTCTTTCTCGGTCGACCGCATGAAGAGCCCGGTCGACCGCGTGCTCTGCTTCAGGAATTCTGAGTTCCTGACTGTTTCACTTCTGTTTCTTCTTTTTAGCTCTATCAACACTAGCCTATTAACATCATGTTTGTGACAATGTGTTGACAAGAATTCCAACTCAAATCAATACTTGAGATGCTAACTTCTTCAATTCATCAAAGACTACTCAAGTCATCTCAAATTCCAACAATCTCCCCCTTTGGAATTATTGGCAACACTATTGGAACTTCAACACTTTCAACTCAACAATCTCCCCCTAGCTTTCATAGCATAACATCTCTCCTTGCTATCATAGCATAACATCTCTCCCCCTTTGACAACAAGTCCAAAGGGACCAAACCGAGGAGCGAATAGGATATACAATGAATGCATTGCTCCCCCTTTCAAGCACAACTCCTACGGTTTAGGAGAGTGAGTAACTCCTAACTTTTTTCGGAGATACTCGAAGACTTCCTTTGGCAGAGGTTTCGTGAAAATATCAGCCACTTGCTCAGTTGTTGGAACATATTCCAACTTGACCTCTCCATCAGCAACTTTATCTTTAAGAAAATGATAACGAATTGCTACATGCTTCGTCCTAGAATGTTGAACAGGATTCTTGGATATATGAATTGCACTCGTGTTGTCACATAGGATCGGCGTAGGATCTGTTGTAGGAACTCCTAGATCAGAGAGCATTTGCCGCATCCATAACACTTGCGTACAACAAGTTGCCGCTGCAATATATTCCGCTTCCGCCGTCGAAAGGGATACTGAGTCTTGCTTCTTACTATGCCAAGCAACTAATCTTTCTCCAAGATAAAATGCGCCGCCGCTAGTACTCTTGCGATCATCTACGCATCCAGCCCAATCGGCATCAGAATATGCAACTAGAGTGAAGGATTTTCCTTTGGGATACCAGATACCAAGCTCTATAGTACCTTTCAGATATCGAAAGATTCTTTTCACTGCTGTAAGGTGCGTTTCAGTTGGTGCTGCTTGAAAACGTGCAACCATACATACTGCTTGTAGAAGATCTGGTCTTGTTGCAGTTAAGTAGAGCAAGCTTCCTATCATAGAGCGATAGGTGGTATGATCAACGGACGAGGCCTTATCATCTTTGCTAAGCTTCGTGTTCGTTGACATTGGTGTGCTCACTGGCTTGCTGTCTTCCATATTGAACCGTTTCAGCATTTCCTTAATGTACTTCATTTGTGATATGAAGATGCCATGTTTCAGCTGCTGAACTTGTAAACCAAGAAAGAACTTTAATTCTCCAAGCATCGACATCTCAAATTCTTTCTTCATCTCTTCTGCAAAATTCCTGCACATCTCCTCATCATTGCCACCAAAGATTATGTCATCAACATAAACAATGACAACCAGCTGTTTGCTTAACTCAGTTTTGACATATAGATTGCTATCAACAAGTCCTTTTCCAAAACCGATCTTGCGGAGATAGAGATCCAGCCTTGCATACCATGCCCTTGGCGCTTGTTTCAGTCCATAAAGAGCCTTTTTCAACTTGCACACTAGGTCTGAATTTTTGCTGATGAGAAAACCATCAGGTTGCTCAATGTAGACTTCTTCTTCAAGTAAACCATTCAAGAAAGCTGACTTTACGTCCATCTGAAATACCTTGAAGGTTTTGTATGCTGCCAATGCAAGAAACATTCGAATAGCTTCCAGACGAGCCACCGGTGCAAAGGTCTCTTCAAAATCTATGCCTTCAACTTGAGCATAGCCTTTACAAACCAACCTTGCTTTGTTTCTAATGACTTGACCATCTTCATTCAGCTTATTCCGAAAGACCCATTTAGTACCAATAACATTCTTATCAGCAGGTCTAGGAACAAGTTCCCATGTGGAGTTCTTCTCAATTTGCTCCAACTCCTCATGCATAGATTTCAACCAGCTATCATCGAGACTGGCTTCAGCCACAGTCTTGGGTTCAATGGTGGACACTAGTGAGTAATTGCTAACTACACTTTGTCTAGTTTGAACGCCTGCCTTAGGATCTCCAATGATTTGATCCTTAGGGTGTTGCTCTACCCAAGTGCTGTGCTTCTTAGGTGTAGTATCTTCTGAGACATCCTTTGATTTCTCAGAATCATTAGATTCAGCCATCTCATCATCAATCTCACTCGAGTCCTCATAAACGGGACTGTCATTATGAGTTGCATTCTTTGGTTCAATATTCTCATCTATTCTCACATCAGCACTTTCTATGATTTTTCTGGTTCTTTTGTTAAGACACCTATATGCCTTGCTAGTAGAGGAGTAACCCAGAAATATACCTTCGTCAGCTCTTTCTTCAAATTTGCCCGGATTTTGTTCGAGCCGCTTGATGTAACACTTGCTGCCGAAGACTTTGAAGTGCTTGACTGTTGCTTTTCTTCCAAACCATAGCTCATAGGGAGTTTTGTCTTCATGTGGCCTGATCAAGCATCGGTTTTGAATGTATACAGCCGTATGAATTGCCTCTTTCCAATACTTGTCAGCCATCTTGCTTTCACTTAGCATCGTACGAGCCATCTCTTGTACGGTGCGATTCTTCCGTTCCACAACTCCATTTTGCTGTGGAGTTCTAGCGGCTGAGTACTGTCTTTGAATGCCATGATGTTCACAATATTTAGTGAACTTTTCAGATGTGAACTCGCCTCCACGATCAGACCTTAAGATCTTGATACGTTTTTCCAATTGATTTTCAACCTGTGCTTTAAACACTTTAAAACGATCAAGTGCTTGATGCTTATGCTTAAGAAACAATACCCATGTCATACGAGTATAATCATCAATGCATAACATGAAATACTTATCTCCATTAGTGCTTTGAGTTCGCATCGGTCCACAGAGATCAGTGTGCACTAGCTCAAGAGGTTTCTTGGAATGATGCTCCTTTGACTTGAACATAACCCTCGTTTGCTTTCCCTTTTGGCAAGAGTCGCAAATGGGATTGGAAGGCTTTTCAACTTTAGACATGCCTCTCACAGCCTTTGAATTGCAAATCTTTGACATGTTATCAAAGCTTAGATGCCCAAGGCGTTTGTGCCACAACCAACTTTCCTCTGTCCGACTCATCAAGCAGGTCTTTTCAGCTCCATCTGACAATGTATAGAGATTTCCAGCAGTTCTTGATCCAGTTGCCACTGTTTTCCCGTTGCTACTCTTCTTGATGGCAAACCCATTCTTTGTGAAGATAACTTCATGACCCTTGTCACAGATCTGGCTCACACTAAGCAGATTGTGTTTCAATCCAGACACATATAAGACTTCTTCCGATCTGATCTTGTTTGCCATAAGCTGAATAACACCTTTTCCGCAGATTTTGGCACCATCATTGTTGCCAAACTTCACTGAACCACCTTCATAGTGCTGTAATTTGATGAATTTCTCTTTATCACCAGTCATATGGCTTGAACAACCACTATCAAGGACCCATGGTGCTGTCTTCTTTTGTGCATTGAATGCCGTTTGCACAATGAGAGATTCTTTGGGACTTTCTGCACTTTTCTTTGCCCTCCATGCCTTAACTAACTTGGGTTTCTTTTCAACCTGAAATTTGTTAGCAATATGCAACCTACAATCCCTAGCCAAGTGTCCATAATTATGACATATATAACACTCAATTTTGTGGCTACTTAGGATTGAAAAAGGATTCCTAGTCACAAATGGACTGTTTCTTACATAGAATTTGCAATCAGCTCTTTTATGTCCAAACATATTACAATGAAAGCAATAACCATAGAATTTGTATCTTCTTTGTGGCTGGTTAGTCTTCATTACCTTTCTAACAGGAATGGACTCCTTTCTAGGTTGAGTGGGCTTCATGGAGTTAGAGGGTGCAGTGACTTGCTTCACAAACTCTTTCCTTTTAGGAGGTGCAATCTTAGAGGATTCACCTTTCTCAAATCCTAGACCAAATCTGAAGTGGGCTGGTCTTTGAACTTTTAGTAGTTCATTGAGTTTCATAGTCCCTTCAATCGCTTGGAGCGCTTTGAGTTTCTTGCTATTTTCCAAATTTTCAGCCTTTGCTCTAGCGATCTCAGTTTCAAGTTTCATAGCCTCTTCCTTTTTGATACTTATTTGGTTTTCAAGGACTTCTACCATTCTTTTATATTCTTCTACTTGAGTTTTCAAAGCAATAATGGAACTTTCAGATTCATGGAGAAGTTTCAGATTTTTCTTACTTGATTTGCGTTCCATGCTAAGCTCCTCAAGTGCGGCTATGAGTTCCTCTTCAAGATTGACTTCAGCCTCCTCATCCTCTTCCGGATCTAGCTCTTCTTCTTCTTCAACAGTGACCATGAAGAGAGCTTCGGTTGATTCATCATCGTCTGAAGTTTCAGACGTGCTGTCATCTTGTTGACATAGAAAGTTTTTAGCTTTGCCCCTTTTTCTGAAATTTCTCTTTCCTTTACTCTTTTCAGCATAAGAGTCATTATCATTGTCTTCTTTTAGCGGACACTTCGCAGCAAAGTGACCAATACCTCCACAATTGAAGCATTTAAAGGGTAGCTTCCCTTTGTACTTGCCAATGCTTCCTTTCTTCAACTTTCTAACAAATTGAGCCTCAAGCTCATCATCATCAGAATCAACATCATGACCAGCAGTCTCTTTTGCCTTTTTCTGAACTTTGAAGGCCGCTTCTTTATCAGATGAAGACGTCTTTCCTATGCGCATCTCATAGGCAGTTAGAGAACCATGTAATTCATCCATGGAAAATGCATTCAGATCTTTGGCTTCTTCGATGGCTGAGACTTTTGAATCAAACCGGGGAAGAAGAGATCTTAGAACCTTTTTGACGATGACCGGCTCTTTAATCTCCTCCCCTAGTCCACGAATGTCATTCGTGACTTCATTCACTCGTTGCATATACGAGTCAACATTCTCGCTTTCTTCCATGCGAAGAGATTCAAATTGAGAGCGATGAGTTTGCAATTTGGCTTCTTTAATCTTCTCATCACCTTCATGTATGCTTTGCAACTTGTCCCAAATTTCCTTGGCTGTTTTGCATGCAATTACTTTGACAAGCTCGCTGTCAACAAGGCCACTAAAGAGTGCATTCTGCGCCTTGGAGTCGTTGTCTGCCAACTTCTTCGATGCTGTATCATTGGGTACGGTGGCAGCATTGTAACCGGCTCTGACAGCCTCCCAAACATCATAGCCAAGAGATTTGATGAAGGCTTGCATCCTAATCTTCCAAAAGGAGTAATTAGAACCATCAAACAGAGGTGCTTTCATATTCCCTGTATTGACCGCCATGTGATTTGACAAGAGATCACCCTTAGCGTATTAAACTGATCAAGGGAACCTCGCTCTGATACCAATTGTTGGATACCACGATCACTGAGAGGGGGGGGGGGTGAATCAGTGATTTCTAAAAACAGGTCCAATTCAACAACAAAACAAGTCAAACCACATAATGACACCAGATTTAACGTGGTTCACCGAAAGGCTACGTCCACGGTTCAAAGACTGTCCGAACACCAATCCGGGACAGATCTGAATCTTATTTAGTCGCACCAACGACAAAGAGCACCAACCCTTAGTTTCAGATAGCACCAACTATCTAGGAAGCACCTACTCCCTTGAGTTTCAGATAGCACCAACTATCTAGGAAGCACCGACTCCCTTTACAATTTATCTGCACCCACAGATAGGATCACCAAACCCCAAACACCAAGCACCAACTTGATGTAAAAACAGAATATAAGATCAACTCTGTCTACAGCCCTTCCCCTCTACAATTCTCTCTCTCTCAATCCCTTACAAATTGAAATCTAAAGCATAAAAGAGAGACACTTAACTTATGGACGAATCATCATCTTCTAGAGCATAATCTCGTCCACAATTGCTGTAGAAAGATGTAGCACAACAGCACACAGCAACAGCACCAGCACACAGCACACTCTTCTCTCTTCTCTTCTCTCTTTTCTCTTCTCTTCTGGTGTCTTTTCTTGGTGTGTTTATGAACGACCCAAGCATGCCTTTATATAGGTTTTAATAACCCTTAATTGTATTCAAAACGGGCTACAATTCGTTTAGAAAGATTCCCAAACGAAATAGATAACTGTGCTGAATTTTCATGCAAAACTTCTAATTCTGCGCAACTCTGGTTCCCGTGCTCGGTCGACATCATACTGTGCTCGGTCGACATCATACACTGACTGAAAATAGTCACTTATCGAGCTCGGTCGACATCCTGATGTCCCGGTCGACCGAAGACACACTGTGTCACGAAAATAACTGGGAGTTACCAAAATCTGTTTCTGCAGGTTTCTTCTTTCTCGGTCGACCGCATGAAGAGCCCGGTCGACCGCGTGCTCTGCTTCAGGAATTCTGAGTTCCTGACTGTTTCACTTCTGTTTCTTCTTTTTAGCTCTATCAACACTAGCCTATTAACATCATGTTTGTGACAATGTGTTGACAAGAATTCCAACTCAAATCAATACTTGAGATGCTAACTTCTTCAATTCATCAAAGACTACTCAAGTCATCTCAAATTCCAACAGTTACCACCTGTCAGAGAAGTTGAGTTTACAATAGAGTTGGTGCCAGGAACCGCTCCGATTTCCATTGCTCCTTATAGGATGGCTCCAGCAGAGTTAGGAGAATTGAAGTTACAATTGCAAGAGTTGCTAGATAAAGGCTTTGTTAGGCCAAGTGTTTCCCCATGGGGAGCCCCAGTGCTTTTTGTCAAGAAGAAAGATGGAAGTTTGAGGATGTGTATAGACTACAGGAAGTTGAACCAAGTGACCATCAAGAACAAGTACCCTTTGCCTAGGATAGACGAGTTGTTTGTTCAGTTGCAAGGTGCAAAGTTTTTCTCGAAGATAGATTTGAGGTCTGGATACCATCAGTTGAGGGTTAGAGAATCAGACATCCCGAAGACAGCTTTTCGAACTAGATATGGGCACTATGAGTTTTTGGTGATGCCCTTTGGACTGACTAATGCACCAGCGGTATTCATGGCTCTCATGAACAAGATTTTTGCACCCTATCTAGATCAGTTCACCGTCGTTTTCATTGATGACATTCTAGTGTATTCCAAGTCAAGAGAAGACCATGAGCAGCATTTGAAGACTTCCTTGCAGTTGTTGAGAGATAATCAGTTGTATGCGAAGCTTGGGAAGTGTGAGTTTTGGCTAGAGCAAGTCGCTTTTCTTGGTCACATTATTTCTGAAGAAGGGCTAGCAGTTGACCCATCAAAGATTGAAGCAGTTATCAATTGGGAGAGACCGAAAAATGTGACAGAGATTAGAAGTTTTCTGGGTTTGGCAGGTTACTATAGGAGATTCGTTCAAGGTTTTTCATCCATTGCAGCACCGTTGACTAAGTTAACCCGAAAGAATGTGCCGTTTGTATGGTCAGAGAAATGTGAAGCTAGTTTTGAAGAGTTGAAAAAGAGGTTGACTTCAGCGCCTGTCCTCACCTTACCTTCGGGGAGTGGTGGTTTTGTTATCTATACGGATGCTTCAGGAGTAGGTCTCGGATGTGTTTTGATGCAAAATGGAAATGTGATTGCATATGGCTCGAGGCAACTGAAGGAACATGAGAAGAAATATGCAACGCACGATTTGGAGTTGGCAGCTATAGTTTTCGCGTTGAAGATGTGGAGACACTACTTGTACGGAGAAAAATTTGAAGTTCATTCGGATCACCGTAGTCTCCAGTACTTGTTCTCTCAAAAAGAATTAAATATGAGGCAAAGAAGGTGGATGGAGTACATCAAAGACTATGATTTTCCGATCATCTATCATCCGGGGAAAGTTAACGTAGTGGCTGATGCGTTGAGTAGGAAATCAGTTTGTTTGGCCAGTTTGCATGGGTTTTACAATTTTCAGCAATTTGAGGATTTGAGAGTAGAGTTCCAACCTTTGAGAGAAGGAGTTGTGTTGGCAAATATGACAGTGTCCGAGCCAGTCTTCATTCAGAAAATTAAGGACAGTCAGATGCAAGATCCAGACTTGGTTAAAATTGTGGAGCATATCTCGGAAAGGCCAGATTTTCAGATGTTGGATGGAGTTTTGTACTTCCGTGGCAGACTTTGTGTTCCAAAGATAGACAATCTAAAAGATGACATTATGGTAGAAGCTCATAATACGAGGTATTCAGTGCACCCAGGGAGTACGAAGATGTATCAAAATTTGAAGAGTCGTTTTTGGTGGAACAATATGAAGAGAGAGATAGCAGCCTTTGTGTCTAGGTGTATGACTTGTCAATTAGTGAAGGCAGAACATCAGAAACCACCTGGTCTTTTGCAACCGTTAGAAATCCCAGAGTGGAAATGGGAACACCTGACAATGGATTTTGTATCAGGTTTACCGACTACAAGCAAAGGGAACAATGCCATTTGGATCATAGTGGATCGGTTAACGAAGTCGGCGCACTTTATTCCTTTGAAGACCGGTAAGAAGATGCACATGTTGGCTTTAGCGCAAGCTTTTGTGAAAGAGATCGTTAGTCGTCATGGTCAGCCGGTTTCCATCACTTCAGATCGGGATAGTAGATTTGTTTCGAGGTTTTGGAAGACTTTGCATGAATCGATGGGAACGAAGCTTCAATTCAGTACAGCGTACCACCCGCAGACGGATGGTCAGTCGGAAAGGACCATTCAGACCCTCGAGGACATGCTTAGGGCTTGTGTCCTTGATTTCAAGAATCAGTGGGACGAGAATCTACCGCTTTGTGAATTTGCCTACAACAATAGTTACCATTCAAGCATAGGAATGGCCCCTTTTGAAGCGCTATATGGCAGGAAGTGTAGAACCCCCGTGTGTTGGGAAGAAGTCGGAGAACGTAGTTTTCATGGTCCATCTTTGGTGGAAGAAACAAGTGACAAAGTCAGGATTATCCATGAGAGATTGAAGATTGCGAGGAGCCGACAGAAGAGCTATGCTGATGTTCGAAGAAAGGATCTCCAATTCCAAGTTGGAGACATGGTATTCTTAAAGGTATCTCCGGTCAGAGGGACACTGAGATTTGGGCAGAAAGGCAAATTGTCTAAGAGATTTATTGGACCGTATGAGATCTTGAGTCGAATCGGGGAAGTGGCGTACAGACTAGCTTTGCCTCCAGAACTGTCGGGTGTGCACAACGTGTTTCACGTGTCAATGCTAAGGAAGTATGTTTTAGACCCTTCGCACGTGTTACATCATGAGCCGTTGGATGTCAGAGAGGATGCCACATACATCGAAAAAACCGGCAGAGATTATTGACACCAAAGAGCAAGAACTGAGGAATAGGACAATTCAGTGGGTAAAGATTCGTTGGGAGAATCATGGACCAGAAGAAGCCACTTGGGAGCTTCGTGAGCAAGTCCAAAAGAAGTACCCTCAGCTATTCCCAGAGGTTAGTGATCATTTGGAGGACCAAATGTGATTCTTAGGGGTGGAGGATGTCAGACCCCGACCCAGGTTTGAAGTATTTAATTATGTTTTAACCGTGATTAGTGGATAAGTGGGATTAGGGGACGATTAGCTTATTTTATTAAGCTAGATTAGAATGTTTGATTAGCTTTGAAGACCTTTGTTAGTCTTTGATTTAAGTCTGACACGGGCCGGGGCGCCCGTGGATTATGTGTGAAATTGTTGAGTTTATTCATGATGCTTGTAAAATCCCGATTTATGTGTATTTTGACTTATTTCCTCTAGATCATCAACTTTCATGTTTTGGCCAACTTGATTTTGTGATCAGAAATCGCGTTTTTCGAGAAAATGGGCAAAACTGACATTTCACACAAAACCTGTACCCAAATTTCAAAAATTTCAGAAATTGTCAAAAATATACTTTTTGGAAAGTAGAAATTTCGCTGATCGTTTTTGTCTTCTTCGTCGTTTTCGTTCGGGGCCCGCAAGTACCATTTTTAGTCTTGTGAAGTTAGGGGCCCACAAAACCCACCTCTTAAGAAGAGGAGCTCTCTTCCTCTTCCTCCATTTCCTTCTTGCACGGTTTTGAGCAAGGGTTTCTCCCTCTCCTTCCACACACTCTCTCTCTCATCTGAAACTCTTGCTTGGTGAGGTGTTCTTGGAGGATTGATCTCCTCAAGTTCTTCCTCCCTCTTCAAGCTTCCCAAAGATCCCCTTCTTGAGGTTTTTGAGCTAAGTGAAGGCCCTCATTCAAGCCTCCCTTCTTTGTTTGGGTTCCTCAAGGTTAGCAATAGCTTTCCAAACTCTAGATTCTTGTTTTCCTCTCCATTTGGAGTGTTTTAAACTCATTTGCTAAGGTTTTTCTTGAAGATTTACAAATGATGACTTTTAGGGTTTTCTTGGAAAAATTTTGGGGTTTTTGTAGATTTGAAGCTTAAGGCTCTAAGGCTTGGTTTGAAGAGTGATTTTGATCATATCTTGACTAGAGGCAAGTAGATTCCAACATTAATGTGATGCTTTCTCTCATTGGTTCTATTTCATGAATTTCCTTTTGTGTTAATCTTCTTTAGTCTATGGGTTTATTTTGATTTAATGAACCATGTCATAGTTATCTTCATTATGTTATTGTTTTACCATGCATTGGGAGTTTGTTCTCACTTTGGCTCCTTGGAAAATTTGGTTTCATTGTGTGCAAGTGGGTGTTCAAAGAAAAGGGAAAAGAACTTTGATTCTTTTAAAAGTGTTGAGTTTGTGTTATTGGATGATTATGGGTGATGGTTTGATGATTTGTGGAGGTTGAGAAGAGGCCCAAGTTGTTGTAGAATTGTGTATGGAAGAAAGGGATGAAAAACAATGGAAAATGATCAAGAAAAACAAAAAAAAAAGGGAAGAGAAGCACTGCCGGGCTGGACTGGGCAGGCCCAGTCCGCTCGAGCGACCCACTGGGCCGCTCGAGCGGACCAGGCACTGCCTGGCCCTCGCTCGAGCGACCCAGCTACTGTCTGGGTCCGCTCGAGCGAGCCCAGCCCAGTCTGGGGGGCTCAGGCCAACCTGTTTGTGGCCCAATCAAGGGTAGTTTTGGGCCTGTTTTCAGGGCTCCTTTAGGCCTGCTTTAAGGTCAGCTCTTGGGCCATTTTGAGACCTATTGATGGGCTGTTTCAAGACCTGACATTGGACTGTTTTATGGCCTGAATCCTGGGCTACTTTAAGGACTGAATTGGGCCTGATTAGTGGACTGTTTGAGCTTGGGGAAGGACAGTTGTGGGCCTGATTAAGAAGGGATTTAAACCTACACTTTTTAAGGACTTATTGTATATAATTTCAAGTCCACTTCGGGCCTATGTCCAAGCTCAATTCAGCCCCAAACTCTCTCCTATAAGTGAAGCCCATTCAACCTTTTACAAGCCTAGAATTCATGGTGAGAAGTGTCTTGGACTATGGCCAATACCACTTGAAAAACCCTCAAGTCTAAATGTACACTTAATCCCTTATGATTGTCAATGATCTTTGTGGCACCAAATCACTTTCTTTTAATGACAATAAAGGGGTCAAATGTATGTCGAGACTACCCGCTTTAGTCGATCGAACCACCATACATTCTTTTTGTGTAAAAAGACTTTTGTTTTGGGCTCTTTCTCCAATTCTTTTTAATGTTTTGAAGTGGGTTACCCCATATGTTAGTAATGATGAAACTACTCACCTATTTTGCTTGGTTTTGCCAATATGCATTGTTTGGAGTAGTTCTCTTATCGACTTTGGAAATATATCTTATAAATAGAATTGCATTTCTTCGAGGTTTCGGATTTTCACTATAATGGCACCACTAGGCTTAGGTCGCCTTGTCGGACTGATCATCCGGCTTGGGGTCTTTAATTTGTCTGCCAGCTGCAGTTTGGATTATGTCTGTACCGACCATGGCAACGGTAATTATCCGGTCCCACGAGTAGTGGCTACGGTTCTGTCTGATAACGACTATGTCGTTCCGGTCCCACAATTAGTGGCTACGGTTTGTCTGCTCCGGTTACTTCGGTAACAGGAGAATATAGCTTTATGTGGGTTGCCAATGTTTTTATGCATTAATATTCATCTCATGGTAATTGTTTATGTTACTCATCATGGCATTGGATTTGTAAACCATCGAGATGTTTATCTTCTATCTTTACTTTGACATTGTTGTTAATCGTGATTTCATCGTAGCTCTTACTTATCATGTTTTGTTTCGCTCTCATCCTATTATTGTTGTAATTGCTTGCCAGACCGTCGCGTCTGACTCTCTTTTATTTGGTGCCAGATGTCGAGCCCCTCGCGGTTGAGGCGCACTTCGAGGCGGAACCTATAGTTCCTGTGGAGGGCGAGTGGCGGCCCGATGATGTCATTTAGACGTCGGGTTGCCTTGGAGCTGCGATCACATTTTGGGGATTTCATGATATACATTTTGGGTTTTTGTCATGGCCATTGTTGGCTTATTTTCTTTTGGGAAAAATTTGTAATTAATGATTAACCTTACTTTTGTATCAACTTTAAACTAAGTTTGGGGCCTACAATGAAATGTTTCTCTTTTGATGCTAGTCTCATGCGTTCTCATTTTATACCCGTTTGAGAGACTTTTATGTTTGCTACAATGCTTCCGCGTAAGTCATTTGTATGAAAGTGATTCTTATATATCACTGTTGGATCGGATTCCGTGAATCCTTACCGCGGAAACCTGTGGGAAACTAGCGTGTGCGGGCGGAATTTTCCAGCCCGTCGCGCCGCGTCCCCGGATTAAGACCTCGTTTAGCGGGACCTCGGTCCGGGGGCGTGACAGTATGTACCACAAAAGGCAATCAAAGGGCAAGCTCTAACGGACTTCCTCGCAGAACATCCATTGCCTAAAGATTCTCCACTCAGAGATGATCTCCCAGACGAACCAGTCTACAATGTGGAGACTTTCTCACAAAATGCTTCCTGGGACATGTACTTTGACGATGCAACCAGGACAAATGAAAAAAGACAGCTGATCTCAGGAGTTGGTATCCTCTTTGTTAGCCCCGACAAATACATGATTCCACATGCTTTCTCACTACTGGAACCATGCACAAACAATGCAGCTGAATATCAAGCTCTGATCCTAGGATTGGAACTCGCCTTCGAATCCGGTAACACCATGCTGGAAGTCTTTGGAGACTCTCAACTGATCGTCAACCAGATGAATCAGAAATTTGAAGTCAGGAAGCCAGATTTGTTGCCTTACTACAACAAAGCACAATCGCTTCTCCAAAATTTTGACATCTGTCACATCACCCACATTCGTAGAGGTGAAAACATACGTGCAGATGCCCTGGCTGGACTTGCCCCATCTATGGCAATCCAGGAAGGGGAAAACATGAAAATCACAGTGTGCGAAAGAAGAACCCTTCCTCCTCTTAACACAAACCAAGCAGTTGCTGAATGCCACCAAGTGGTTGGAAGTCGGATTTCAATCCTTCAACCTTCAATCGGCGACTGGAGGGATCCGTTCATTGATTACATTATGTTCGAAATCCTACCTGAAGATCCAAAAGAACGGGTAAGCATCCAAAGGCGAACCCCAAGCTTTCATTTGGATATTCCTTCAAAAATCCTTTACAGGAAATCCTTCAACGGAGTACTTCTACGCTGCTTGTCACAACAAGAGGCTGAATAAACACTCAAACAAGTTAATGCTGGTCTTTGTGGAGCTCATCAGGCTGGTCCCAAGCTCTATGATCAGATAAAAAGGTTAGGTTATTACTGGCCTACCATGGTAGCTGACGCAATGCAATTTGCTAAGCGCTGCCAACAATGCCAAGTTCATGGAGATTACATCCACATGCCTCCAGAATGGCTACATCCTACAGCGATTTCATGGCCTTTCGAAGCCTGGGGTATGGACATCATAGGTCCTATTTCTCCCCCTTCGAGCAAAGGACATCGCTTCATCTTCGCCGCTACGGATTATATCTCCAAGTGGTCAGAAGCATTTGCGCTCAACGAAATGAAGACCTCATCAATCCTTCAGTTCTTGCGCACCAACATCATTTGTCGTTTCGGCATACCCAAAAGATTCATCAATGATAACGGACCACAATTCCGGGATCATCGATTCTACAGGTTCTGCGACAAATACAAAATCCAAAGCTGTCCTTCGACTGCATACAATCCGACAGCAAACGGATTAGCAGAAGCTTTCAACAAGACACTCTGCAAAATCCTCAAGAAGATGGTCTCTAGTCACAAAAGAGACTGGAGCGACAAAATGTCTGAAGCTTTGTGGGCCTATCGAACCACCGTTCGAGGACCAACCCATAACACACCATTCTCCTTGGTCTATGGATGCGAAGCTGTCGTGCCCTTAGAAGTACAAATTCCTTCCTTGAGGGTATCCTTGCAAAATGACATGACTCAAGAAAGCAATGTCAAATTGCGACTCCATGAGCTGGACAATCTCGATGAGAGACGGCTCGAAGCTCGACAAAGCATTAAACTTTACCAAGCACGCATGGCGGGATCTTTCGACAAAAAGGTCAGGCAACGCGCCTACAAAAAGGGTGACTTGGTTCTTGCGGTAAAAAGACCAATGGTCTTCGCTCACAAGTCCAAAGGCAAATTTGAGCCAAAATGGGAGGGACCCTACGTCATCGACAAGGTTTTCTCCAACGGCGCATACGTACTCCTAAACATGGAGGGTGACAGATGTATGCTGTCCATCAATGGCAAGTTCTTAAAGTGGTACTAGCCTTGAAGACTTACCCAACTGGGTAAGAGCAATGCCTGTACGGCCAAAACCAATCTCTAGGTACACGCTGAAAGTCCTGGAGGATCCTTACCCCTAGAGGGGGGGGGGTGAGTAGGGTGAGCTACAACTAGTGACCAATTATGACCAATTTTAAATTCTTTAACATTAAATAGTCACATGTGATGATTAAACAAACAATATGCGGAAGCTTAAATAATCAATCACCACATTGCAATCACCACTACACAATCATTTATAGTGGTTCGGCCTCAATGCCTACGTCCACTACCGGCTTGTGTATCCAACACCCCACCGGATTTCCACTATTATGCTTTTTAAAAGGCTAAGCAATAACCTCTACAACTATGCTTTTCTAGGCTAAGCAATAACCTTACAATGTGCTTTTATAGGCTAAGCAATAACCTTTACACAATGCTTTTCTTAGGCTAAGCAATAACCTTACAACAATAGATTTTTCTCAAAGAAAGTGTCTTCACAAAACACTCTAAGAGATTACAATTTAAGCTCAATATAATTGCCTCTAAATTAGGCGGATATGAAAGTGAATAACAAACTCACACAAACACTAAGGATTACAAAGATGAATGCTTATGAGGTGTGTGTGTGTGAAAACTTCAATCAAGATTAAAATTAAGCTCAATCTATTTTATGCTTAAAGCAATTCAAAAGTTTAATGCTCATAAAAAGGTTTGATTGAAGTGATATGCAAATCACATATACAAAAATACTAACTTGTAAATGATTTATGAAAATCAAGATGACACAAGTTGTATGAAATTAATTTATCCTAAACATGTGATGCATATGCAATGTTGTTTTCAAAATGAAAGTTTAACTAAAGATCAAATGAATGAAAACAACAAAGATGATTCAAACAAGTTAATGTATCATGCTATAAAGAAATCAAAGATTTTGGCTAAGCATGATTTACAAAGTTTAAAACAAAACTTGGTTTGAAATCAAGGGTGAAGAATCCTATGACTTAAATCAAAGATTAAGGAAGTAGAGGATTCAACACATCATAGTTTATATGCTAAAATTATTTACCAATAATTTAACAAAGCATAAAACAATGATTAAGAAAAGCAAAGGCTTACTTGGTGATTTAACTTCATTAATCCAAGCTTTAGCTTTTGCTAATGACCCTCTTGGTCTCTCTTAGTTCATCCCCTTTTTCTTCTCTTCAAACACCTCAAGAAGGCTTAAGAGTTCCACTTTGATCAACCCACTTTAAATGGGAATGAACCCCTTTTTATACTCAAAAAGTTGAGTTCTGCGAGTGCCCGGTCGACCCCATAAAAGCCCCGGTCGACCTGGCCTCCAACGGTCATAAAACTGACCGTTTGAAAAAGAGCTGTTAGCTCTTTCCCGGTCGACCCGCAGTGGGCTCGGTCGACCGGGTCCATGGGCTCGGTCGACCGGCCACACTGCGGGTCGACCGGGTCCCCTGGACCATTTCCCCCAAAAATGCTTATTTTGCATATTTTAATGTATTTTCAGGTGGGGACAATTAGGCCACTAAATCAAGCTTGAAAATATGATTTTAAATCATTCTAAGTATTTTAAAATCATGAAACATAAAAAGCCAAAAATCATTTGAAACTTTAAATCATTGGCTAGCTTGATTTGTAAAAATCCTTTTTCAAATAAAATGCATCCAAGATGAAAACCAAAACATGCATGAAACATATGATTTACAAGATTTAAAACAATGCATGTGTAAAACCAGATTTCAAGATTTTCTAAATCAATGCATGTGTGTGAATTCAAATGATGAATAAAATGAATGATGCATTCCATCAAATTGCAATAAACAAAAACCTAACACACGCTCGCTAAGCCCACCTTTTTTAGAATTTTCATGTCAAATGTTGAAATTTCTAGAAATTTAAACAATGCTTACTTTCATCGTTTCATTGTTCAAAAATCCAAGTTTAGAAACCTTTCCCTAACTTGACCAAAATTTTCAACCCTTGAGCCCAAGATTTATGGTTTGAAACAAAATCCGGATTCGGGGATTTCCACCCTAGTCCACCCTACCTTTACCGCCTAAATGGTTTTAGGTCAAAACTTATGACCCTCGTGTCTTTAAACAAAAAAAAAATGGTTTTTCAAAAAACCGCGGAGAAAGCGACGCTTAGTCGATACTCGCACAAATCGGAAGTATGCGAACCACGTTCGACACTTCCAAAATAGCAGGGAAGCGACATTTCGTCGATACTTGCAAAATCCAAAACCGTGGAGATGCAACATTTCAGTTGATATCCATGACCCAAAGGTTCGAGAAAACCATAAATTTAAAAAATCGTGGGGAAACGACATCAAGTCAGTACCCGCAAAACCAAAATTTTTGAAAAGCAAGGATGCCACACTCCATCGATACTTGCACCCAAATCCGCGAGGATACGACATTCCATCGATACTCGCAACCGAATGAGCAAGGATGCGACATTCCATCGATACTTGCAAGAACATTCAGCTGGGAGGCGACTTTTAGTCGATACTTGCATTTTTGAAAACCAAAACAAACCGGCTATAGATGCCACCAAAACAAATCGGCTATCGATGTCACCAAAACAAATCGGTTATCAATGCCACAAATCGGCTATTAATGCCACAAAAAAAAAAAGCTGGCTCTCATGCCAAAAATCGGCCTCCATGCTACAAACAAAATCTGGCTTCCATGCCAAAACAATCATTTGACAAAAGTTTTTTACAAAATGACAAGCTTTTGATCAAATCCCATTTAGCAATTACTTTCATCACAAAAAGATTTAAGTGAGCGTAGGGAAAACAAAAAAAAACATCCCATTTAGCAATTACTTTCATCACAAAAAGATTTAAGTGAGCATAGGGAAAACAAAACAAAAAAAAAGAGTACCAAAAAATACATGCGGTACCAAAAAGAAAGTGTTCACAAGCACTACAAAAAAGAAAGAGTACCAAAAAAATACATGTGGTACCAAAAAAGGGAAAGAAGGATAGTTTCTGTTACAAAAAAAAAAAAAAACACAGGAGCTCAACCAAAAATGGTCTCCAGCCAAGATTTCAACTCCTCAAGCAAACTTTTGGCCTCAGCTGTCAGGGATTCCAAGGCACGCTTCTTCAGGAACTTGCCATGAGATGCTGGAGAATGCTGCAATCCTTCTTTCACACCGGGAAGCTTATCCCGAGCAGTTCACCATTGTTTGTTCTCTTGAGACCTCCTTTCAAAAACTCGATCAGCATCGACAACCCGGCGAATGAGAGCACTTTTCCTGTCGCGAGCCTCTGTTATTGCAGCCCACTTGGCAGCAACTTATGCCTGTAGATGCTCAAGACGTTTCCTGGCCTCATCGACCTCCCTATCAAGGATCTTAAAGTCATGTGTCAGCCCAATGATGGCTAGCTCTTCTAAGTTCTTCTCTCGGACTATCTGCTTCCTGCTTTGTGTAGCCTCATCCAGGTCAGACTTAGCCTTATCAGCAGGATCCAGGAACATCTCCTTGAAGAACTGGTCATCAGCCAAACCCATGGTCTCAAACCACTTGTCACCCAGTGCAATGATCCTATCAACGATCGCCCTGGCACCTGTGACATCTAGACCAGCCTCTTCGGCATCACCGAGAATCTCATGCACATGCTGGATCATGCCAAATCCGGCATCCAAATGTCCAGCAAGGAGAGTCTCAATCCAAGAGCTCAGAACCCGCACCACCACCTTCTTCACAGAAAGAAGAGATGGCCCGCTAAAGATTCGCCCCGCTCCATCGGTCGGCTGCCCATGTCATGCCCCGTTGGAAGAGGAACAAAAGACCTCTTTCCAGTTGGAGCTGCTGGAGAAGGAATTTCAGCATGAGGTATCTCCTCAACAGTGTCAAAATTGGTCCCAGGAGCCTCTACCTCTAGATCGACCTCTGGCATCCCTTGCTCTGGTTCTAAAGGAAGCAACGGACTCTCTGCTGCCCACCTCAAAACCTGCCAAAGAAACACAAAAAGGTATGAATATGATCCTGTTTGAAAATCAGTAACAGGGTTATTACTACAAAATACCTTCTTCGACGACTGGCGGAACACTCTCTTCCTCCATGAACTCATCGGAAGCATCATCAACATTTGCGTCGATCGATGGTTCAAAGTCACCGGAATCCTGTGGCAAGTCAGCTGACAAGAAAAATGTTAGCAAACCAAGTCACAGACACAAAAAAAAGAGAAAGCAAAAGAAGTTATACCAATTGGAGATTCTGGATTCACTCCAGAGTCCCTCGGTTCTTCTTCAGGTGCCCCGATAGGATCCGTCACCACCTCATCGGTTGGAACCTCAGGCATCGCCAAATCTTCCTCTGCTAAAAAAAAGGAGCAGCAGGGAGAGAAAACAAATCAAGACATGGAAAAATCGCATGAAAAGAAATGGAAAGAGAAAGAGGAAGAATCATACATTCACCAACGGTCTCTTCTTCTCGACTTCTCTTCTCTGGAGGCTCGTCAGCATCCACTGGCACATCTTCATTGATAGTAAGAGGGACTTCTATGTCAGGAGAGTCCTCATATAGCCCCTTGCTGCGATGATGACTCATCCTCCTCTTACTTTTGTGGGCTCGCTTCTTAGAGGAACCTGCCCCGCTGTTAGAGTCAGGTTTCCCACTGCATATTGAAGTTGACTGCCATTTTATTAGGGATGAATTTAAACGGGAAGTCATTAGTCTACCTCATGTCCCAACAGAATTTCAGTTTGCAGATATCTTCACAAAGGGACTTCCTCGGCCTCGACATCAATTTCTTGTTTCCAAATTGCTGCTTTATGACTCCCCAGCATCAATTTGAGGGGGGTGTCAATCCAAGCCCAATCAGGCCCAGGCCCATTCTGGGTCCAGACTTTATATATTACTTAGTCAAAGCTTCTTAGTTTGTAAAACAGATTTTTAGGATTTGATTAGATATACTTACATGTAATCAGGGATTTCATCCCATGTAATCAGGGATTTCATCCCATTTATAATGAGAAGAACAATCGACCAAGGAGGTCACTGAATTAAGCCCATCTCTGCAAAATTATTTCCATCTCTTTAAATGATATTTCCAACACTTTGGCTCGAAAAAGGCCCGTCGGGGGCCTGGAACGGTATACGGCTGCGGGAAAAATTGGTAACAAGCATGAGCACTTCGCTCGAGGGTAGAGTAAGTTATAGGAACTGACGGTTCGCAAATAGGACTCTCGATTAGAGAATTACGAGCGAAACATGAGATTTTCCAACACATTGGCTCGAAAACGGCCCGCCGGGGGTCCGGAACGGGAAACGGCCCCCGAAAATACTGAAAGCCGGCACGAGCAGTTCCCTCTAGGCTAGAGTAACTTGTTGGAACTGATGGGTCGCGAATAGGACTCCCGGTTAGAGAATTACGACTGAAAGATTGGATTTTCCAACACTTAAGGCTTGAAAACTGCCCGTCGGGGGTCCGTAACGGGAAACAGCCGCCGGACAAAATCAAAAACCCGCAAGAGCACTTCACTCATCGGTAGAGTAACTTGTAGGCACTGACGGTTCACAAATAGGACTCCCGATTAGAGAATTACGAGTGAAACATTGGATTTTCCAACACTTGGGCTGGAAAACGGCCCGCCAGGGGTCCGGAACGGAAAAAGGCATCCGGAAAAATAAAAAACCGGCACGAGCACTTCCCTCGAATGTAGAGTAACTTGTAGGAACTGACGGTTCGCAAATAGGACTCTCGGTTAGAGAATTACGATTAAAACATGGGATTTTCCAACACTTTGGCTCGAAAAAGGCCCGTCGGGGGCCCAGAACGGTAAACGGTTGCGGGAAAAATCGGAAACCAGCACAACCACTTCACTCGAGGGTAGATTAACTTATAGAAACTGGCTTTTCGTAAATAGGACTCCCGATTAGAGAATTACGAGTGAAACATGGGATTTTCCAACACTTAGGCTCCAAAACGGACCGCCGGGGGTACAGAAATGGAAAATGAGCCCCGGAAAAATCAAAAACCAGCACGAGCACTTCCCTCGAGGGTAGAACTACTTGTAGGAACTGACGGTTCGCAAATAGGACTCCCGGTTAGAGAATTACGACATAAATATGAGATTTTCCTAACACTTTGGCTTGAAAATGGCCCGCCGGGGGCCTGGAACAGGAAACGGAGAAGATAAAATCGAAAACCAGCACGTGCACTTCCCTCGAGGGTAGAGTAACTTGTAGGAACAGATGGTTCGCAAGTAGGACTCTCGGTTTGAGAATTACAAGCGAAACATGGGTTTTTCCAACACTTAAGCTCGAAAATGCCCCGCCGGGGGTCCGGAACGGGAAACTGCCCCTGGAGAGTTCGAAAACCATCACGAGCACTTCCCTCGAGGGTAGAGTAAGTTATAGGAACTGATGGTTCGTAAATAGGACTCTCAATTAGAGAATTACGAGCGAAACATGGGATTTTCCAACACTTTGGCTCGAAAACGGCCCGCCGGGGCTCCGGAACGGGAAACGGCCCCCGAAAATACTGAAAACCGGCACGAGCACTTCCCTCGAGGGTAAAGTAACTTGTTGGAACTGACGGGTCGCGAATAGGACTCCCGTTTAGAGAAAAAGACCGAAAGATGGGATTTTCCAACACTTTGGCTCAAAAAATGCCCGTCGGGGGCCTGGAACGGTAAACGGCTGCGAGAAAAATCGGAAACAAGACCGAGAACTTCGCTCGAGGGTAGACTAAGTTATAGGAAATCGCGGTTCGCAAATAGGACTCTTGATTAGAGAATTTCGAGCGAAACATGAGATTTTCCAACACTTTGGCACGAAAACCGCCCGGTCGGGGTCCGAAATAGGAAACGGCCCCCGGAAACATTGAAAACCGGCACGAGCACTTCCCTCGAGGGTAGAGTAACTTGTTCGAACTGAAGGGTCGCAAATAGGACTCCCGGTTAGAGAATTACGACTGAAAGATGGGATTTTCCAACACTTAAGGCTCGAAAACTGCCCGTCGGGGGTCCGGAACTGGAAACGGCAGCTGGACAAAATCGAAAATCGGCATGAGCACTTCACTCGTGGTAGAGTAACTTGTAGGCACTGACGGTTCGCAAATAGGACTCCCGATTAGAGAATTACGAGTGAAACATTGGATTTTCCAACACTTGGGCATGAAAACGGCCCGCCAGGGGTCTGGAACGAGAAAAGGCACCCGAAAAAATCGAAAACCGGCACGAGCACTTCCCTCGAGGGTAGAGTAACTTCTAGGAACTGACGGTTTGCAAATAGGACTCCCGGTAAGAGAATTACGATTGAAACATGGGATTTTCCAACACTTTGGCAGAAAAACGGCCCACCGGGGGCCTGGATCGGGAAACGGCCCAAGGAAAAATTGGAAACCGGCACAAGCACTTCCCTCGAGGGTAGAGTAACTTGTAGAAACTGATGGTTCGCAAATAGGACTCAAGGTTATAGAATTACGAGCGAAACATGGGATTTTCCAACACTTAGGCTCGAAAACGGCCTGCCGGGGTCTGGAACGGGAATCCGCGTAATGAAAAAATGAAAACCGGCACAAGCACTTCCCTTGAGTAGGAACTGACAGTTCATAAATAGGACTCCCGTTAGAGAATTAGAAGCGAAACATGAGATTTTCCAACACTTAGGCTCTAAAACGGCCCACCGGGGGTCTAGAAACAAGAAATGGCCCCCGGTCAAAATCGAAAACTGGCACGAGCAGTTCACTCTTGGGTAGAGTTGCTTGTAGGAACGGATGGTTCGCAAGTAGGACTCTCGGTTAGAGAATTGTGAGCGAAACATGGGATTTTCCAACACTAAGGCTCGAAAATGGCCCGCCGGGGGTCCAGAACGGGAAACTGCCCCTAGAAAGTTCGAAAACCGTCACGAGCTCTTCCCTCGAGGGTAGAGTAACTTGTTGGAACTGACGGGTAATGAATATGACTCCCGGTTAGAGAATTACGACTGAAACATGGGATTTTCCAACACTTAGGCTCGAAAACATCCCGTCGGTGGCCTGGAACGGTAAACGGCTGCAGGAAAAATCAGAAACAAGCACGAGCATTTCGCTCGAGGGTAGAGTAATTTATAGGAACTGACGGTTCACAAATAGGACTCTCGATTAGAGAATTACGAGCGAAACATGAGATTTTCCAACACTTTGGTTCGAAAACGGCCCGCCGGGGTTCCGGAACGGGAAACGGCCCCCGAAAATACTGAAAACCGGCACAAGCACTTCCCTTGAGGGTAGAGTAACTTGTTGGAACTGACGGGTCGTGAATAGTTCTCCCGGTTAGAGAATAAAGACTGAAATATGGGATTTTCCAACACCGAGGCTCCAAAACGGCCCGTCGGGGGTCCAGAAATGGAAAACGGGCCCCGGAAAAATAGAAAACCAGCACGAGCACTTCCCTCGAGGGTAGAGTAACTTGTAGGAACTGACGGTTGGCAAATAGGACTCCCGGTTAGAGAATTACGACTGAAACATGAGATTTTCCAACACTTTGGCTCGAAAATGGCCCGCCGGGGGCCTGGAACGGGAAACGGCCCAAGGTAAAATTGGAAACCGGCACGAGCACTTCCCTCGAGGGTAGAGTAACTTGTAGGAACAGATGGTTCGCAAGTAGGACTCTCGGTTTGAGAATTACGAGCGAAATATGGGATTTTCCAACACTTAGGCTTGAAAATGGCCCGCCGGGGGTCCGGAATGGGAATTTCCACTGGAGAGTTCGAAAACCGTCACGAGCACTTCCGTCGAGGGTAGAGTAACTTTTTGGAACTGACGGGTCACGAATAGGATTCCCGGTTAGAGAATAAAGACTGAAACATGGGATTTTCCAACACTTAGGCTCGAAAATAGCCCGTCGGTGGCCTGGAACAAGAAAAGGCCGCGGGAAAAATTGGATACCGGCACGAGCACTTCGTTCGTGGGTAGAGTAACTTGTAGGCACTAATGGTTCACAAAATTTCTCTCGGTTAGAGAATTACGAGCGAAACATGTGATTTTCCAAAACTTAGGCTCTAAAACGGCTTGCTGGGGTCTGGACCGGGAATCGGCCCAAGGAAAAAATGAAAACCGGCACGAGCACTTCCCTTGACGGTAGAGTAACATGTAGGAACCGACAGTTCGAAAATAGGACTCCCGATTAGAGAAATACGAGCGAAACATGGGATGTTCCAACACTTTGGCTCGAAAAGGGCCCGCCGGGGCTCCGGAACGGGAACGGCCCCCGGAAATACTGAAAACCGGCACGAGCACTTCCCTCAAGGGTAGAGTAACTTGTTGGAACTGACGGGTCGCGAATAGGACTCCTGGTTAGAGAATAAAGACTGAAAGATGAGATTTTCCAACACTTTGGCTCGAAAAAGGCCCGTCGGGGCCCTGGAACGGTAAACGGCTGCGGGAAAAATCAGAAACAAGACCGAGCACTTCGTTCGAGGGTAGAGTAAGTTATAGGAACTAGCGGTTCGCAAATAGGACTCTTAGTGAAAGAATTACGAGCGAAACATGAGATTTTCCAACACTTTGGCACGGAAACGGCCCGGCCGGGGTCCGAAACGGGAAAACGGCCCCCGGAAACATTGAAAACCGGCACGAGCACTTCCCTCGAGGGTAGAGTAACTTGTTCGAACTGATGGGTCGCAAATAGGACTCTCAGTTAGAGAATTACGACTGAAAGATGGGATTTTCCAACACTTAAGGCTCAAAAATTGCCCGCCGGGGGTCCGGAACTGGAAACGGCCGCCGGACAAAATCAAAAACCCGCAAGAGCACTTCACTCGTGGGTAGAGTAACTTGTAGGCACTGACGGTTCACAAATAGGACTCCCGATTAGAGAATTTGGAGTGAAACATTGGATTTTCCCACACTTGGGCTGGAAATCGGCCCGCCAGGGGTCCGGAACGGAAAATGGCATCCGAAGAAATCAAAAACCGGCACGAGCACTCCCTTCGAATGTAAAGTAACTTGTAGGAACTGACGGTTCGCAAATAGGACTCTCGGTTAGAGAATACGATTGAAACATGGGATTTTCCAACACTTAGGCTCAAAAACGGCCCGTCGGGGGCCCAGAACAGTAAACGGTTGTGGGAAAAATCGGAAACCAGAACAAGCACATCGCTCAAGGGTAGAGTAACTTGTACGAGCTGGCTTTTCGTAAATAGGACTTCTGATTAGAGTATTACGAGCGAAACATGGGATTTTCCAACACTTAGCCTCCAAAACGGACCGCCGGGGGTGCAGAAATGAAAAACGGGCCCGGGAAAAATCAAAAACTAGCACGAGCACTTCCCTCGAGGGTAGAGTAACTTGTAGGAACTGACGGTTCGCAAATAGGACTCCTGGTTAGATAATTACAACTGAATTATGAGATTTTCCAACACTTTGGCTCGAAAATGGCCCGTCGGGGGCCTGGAACGGGAAACGACCCAAGGTAAATCGAAAACCGGCACGAGCACTTCCTTCGAGGGTAGAGTAACTTGTTGGAATTGACGGGTCATGAATAGGACTCCCGATTAGAGAATTACGAGCGAAACATGAGATTTTCCAACACTTTGGCTCGAAAACGGCCCGCCGGGGCTCCGGAACGGGAAACGGCCCCCGAAAATACTGAAAACCGGCACGAGTGCTTCCCTCGAGGGTAGAGTAACTTGTTGGAACTGACGGGTCGCGAATAGGACTCCTGGTTAGAGAATAAAGACTGGAAGATGGGATTTTCCAACACTTGAGGCTCGAAAACTTCCCGCCGGGGGTCCAGAAACAGGAAATGACCCCCGGAAAAATAAAAAAACCGGCACGATTACTTCCCTCGACGGTAAATTAACATGTAGGAATCCTAGTTAGAGAATTATGACTGAAACATGGGATTTTTCAACACTTTGGCTCGAAAATGGCCCGTTGGGGGCCTGGAACGGTAAACGGTTGCGGGAAAAATCTGTAACAAGAACGAGCACTTCGATCGAGGGTAGAATAAGTTATAGGAACTGACGGTTCGCAAATAGGACTCTCGATTAGAAAATTACGAGCGAAACATGAGATTTTCCAACACATTGGCTCGAAGACGGCCCGACGGGGGTCCAGAATGGGAAACGGCCCCTGGAAATACTGAAAGTCGGCACGAGCACTTCCCTCTAGGCTAGAGTAACTTGTTGGAACTGATGGGACGCGAATAGGACTCCCGGATAGAGAATTACGACTGAAAGATGGGATTTTCCAACACTTAAGGCTCGAAAACTGCCCGCCGGGGGTCCGGAAATGGAAACGGCCGCCGGACAAAATAAAAAACCCGCAAGAGCACTTCACTCGTGGGTAGAGTAACTTGTAGGAACTGACGGTTCGCAAATAGGACTCCCGATTAGAGAATTACGAGTGAAACATTGGATTTTCCAACACTTGGGCTGAAAAAACGGCCCGCCAGGGGTCCGGAACGGGAAACGGCATCCGGAAAAAATCAAAAATCTGCACGAGCACTTCCCTTGAAGGTAGAGTAACTTGTAGGAACTGACGGTTCGGAAATAGGACTCCCGGTTAAAGAATTACGACTGAAACATGGGATTTTCCAACAATTTGGCTCGAAAACGGCACGTCGGGGGCCCGGAACGGCAAACGGCTGCGGGAAAAAATTGGAAACTAGCACAAGTACTTAGCTCAAGGGTAGAGTAACTTGTAGGAACTAGCTTTTCATAAATAGGACTCTCGATTAGAGAATTACGAGCGAAACATGAGATTTTCCAACACTTAGGCTCCAAAAAGACCCGCCAGGGGTCAAAAAAAGGAAAACGGCCCCCGAAAAAATCGAAAACCAGCACGAGCACTTCCCTCGAGGGTAGAGTAACTTGTAGGAACTGACGGTTCGCAAATAGGACTCCCGGTTAGAGAATTACGACTGAAACATGATATTTTCCAACACTTAGGCTCGAAAATGGCCCGCCGGGGGCCTGGAACGGGAAACGGCCCAAGGTAAAAACAAAAACCGGCACGAGCACTTCCCTCGAGCGTAGAGTAACTTGGAGGAACAGATGGTTCGCAAGTAGGACTCTCGGTTTGAGAATTACGAGCGAAATATGGGATTTTCCAACACTTAGGCTCGAAAACGGCCCGCCGGGGGTCCGGAACGGGAAACTTCCCCTGGAAAGTTCGAAAACCGTCACGAGCACTTCCCTCGAGGGTAGAGTAACTTGTTGGAACTGACGGGTCACGAATAGGACTCCCGGTTAGAGAATTACGACTGAAACATGGGATTTTCCAATACTTAGGTTCGAAAACAGCCCGTCGGTGGACTGGAACGATAAGCGGCTGCGGGAAAAATCAGAAACTAGCACGAGCACTTCGCTCGAGGGTAGAGTAAGTTATAGGAATAGACAGTTCGGAAATAGGACTCTCGATTAGAGAATTACAAGCGAAACATAAGATTTTCCAACACTTTGGCTCGAAAACGGCCCACCGGGGCTCCGGAATGGGAAACGGCCCCGAAAATATTAAAAACCGACACGAGCACTTCCTTCGAGGGTAGAGTAACTTGTAGGAACTGACAGTTCGCAAATAGGACTCCCGGTTAGAGAATTACGATAGAAACATGAGATTTTCCAACACTTTGGCTCGAAAATGGCCCGCCGGGGGCCTGGAATAGGAAACGGCCCAAGGTAAAATCGGAAACCGGCACGAGCACTTCCCTCGAGGGTAGAGTAACTTGTAGGAACAGATGGTTCACAAGTAGGACTCTCAGTTTGAGAATTACGAGCGAAATATGGGATTTTCCAACACTTAGGCTCGAAAACGGCCCCGCCGGGGGTCCGGAACGGGAACCTGCCCCTGGAGAGTTCGAAATCCGTCACGAGCACTTCCCTCGAGGGTAGAGTAAAGTTATTGGAACTGACGGTTCGTAAATAGGACTCTCGATTAGAGAATTACGAGCGAAACATGAGATTTTCCAACACTTCGGCTCGAAAACGGCCCGCCGGGGCTCCGGAACGGGAAACAACCCCGGAAATATTGAAAACCGGCACGAGCACTTCCCTCAAGGGTAGAGTAACTTGTTGGAACTGACGGGTCGCGAATAGGACTCCCGGTTAGAGAATAAAGACTGAAAGATGGGATTTTCCAACACTTAAGGCTCGAAAACTGCCCGCCGGGGGTCCAGAAACAGGAAATGGCCCGCAGAAAAATAAAAAACCGGCACGATCACTTCCCTCGAGGGTAGATTAACCTGTAGGAACTGAAGGTTCGTAAATAGGAATCCCGGTTAGAGAATTACGACTGAGACATGGGATTTTCCAACACTTTGGCTCGAAAAAGGCCCGTCGGGGGCCTGGAACAGTAAACGGCTGCGGGAAAAATCGGTAACAAGCACGAGCACTTCGCTTGAGGGAAAAGTAAGTTATAGGAACCGACGATTCGCAAATAAGATTCTCAATTAGAAAATTACGAGCAAAACATGAGATTTTCCAACACATTCGCTCGAAAACCGGCCCGCTGGGGGTCGGGAACGGGAAACGGCCCCCGGAAATACTGAAAGCCGGCACGAGCACTTCCCTCTAGGCTAGAGTAACTTGTTGGAATTGACGGGTCGCGAATAGGACTCCCGGTTAGAGAATTACGACTGAAAGATGGGATTTTCCAACACTTAAGGCTCGAAAAACTGCCCGCCGGGGGTCCAGAACGGGAAACGGCCCCCGGGCAAAATCAAAAACCCGGAAGAGCACTTCACTCGTGGGTCGAGTAACTTGTAGGCACTGACGGTTCACAAATAGGACTCCCGATTAGAAAATTACGAGTGAAACATTGGATTTTCCAACACTTGGGCTGGAAAACGGCCCGCCAGGGGTCCGGAACGGAAAACAGCATCCAGAAAAGTCAAAAACCGGCATGAGCACTTCCCTCGAATGTAAAGTAACTTGTAGGAACTGACGGTTCGCAAATAGGACTCTCGGTTAGAGAATTACGATTGAAACATTGGATTTTCCAACTCTTTGGCTCGAAAACGGCCCATTGGGGGCCCAGAACGGTAAACGGTTGCGGGAAAAATCGGAAACCCGCACAAGCACTTCGCTCGAGGGTAGAGTAACTTGTAGGAACTGGCATTTCGTAAATAGGACTCCCGATTAGAGAATTACGAGCGAAACATGGGATTTTCCAACACTTAGGCTCCAAAACGGACCGCCGGGGGTCCAGAAATGGAAAACGAGCCCCAAAAAAATCAAAAACTAGCACGAGCACTTCCCTCGAGGGTAGAGTAACTTGTAGGAACTGACGGTTAGCAAATAGGACTCCCGGTTAGAGAATTACGACTGAAACATGAAATTTTCCAACACTTTGGCTCGAAAATGGCCCGCTGGGGGCCTGGAACAGGAAACGGCCCAAGGTAAAATCGGAAACCGGCACGAGCACTTCCCTCGAGGGTAGAGTAACTTGTAGGAACAGATGGTTCGCAAGTAGGACTCTCGGTTTGAGAATTACGAGCGAAAGATGGGATTTTCCAACACTTAGGCTCGAAAAGGGCCCGCCGGGGGTCCGGAACGGGAAACTGCCCCTGGAAAGTTCGAAAACCATCACGAGCACTTCCCTCGAGGGTAGAGTAAGTTATAGGAACTGACGGTTCGCAAAAATAGGACTCTGGATTAGAGAATTACGAGCGAAACATGAGATTTTCCAACACTTTGGCTCGAAAACGGCCCGCCGGGGCTCCGGAACGGGAAACGACCCCCAGAAATACTGAAAACCGGCACGAGCACTTCCCTCGAGGGTAGAGTAACTTGTTGGAACTGACGGGTCGCGAATAGGACTGCCGATTAGAGAATAAAGACTGAAAGATGGGGTTTTCCAACACTTAAGGCTCAAAAACTGCCCGCCGGGGGACCAGAAACAGGAAATGGCCCCCGAAAAAATCAAAAACCAGCACGATCACTCCCCTCGAGGGTAGATTAACTTGTAGGAACTGAAGGTTCGCAAATAGGAATCCCGGTTAGAGAATTACGACTGAAACATGAGATTTTCCAACACTTTGGCTCGAAAATGGCCCATCGGGGGCCTGGAACGGGAAATGACCCAAGTTAAAATCTGAAACCGGCACGAGCACTTCCCTCGAGGGAAGTGTAACTTGTAGGAACAGATGGTTCGCAAGTAGGACTCTCGGTTTGAGAATTACGAGCGAAACATAGGATTTTCCAACACTTAAGCTCGAAAACGGCCCGCCGGGGGTCCGGAACGAGAAACTGCCCCTGCGAAGTATGAAAACCGTCACCAGCACTTCCCTCGAGGGAAGAGTATGTTATAGGAATTGACGGTTCGTAAATAGGACTCTGGATTAGAGAATTACGAGCGAAACATGAGATTTTCCAACACTTTGGCTCGAAAACGGCCCGCCGGGGGTCCGGAACGGGAAACGGCCCCCGAAAATACTGAAAATCGGCACAAGCACTTCCCTCGAGGGTAGAGTAACTTGTTGGAACTGACGGGTCGCGAATAGGACTCCCGGTTAGAGAATTACGACTGAAAGATGGGATTTTCCAACACTTAAGGCTCAAAAACTGCCCGTCGGGGTTCCGGAACGGGAAACGGCCGCCGGACAAAATCAAAAACCCATAAGAGCACTTCACTTGTGGGTCGAGTAACTTGTCGGCACTGACGGTTCACAAATAGGACTCCCGATTAGAGAATTACGAGTGAAACATTGGATTTTCCAACACTTGGGCTGGAAAATGGGCCGCCAGGGGTCCGGAACGGAAAACGGCATCCGAAAAAATCAAAAACCGGCACGAGCACTTCCGTTGAATGTAGAGTAACTTGTACGAACTGACGGTTCGCAAATAGGACTCTCGGTTAGAGAATTACGATTGAAACATGGGATTTTCCAACTCTTTGGCTCGAAAACGGCCCATCGGGGGCCCAGAACGGTAAACGGTAGCGGAAAAAATCGGAAACCAGCACAAGCACTTCGCTCGAGGGTAGAGTAACTTGTAGGAACTGGCTTTTCGTAAATAGGACTCCCGATTAGAGAATTATGAGCGAAACATGGGATTTTCCAACACTTAGGCTCCAAAACGGACCGCCGGGGGTACAGAAATGGAAAACGAGCCCCGGAAAAATCAAAAACCAGCACGAGCACGAACACTTCCCTCGAGGGTAGAGCTACTTGTAGGAACTGACGGTTCGGAAATAGGACTCCCGGTTAGAGAATTACGACTTAAATATGAGATTTTCCTAACACTTTGGCTTGAAAATGGCCCGCCGGGGGCCTGGAACGGGAAACGGAGAAGGTAAAATCGAAAACCGGCACGTGCACTTCCCTCGAGGGTAGAGTGTTCGGTTTTTGTTTATTGCAATTTGATGGATGCATCATTCATTTTATTCATCATTTGAATTCACACACATGCATTGATTTAGAAAATCTTGAAATCTTGATTTACACATGCATTGTTTTAAATCTTGTAAATCATATGGTTCAGGCATGTTTTGGTTTTCATCTTGGATGCATTTTATTTGAAAAGGATTTTTACAAATCAAGCTAGCCAATGTTTTAAAGTTTCAAATGATTTTTGGCTTTTTATGTTTCATGTTTTTAAGCCGCTTAGAATGATTTAAAACATGATTCCAAGCTTGATTTATTGGCCCAAAAAATCCCCAAGGAAAAATACTTTAAAATATGCAAAATATGCATTTTTGGGGGAATTGGTCCAGGGGACCCGGTCGACCCTCAGTGTGGCCGGTCGACCGAGCCCATGGACCCGGTCGACCGAGCCCACTGCAGGTCGACCGAAAAAGT
This sequence comes from Litsea cubeba, assembly GCA_012931725.1. Lineage (NCBI taxonomy): Eukaryota > Viridiplantae > Streptophyta > Magnoliopsida > Laurales > Lauraceae > Litsea > Litsea cubeba. The sequence continues at coordinate 73,649,871 of CM022947.1, forward strand.
GACCGTTGAGCCTTTTTCAAATGGTCAGTTTTATGACCGTTGAAGCCCAGGTCGACCCGGGAAAGTGCAGGTCGACCGGGCACTCGCAGAACTCAACTTTTTGAGTATAAAAAGGGGTTCATTCCCATGAGAAAAGTGTTGAATATTTTGGAGCTTCCAAGCCATCTTTGAGGAGTTTGGAGAGAAGATAAAGGGGATGAACTAAGAGAGATTAAGGGGTCATTAGTAAAGCTAAAGCTTGGATCATTAAGTTAAATCATCAAGTAAGCTTTACTTTTATTAATCATATGTTTTATGCTTTGAGTAAATTATTGGTAAATGATTTGTAGCATATAAACTATGATGTGTTAAATCCATTACCTTCATTCAATCTTTGTTTTAGATTGTGATGGATTTCTCACTTTGATTCAAACCAAGTTTTGTGTTAAAACTTTATAAATCATGTTTTGTTAAAACCTTTGATTTGTTTTATAAACATGTTTCATTAACTTGTTTGAATCATCTTTGTTGTTTTCATTCATTTGATCTTTAGTTAAACTTTCATTTTGAAAACAACATTGCATATGCATCACATGTTTAAGATAAATTAATTTCATACAACTTGTGTCATTTTGATTTTCATAAATCATTAACAAGTTTGCATTTTATACATGTGATTTGCATTACAATCAAATCTTTTTATGTGCATTAAACTTTTAAATGCTTTTAGCATATATTGATTGAGCTTAATTTTAAACTTGATTGAAGTCTTCACACACACACATCATGAGCATACATCTTTGCATTTCATAGAGTGTTGTGTGAGTTAGTTTTTCAATTTCATATCCGCCTATTTAGAGGCAATTTATTAGAGCTTAAATTGTAATCTCATAAGAGTGTTTTGTGAAGACACTTTCTTTGAGAGAAATCTTTTATGTATTACGGTTATTGCTTAGCCTAAGAAAAGCATTGTGTAAAGGTTATTGCTTAGCCTATAAAAGCACATTGTAAGGTTATTGCTTAGCCTAGAAAAGCATAGTTGTAGAGGTTATTGCTTAGCCTTTTGAAAAGCATAATAGTGGAAATCCGGTGGGGTGTTGGATACACAAGCCGGTAGTGGATGTAGGCATTGAGGCCGAACCACTATAAATCTTGTGTTGTGGTGATTGCAATGTGGTGATTGTTTCGTTAAGCTTCCGCATATTGTTTGTTTAATCATCTCATGTGACTAGTTAATGTTAAAGAATTTAAAATTGGTCATAATTAGTCACTAGTTGTAGCTCACCCTATTCACCCCCCCTCTAGGGTTAGGATCCCTCGGACTCTCATAGAGTAACTTGTAGGAACAGATGGTTCGCAAGTAGGACTCTCGGTTTGAGAATTACAAGCGAAACATGGGTTTTTCCAACACTTAAGCTCGAAAATGCCCCGCCGGGGGTCCGGAACGGGAAACTGCCCCTGGAAAGTTCGAAAACTGTCACGAGCACTTCCCTCGAGGGTAGAGTAACTTGTAGGAACTGACAGTTCGCAAATAGGACTCCCGATTAGAGAATTACGAGTGAAACATTGGATTTTCCAACACTTGGGCTTGAAAACGGCCCGCCGGGGGTCCGGAATGGGAAACGGCATCCGGGAAAATAAAAAACCGGCACGAGCACTTCCCTCGAAGGTAAAGTAACATGTAGGAACTGACGGTTCAGAAATAGGACTCCCGGTTAGAGAATTACGACTCAAACATGGGATTTTCCAACAATTTGGCTCGAAAACGGCACGTCGGGGGCCCGGAACGGCAAACCGCTGCGGGAAAAATCGGAAACCGGCACAAGTACTTCGCTCGAGAGTAGAGTAAGTTGTAGGAACTGGCTTTTCGTAAATAGGACTCCCGATTAGAGAATTACGAGCGAAACATGGGATTTTCCAACACTTAGGCTCCAAAACGACCCGCCGGGGGTCCAAAAATGGAAAACGGCCCCCGAAAAAATCGAAAACCAGCACGAGCACTTCCCTCGAGGGTAGAGTAACTTGTAGGAACTGACGGTTCGCAAATAGGACTCCCGGTTAGAGAATTACGACTGAAACATGAGATTTTCCAACACTTAGGCTCGAAAATGGCCCGCCGGGGGCCTGGAACGGGAAACGGCCCAAGGTAAGATCAGAAACCGGCACGATCACTTCCCTCGAGCGTAGAGTAACTTGTAGGAACAGATGGTTCGCAAGTAGGACTCTCGGTTTGAGAATTACGAGCGAAACATGGGATTTTCCAACACTTAGGCTCGAAAACGGCCCGCCGGGGGTCCGGAATGGGAAACTGCCCCTGGATAGTTTGAAAACTGTCACGAGCACTTCCCTTGAGGGTAGAGTAACTTGTTGGAACTGACGGGTCACGAATAGGACTCCCGGTTAGAGAATTACGACTGAAACATGGGACTTTCCAACACTTAGGCTCGAAAACAGCCCGTCGGTGACTTGGAACGATAAACGGCTGAGGGAGAAATCGGAAACAAGCACGAGCACTTCGCTCGAGGGTAGAGTAAGTTATAGGAACAGACAGTTCAGAAATAGGACTCTCGATTAGAGAATTACAAGCGAAACATAAGATTTTCCAACACTTTGGCTGGAAAACGGCCCACCGGGGCTCCGGAATGGGAAACGGCCCCGAAAATACTGAAAACTGGCACGAGCACTTCCCTCGAGGGTAGAGTAAACTTGCAGGAACTGACGGTTTCGCAAATAGGACTCCCGGTTAGAGAATTACGACTGAAACATGAAATTTTCCAACACTTAAGCTCGAAAATGGCCCGCCGGGGGCCTGGAACTGGAAACGGCCCAAGGTAAAATTGGAAACCGGCACGAGCACTTCCCTCGAGGGTAGAGTAACTTGTAGGAACAGATGGTTCGCAAGTAGGACTCTCGGTTTGAGAATTACGAGCGAAACATGGGATTTTCCAACACTTAGGCTCGAAAACGGCCCGCCGGGGGTCCGGAACGGGAAACTGCCCCTGGAAAGTTCGAAAACCATCACGAGCACTTCCCTCGAGGGTAGAGTAAGTTATAGGAACGACGGTTCGCAAATAGGACTCTGGATTAGAGAATTACGAGCGAAACATGAGATTTTCCAACACTTTGGCTCGAAAACGGCCCGCCGGGGCTCCGGAACGGGAAACGGCCCCCGGAAATACTGAAAACCGCACGAGCACTTCCCTCGAGGGTAGAGTAACTTGTTGGAACTGACGGATCGCGAATAGGACTGCCGATTAGAGAATAAAGACTGAAAGATGGGGTTTTCCAACACTTTAGGCTCGAAAACTGCCCGCCGGGGGACCAGAAAACAGGAAATGGCCCCCGAAAAAATCAAAAACCAGCAGGATCACTTCCCTCGAGGGTAGATTAACTTGTAGGAACTGAAGGTTCGCAAATAGGAATCCCGGTTAGAGAATTACGACTGAAACATGAGATTTTCCAACACTTTGGCTCGAAAATGGCCCATCGGGGGCCTGGAACGGGAAAATGACCCAAGTTAAAATCTGAAACCGGCACGAGCACTTCCCTCGAGGGAAGTGTAACTTGTAGGAACAGATGGTTCGCAAGTAGGACTCTCGGTTTGAGAATTACAAGCGAAACATAGGATTTTCCAACACTTAAGCTCGGAAAACGGCCCGCCGGGGGTCCGGAATGGGAAACTACCCCTGGGTAGTTCGAAAACCGTCACGAGCACTTTCCCTTGAGGGTAGAGTAACTTGTTGGAACTGACGGGTCACGAATAGGACTCCCGGTTAGAGAATTACGACTGAAATATGGGATTTTCCAACACTTAGGCTCGAAAACAGCCCGTCGGTGGCTTGGAACGATAAACGGCTGAGGGCGAAATCGGAAACAAGCACGAGCACTTCGCTCGAGGGTAGAGTAAGTTATAGGAACAGACAGTTCAGAAATAGGACTCTCGATTAGAGAATTACAAGCGAAACATAAGATTTTCCAACACTTTGGCTGGAAAACGGCCCGCCGGGGCTCCGGAATGGGAAACGGCCCCCAGAAATAATGAAAACCGGCAAGATCACTTCCCTCGAGGGTAGAGTAACTTGTAGGAACTGACGGTTCGCAAATAGGACTCCCGGTTAGAGAATTACGACTGAAACATGAGATTTTCCAACACTTATGCTCGAAAATGGCCCGCCGGGGGCCTGGAACGGGAAACGGCCCAAGGTAAAATTGGAAACCGGCACGAGCACTTCCCTCGAGGGTAGAGTAACTTGTAGGAACAGATGGTTCGCAAGTAGGACTCTCGGTTTGAGAATTACGAGCGAAACATGGGATTTTCCAACACTTAGGCTCGAAAATGGCCCGCCGGGGGTTCGGAACGGGAAACTGCCCCTGGAAAGTTCGAAAACCATCACGAGAACTTCCCTCGAGGGTAGAGTAAGTTATAGGAACGACGGTTCGCAAATAGGACTCTGGATTAGAGAATTACGAGCGAAACATGAGATTTTCCAACACTTTGGCTCGAAAACGGCCCGCCGGGCTCCGGAACGGGAAACGGCCCCCGGAAATACTGAAAACCGGCACGAGCACTTCCCTCGAGGTAGAGTAACTTGTTGGACTGACGGGTCGCGAATAGGACTGCCGATTAGAGAATAAAGACTGAAAGATGGGGTTTTCCAACACTTAAGGCTCGAAAACTGCCCGCCGGGGACCAGAAACAGGAAATGGCCCCCGAAAAAATCAAAAACCAGCACGATCACTTCCCCTTGAGGGTAGATTAACTTGTAGGAACTGAAGGTTCGCAAATAGGTATCCCGGTTAGAGAATTACGACTGAAACATGAGATTTTCCAACACTTTGGCTCGAAAATGGCCCATCGGGGGCTTGGAACGGGAAATGACCCAAGTTAAAATCTGAAACCGGCACGAGCACTTCCCTCGAGGGAAGTGTAACTCGTAGGAAGAGATGGTTCGCAAGTAGGACTCTCGGTTTGAGAATTACGAGCGAAACATAGGATTTTCCAACACTTAAGCTCGAAAACGGCCCGCCGGGGGTCCGGAACGAGAAACTGCCCCTGCGAAGTATGAAAACCGTCACCAGCACTTCCCTCGAGGATAGAGTATGTTATAGGAATTGACGGTTCGTAAATAGGACTCTCGATTAGAGAATTACGAGCGAAACATGAGATTTTCCAACACTTTGGCTCGAAAACGGCCCGCCGGGGCTACGGAACGGGAAACGGCCCCCGGAAATACTGAAAATCGGCACGAGCACTTCCCTCGAGGGTAGAGTAACTTGTTTGGAACTGACGGGTTTGCGAATAGGACTCCCGATTAGAGAATAAAGACTGAAAGATGGGATTTTCCAACACTTAAGGCTCAAAAACTGCCCGTCGGGGTTCCGGAACGGGAAACGGCCGCCGGACAAAATCAAAAACCCGTAAGAGCACTTCACTTGCGGGTGGAGTAACTTGTCGGCACTGACGGTTGACAAATAGGACTCCCGATTAGAGAATTACGAGTGAAACATTGGATTTTCCAACACTTGGGCTGGAAAATGGGCCTCCAGGGGTCCGGAACAGAAAACGGCATCCGAAAAAATAAAAAACCGGCACGAGCACTTCCGTTGAATGTAGAGTAACTTGTAGGAACTGACGGTTCGCAAATAGGACTCTCGGTTAGAGAATTACGATTGAAACATGGGATTTTCCAACTCTTTGGCTCGAAAACGGCCCATCGGGGCCCAGAACGGTAAACGGTAGCGGGAAAAATCAGAAACCAGCACAAGCACTTCGCTCGAGGGTAGAGTAACTTGTAGGAACTGGCTTTTCGTAAATAGGACTCCCGATTAGAGAATTATGAGCGAAACATGGGATTTTCCAACACTTAGGCTCCAAAACGGACCGCCGGGGGTACAGAAATGGAAAACGAGCCCCGGAAAAATCAAAAACCAGCACGAGCACGAACACTTCCCTCGAGGGTAGAGCTACTTGTAGGAACTGACGGTTCGCAAATAGGACTCCCGGTTAGAGAATTACGACTTAAATATGAGATTTTCCTAACACTTTGGCTTGAAAATGGCCCGCCGGGGGCCTGGAACGGGAAACGGAGAAGGTAAAATCGAAAACCGGCACGTGCACTTCCCTCGAGGGTAGAGTGTTCGGTTTTTTGTTTATTGCAATTTGATGGATGCATCATTCATTTTATTCATCATTTGAATTCACACACATGCATTGATTTAGAAAATCTTGAAATCTTGATTTACACATGCATTGTTTTAAATCTTGTAAATCATATGGTTCAGGCATGTTTTGGTTTTCATCTTGGATGCATTTTATTTGAAAAAGGATTTTTACAAATCAAGCTAGCCAATGTTTTAAAGTTTCAAATGATTTTTGGCTTTTTATGTTTCATGTTTTTAAGCCGCTTAGAATGATTTAAAACATGATTCCAAGCTTGATTTATTGGCCCAAAAAATCCCCAAGGAAAAATACTTTAAAATATGCAAAATATGCATTTTTGGGGGAATTGGTCCAGGGGACCCGGTCGACCCTCAGTGTGGCCGGTCGACCGAGCCCATGGACCCCGGTCGACCGAGCCCACTGCAGGTCGACCGAAAAAGTGGCCGTTGAGCCTTTTTCAAACGGTCAGTTTTATGACCGTTGAAGCCCAGGTCGACCCGGGAAAGTGCAGGTCGACCGGGGCACTCGCAGAACTCAACTTTTTGAGTATAAAAAGGGGTTCATTCCCATGAGAAAAGTGTTGAATATTTTGGAGCTTCCAAGCCATCTTTGAGGAGTTTGGAGAGAAGATAAAGGGGATGAACTAAGAGAGATTAAGGGGTCATTAGTAAAGCTAAAGCTTGGATCATTAAGTTAAATCATCAAGTAAGCTTTACTTTTATTAATCATATGTTTTATGCTTTGAGTAAATTATTGGTAAATGATTTGTAGCATATAAACTATGATGTGTTAAATCCATTACCTTCATTCAATCTTTGTTTTAGATGTGATGGATTTCTCACTTTGATTCAAACCAAGTTTTGTGTTAAAACTTTATAAATCATGTTTGTTAAAACCTTTGATTTGTTTTATAAACATGTTTCATTAACTTGTTTGAATCATCTTTGTTGTTTTCATTCATTTGATCTTTAGTTAAACTTTCATTTTGAAAACAACATTGCATATGCATCACATGTTTTAAGATAAATTAATTTCATACAACTTGTGTCATTTTGATTTTCATAAATCATTAACAAGTTTGCATTTTATACATGTGATTTGCATTACACTTCAATCAAATCTTTTTATGTGCATTAAACTTTTAAATGCTTTTAGCATATATTGATTGAGCTTAATTTTAAACTTGATTGAAGTCTTCACACACACACATCATGAGCATACATCTTTGCATTTCATAGAGTGTTGTGTGAGTTAGGTTTTCAATTTCATATCCGCCTATTTAGAGGCAATTTATTAGAGCTTAAATTGTAATCTCATAAGAGTGTTTTGTGAAGACACTTTCTTTGAGAGAAATCTTTTATGTATTAAGGTTATTGCTTAGCCTAAGAAAACCATTGTGTAAAGGTTATTGCTTAGCCTATAAAAGCACATTGTAAGGTTATTGCTTAGCCTAGAAAAGCATAGTTGTAGAGGTTATTGCTTAGCCTTTTGAAAAGCATAATAGTGGAAATCCGGTGGGGTGTTGGATACACAAGCCGGTAGTGGATGTAGGCATTGAGGCCGAACCACTATAAATCTTGTGTTGTGGTGATTGCAATGTGGTGATTGTTTCGTTAAGCTTCCGCATATTGTTTGTTTAAATCATCTCATGTGACTAGTTAATGTTAAAGAATTTAAAATTGGTCATAATTGGTCACTAGTTGTAGCTCACCCTATTCACCCCCCCTCTAGGGTTAGGATCCCTCGGACTCTCATAGAGTAACTTGTAGGAACAGATGGTTCGCAAGTAGGACTCTCGGTTTTGAGAATTACAAGCGAAACATGGGTTTTTCCAACACTTAAGCTCGAAAATGCCCCGCCGGGGGTCCGGGAACGGGAAAACTGCCCCAGGAAAGTTCGAAAACTGTCACGAGCACTCCCTCGAGGGTAGAACAACTTGTAGGAACTGACAGTTCGCAAATAGGACTCCTGATTAGAGAATTATGAGTGAAACATTGGATTTTCCAACACTTGGGCTTGAAAACGGACCGCCAGGGGTCCGGAATGGGAAACGGCATCCGGAAAAATCAAAAACCCGGCACGAGCACTTCCCTCGAAGGTAAGTAACATGTAGGAACTGACGGTTTCGGAAATAGGACTCCCGGTTAGAGACTTACGACTCAAACATGGGATTTTCCAACATTTGGCTCGAAAACGGCACGTCGGGGGCCCGGAACGGCAAACCGCTGCGGGAAAAAATCGGAAGGAAACCGGCACAAGTACTTCGCTCAAGAGTAGAGTAAGTTGTAGGAACTGGCTTTTCGTAAATAGGACTCCCCGATTAGAGAATTACGAGCGAAACATGGGATTTTCCAACACTTTGGCTCCAAAACGACCCGCCGGGGGTCAAAAAAGGAAAACGGCCCCCGAAAAAATCGAAAAACCAGCACGAGCACTTTCCCTCGAGGGGTAGAGTAACTTGTAGGAACTGACGGTTCGCAAATAGGACTCCCGGTTAGAGAATTACGACTTAATATGAGATTTTCTAACACTTTGGCTCGAAAATGGCCGCCGGGGGCCTGGAACGGGAAACGGCCCAAGGTAAAATCAGAACCGGCACGATCACTTCCCTCGAGCGTAGAGTAACTTGTAGGAATAGATGGTTCGCAAGTAGTACTCTCGGTTTGAGAATTACGAACGAAACATGGGATTTCCAACACTTAAGCTCGAAAACGGCCCGCCGGGGGTCCGGAATGGGAAACTACCCCTGGATAGTTCGAAAAACCGTCACGAGCACTTCCCTTGAGGGTAGACTAACTTGTTGGAACAGACGGGTCACGAGTAGGACTCCCGGTTAGAGAATTACGATTGAAATATGGGATTTTCCAACACTTAGGCTCGGAAAACAGCCCGTCGGTGGCTTGGAACGATAAACGGCTGAGGGAGAAATCGGAAACAAGCACAAGCACTTCGCTCGAGGGTAGAGTCAGTTATAGGAACAGACAGTTCAGAAATAGGACTCTCGATAGAGAATTACAAGCGAAACATAAGATTTTCCAACACTTTGGCTGGGGAAAACGGCCCGCCGGGGCTCCGGAATGGGAAACGGCCCCGAAAATACTGAAAACTGGCACGAGCACTTCCCTCGAGGGTAGAGTAACTTGTAGGAACTGACGGTTCGCAAATAGGACTCCCGGTTAGAGAATTACGACTGAAACATGAAATTTTTCCAACACTTTGGCTCGGAAAATGGCCCGCCGGGGGCCTGGAACAGGAAACGGCCCAAGGTAAAATTGGAAACCGGCACGAGCACTTCCCTCGAGGGTAGAGTAACTTGTAGGAACAGATGGTTCGCAAGTAGGACTCTCGGTTTGAGAATTACGAGCGAAACATGGGATTTTCCAAAACTTAGGCTCGAAAATGGCCCGCCGGGGGTTCGGAACGGGAAACTGCCCCTGGAAAGTTCGAAAACCATCACGAGAACTTTCCTCGAGGGTAGAGTAAGTTATAGGAACGACGGTTCGCAAATAGGACTCTGGATTAGAGAATTACGAGCGAAACATGAGATTTTCCAACACTTTGGCTCGGAAAACGGCCCGCAGGGGCTCCGGAACGGGAAACGGCCCCCGGAAATACTGAAAACCGGCACGAGCACTTCCCTCGAGGGTAGAGTAACTTGTTGGAACTGACGGGTCGCGAATAGGACTGCCGATTAGAGAATAAAGACTGAAAGATGGGGTTTTCCACACTTAAGGCTCGGAAAACTGCCCGCCGGGGGACCAGAAACAGGAAATGGCCCCCGAAAAAATCAAAAACCGGCACGATCACTTCCCTCGAGGGTAGATTAACTTGTAGGAACTGAAGGTTCGCAAATAGGAATCCCGGTTAGAGAATTACGACTGAACATGAGATTTTCCAACACTTTGGCTCGAAAATGGCCCATCGGGGGCCTGGAACGGGAAATGACCCAAGTTAAAATCTGAAACCGGCACGAGCACTTCCCTCGAGGGAAGTGTAACTTGTAGGAACGATGGTTCGCAAGTAGGACTCTCGGTTTGAGAATTACGAGCGAAACATAGGATTTTCCAACACTTAAGCTCGAAAACCGGCCCGCCGGGGGTCCGGAACGAGAAACTGCCCCTGCGAAGTTTGAAAACCGTCACCAACACTTCCCTCGAGGGTAGAGTATGTTATAGGAATTGACGGTTCGTAAATAGGACTCTCGATTAGAGAATTACGAGCGAAACATGAGATTTCCAACCCTTTGGCTCGAAAACGGCCCGCCGGGGCTCCGGAACGGGAAACGGCCCCTGGAAATACTGAAAATCGGCACGAGCACTTCCCTCGCGGGTAGAGTAACTTGTTGGAACTGACGGGTCGGCGAATAGGACTCCTGGTTAGAGAATAAAGACTGAAAGATGGGATTTTCCAACACTTAAGGCTCAAAAACTGCCCGTCGGGGTTCCGGAACGGGAAACGGCCGCCGGACAAAATCAAAAACCCATAAGAGCACTTCACTTGTGGGTCGAGTAACTTGTCGGCACTGACGGTTCACAAATAGGACTCCCGATTAGAGAATTACGACTGAAACATTGGATTTTCAGCACGACCACTTCCCTCGAGGGTAGATTAACTTGTAGGAACTGAAGGTTCGCAAATAGGAATCCCGGTTAGAGAATTACGACTGAAACATGGGATTTTCCAACACTTTGGCTCGAAAAAGGCCCGTCGGGGGCCTGGAACGGTAAACGTCTGCGGGGAAAAAATAGGTAACAAGCACGAGCACTTCGCTCGAGGGAAGAGTAAGTTATAGGAACTGACGGTTCGCAAATAGGACTCTCGATTAGAAAATTACGAGCGAAACATGAGATTTTCCAACACATTGGCTCGAAAACGGCCCGCTGGGGGTCCGAAACGGGAAACGGCACCTGGAAATACTGAAAGCCGGCACGAGCACTTCCCTCTAAGCTAGAGTAACTTGTTGGAACTGACGGGTCGCGAATAGGACTCCCGGTTAGAGAATTATGACTGAAAAATGGGATTTTCCAACACTTAAGGCTTGAAAACTGCCCGCCGGGGTCCAGAACGGGAAACGGCCGCCGGAGAAAATCAAAAACCCACAAGAGCACTTCACTCGTGGGTAGAGTAACTTGTAGGCACTGACAGTTCAGAAATAGGACTCTCGATTAGATAAATACGAGTGAAACATTGGATTTTCCAACACTTGGGCTGGAAAACGGCCCGCCAGGGGTCCGGAATGGAAAAACGGCATCCGGAAAAATCAAAAATCGGCATGAGCACTTCCCTCGAATGTAGAGTAACTTGTAGGAACTGACGGTTCGCAAATAAGACTCTCGGTTAGACAATTACGATTGAAACATGGGATTTTCCAAAACTTTGGCTCGAAAACGGCCCGTCGGGGGCCCAGAACGGTAAACGGTTGCGGGAAAAATCGGAAACCAGCACAAGCACTTCGCTCGAGCGTATAGTAACTTGTAGGAACTGGCTTTTCGTAAATCGGACTCCCGATTAGAGAATTACGAGCGAAACATGGGATTTTCAACACTTAAGGTCCAAACGGCCCGCCGGGGGTCCAAAAATGGAAAAACGGCCCCCGAAAAATCAAAAACCAGCACGAGCACTTCCCTCGATGGTAGAGTAACTTGTAGGAACTGGCGGTTCGCAAATAGGACTCCCGGTTAGAGAATTACGACTGAAAAATGAGACTTTCCAACACTTTGGCTAGAAAATGGCCCGCCGGGGGCCTGGAACGGGAAACAGCCCAAGTAAAATCGGAAACCGGCACGAGCACTTCCCTCAAGGGAGGAGTAACTTGTAGGAACAGATAGTTCGCAAGTAGGACTCTCGGTTTGAGAATTACGAGCGAAACATGGGATTTTCTAACACTTAAGCTCGAAAACGGCCCGCCGGGGGTCCGGAACGGGAAACTGCCCTTGGAAAGTTCGAAAACCGCACGAGCACTTCCCTCGAGGGTAAAGTATGTTATAGGAACTGGCGGTTCGTAAATAGGACTCTCGATTAGAGAATAACGAGCGAAACATGAGATTTTCAAACAATTTGGCTCGAAAACGGCCCGCCGGGGCTCCGGAACGGGAAACGGCCCCCGGAAATACTGAAAAACCGGCACGAACACTTCCCTCGAGGGTAGAGTAACTTGTTGGAACTGACGGGTCGCAAATAGGACTCCCAGTTAGAGAATAAAGACTGAAAGATGGGATTTTCCAACACTTAAGGCTCAAAAACTGCTTGCCGGGGGTCCAGAAATAGGAAATGACCCCCGGAAAAATAAAAAACCGGCACGATCACTTCCCTAGAGGGTAGATTAACTTGTAGGAACTAAAGGTTCGCAAATAGGAATCCCAGTTAGAGAATTACGACTGAAACATGGGATTTTCCAACACTTTGGCACGAAAAAGGCCCGTCGGGGGCCTGGAACGGTAAATGGCTGCGGGAAAAATCGGTAACAAGCACGAGCACTTCGCTCGAGGGTAGAGTAAGTTATAGGAACTGACGGTTCGCAAATAGGACTCTCGATTAGAGAATTACGAGTGAAACATTCGATTTTCCAACACTTGGGCTGGAAAACGGCCCGCCAGGGGTCCGGAATGGAAAAAGGCATCCGAAAAAATCAAAAACTGGCACGAGCACTTCCCTCGAATGTAGAGTAACTTGTAGGAACTGACGGTTCGCAAATAGGACTCTCGGTTAGAGAATTACGATTAAAACATGGGATTTTCCAACACTTTGGCTCGAAAAAGGCCCGTCGGGGGCCCAGAACGGTAAACGGTTGCGGGAAAAATCGGAAACCAGCACAAGCACTTCGCTCGAGGGTATAGTAACTTGTAGGAACTAGCTTTTCGTAAATAGGACTCCCGATTAGAGAATTACGAGCGAAACATGGGATTTTCCAACACTTAGGCTCCAAAACGGCCCGCCGGGGGTCCAGAAACGGAAAAACGGGCGCCGAAAAAATCAAAAAACCAGCACGAGCGCTTCCCTCGAGGGTAGAGTAACTTGTAGGAATTGACGGTTCGCAAATAGGACTCCCGGTTAGAGAATTATGACTTAAATATGAGATTTTTCAACACTTGGCTCGAAAAATGGCCCGCCGGGGGCCTGGAACGGGAAATGGCCCAAGGTTAAAATCGGAAACCGGCACGGGCACTTCCCTCGAGGGTAGAGTAACTTGTAGGAACAGATGGTTCGCAAGTAGGACTCTCGGTTTGAGAATTAAGAGCGAAACATGGATTTTCCAACACTTAGGGCTCGAAAACGGCCCGCCGGGGGTCGGAACGGGAAACTGCCACTGGAGAGTTCGAAAACCATCATGAGCACTTCCCTCGAGGGTATAGTAACTTGTTGGAACTGACGGGGTCCCCGAATAGGACTCCCGGTTAGAGAATAAAGACTGAAACATGGGGATTTTCCAACACTTAGGCTCGAAAACAGCCCGTCGGTGGCCTGGAACAGGAAACGGCCGCGGGAGAAAATGGAAACCGGCACGAGCACTTCGTTCGTGGGTAGAGTAACTTGTTGGCACTGATGGGTTCACAAATAGGACTCCCGGTTAGAGAATTACGAGTGAAACATGTGATTTTCCAAAACTTAGGGTCTAAAACGGCCTGCCAGGGTCTGGTCCGGGAATCGGCCCAAGGAAAAAATGAAAATCGGCACGAGCACTTTCCCTTGAGGGTAGAGGAACTCGTAGGAATGGACAGTTCGTAAGTAGGACTCCCGATTAGAGAATTACGAGCGAAACATGGGATTTTCCAACACTTAGGCTCTAAAACGGCCCACCGGGGGTCCAGAAACAGGTAATGTCCCCCGAAAAAATCGAAAACCGGTACGATCACTTCCCTCGAGGGTAGAATAACCTGTAGGAACTGAAGGTTCGCAAATAGGACTCCCGGTTAGAGAATTACGACTGAAACAAGGGATTTTCCAACACTTTGGCTCGAAAAAGGCCCATAGGGGACCTGGAACGCTAAACGGCTGCAGGAAAAATCGGAAACAAGTATGAGCACTTCGCTCGAGGGTAGAGTATGTTAGAGGAACTGACAGTTCGCAAATAGGACTCTCGATTAGAGAATTACGAGCGAAACATGAGATTTTCCAACACATAGGCTCGAAAACGGCCCGCCGGGGTCCGGAACGGGAAAGGGCCTATGGAAATACTGAAAACCGGCACGAGCACTTCCCTCAAGGCTAGAGTAACTTGTTGGAACTGACGGGTCACAAATAGGACTCCCGGTAAGAGAATTACGACTGAGAGATGGGATTTTCCAACACTTAACGCTCGAAAAGTGCCCGCCGGGGTCCGGAACGGGAAACGGCCGCCAAACAAAATCGAAAACTGGCACGAGCACTTCACTCTTGGGTAGAGTAACTTATAGGCACTGACGGTTCGCAAATAGGACTCCCGATTAGAGAATTACGAGTGAAACATTGGATTTTCCAACACTTGGGCTTGAAAACGGCCCGCCAGGGGTCTGGAACAGAAAACGGCAACCGGAAAAATCAAAAACCCAGACGAGCACTTCCCTCGAAGGTAAAGTAACTTGTAGGAACTGACGGTTCGCAAATAGGACTCCGTTACAGAATTACGACTGAAACATGGGATTTTTCCAACACTATGGATACAAAACGGCCCGTCGGAAGCCCATAACGGTAAACGGCTGCGGGAAAAATCGGAAACCAGCACAAGCACTTCGCTCGAGGGTAGTGTAACTTGTAGGAACTGGCTTTTCGTAAATAGGACTCCCGAGTAGAGAATTACGATAGAAACATGGGATTTTCCAACACTTAGGCTACAAAACGGCTCGCCGGGGGTCCAAAAATAAAAACGGCCAACGTAAAAATCGAAAACCAGCACGAGCACTTCCCTCGAGGGTAGAGCTACTTGTAGGAACAGACGGTTCGCAAATAGGACTCCCGGTTAGAGAATTACGACTAAAAGATGAGATTTTCCTAACACTTTGGCTTGAAAATGGCCCGCCGGGGGCCTGGAACGGGAAACGGCCAAGGCAAAATCGGAAACTGGCACGAGCACTCCCCTCGAGGGTAGTGTAACTTGGAGGAACAGATGGTTCGCAAGTAGGACTCTCGGTTTGAGAATTACAAGCGAAAAATGGGATTTTCCAACACTTAAGCTCGAAAACGGCCCGCCGGGGGTCCGGAACGGGAAACTGCCCCTGGAAAGTTTGAAAACTGTCATGAGCACTTCCCTCGAGGGTAGAGTAACTTATAGGAACTGACAGTTCGCAAATAGGACTCCCGATTTGAGAATTACGAGTGAAACATTGGATTTTTTAACACTTGGGCTTGAAAACGGCCCGCTAGGGGTCCGGAACGGGAAACGGCATCCGAAAAAATCAAAAACCGGCACGAGCACTTCCCTCGAAGGTAGAGTAACTTGTAGGAACTGACGGTTCGGAAATAGGGCTCCCTGTTAGAGAATTACCGACTGAAACATGGGATTTTCCAACAATTTGGCTCGAAAACAGCACGTCGGGGGCCCGGAACGGGAAACGGCTGTGGGAAAAATCGGAAACCAGCACAAGTACTTCGTTCGAGGGTAGAGTAAGTTGTAGGAACTGGCTTTTCGTAAATAGGACTCCCGATTAGAGAATTACAAGTGAAACATGGGATTTTTCAACACTTAGGCTCCAAAACGGCCCGCCAGGGGTCCAAAAATGGAAACAAGCGCCCGAAAAAATCGAAAACCAGCACGAACACTTCCCTCGAGGGTAGAGTAACCTGTAGGAACTGACGGTTCGAAATAGAACTCCCGGTTAGAGAATTACGACTGAAACATGAGATTTTCCAACACTTTAGCTCGAAAATGGCCCGCCGGGGGCCTGGAACGGGAAACGGCCCAAGGTAAAATCGGAAACCGGCACGAGCACTTCCCTCGAGGGTAGAGTAACTTGTAGGAACAGATGGTTCGCAAGTAGGACTCTCGGTTTGAGAATTACGAGCGAAATATGGGATTTTCCAACACTTAGGCTCGAAAACGGCCCGCCGGGGATCCGGAATGGGAAACTTCCCCTGGAAAGTTCGAAAACCGTCACGAGCACTTCCCTCGAGGGTAGAGTAACTTGTTGGAACTGACGGGTCACGAATAGGACTTCTGGATAGAGAATTACGACTTAAACATGGGATTTTCCAACACTTAGGCTTGAAAATGGCCCGTCAGTGGCCTGGAACGGGAAACGGCCGCGGGAGAAATTGAAAATCGACACGAGCACTTCGTTCATGGGCGGAGTAACTTGTAGGCACTGATGGTTCGCAAATAGGACTACCGGTTAGAGAATTACGAGCGAAACATGTGATTTTCCAAAACTTAGGCTCGAAAACGGCCTACCGGGGTCTGGAATGGGAATTGGCCCAAGGAAAAAACAAAAACAGGCACAAGCACTTCCCTTGAGGGTAGAGTAACTCGTAGGAACTGACAGTTAGCAAATAGGACTCCCGATTAGAGAATTACGAGCGAAACATGAGATTTTCCAACAATTAGGCTCCAAAACGGTCGACTGGGGGTCCAGAAACAAGAAAATGTCCCCAGAAAAAAATCGAAAACCGGCACGATCACTTCCCTCGAGGGTAGAGTAAGTGTTGAAACTGAAGGTTCGCAAATAGGACTCCCGATTAGAGAATTAATGCTGAAAACATGGGATTTTCCAACACTTTGCCCCGAAAAAAGGCCCGTCGGGGGCCTGGAACGGTAAACGGCTGCGGAAAAAATCGGAAACAAGCATGAGCACTTCGCTCGAGGGTAGAGTAAGTTATAGGAACCGACGGTTCGCAAATAAGACTCTCCATTAGAGAATTACGAGCGAAACATGAGATTTTCCAACACTTTGGCTCGGAAAACGGCCCGCCGAGGGTCCGGAACGGGAAACGGCCCCCGAAAATATTGAAAACCGGCACGAGCACTTCCCTCGAGGGTAGAATAACTTATTGGAACTTGAAGGGTCGCGAATAGGACTCCCGGTTAGAGAATTACGACTGAAAGATGGGATTTTCCAACACTTAAGGCTCGAAAACTGCCCGCCGGGGGTCCGAAACGGGAAACGGCCGCCGGACAAAATTGAAAAACTGGCATGAGCACTTCACTCATGGGTAGAGTAAGTTGTGGGCATTGACGGTTCGCAAATAGGACTCCCGATTAGAGAATTTACGAGTGAAACATTAGATTTTCCAACACTTAGGGCTTGAAAATGGCCAGCCAGGGGTCCAGAACGGGAAACGGCACCCGGAAAAATCGAAAACCGGCACGAGCACTTCCCTCGAGGGTAGAGTAACTTGTAGGAACTAACGGTATGCAAATAGAACTCCCGGTTAGAGAATTACGACTGAAACATGGGTCTTTCCAACACTTTGGCTCGAAAACGGCCCGTCGGGGGCCCGGATTGACAAACAGCTTCGGGGAAAAATCGGAAACCAGCACAAGTACTTCGCTCGAGGGTAGAGTAACTTGTAGGAACTGGC
Source organism: Litsea cubeba (assembly GCA_012931725.1). Classification (NCBI taxonomy): domain Eukaryota; kingdom Viridiplantae; phylum Streptophyta; class Magnoliopsida; order Laurales; family Lauraceae; genus Litsea; species Litsea cubeba. Next base: position 73,667,500 of record CM022947.1, read on the forward strand.
TTTTCGTAAATAGGACTCCCGATTAGAGAATTGCGGCGAAACATGGGATTTTCCAACGCTTAGGCTCCAAAACGGCCCGCATGAATATCGTAAACTAGAAAAGAAAGATCATGCGAGACGATTTCATAGAGAAATTAGATGAAGCAACATCTGGATCTCATGTGATGATGCACGGGAGGAATTTAAAGAAAAAAGAAGAAATTGAAGAATTAAATCAAGAGATTGAAAAGTATAACTAGATAACCTCCCAAATATACAAAAAAAATTAAGCAGATTAATTAAAAACTGGATTACCTTTTAAAATTAAAAACAATAGAAAAAAATATTGACCAATCAATTGTGTTGTGACTATTCTCTCTCAAATGAATCATCTAAATCATAAGTTCCAATAGAATAAGTATAAAAAAAATTGTAATATTCACACCTGAATCATAAGATGAAAGTCACATGCATGGGATATTATTCCCTAAATCAAGCAGCAAACAGTTTCAGACTAAAGACACATCAAAATTGGAAGCTCCAATCACATGATTGGAATGAACTCAATATCCTAGAATGAGTTTTGAACGGATGTACAATGAGCAATAAAGAAAATAAAAGTAAAAAAAAAAAAAAACAACTCAAGTGATATTAAAAAGAATGCTTTTGAAGAGGTGAAAAGAATTTCCTCTATAAGAGATTGCTACTTGCTGGAGAAAAAAAAATGGTAGGGAAATAAAAACAATGAAAGATTTAATATGGTGGTCTAGTTAAGCACATACCTTAATGAGAACCAAGCCTCCAATAGAGTAGTAACAGTCAAGTAGTGACCTTGCACCCTTCAAAACAGACTGGAGTTTGGAACCAATGCCTTTCAAAGAAACAGTATAATCAGAATTGCTGCAGCAAACTACCGACAAAGATTTATACTATATACAAATGAATTGCAACATTGGCATGAACTATGTGTCAGATGAAAGGTTACCTCAGAAGCTCTCGCGTCAATCGAACATCTCAGAATGCTATTGACTATTAGAGCATAGAAGAGGTCCTTTGCTTTAACAGATTGTAATGCAAGGGTCTCCACAACGAGTGGGCATGTTGCTGGACTTGTATCAACAAGTTTATCTATTCCAAGTATCCGAAATGCTCTTCTTGGTGCCTCATAAGTGTCTTCCAAACTGGAATGAATAACACAAAATCAGAAAAAATACAAATGAATTTCCTAAAGAGTTCGGTAGCCAAAGTTCAAATATTAAGTGTGTCGCTAAATCAGTGAGATATTTTGGAAATAAAATTATGTATACGTTCTTCTGTGGTGCACACATGTTGAATATGCATGCTGACATGGGAAGTTACATTGTAGTATGGGTTAGTTATTGCTCTTGTTTTACTGTGGATAAGGGCACATGTCATTCATGTATTAGATTGATGGAATATGTAGTTTTCTGTAATGCTTTAAATGTATTTGAATGCAATGAGAAAACGAGCAGCTAGTATTATTCTATTCAACTTTTCTTCTGTGTGAAGAGAGGGGGCTCCCCTCGAAGTGAACTCTATTCTCAAATTCCCTATTTCTATGTTTTCTTTCCTATCTCGGAACATTAAACCATAACATAAAATCAAACCATAAAGATGTGACATTCAATAATAAAATTTAATCAAAATTACTATAATTCCTAATTCCATTCTTAAAATAGAATCAATCCATTGTCTTGACGACCAAATCTGTTCAAATTCTTTAAGTGAAGTATATATGTATATGTATAAAAAAATGTATACAATAAGTTATAGTTATAGATGGGACTAGTTGCACTCTCCCTCGAAATACTAAATTGTGGAATTGTCAAGGGATTTGGAGTATGGACACTTGGGCCGTCGAGGGCCTGGAACGGTAAACGACAGCGGGAAAAAACGAAAACAAGCACGAGCACTTCGTTCGAGGGTAGAGTAAGTTATAGGGAACTGACGGTTCGCAAATAGGACTCTCAATTAGAGAATTACAAGCGAAACATGAGATTTTCCAACACTTTGGCTTGAAAACGGCCCGCCGGGGGTCCGGAACGGGAAACGATCCCCGGATATTCTGAAAACCGGCACGGGCACTTCCCCCGAGAGTAGAGTAACTTGTTGGAACTGACGGGTCGCGAATAGGACTCCCGGTTTAGAGAATGAAGACTGAAAGATGGGATTTTTCAACACTTAAGCCTCGAAAACTGCCCGCCGGGGGTCCGGAATGGGAAACGGCTGCCGGAAGAAATCAAAAACCGGCACGAGCACTTCATTCGTGGGTAGAGTAACTTGTAGGCACTGACAGTTCGCAAATAGGACTCCCGATTAGAGAATTACGAGTGAAACATTGGATTTTTCAACACTTTGGCTCAAAAACGGCTCGTCGGGGGCCCAGAACGGTAAACGGCTGCGGGAAAAATTGGAAACTAGCACAAGCACATCGCTCAAGGGTAGAGGAACTTTGTAGTAACTGGCTTTTCGTAATAGGACTCCCGATTAGAGAATTACGAGCGAAACTTGGGATTTTTCAACACATAGACTCCAAAACGGCCCGCCGGGGGTCCAAAAATGGAAAACGCCCCCCCGGAAAAATTGAAAACCAGCACGAGCACTTCCCTCGAGGGTAGAGCAACTTGTAGGAACTGACGGTTCGCAAATAGGACTCCCGGTAACAGAATTACGACTGAAACATGAGATTTTCCAACACTTTGGCTCCAAAAAGGCCCGTCGGGGGCCGGAACGGTAAACGGCTACGGGAAAAATTGGAAACAAGCACGAGCACTTCGCTCGAGGGTAGAAAAAGTTATAGGAACCGACGGTTCGCAGATAGGACTCTCGATTAAAAAATTACGAGCGAAACATGAGATTTTCCAACACATTGGCTCGAAAACGGCCCGCCGGGGGTCCGGAACGGGAAACTGCACTGGAAAGTTCGAAAACCATCACGAGCACTTCCGAAAATGGCCCGTCGGTGGTCCAAAATAGGAAACTGCCCTAGAAAGTTCGAAAACCATCACGAGCACTTCCCTCGAGGGTAGAGTAACTTGTAGGAACTGAAGGTTCGCAAATAAGACTCCCGGTTAGAGAATTACGACTGAAACAAGGGATTTTCCAACACTTTGGCTCGAAAAAGGCCCGTCGAGGGCCTGGAACACTAAACAGCTGCAGGAAAAATCGGAAACAAGTACGAGCACTTTTCTCTAGGGTAGAGTAAGTTAAAGGAACTGACGGTTCGCAAATAGGACTCTCGATTAGAGAATTACGAGCGAAACATGAGATTTTACAACACTTTAGCTCGAAAACCAGCCCGAGCATTTCCCTCGAGGGTTTAGTTACTTGTAGGAACCGACGGTTCGTAAATAGGACTCCCGGTTAGAGAATTACGACTGAAACATGAGATTTTCCAACACTTTAGCTCGAAAACGGCCCGCCGGGGGCCTGGAGCAGGAAACGGCCCAAGGTAAAATAAAAAACCGGCACAAGTACTTCCATCGAGGGTATAGTAACTTGTAGGAATAAATGGTTCACAAGCAGGACTCTCGGTTAGAGAATTTCGAGCGAAACATGGGATGTTCCAACACTTAGGCTCGAAAACGGCCCGCCGGGGGTCTGGAACGGGAAACTGCCCCTAGAAAGTTTGAAAACCATCACTAGCACTTCCATCGAGGGTATGGTAACTTGTAGGAACTGAAGATTCGCAAATAGGACTCCCAGTTAGTGAATTACGACTGAAACATGAGATTTTCCAACACTTAGGCTCGAAAAAGGCCCGCCGGGGGCCTGGAACGGTAAACGGCCCAAGGTAAAATCGGAAACCGGCACGAGCACTTCCCTCGATGGTAGAGTAACTTGTAGGAACAGATAGTTCGTAAGTAGGACTCTCGGTTTGAGAATTACGAGCGAACACATGGGAATTTCCAACACTTAGGCTCGAAAACGGCCCGTCTGGGGTCCGGAACGGGAAACCGCCCCTGAAAGAGTTCGAAAACCGTTACGAGCACTTCCCTTGAGGGTAGAGTAACTTGTTGGAACTGACGGGTCAAGAATAGGACTCCCGATTAGAGAATTACGACTGAAACATGGGATTTTCCAACACTTAGGCTCGAAAACAGCCCGTCGGTGGAATGGAACGAGAAACGGCAGCAGGAGAAATTGAAACCGGTATAAGCACTTCGTTCGTGGGTAGAGTAACTTTTAGGAACTGATGGTTCGCAATAGGACTCCCGGTTAGAGAATTACGAGCGAAACATGTGATTTATTACAAAACTTAGGCTCGAAAACGGCCTGCCGCGGTCTCGAACGGAAACAGCCCAAGGAAAAAACAAAAATCGGCACGAGCACTTCCCTTGAGGGTAGAGTAACTTGTAGGAACTGACAGTTCGCAAATAGGACTCCCGATTAGAGAATTACGAGCGAAACATGAGATTTTCCAACACTTAGGCTCTAAAACGGCCCACCGAGAGTCCAGAAATAGGAAATGGCCCCCAGAAAAATCGAAAACCGGCACGATCACTTCCCTCGATGGTAGAGTAACTTGTAGGAACTGAAGGTTCGTAAATAGGACTCCCGGTTAGAGAATTACGACTGAAACATGGGATTTTCCAACACTTTGGCTCGAAAAAAGGCCCGCCGGGGACCTGGAACGGTAAACGGCTGCGAGAAAAATCAAAAACAAGCACGAGCACTTCGCTCGAGGGTAGAGTAAGTTATAGGAACTGACGGTTCGCAAATAGGACTCTCGATTAGAGAATTACGAGCGAAACATGAGATTTTCCAACACTTTGGCTCGAAAACGGCCCGCCAGGGGGCCCGGAATGGTAAACGGCTGCGGGAAAAATCAGAAACCAGCACAAGTACTTCGGTCGAAGGTAGATAACTTGTAGGAACTGACTTTTAGTAAATAGGACTCCCGATTAGAGAACTACGAGCGAAACATGAGATTTTTCAATACTTAGGCTCCAAAACGGCCCGCCGGGGGTCCAAAAATGGAAAACGGCCCCAGAAAAAATCAAACAGCAGCACGAGCACTGCCCTCGAGGGTAGAGTAACTTGTAGGAACTGACGGTTCGCAAATAGGACTCCCGGTTAGAGAATTACGACTGAAACATGAGATTTTCCAACTCTTTAGCTCGAAAATGGCCCGCCGGGGGGCCTGGAGCGGGAAACGGCCCAAGGTAAAATAAAAAAAGGCACTAGTACTTCCATTGAGGGTATAGTAACTTGTAACAACTGACAGTTCACAAATAGGACTCCCGATTAGAGAATTACGAGAGAAACATTGGATTTTCCAACACTTGGGCTAGAAAAGGGCCCGCCAGGGGTCCGGAACGGGAAACGTCATTCGGAAAAATAAAAAATCGGCACGAGCACTTCCCTCTAAGGTAGAGTAACTTGTAGGAACTGACAGTTCGGAAATAGGACGCCCGGTTAGAGAATTACGACTGAAACATTGGATTTTCCAACACTTTGGATCGAAAACTGCCCGTCGGGGGCCCGGAACGGCAAATGGCTGCGGGAAAAATCGGAAAACCAGCACAAGTACTTCGCTCGAGGGTAGAGTAACTTGTAGGAACTGGCTTTTCGTAAATAGGACTCCCGATTAGAGAATTACGAGCGAAAAATGGGATTTTCCAACACTTGGGCTCCAAAACGGCCCGACGGGGGTCCAAAAATGGAAAACGGCCCCCGAAAAAATCGAACACCAGCACAAGCACTTCCCTCGAGGGTAGAGTAACTTGTACGAACAGACGGTTCGCAAATAGGACTCCCGGTTAGAGAATTACGACTGAAACATGAGATTTTCTAACACTTTGGCTCGAAAATGGCCCGCCAGGGGCTTGGAACGGGAAACGGCACAAGGTAAAATCGAAAACCGGCACGAGCACTTCCCTCAAGGGTAGAGTAACTTATAGGAACAGATGGTTCGCAAGTAGGATTCTCGGTTTGAGAATTGCGAGCGAAACATGGGATTTTCCAACACTTAGGCTCGAAAATGGCCCGTCGAGGGTCCGGAACGGGAAACTGCCCATGGAGAGTTCGAAAACCGTTACGAGCACTTCCCTCGAGGGTAGAGTAACTTGTTGGAACTGACGGGTCACGAATAGGACTCCCGGTTAGAGAATTACGACTGAAACATGGGATTTTCCAACACTTAGGCTCGAAAACAGCCCGTCGGTGGCCTGGAATGGGAAACGGCAGCGGGAGATATTGGAAACCGGCATAAGCACTTCGGTCGTGGGGTAGAGTAAATTGTAGGCACTGATGGTTCACAAATAGGACTCGCGGTTAGAGAATTACGAGCGAAATATTTGATGTTCCAAAACTTATGCTCGAAAACGGCCAGCCAGGGTCTGGAACAGGAATCGGCCCAAGGAAAAAAGGAAAACCGGCACGAGCACTTCCCTTGAGGGTAGAGTAACTTGTAGGAACTGACAGTTCGCAAATAGGACTCCCGATTAGAAATTTACGAGCGAAACATGGAATTTTCCAACACTTAGGCTCTAAAACGGCCCACCGGGAGTCCAGAAACAGGAAATGACCCCCGAAAAAATCGAAAACCGGCACGATCACTTCCCTCGAGGTAGAGTAATTTGTAGGAACTGAAGGTTCGCAAATAGGACTCCCGGTTAGAGAATTACGACTGAAACATAGGATTTTCCCAACACTTTGGCACGAAAAAAACCCGTCGGGTGCCTGGAACGGTAAACGGCTGCGAGAAAAATCGGAAACAAGCACGAGCACTTCGCTCGAGGGTAGAGTAAGTTATAGGAACTGACGGTTCGCAAATAGGACTCTCGATTAGAGAATTACGAGCGAAACATGAGATTTTCCAACACTTTGGCTCGAAAACGGCCCGCCAGGGGGCCCGGAACGGTAAACGGCTGCGGGAAAAATCAGAAACCAGCACAAGTACTTCGCTCGAGGGTAGATAACTTGTAGGAACTGGCTTTTCGTAAATAGGACTCCCGATTAGAGAATTACGAGCGAAACATGGGATTTTCTAACACTTAGGCTCCAAAACGGCCCGCCGGGGGTCCAGAAATGGAAAACAGCACACGGAAAAATCGAAAACCAGCCCGAGCATTTCCCTCGAGGGTTTAGTTACTTGTAGGAACCCTAGGACTCCCGGTTAGAGAATTACGACTGAAACATGATATTTTCCAACACTTTAGCTTGAAAACGGCCCGCCGGAGGCTTGGAGCGGGATAGGCCCAAGGTAAAATAAAAAACCGGCATGAGTACTTCCATCGAGGGTATAGTAACTTGTAGGAAAAGATGGTTCACAAGTAGGACTCTTGGTTAGAGAATTACGAGCAAAACATGGGATTTTCCAACACTTAGGCTCGAAAACGGCCCGTCGGGGGTCCGGAGCGCGAAACTGCCCCTAGAAAGTTTGAAAACCGTCACGAGCACTTCCCTCGAGGGTAGAGTAACTTGTAGGAACTGAAGGTTCGCAAATAGGACTCCCGGTTAGAGAATTAAGACTGAAACATTGGATTTTCCAACACTTTAGCTTGAAAAAGGTTTGTCAGGGGCCTGGAATGGTAAACGGATGCGGGGAAAATCGAAAACAAGCACGAGCACTTCGCTCGAGGGTAGAGTAAATTATAGGAACTGCTGGTTCGCAAATATGACTCTCGATTAGAGAATTACGTGCGAAACATGAGATTTTTCAACACTTAGGCTCCTAAACGGCCCGCCGGGGGTCCAAAAATGGAAAACGGCCCCAGAAAAAATCAAACACCTGGACGAGCACTTCCCTCGAGGGTAGAGTAACTTGTAGGAACTGACGGTTCGCAAATAGGACTCCCGGTTAGAGAATTACGACTTAAACATGAGATTTTCCAACACTTTAGCTCAAAAACGGCCCGCCGGGGGGCCTGGAGAGGGAAACGGCCCAAGGTAAAATAAAAAATGGCACTAGTACTTCCATTGAGGGTATAGTAACTTGTAAAAACTGACAGTTCGCAAATAGGACTCCCGATTAGAGAATTACGAGTGAAACATTGGATTTTCCAACACTTGGGCTAGAAAAGGGCCCGCCATGGGTCCGGAACGGGAAACGTCATTCGGAAAAATAAAAAATCGGCACGAGCACTTCCGTCTAAGGTAGAGTAACTTGTAGGAACTGACAGTTCGGAAATAGGACGCCCGGTTAGAGAATTACGACTGAAACATTGGATTTTCCAATACTTTGGATCGAAAACGGCCCGTCGGGGGCCCGGAACGGCAAATGGCTGCGGGAAAAATCGGAAACCAGCACAAGTACTTCGCTCAAGGGTAGAGTAACTTGTAGGAACTGGCTTTTCGTAAATAGGACTCCCGATTAGAGAATTACGAGCAAAACATGGGATTTTCCAACACTTAGGCTCCAAAACGGCCCGACGGGGGTCCAAAAATTGAAAACGGCCCCCGAAAAAAATCGAACACCAGCACGAGCACTTCCCTCGAGGGTAGAGTAACTTGTAGGAACAGACGGTTCGCAAATAGGACTCCCGGTTAGAGAATTACGACTGAAACATGAGATTTTCTAACAGTTTGGCTCGAAAATGGCCCGCCAGGGGCCTGGAATGGGAAACGGCACAAGGTAAAATCGAAAACCGGCACGAGCACTTCCCTCAAGGGTAGAGTAACTTATAGGAACAGATGGTTCGCAAGTAGGATTCTCGGTTTGAGAATTGCGAGCGAAACATGGGATTTTCCAACACTTAGGCTCGAAAATGGCCCGTCGAGGGTCCGGAACGGGAAACTGCCCCTGGAAAGTTCAAAAACCGTGACGAGCACTTCCCTCGAGGGTAGAGTAACTTGTTGGAACTGACGGGTCACGAATAGGACTCCCGGTTACAGAATTACGACTGAATCATGGGATTTTCCAACACTTAGGCTCGAAAACAGCCCGTCGGTGGCCTGGAATGGGAAACGGCGGCGGGAGAAATTGGAAACCGGCATAAGCACTTCGTTCGTGGGTAGAGTAACTTGTAGGCACTGATGGTTCACAAATAGGACTCGCGGTTAGAGAATTACGAGCGAAATATTTGATGTTCCAAAACTTATGCTCGAAAACGGCCTGCCAGGGTCTGGAACGGGAATCGGCCCAAGGAAAAAATGAAAACCGGCACAACCACTTCCCTTGAGGGTAGAGTAACTTGTAGGAACTAACAGTTCGCAAATAGGACTCCCGATTAGAGAATTACGAGCGAAACATGAGATTTTCCAACACTTAGGCTCTAAAACGGCCCACCGGGAGTCCAGAAACAGGAAATGGCCCCCGAAAAAATTGGAAACCGGCACAGTCACTTCCCTCGAGGGTAGAGTAACTTGTGGGAATTGAAGGTTCGCAAATAGGACTCCCGGTTAGAGAATTATGACTAAAACATGGGATTTTCCCAACACTTTGGCACGAAAAAGGTCCGTCAGGGGCCTGGAACGGTAAACGGCTGCGAGAAAAATCGGAAACAAGCACGAACACTTCGCTCGAGGGTAGAGTAAGTCATAGGAACTGACGGTTCGCAAATAGGACTCTCGATTAGAGAATTACGAGCGAAACATGAGATTTTCTAACACTTTGGCACAAAAACGGCCCGCCAGGGGGCCCGGAACGGTAAACGGCTACGGGAAAAATCAGAAACCAGCACAAGTAATTCGCTCGAGGGTAGATAACTTGTAGGAACTGACTTTTAGTAAATAGGACTCCCGATTAGAGAATTACGAGCGAAACATGGGATTTTCTAACACTTAGGCTCCAAAACGGCCCGCCGGGGGTCCAGAAATGGAAAACAGCACACGGAAAAATCGAAAACCAGCCCGAGCATTTCCCTCGAGGGTTTAGTTACTTGTAGGAACCGACGGTTCGTAAATAGGACTCCCGGTTAGAGAATTACGACTGAAACATGAGATTTTCCAACACTTTAGCTTGAAAACGGCCCGCCGGGGGCTTGGAGCGGGAAACGGCCCAAGGTAAAATAAAAAACCGGCACGAGTACTTCCATCGAGGGTATAGTAACTTGTAGGAACAGATGGTTCACAAGTAGGACTCTCGGTTAGAGAACCACAAGCGAAACATGGGATTTTCCAACACTTAGGCTCGAAAACGGCCCGCCGGGGGTCCGGAGCGGGAAACTGCCCCTAGAAAGTTGAAAACCGTCACGAGCACTTCCCTCGAGGGTAGAGTAACTTGTAGGAACTGAAGGTTCGCAAATAGGACTCGCGGTTAGAGAATTAAGACAGAAACATTGGATTTTCCAACACTTTGGCTTGAAAAAGGTCTGTCAGGGGCCTGGAACGGTAAACGGATGCGGGGAAAATCGAAAACAAGCACGAGCACTTCGCTCGAGGGTAGAGTAAGTTATAGGAACTGCTGGTTCGCAAATATGACTCTCGATTAGAGAATTACGTGCGAAACATGCGATTTTCCAACACTTTGGCTCGAAAAACGGCCCGCCGGGGGTCCGGAAGGGGAAACGGCCCCCAAAAATATTGAAAACCGGCACGAGCACTTCCCTCGTGGGTAGAGTAACTTGTAGGAACTGACGGTTCGCAAATAGGACTCCCGGTTAGAGAATTACGACTGAAACATGAGATTTTCCAACACTTTAGTTCGAAAACGGCCCGCCGGGGGGCCTGGAGCGGGAAACGGCCCAAGGTAAAATAAAAAACCGGCACGAGTACCTCCATTGATGGTATAGTAACTTGTAAAAACTGAAAGTTCGCAAATAGGACTCCCGATTAGAGAATTATGAGTGAAACATTGGATTTTCCAACACTTGGGCTAGAAAACGGCCCGCCAGGGGTCCGGAACGAGAAACGTCATTCGGAAAAATAAAAAACCGGCACGAGCACTTCCCTCTAAGGTAGAGTAACTTGTAGGAACTGACGGTTCGGAAATAGGACGCCCGGTTAGAGAATTACGAATGAAACATTGGATTTTCCAACACTTTGGATCGAAAACTGCCCGTCGGGGGCCCGGAACGGCAAACGGCTGCGGGAAAAATCGGAAACCAGCACAAGTACTTCGCTCGAGGGTAGAGTAACTTGTAGGAACTGGCTTTTCGTAAATAGGACTCCCGATAAGAGAATTACGAGCGAAACCTAGGATTTTCCAACACTTAGGCTCCAAAACGGCCCGCCGGGTGTCCAAAAATGGAAAACGGCCCCGAAAACATCGAAAACCAGCACGAGCACTTCCCTCGAGGGTAGAGTAACTTGTAGGAACTGACGGTTCGCAAATAGGACTCCCGGTTAGAGAATTACGACTGAAACATGAGATTTTCCAACACTTTGGCTCGAAAATGGCCCGCCAGGGGCCTGGAACGGGAAACGGCACAAGGTAAAATCAAAAAACCGGCACAAGCACTTCCTCAAAGGTAGAGTAACTTGTAGGAACAGATGGTTCGCAAGTAGGTTTCTCGGTTGAGAATTACGAGCGAAACATGGGATTTTCCAACACTTAGGCTCGAAAACGGCCCGTCGAGGGTCCGGAATGGGAAACCGCCCCTGGAGAGTTCGAAAACCGTTACGAGCACTTCCCTCGAGGGTAGAGTAACTTGTTGGAACTGACGGGGCCACGAATAGGACTCCCGGTTAGAGAATTACGACTGAAACATGGGATTTTCCAACACACAGGCTCGAAAAACAGCCCGTCGGTGGCCTGGAACGGGAAACGGCAGCGGGAGAAATTGGAAACCGGCATAAGCACTTTGTTCATGGGTAGAGTAACTTGTAGGCACTGATGGTTCGCAAATAGGACTCCCGGTTAGAGAATTACGAGCGAAACATGTGATGTTCCAAAACTTATGCTCGAAAACGGCCTGCCGGGGTCTGGAACGGGAATCGGCCCAAGGAAAAAATGAAAACCGGCACGAGCACTTCCCTTGAGGGTAGAGTAACTTGTAGGAACTAACAGTTCGCAAATAGGACTCCCGATTAGAGAATTACGAACGAAACATGGGATTTTCCAACACTTAGGCTCTAAAACGGCCCACCGAGAGTCCATAAATAGGAAATGGCCCCCGGAAAAATAAAAAACCGGCACGATCACTTCCCTCGATGGTAGAGTAACTTGTAGGAACTGAAGGTTCGCAAATAGGACTCCCGGTTAGAGAATTACGACTGAAACATGGGATTTTCCAACACTTTGGCTCGAAAAAGGCCCGTCGGGTGCCTGGAACGGTAAACGGCTGCGAGAAAAATCGGAAACAAGCACGAGCACTTCGCTCGAGGGTAGAGTAAGTTATAGGAACTGACGGTTCGCAAATAGGACTCTCGATTAGAGAATTACGAGCGAAACATGAGATTTTCCAACACTTTGGCTCGAAAACGGCCCGCCAGGGGGCCCGGAACGGTAAACGGCTGCGGGAAAAATCAGAAACCAGCACAAGTACTTCGCTCGAAGGTAGATAACTTGTAGGAACTGGCTTTTCATAAATAGGACTCCCGATTAGAGAATCACGAGCGGAACATGGGATTTTCAAACACTTAGGCTCCAAAACGGCCCGCTGGGGGTCCAGAAATGGAAAACGGCACACGGAATAATCAAAAACCAGCGAGAGCACTTCCCTTGAGGTTTTAATTACTTGTAGGAACCGACGGTTCGCAAATAGGACTCCCTGTTAGAGAATTACGATTGAAACATGAGATTTTCCAACACTTTGGCTTGAAAATGGCCCGCCGGGGGCTTGGAGCAGGAAACGGCCCAAGGTAAAATAAAAAAACCGGCACGAGTACTTCCATCGAGGGTATAGTAACTTGTAGGAACAGATGGTTGACAAGTAGGACTCTCGGTTAGAGAACTACAAGCGAAACATGGGATTTTCCAACACTTAGGCTCGAAAACGGCTCGCCGGGGGTCCGGAGCGGGAAACTGCCCCTAGAAAGTTTGAAAACCGTCACGAGCACTTCCCTCGAGTGTAGAGTAACTTGTTGGAACTGAAGGTTCGCAAATGAGACTCCTAGTTAGAGAATTACGACTGAAACATGAGATTTTCTAACACTTTAGCTCGAAAACGGCCCGCCGGGGGCCTGGAGCGGGAAAGGCCCAAGGTAAAATAAAAAACCGGCACGAGTACTTTCATCGAGGGTATAGTAACTTGTAGGAACTGATGGTTCACAAGTAGGTTTCTCGGTTAGAGAATTACGAGCGAAACATGGGATTTTCCAACACTTAGATTCAAAAAGGGCCCGCCGGGGGTCCGGAATGGGAAACAGCCACAGAAATATTGAAAACCGGCACGAGCACTTCCCTCGTGGGTAGAGTAACTTGTAGGAACTGACGGTTCGCAAATAGGACTCCCGGTTAGAGAATTACGACTGAAACATGAGATTTTCCAACACTTTAGCTCGAAAACGGCCCGCCGGGGGCCTGGAGCAGGAAACGGCCCAAGGTAAAATAAAAAACCAGCACAAGTACTTCCATCGAGGGTATAGTAACTTGTAGGAACAGATGGTTCACAAGTAGGACTCTCGGTTAGAGAATTACGAGCGAAACATGGGATTTTCCAACACTTAGGCTCTAAAACGGCCCGCCGTGGGTCCGAAATGGGAAACTGCCCCTGGAAAGTTTGAGAACTGTCACGAGCACTTCCTTCGAGGGTAGAGTAACTTGTAGAAACTGAAGGTTCGCAAATAGGACTTCCGTTTAGAGAATTAAGACTGAGGCATTGGATTTCCCAACACTTTGGCTCGAAAACGGCCTGTCGGATGCCCGGAACGGCAAACGGCCGCAGGAAAAATCAGAAACCAGAACAAACGCTTCACTCGAGGGTAGAGTAACTTGTAGGAACTGGTTTTTGTTAAAACAGGACTCCCGATTAGAGAATTACGAGCGAAACATGGAATTTTCCAACACTGAGGCTCCAAAACGGCCCGCCGGGGGTCCAGAAATGGAAAACGGCCCCCGGAAAAATCGAAAACCAGCACGAGCACTTCCCTCGAGGGTAGAGTAACTTGTAGGAACTGACGGTTCGCAAATAGGACTCCCGGTTAGAGAATTACGACTGAAACATGAGATTTTCCAACACTTTAGCTCCAAAATGGCCCGCCGGGTGTCCAAAAATGAAAAACGGCCCCGAAAACATCGAAAACCAGCACGAGCACTTCCCTCGAGGGTAGAGTAACTTGTAGGAACTGACGGTTCGCAAATAGGACTCCCGGTTAGAGAATTACGACTGAAACATGAGATTTTCTAACACTTTGGCACGAAAATGGCCCGTCAGGGGCCTGGAACGGGAAACGGCACATGGTAAAATCGAAAACCGGCACGAGCACTTCCCTCAAGGGTAGAGTAACTTGTAGGAACAGATGGTTCGCAAGTAGGATTCTCGGCTTGAGAATTACGAGCAAAACATGGGATTTTCCAACACAGGCTCGAAAACGGCCCGTCGAGGGTCCGGAACGGGAAACTGCCCGTGGAGAGTTCGAAAACCGTTACGAGCACTTCCCTCGAGGGTAGAGTAACTTGTTGGAACTAACGGGTCATGAATAGGACTCCCGGTTAGAGAATTACGACTGAAACATGGGATTTTCCAACACTTAGGCTCGAAAACAGCCCGTCGGTGGCCTGGAACGGGAAACGGCTGCGGAAGAAATTGGAAACCGGCACAAGCACTTCGTTCGTGGGTAGAGTAACTTGTAGGCACTGATGGTTCGCAAATAGGACTCCCGGTTAGAGAATTACGAGCGAAACATGTGATTTTCCAAAACTTAGGCTCGAAAACAGCCTGCCGGGGTCTGGAACGGGAATCGGCCCAAGAAAAAAATGAAAATCGGCACGAGCACTTCCCTTGAGGGTAGAGTAACTTGTAGGAACTGACAGTTCGCAAATAGGACTCCCGATTAGAGAATTACGAGCGAAACATGGGATTTTCCAACACTTAGGCTCTAAAACGGCCCACCGGGAGTCCAGAAACAGGAAATGGCCCCCGGAAAAATCAAAAACCGGCACGATCACTTCCCTCGAGGGTAGAGTAACTTGTAGGAACTGAAGGTTCGCAAATAGGACTCCCGGTTAGAGAATTACGACTGAAACATGGGATTTTTCAACACTTTGGCTTGAAAAAGGCCCGCCGGGGGCCTAGAATGGTAAACAGCTACGAGAAAAATTGGAAACCAGCACGAGCACTTCGCTCGAGGGTAGAGTAAGTTATAGGAACTGACGGTTCGCAAATAGGACTTTCGATTAGATAATTACGAGCGAAATATGAGATTTTCCAACGCTATGGCTCGAAAACGGCCCGCCGGGGGCCCGGAACGGTAAAACGGCTGCGGGAAAAATCAGAAACCAGCACAAGTAATTCGCTCGAGGGTAGATAACTTGTAGGAACTGGCTTTTCATAAATAGGGCTCCCGATTAGAGAATTACGAGAGGAACATGGGATTTTCTAATACTTAGGCTCCAAAACGGCCCGCTGGGGGTCCAGAAATGGAAACGGCACACGGAATAATCAAAAACCAGCGAGAGCACTTCCCTTGAGGGTTTAGTTACTTGTAGGAACCGACGGTTCGCAAATAGGACTCCCTGTTAGAGAATTACGACTGAAACATGAGATTTTCCAACACATTGGCCTGAAAACGGCCCTCCGGGGGCTTGGAGCGGGAAACGGCCCAAGGTAAAATAAAAAACCAGCACGAGTACTTTCATCGAGGGTATAGTAACTTGTAGGAACTGATGGATCACAAGTAGGACTCTCGGTTAGAGAATTACGAGCGAAACATGGGATTTTCCAACACTTAGAATAAAAAACGGCCCGTCGGGGGTCCGAAACGGGAAACTGCCCTTGGAAAGTTTGAAAACTATCATGAGCACTTCCCTCGAGGGTAGAGCAACTTGTAGGAACTGACGGTTCGCAAATCGGACTCCCGGTTAGAGAATTAAGACTGAAACATTGGATTTTCCAACACTTTGGCTCGAAAACGGCTCGTCGGAGGCCCGGAACGGCAAACGGCTGCGGGAAAAATCGGAAACCAGCACAAGTACTTCGCTCGAGGGTAGAGTAACTTGTAGGAACTGGCTTTTCGTAAATAGGACTCCCGATAAGAGAATTACGAGCGAAACCTAGGATTTTCCAACACTTAGGCTCCAAAACGGCCCGCAGGTGTCCAAAAATGAAAAACTGCCCCAAAAAACATCGAAAACACCAGCATGAGCACTTCCCCCAAGGGGTAGAGTAACGTGTAGGAACTGACGGTTCGAAATAGAACTCCCGGTTAGAGAATTACGATTGAAACATGAGATTTTCCAATACTTTAGCTCGAAAACGGCCCGCCGGGGGCCTTGAACGGGAAACGGCCCAAGGTAAAATTGGAAACCGGTACGAGCACTTCCCTCGAGGGTAGCGAAACTTGTAGGAACAGATGGTCGTAAGTAGGACTCTCGGTTTAAGAATTACGAGCGAAACATGGGATTTTCCAACACTTAGGCTCGAAAACGGGTCGGGAACGAGAATCGGCCAAGGAAAAATGAAAACCCGGCACGAGCACTTCCCTTGAGGGTAGAGTAACTCGTAGGAAATGACAGTTCACAAATAGGACTCCCGATTAAAGAATTACTACTGAAACTTGGGATTTTCTAACATCTAGGCTCCAAAACGGCCCCCCGGGGGTCCAAAACGAAAAATAACACATGGAAAAATCGAAAACCAGCACGAGCACTTCCCTCGAGGGTTTAGTTACTTGTAGGAACCGACGGTTCGTAAATAGGACTCCCGGTTAGAGAATTACGACTGAAACATGAGATTTTCCAACACTTTAGCTCGAAAACGGCCCGCCGGGGGCCTGGAGCAGGAAACGGCCCAAGGTAAAATAAAAAACCGGCACGAGTACTTCCATCGAGGGTATAGTAACTTGTAGGAACAGATGGTTCACAAGTAGGACTCTCGGTTAGAGAATTATGAGCGAAACATGGGATTTTCCAACACTTAGGCTCTAAAACGGCCCGTCAGGGGTCCGGAATGGGAAACTGCCCCTGCAAACTTTGAAAACCGTCACGAGCACTTCCCTCGAGGGTAGATAACTTGTAGGAACTGAAGGTTCGCAAATAGGACTCCCGGTTAGAGAATTAAGACTGAAACATTGGATTTTCCAACACTTTGGCTTGAAAAGGTCTGTCGGGGCCCTGGAATGGTAAACGGCTGCGGAAAAAATCAGAAAAAAGCACGAGCACTTCGCTTGAGGTTAGAGTACATTATAGGAACTGACGGTTCGCAAATATGTCTCTCGATTAGAGAATTACGTGCGAAAACATGAGATTTTCCAACACTTCAGTTCGAAAACGGCCCTCCGGGGGTCCGGAATGGGAAACAGCCTCAGAAATATTGAAAACTGGCACGAGCACTTCCCTCGTGGGTAGAGTAACTTGTAGGAACAGACGGTTCGTAAATAGGACTTCCGGTTAGAGAATTACGACTGAAAACATGAGATTTTCCAACACTTTAGCTCGAAAACGGCCCGTCGGGGGCCTGGAGCGGGAAACGGCACAAGGTAAAATAAAAAAACCAGCACGAGTACTTCCATCGAGGGTATAGTAACTTGTAGGAACAGATGGTTGACAAGTAGGACTCTCGGTTAGAGAACTACAAGCGAAACATGGGATTTTCCAACACTTAGGCTCGAAAACGGCCCGCCGGGGGCCCGGAATGGGAAACTGCCCCTGGAAAGTTTGAAAAACTGTCACGAGCACTTCCTTCGAGGGTAGATAACTTGTAGGAACTGAAGGATCACAAATAGGACTCCCGGTTAGAGAATTAAGACTGAAGCATTGGATTTCCCAACACTTTGGCTCGAAAACGGCCCGTCGGATTCCCGGAACGGCAAACGGCTGCGGGAAAAATCGAAAACCAGAACAAACACTTCGCTCGAGGGTAGAGTAACTTGTAGGAACTGGTTTTTCGTAAACAGGACTCCCGATTAGAGAATTACGAGCGAAACATGGAATTTTCCAACACTGAGGCTCCAAAAACGGTCCGCCGGGGGTCCAGAAATGGAAAACGGCCCCCGGAAAAAATCGAAAACCCAGCACGAGCACTTCCCTCGAGGGTAGAGTAAGTTGTAGGAACTGACGGTTTGCAAATAGGACTCCCGGTTAGAGAATTACGACAGCAAAATGAGATTTTCCAATACTTAGGCTCCAAAACGGCCCACCGGGGGTCCAAAAATGGAAAACGGCCCCGAAAAAATCGAAAACCAGCACGAGCACTTCCCTCGAGGGTAGAGTAACTTGTAGGAACTGACGGTTCGCAAATAGGACTCCCGGTTAGAGAATTACGACTGAAACATGAGATTTTCCAACACTTTGGCTCGAAAATGGCCCGCCAGGGGCCTGGAACGGGAAACGGCCCAAGGTAAAATCGAAAACCGGCACGAGCACTTCCCTCAAGGGTAGAGTAACTTGTAGGAACAGATGGTTCGCAAGTAGGATTCTCGGTTTGAGAATTACGAGCGAAACATGGGATTTTCCAACACAGGCTCGAAAACGGCCCGTCGAGGGTCCGGAACGGGAAACTGCCCCTGGAGAGTTCGAAAACCGTTACGAGCACTTCCCTCGAGGGTAGAGTAACTTGTTGGAACTGACGGGTCACGAATAGGACTCCCGGTTAGAGAATTACGACTGAAACATGGGATTTTCCAACACTCAGGCTCGAAAACAGCCCGTCGGTGGCCGGCAACGGGAAACGGCAGCGGGAGAAATTGGAAACCGGCATAAGCACTTCGTTCGTGGGTAGAGTAACTTGTTGGCACTGATGGTTCGCAAATAGGACTCCCGGTTAGAGAATTACGAGCGAAACATGTGATTTTCCAAAACTTAGGCTTGAAAATGGCCAGCCGGGGTCTGGAACGGGAATCGGCCTAAGGAAAAAATGAAAACCGGCATGAGCACTTCACTTGATGGTAGAGTAACTTGTAGGAACTAACAGTTCACAAATAGGACTCCCGATTAGAGAATTACGAGCGAAACATGGGATTTTCCAACACTTAGGCTCTAAAACGGCCCACCGGGAGTCCAGAAACAGGAAATGACCCCCGGAAAAATAAAAAACCGGCACGATCACTTCCCTCGAGGGTAGAGTAACTTGTAGGAACTGAAGGTTCGCAAATAGGACTCCCGGTTAGAGAATTACGACTGAAACATGGGATTTTCCAACACTTTGGCTCGAAAAAGGCCCGTCGGGTGCCTGGAACGGTAAACGGCTGCGAGAAAAATCTGAAACAAGCACGAGCACTTCGCTCGAGGGTAGAGTAAGTTATAGGAACTGACGGTTCACAAATAGGACTCTCGATTAGAGAATTACGAGCGAAACATGAGATTTTCCAACACTTTGGCTCGAAAACGGCCCGCCATGGGGCCCGGAACGGTAAACGGCTGCGGGGAAAAATCAGAAACCAGCACAGGTACTTCGGTCGAGGGTAGATAACTTGTAGGAACTGGCTTTTCATAAATAGGACTCCCGATAAGAGAATTACGAGCGGAATATGGGATTTTCTAACACTTAGGCTCCAAAACGGCCCGCCGGGGGTCCAGAAATGGAAAACGGCACACGGAATAATAAAAAACCCAGCGAGAGCACTTCCCTTGAGGGTTTAGTTACTTGTAGGAACCGACGGGTCGCAAATAGGACTCCCTGTTAGAGAATTACGACTGACACATGAGATTTTCCAACACTTTAGCATGAAAACGGCCCGTCGGGGGCTTGGAGTGGGAAACGGCCCAAGGTAAAAAAAACCGGCACGAGTACTTCCATCGAGGGTATAGTAACTTGTAGGAACAGATGGTTGACAAGTAGGACTCTCGGTTAGAGAACTACAAGCGAAACATGGGATTTTCCAACACTTAGGCTCGAAAACGACTCGCCGGGGGTCCGGAATGGGAAACTGCCCCTAGAAAGTTTGAAAACCGTCACGAGCACTTCCCTCGAGGGTAGAGTAACTTGTAGGAATTGACGGTTCGCAAATAGGACTCCCGGTTAGAGAATTACGACTGAAATATGAGATTTTCCAACACTTTGGCTAGAAAACGGCCCGCCGGGGGCCTGGAGCAGGAAAGGCCAAAGGTAAAATAAAAAATCGGCACGAGTACTTTCATCGAGGGTATAGTAACTTGTAGGAACAGATGGTTGACAAGTAGGACTCTCGGTTAGAAAACTACAAGCGAAACATGGGATTTTCCAACACTTAGGCTCGAAAATGGCTCGCCGGGGGTCCAGAGCGGGAAAACTGCCCCTAGAAAGTTTGAAAACCGTCACGAGCACTTCCCTCGAGGGTAGATTAACTTGTCGGAACTGACGGTTCGCAAATAGGACTCCCGGTTAGAGAATTACGACTGAAATATGGGGTTTTCCAACACTTGGGCTCGAAAACAGCCCGCCGGGGGCCTGGAGCAGGAAAGGCCAAAGGTAAAATAAAAAACCGGCACGAGTACTTTCATCGAGGGTATAGTAACTTGTAGGAACTGATGGATCACAAGTAGGACTCTCGGTTAGAGAATTACGAGCGAAACATGGGATTTTCCAACACTTAGAATAAAAAACGGCCCGCCGGGGGTCCGGAACAGGAAACTGCCCCTGGAAAGTTTGAAAACTGTCACGAGCACTTCCCTCGAGGGTAGAGTAACTTGTAGGAACTGAAGGTTCGCAAATAGGACTCCCGGTTAGAGAATTAAGACTGAAACATTGGATTTTCCAACACTTTGGCTCGAAAACGGCTCGTCGGAGGCCCGGAACGGCAAACGGCTGCGGGAAAAATCGGAAACCAGCACAAGTACTTCGCTCGAGGGTAGAGTAACTTGTAGGAACTGGCTTTTCATAAATAGGACTCCCGATAAGAGAATTACGAGCGAAACCTAGGATTTTCCAACACTTAGGCTCCAAAACGGCCCGCCGGGTGTCCAAAAATGAAAAACGGCCCCGAAAACATCGAAAACCAGCACGAGCACTTCCCTCGAGGGTAGAGTAACTTGTAGGAACTGACGGTTCGAAATAGAACTCCCGGTTAGAGAATTACGATTGAAACATGAGATTTTCCAATACTTTGGCTCGAAAACGGCCCGCCGGGGGCCTTGAACGGGAAACGGCCCAAGGTAAAATCGGAAACCGGCACAAGCACTTCCCTCGAGGGTAGCGAAACTTGTAGGAACAGATGGTTCGCAAGTAGGACTCTCGGTTTGAGAATTACGAGCGAAACATGGGATTTTCCAACACTTAGGCTCGAAAACGGGTCGGGAACGGGAATCGGCCAAGGAAAAAATGAAAACCGGCACGAGCACTTCCCTTGAGGGTAGAGTAACTCGTAGGAACTGACAGTTCGCAAATAGGACTCCCGATTAGAGAATTACGAGCGAAACATGGGATTTTCTAACACTTAGGCTCCAAAACGGCCCGCCGGGGGTCCAGAAATGGAAAATAGCACACGGAAAAATCGAAAACCAGCCCGAGCATTTCCCTCGAGGGTTTAGTTACTTGTAGGAACCGACGGTTCGTAAATAGGACTCCCGGTTAGAGAATTACGACTGAAACATGAGATTTTCCAACACTTTAGCTCGAAAACGGCCCGCCGGGGGCCTGGAGCAGGAAACGGCCCAAGGTAAAATAAAAAACCGGCACAAGTACTTCCATCGAGGGTATAGTAACTTGTAGGAACAGATGGTTCACAAGTAGGACTCTCGGTTAGAGAATTATGAGCAAAACATGGGATTTTCCAACACTTAGGCTCGAAAACGGCCCGCCGGGGGTCCGGAATGGGAAACTGCCCCTGGAAAGTTTGAAAACTATCACGAGCACTTCCCTCGAGGGTAGAGTAACTTGTAGGAACTGAAGGTTCGCAAATAGGACTCCCGGTTAGAGAATTAAGACTGAAACATTGGATTTTCCAAACACTTTGGCTTGAAAAAGGTCTGTCGGGGGCCTGGAACGGTAAACGGATGCGGGAAAAATCGGAAACAAGCACGAGCACTTCGCTCGAGGGTAGAGTAAGTTATAGGAACTGACGGTTCGCAAATATGTCTCTCGATTAGAGAATTACGTGCGAAACATGAGATTTTCCAACACTTTGGCTCGAAAACGGCCCGCCGGGGGTCCGGAATGGGAAACAGCCCCCAGAAATATTGAAAACCGGCACGAGCACTTCCCTCGTGGGTAGAGTAACTTGTAGGAACTGACGGTTCGCAAATAGGACTCCCGGTTAGAGAATTACGACTGAAACATGAGATTTTCCAACACTTTAGCTCGAAAACGGCCCGCCGGGGGCCTGGAGCGGGAAACGACCCAAGGTAAAAAAAAAACCAGCACGTGTACTTCCATCAAGGGTATAGTAACTTGTAGGAACAGATGGTTGACAAGTAGGACTCTCGGTTAGAGAACTACAAGCGAAACATGGGATTTCCCAACACTTAGGCTCGAAAACGACCCGCCGGGGGTCCGGAATGGGAAACTGCCCCTGGAAAGTTTGAAAACTATCACGAGCACTTCCTTCGAGGGTAGAGTAACTTGTAGAAACTGAAGGTTCGCAAATAGGACTCCCGGTTAGAGAATTAAGACTGAAGCATTGGATTTCCCAACACTTTGGCTCGAAAACGGCCTGTCGGAGGCCCGGAACGGCAAACGGCTGCTGGAAAAATCGAAAACAAGAACAAACACTTCGCTCGAGCGTAGAGTAACTTGTAGGAACTGGTTTTTCGTAAACATGACTCCCGATTAAAGAATTACGAGCGAAACATGGAATTTTCCAACACTGAGGCTCCAAAACGGTCCGCCGGGGGTCCAGAAACAGAAAACGGCCCCTGGAAAAAACGAAAACCAGCACGAGCACTTCCCTCGAGGGTAGAGTAAGTTGTAGGAACTGGCGGTTCGCAAATAGGACTCCCGGTTAGAGAATTACGACTGAAAAATGAGATTTTCCAATACTTACGCTCCAAAACGGCCCGCCGGGGGTCCAAAAATGGAAAACGGCCCCCGAAAAAAATCAAACAACCTGCACGAGTACTTCCCTCGAGGGTAGAGTAACTTGTAGGAACTGACGGTTCGCAAATAGGACTCCCGGTTAGAGAATTACAACTGAAACATGAGATTTTTTAACACTTAGGCTCGAAAACGGCCTGCCGGGGTCTGGAACGGGAATCGGCCCAAGGAAAAAATGAAAACCGGCACGAGCACTTCCCTTGAGGGTAGAGTAACTTGTAGGAACTGACAGTTCGCAAATAGGACTCCCGATTAGAGAATTACGAGCGAAACATGAGATTTTCCAACACTTAGGCTCTAAAACGGCCCACCGAGAGTCCATAAATAGGAAATGGCCCCCGGAAAAATAAAAAACCAGCACGATCACTTCCCTCGATGGTAGAGTAACTTGTAGGAACTGAAGGTTCGCAAATAGGACTCCCGGTTAGAGAATTACGACTGAAACATGTGGTTTTCCAACACTTAGGCTCGAAAACGGCTCGCCGGGGGCATTGAACGTGAAACGGCCCAAGGTAAAATCGGAAACCGGCACGAGCGAAACATGGGATTTCCCACCGGGAGTCCAGAAATAGGAAATGGCCCCCGGAAAAATAAAAAACCGGCACGGTCACTTCCCTCGACGGTAGCGAAACTTGTAGGAACAGATGGTTCGCAAGTAGGACTCTCGGTTTGAGAATTACGAGCGAAACATGGGATTTTCCAACACTTAGGCTCGGAAAACGGGTCGGGAACGGGAATCGGCGAAGGAAAAAATGAAAACCGGCACTTGGGCTTGAAAAAGCCTGCCGGGGGTCCGGAATATGAAACGGCATTCAGAAAAATCAAAAACCGGCACGAGCACTTCCCTCGAAGGTGGAGTAACTTGTAGGAACTGACGGTTCGCAAATCGGACTCCCGGTTAGAGAATTAGGACTGAAACATGGGATTTTCCAACACTTTGGCTCGAAAACGGCTCGTCGGAGGCCCGGAACGGCAAACGGCTGCGGGAAAAATCGGAAACCCGCACAAGTACTTCGTTCGAGGGTAGAGTAACTTGTAAGAACTGGCTTTTCGTAAATAGGACTCCCGATTAGAGTATTACGAGCGAAACATGGGATTTCCCAACACTTAAGGTCCAAAACGGCCCGCCGGGGGTCCAAAAATGGAAAACGGCCCCCGAAAAAATCGAGAACCAGCACGAGCACTTCCCTCAAGTGTAGAGTAACTTGTAGGAACTGACGGTTCGCAAATAGGACTCCCGGTTAGAGAATTACGACTGAAACATGAGATTTCCAACACTTCCGCTCGAAAATGGCCCGGCGGAGGCCCGGAACGGGAAACGGCCCAAGGTAAAATCGAAAACTGGCACGAGCACTTCCCTCGAGGGTAGAGTAACTTGTAGGAACAGATTGTTCGCAAGTAGGACTCTCGGTTTGAGAATTACGAGCGAAACATGGGATTTTCCAACACTTAGGCTCGAAAACGGCCCGTCGGGTTTCGGAACGGGAAACTGCCCCTGTAGAGTTCGAAAACCATTACGAGCACTTCCCTCCAGGGTAGAGTAACTTGTTGGAACTGACGGGTCACGAATATGACTCCCGGTTAGAGAATTACGACTGAAACATGAGATTTTCCAACACTTAGGCTTGAAAATAGCTCGTTGGTGGCCTGGAACGGGAAACGGCCGCGGGAGAAATTGGAAACCGGCACGAGCACTTCGTTCGTGCGTAGAGTAACTTGTAGGTACTGATGGTTCACAAATAGGAATCCCGGTTAGAGAATTATGAACGAAACATGTGGTTTTCTAAAACTTATGCTCGAAAACGGCCTGCCGGGGTCTGGAACGGGAATCGGCCCAAGGAAAAAAACGAAAACCGGCACGAGCACTTCCCTTGAGGGTAGAGTAACTTGTTGGAACTGACAGTTCGCAAATAGGACTCCCGATTAGAGAATTACGAGCGAAACATGGGACCTTTCCAACACTTAAGCTCTAAAACGGCCCACCGGGAGTCCAGAAAAAGGAAATGGCCCCCGGAAAAAACTGAAAACCGGCACGATCACTTCCCTCGAGCGTAGAGTAACTTGTAGGAACTGAAGGTTCGCAAATAGGACTCTCGGTTAGAGAATTACGACTGAAACATGAGAATTTCCAACACTTTAGCTCGAAAACGGCCCGTCGGAGGCCTGGAACGGTAAACGGCTGCGGGAAAAATCGGAAACAAGCACGAGCACTTCGCTCGAGGGTAGAGTAAGTTATAGGAATTGACGGTTCGCAAATAGGACTCTCGATTAGAGAATTACGAGCAAAACATGAGATTTTCCAACACTTTGGCTCGAAAACGGCCCGCCAGGGGGCCCGGAACGGTAAACGGCTGCGGGAAAAATCAGAAACCAGCACAAGTACTTCGCTCGAGGGTAGATAACTTGTAGGAACTGGCTTTTCGTAAATAGGACTCCCGATTAGAGAATTACGAGCGAAACATGAGATTTCCCAACACTTAGGCTCCAAAACGGCCCGCTTGGGGTCCGGAAATGGAAAACGGCGCACGGAAAAATTGAAAACTAACACGAGCACTTCCCTCGAGGGTAGAGTAACTTGTAGGAACTGACGGTTCGCAAATAGGATTCCCGGTTAGAGAATTACGACCGAAAGATGAGATTTTTCAACACTTTAGCTCGAAAACGGCCCGCCGGGGGACCGGAGCGGGGAAACAGCCCAAGGTAAAATAAAAAACCGGCACGAGTACTTCCATCGAGGGTATAGTAACTTGTAAAAACTGATAGTTCGCAAATAGGACTCCCGATTAGAGAATTACGAGTGAAACATTGGATTTTCCAACACTTGGGCCAGAAAACGGCCCGCCAGGGGTCCGGAACGAGAAATGTCATCCGGAAAAATCAAAAACCGGCACGAGCACTTCCCTCGAAGGTAGCGTAACTTGTAGGAACTGACGGTTCGGAAATAGGACTCCGGTTAGAGAATTACGACTGAAACATTTGATGTTCCTACACTTTGGCTCGAAAACGGCCCGTCGGGGGCCCGGAACGGTAAACAGCTGTGGGAAAAATCGGAAACTAGCAAAAGTACTTCGCTCGAGGGTAGAGTAACTTGTAGGAACTGGCTTTTCGTAAATAGGACTCCCGATTAGAGAATTACGAGCGAAACATGGGATTTTCAACCACTTAGGCTCTAGAACGGCCCGCCGGGGTCCAAAAACGGAAAACGGCCCCCGAAAAAATTGAACTCCAACACGAGCACTTCCCTCGAGGGTAGAGTAACTTGTCGGAACTGACGGTTCGCAAATGGAACTCCCGATTAGAGAATTACGACTGAAACATGAGATTTTCCAACACTTTGGCTCGAAAATGGCCCGTCGGGGGCCTGGAACGGCAAACGGCCCAAAGTAAAATCGAAAACTGGCACGAGCACTTCCCTCGAGGGTAGAGTAACTTGTAGGAACAGATGGTTCTCAAGTAGGACTCTCAGTTTGATAATTACGAGCGAAACATGGGATTTTCCAACACTTAGGCTCGAAAACGGCCCGTCGGGGGTCCGGAACGGGAAACTGCCCCTGAAGAGTTCGAAAACCATTACGAGCACTTCCCTCGAGGGTAGAGTAACTTGTAGGAACTGACGAGTCACGAATAGGACTCCCGGTTAGAGAATTACGACTGAAACATGAGATTTTCCAACACTTAGGCTCGAAAACAGCCTGTCGGTGGCCTGGAACGGAAAACGGCAACGAGAGAAATTGGGAACCGGCATAAGCACTTCGTTCGTGGGTAGAGTAACTTGTAGGCACTGATGGTTTGCAAATAGGACTCCCGGTTTGAGAATTACGAGCGAAAACATGTGATTTTCCAAAACTTAGGCTCGAAAAACGGCCTGCCGGGGTCTGGAACGGGAATCGGTACAAGGAAAAATGAAAACCGGCACGAGCACTTCCCTTGAGGGTAGAGTAACTTGTAGGAACTGACAGTTCGCAAATAGGACTCCCGATTAGAGAATTACGAGCGAAACATGAGATTTTCCAACACTTTGGCTCTAAAACGGCCCACCGAGAGTCCAGAAACAGGAAATGGCCCCCGAAAAAATCGAAAACCGGCACCATCACTTCCCTCGAGGGTAGAGTAACATGTACAAACTGAAGGTTCGCAAATAGGACTCCCGGTTAGAGAATTACTGCCGAAACATGGGATTTTCCAACACTTTGGCTCGAAAAAGACCCGTCGGGGGCCTGGAACGGTAAAACGGCTGCGGGAAAAACTGGAAACAAGCACGGGCACTTTGCTCGAGGGTAGAGTAAGTTATAGGAACTGACGGTTCGCAAATAGGACTCTCGATTAGAGAATTACGAGCGAAACATGAGATTTTCCAGCACTTTGGCTCGAAAACGGCCCGTCAGGTGCCCAGAACGATAAACAGCTGCGGGAAAAATCGAAAACAAGAACAAGCACTTCGCTCAAGGGTAGAGTAACTTGTAAGAACTGGTTTTTTCATAAATAGGACTCCCGATTAGAGAATTACGAGCGAAACATGGGATTTTCCAGCACTCAGGGTCCAAACGGCCCGCCGAGGGTCCAGAAACGGAAAACGGCCCCCGAAAAAATTGAAAACCAGCACGAGCACTTCCCTCGAGGGTAGAGTAACTTGTAGGAACTGACGGTTCACAAATAGGACTCACGACTGAAACATGAGATTTTCCAATACTTTGGCTCGAAAACGGCCCGCCGGGGGCCTTGAACGGGAAACGGCCCAAGGTAAAATCGGAAACCGGCACGAGCACTTCCCTCGAGGGTAGCGAAACTTGTAGGAACAGATGGTTCGCAAGTAGGACTCTCGGTTTGAGAATTACGAGCGAAACATGGGATTTTCCAACACTTAGGCTCGAAAACGGGTCGGGAACGGGAATCGGCCAAGGAAAAAATGAAAACCGGCACGAGCACTTCCCTTGAGGGTAGAGTAACTCGTAGGAACTGACAGTTCGCAAATAGGACTCCCGATTAGAGAATTACGAGTGAAACATTGGATTTTCCAACACTTGGGCTTGAAAAAGCCCGCCGGGGGTCCGGAATATGAAACGGCATTCAAAAAAATCAAAAACCGGCACGAGCACTTCCCTCGAAGGTGGAGTAACTTGTAGGAACTGACGGTTCGCAAATCGGACTCCCGGTTAGAGAATTAGGACTGAAACATGGGATTTTCCAACACTTTGGCTCGAAAACGGCTCGTCGGAGGCCCGGAACGGCAAACGGCTGCGGGAAAAAATAAAAACCAGCACAAGTACTTCGCTCGAGGGTAGAGTAACCTACAGGAACTGGCTTTTCGTAAATAGGACTCCCGATTAGAGAATTACGAGCGAAACATGGGATTTTTCAACACTTAAGGTCCAAAACGGCCCGCCGGGGGTCCAAAAACGGAAAATGGCCCCCGAAAAAATCGAAAACCAGCACGAGCATTCCCTCGAGGGGTTAGTTACTTGTAAGAACTGACAGTTCGTAAATAGGACTCCCGGTTAGAGAATTACGACTAAAACATGAGAATTTCCAACACTCAGGCTCGAAAACAGCCCGTCGGTGGCCTGGAAGGGGAAACTGCGCGGGAGAAATTGGAAACCGGCATAAGCACTTCGTTCGTGGGTAGAGTAACTTGTAGGCACTGATGGTTCGCAAATAGGACTCCCGGTTAGAGAATTACGAGCGAAACATGTGATTTTCCAAAACTTAGGCTCGAAAATGGCCTGCCGGGGTCTGGAACGGGAATTGGCCTAAGGAAAAAATAAAAATAGGCACGATCACTTCCCTTGAGGGCAGAGTAACTCGTCGGAACTGACAGTTCGCAAATAGGACTCCCGATTAGAGAATTACGAGCGAAACATGAGATTTTCCAACAATTAGGCTCCAAAACGGCCGACTGGGGGTCCAGAAACAAGAAATGTCCCCCGGAAAAATCAAAAAACTGGCACGATCACTTCCCTCGAGGGTAGAGTAACTTGTAGGAACTGAAGGTTCGCAAATAGGACTCCTAGTCAGAGAATTAATGCTGAAACATGGGATTTTCCAACACTTTGGCTCGAAAAAGGCCCGTCGGGGGCCTGGAACGGTAAACGGCTGTGAGAAAAATCAGAAACAAGCACGAGCACTTCGCTTTAGGGTAGAGTAAGTTATAGGAACTGACGGTTCTTAAATAGGACTCCCGATTAGAGAATTACGAGCGAAACATGAGATTTTCCAACACTTTAGCTCGAAAACACCCCGCCGGGGCCCGGAACGGTAAAACGGCTGCGGGAAAAATAAGAAACAAGCACAAGTACTTCGCTCGAGGGTAGATAACTTGTAGGAACTGGCTTTTCGTAAATAGGACTCTCGATTAGAGAATTACGAGTGAAACATGGGATTTTCTAACACTTAGGCTCCAAAACGGCCCGCCGGGGGTCCAGAAACGGAAAACGGCACACGGAAAAATCGAAAACCAGCACGAGCACTTCCCTCGAGGGTTTAGTTACTTGTAGGAACTGACGGTTCGTAAATAGGACTCCCGGTTAGAGAATTACGACTGAAACATGAGATTTTCCAACACTTTAGCTCGAAAACGGCCCGCCGGGGGCCTGGAGCGGGAAATGGCCAAAGGTAAAATAAAAAACCGGCACGAGGACTTCCCTCTAGGCTAGAGTAACTTGTTGGAACAGATGGTTCACAAGTAGGACTCTCGGTTAGAGAATTACGACTGAAAGATGGGATTTTCTAACACTTAAGGTTCGAAAACTGCCCGCCGAGGGTCCGGAATGGGAAACGGCCGCCGGACAAAATCGAAAACCGGCACGAGCACTTCACTCGAGGGTAGAGTAACTTGTAGGAACTGAAGGTTCGCAAATAGGACTCCCAGTTAGAGAATTAAGACTGAAACTTTGGATTTTCCAACACTTTGGCTTTAAAAAAGTTATGTCGGGGGCCTGGAATGGTAAATGGATGCGGGAAAAATCGGAAACAAGCACGAGCACTTCGCTCGAGGGTAGAGTAAGTTATAGGAACTGACGGTTTCGCAAATATGTCTCTCGATTAGAGAATTACGTGCGAAACATGAGATTTTCCAACACTTTGGCTCGAAAACGGTCCGCCGGGGGTCCGGAACGGGAAACGGCCCCCAGAAATATTGAAAACCGGCACGAGCACTTCCCTCGTGGGTAGAGTAACTTGTAGGAACTGACGGTTCGCAAATAGGACTCCCGGTTAGAGAATTACGACTGAAACATGAGATTTTCCAACACTTTAGCTCGAAAACGGCCCGCCGGAGGCCTGGAGCGGGAAAGGCCCAAGGTAAAATAAAAAACTGGCATGAGTACTTCATCGAGGGTATAGTAACCTGTAGGAACAGATGGTTCACAAGTAGGACTCTCGGTTAGAGAATTACGAGCGAAACTTGGGATTTTCCAACACTTAGGTTCAAAAACGGCCCGCCGGGGGTCCGGAACAGGAAACTGCCCCTGGAAAGTTTGAAAATTGTCACGAGCACTTCCCTCGAGGGTAGAGTAAGTTGTAGGAATTGAAGGTTCGCAAATAGGACTCCCCGGTTAGAGAATTAAGACTGAAAAATTGGATTTTCCAACACTTTGGCTTGAAAAAGGTCCGTCGGCGCCTAGAATGATAAACGGATGCGAGAAAAATCGGAAACAAGCACGAGCACTTCGCTCGAGGGTAGAGTAAGTTATAGGAACTGACGGTTCGCAAATAGGACTCTCGATTAGAGAATTACGAGCGAAACATGAGATTTTCCAACACTTTGGCTCGAAAACGGCATGCCGGGGGTCCGGAACGGGAAACGGCCCCCAGAAATATTGAAAACCGGCACGAGCACTTCCCTCGAGGGTAGAGTATAACTTGTTGGAAATGACGGGTCGCGAATACGACTCCTGGTTAGAGAATTACGACTGAAAGATGGGATTTTCCAACAATTAAGGCTAGAAAACTGCCCGCCGGGTGTCCGGAACGGGAAATGGCCGCCGGACAAAATCGAAAACCGGCACGAGCACTTCACTCGTGGGTAAAGTAACATATAGGCACTGACGGTTCGCAAATAGGACTCCCGATTAAAGAATTACGAGTGAAACATTAGATTTTCCAACACTTGGGCTTGAAAATGGCACGCCAGGGGACCGGAACGGAAAACGGCACCCGGTAAAATAAAAAACCGGCACGAGCACTTCTCTCGAAGGTAAAGTAACTTGTAGGAACCGACGGTTTCGCAAATTGGACTCCCGGTTAGAGAATTACGACTGAAACATGGGATTTTCCAACACTTTGGCTCGAAAATGGCCCGTCAGGTGCCCAGAACGATAAACGACTACGGGAAAAAATCGGAAACAAGAACAAGCACTTCGCTCGAGGGTAGAGTAACTTGTAGGAACTGGTTTTTCGTAAATAGGACTCCCGATTAGAGAATTACGAACAAAACATAGAATTTTCCAACACTGACGCTCCAAAACGGCCCGCCGGGGGTCCAGAAAACGGAAAACGACCCCCAGAAAAATCAAAAACCAGCACGAGCACTTCCCTCGAGGGTAGAGTAACTTGTAGGAACTGACGGTTCGCAAATAGGACTCCCGGTTTGATAATTACAACTGAAAAATGCGATTTTCCAATACTTAGGCTCGAAAACGGCCCGCCGGGGGCAGGCATTGAACGGGAAACGGCCCAAGGTAAAATCGGAAACCGGCACGAGCACTTCCCTCGAGGGTAGCGAAACTTGTAAAAACAGATGGTTCGTAAGTAGGACTATCGGTTTTGAGAATTACGAGCGAAACATGGGATTTTCCAATACTTAGGCTCGAAAACGGGTCGGGAACGGGAATCGGACAAGGAAAAATGAAAATCGTCACGAGCACTTCCCTTGAGGGTAGAGTAACTCGTAGGAACTGACAATTCGCAACTAGGACTCCCGATTAGAGAATTACGAGTGTAACATTGGATTTTCCAACACTTGGGCTTGAAAACGGCCCGCCGAGGGTCCGAAACGGGAAACGTCATCCGGAAAAATCAAAAACCGGCACGAGCACTTCCCTCGAAGGTAGAGTAACTTGTAGGAACTGACGGTTCGGAAATAGGACTCCGGTTAAAGAATTAAAACTGAAACATTTGATTTTCCTACACTTTGGCTCGAAAACGGCCCGTCGGGGGCCCGGAACGGTAAACGGCTGTGGGAAAAATCGGAAACCAGCAAAAGTACTTCGCTCGAGGGTAGAGTAACTTGTAGGAACTGGCTTTTCGTAAATAGGACTCCCGACTAGAGAATTACGAGCGAAACTTGGGATTTTCCAACACTTAGGCTTTAAAACGGCCCGCCGGGGGTCCAAAAACGGAAAACGGCCCCCGAAAAAATCGAGAACCCAGCACGAGCACTTCCCTCGAGCGTAGAGTAACTTGTAGGAACTGACGGTTCGCAAATAGGACTCCCGGTTAGAGAATTACGACTGAAACATGAGATTTTCCAACACTTTAGCTCGAAAATGGCCCGCCGGGGGCCTGGAACGGGAAACGGCCCAAGGTAAAATCGGAAACCGGCACGAGCACTTCCCTCGAGGGTAGAGTAACTTGTAGGAACAGATGGTTCGCAAGTAGGACTCTCGGTTTGAGAATTACGAGCGAAATATGGGATTTTCCAACATTTAGGCTCGAAAACAGCCCGTCGGGGTCCGGAACGGGAAACTGCCCCTGAAGAGTTCGAAAACCATCACGAGCACTTCCCTCGAGGGTAGAGTAACTTGTTGGAACTACGGGTCACGAATAGGACTCCCGGTTAGAGAATTACGACTGAAACATGGGATTTTCCAACACTTATGCTCGAAAATAGCCCGTCGGTGGCCTGGAACGGGAAACGGCCGCGGGAGAAATTGGAAACCGGCACGAGCACTTCGTTCGTGCGTACAGTAACTTGTAGGTACTGATGGTGCACAAATAGGACTCCCGGTTAGAGAATTACGAGCGAAACATGTGGTTTTCTAAAACTTAGGCTCGAAAACGGCCTGCCGGGGTCTGGAACGGGAATCGGCCCAAGGAAAAAACGAAAACGGCACGAGCACTTCCCTTGAGGGTAGAGTAACTTGTAGGAACTGACAGTTCGAAAATAGGACTCCCGATTAGAGAAATACGAGCGAAACATGGGACTTTCCAACACTTAAGCTCTAAAATGGCCCACCGGGAGTCCAGAAAAAGGAAATGGCCCCCGAAAAATCGAAAACCGGCACGATCACTTCCCTCGAGCGTAGAGTAACTTGTAGCAACTGAAGGTTCGCAAATAGGACTCTCGGTTAGAGAATTACTGCCGAAACATGGGATTTTCCAACACTTTAGCTCGAAAAAGTCCCGTCGGGGGCCTGGAACAGTAAACGGCTGCGGGAAAAATAGGAAACAAGCACGAGCACTTCGCTCGAGGGTAGAGCAAGTTATAGGAACTGATGGTTCGCAAATAGGACTCTCGATTAGAGAATTACGAGCAAAACATGTGATTTTCCAACACTTTGGCTCGAAAACGACCCGCCGGGGGCCCGGAATGGTAAATGGCTGCGGGAAAAATCAGAAACCAGCACAAGTACTTCGCTTGAGGGTAGATAACTTGTAGGAACTGGCTTGTCGTAAATAGGACTCCTGATTAGAGAAATACGAGAGAAACATGAGATTTCCCAACACTTAGGCTCCAAAACGGCCCGCTTGGGGTCGAGAAATGAAAACGGCTCGGAAAAAAATCGAAAACTAACACGAGCACTTCACTCGAGGGTAGAGTAACTTGTAGGAACTGACGGTTCGCAAATAGGATTCCCGGTTAGAGAATTACGATCGAAACATGAGATTTTCCAACACTTTAGCTCGAAAACGGCCTGCCGGGGCCTGGAGCGGGAAACGTCCCAAGGTAAAATAAAAAACCGGCACGAGTACTTCCATCGAGGGTATAGTAACTTGTAAAAACTGACAGTTCGCAAATAGGACTCTCGATTAGAGAATTACGAGTGAAACATTGGATTTTCCAACACTTGGGCCAGAAAACGGCCCGCCGGTGGTCTGGAACGAGAAATGTCATCCGGAAAAATCAAAAACCGGCACGAGCACTTCCCTCGAAGGTAGAGTAACTGTAGGAACTGACGGTTCGGAAATAGGACTCCGGTTAGAGAATTAAAACTGAAACATTTGATTTTCCTACACTTTGGCTCGAAAACGGCCCGTCGGGGGCCCGGAACGGTAAACGGCTGTGGGAAAAATCGGAAACCAGCAAAAGTACTTCGCTCGAGGGTAGAGTAACTTGTAGGAACTGGCTTTCGTAAATAGGACTCCCGATTAGAGAATTACGAGCGAAACATGGGATTTTCCAACACTTAGGCTTTAAAACGGCCCGCCGGGGTCCAAAAATGGAAAACGGCCCCGAAAACATCGAAAACCAGCACGAGCACTTCCCTCGAGGGTAGAGTAACTTGTAGGAACTGACGGTTCGAAATAGAACTCCCGGTTAGAGAATTACGACTGAAACATGAGATTTTCCAACACTTTAGCTCGAAAATGGCCCGCCGGGGGCCTGGAACGGGAAACGGCCCAAGGTAAAATCGGAAACCGGCACGAGCACTTCCCTCGAGGGTAGAGTAACTTGTAGGAACAGATGGTTCGCAAGTAGGACTCTCGGTTTGAGATTTACGAGCGAAATATGGGATTTTCCAACATTTAGGCTCGAAAACAGCCCGTCGGGGTCCGGAACGGGAAACTGCCCCTGAAGAGTTTCGAAAACCATTACGAGCACTTCCCTCGAGGGTAGAGTAACTTGTTGGAACTGACGGGTCACGAATAGGACTCCGGTTAGAGAATCACGACTGAAACATGGGGATTTTCCAACACTTAGGCTTGAAAATAGCTCGGTGGCCTGGAATGGGAAACGGCCGCAGGAGAAATTGGAAACCGCACGAGCACTTCGTTCGTAGCGTAGAGTAAATTGTAGGTACTGATGCTGCACAAATAGGACTCCCGGTTAGAGAATTACGAGCGAAACATGTGGTTTTCCTAAAACTTAGGCTCGAAAACGGCCTGCGGGGTCTGGAACGGGAAATCGGCCAAGGAAAAAAACGAAAACCGGCACGAGCACTTCCCTTGAGGGTAGAGTAACTTGTAGGAACTGACAGTTCGAAAATAGGACTCCCGATTAGAGAATTACGAGCGAAACATGGGATTTCCAAACACTTAAGCTCTAAAACGGCCCACCGGGAGTCCAGAAAAAGGAAATGGCCCCCGGAAAAATCGAAAACCGGCACGATCACTTCCCTCGAGGGTAGAGTAACTTGTAGGAACTGAAGGTTCGCAAATAGGACTCCCGGTTAGAGAATTACGACTGAAACATGGGATTTTCCAACACTTTGGCTCGAAAAAGGCCCGTCGGGTGCCTGGAACGGTAAACGGCTGCGGGAAAAATCGAAACAAGCACGAGCACTTCGCTCGAGGGTAGAGTAAGTTATAGGAACTGATGGTTCGCAAATAGGACTCTAGATTAGAGAATTACGAGCAAACATGAGATTTTCCAACACTTTGGCTCGAAAACGACCCGCCGGGGGCCCGGAACGGTAAACGGCTGCGGGAAAAATCAGAACCAGCACAAGTACTTCGCTTGAGGGTAGATAACTTGTAGGAACTGGCTTTTCGTAAATAGGACTCCTGATTAGAGAAATACGAGCGAAACATGAGATTTCCCAACACTTAGGCTCCAAAACGGCCCGCTTGGGGTCCAGAAATGGAAAAACGGCGCACAGAAAATCAAAAGCTAACACGAGCAGTTCCCTCGAGGGAAGAGTAAACTTGTAGGAACTGACGGTTCGCAAATAGGATTCCCGGTTAGAGAATTACGACCGAAACATGAGATTTTCCAACACTTTAGCTCGAAAACGGCCCGCCGGGGGCCTGGAGCGGGGAAACGGCCCAAGGTAAAATAAAAAACCGGCACGAGTACTTCATCGAGGGTATAGTAACTTGTTTAAACTGACAGTTCGCAAATAGGACTCCCGATTAGAGAATTACGAGTGAAACATTGGATTTCCAACACTTGGGCCAGAAAACGCCCGCCAGGGGTCCGGAACGGGAAATGTCATCCGGAAAAATCAAAAACCGGCACGAGCACTTCCCTCGAAGGTAGCGTAACTTGTAGGAACTGACGGTTCAGAAATAGGACTCCAGTTAGAGAATTACGGCTGAAACATTTGATTTTCCTACACTTTGGCTCGAAAACGGCCCGTCGGGGGCCCGGAACGGTAAACGGCTGTGGGAAAAATCGAAAACCAGCAAAAGTACTTCGCTCGAGGGTAGAGTAACTTGTAGGAACTGGCTTTTCGTAAATAGGACTCCCGACTAGAGAATTACGAGCGAAACATGGGAATTTTCCAACACTTAGGCTCTAGAACGGCCCGCCGGGGTCCAAAAATGGAAAACGGCCCCCGAAAAAATCGAACACCAACACGAGCACTTCCCTCGAGGGTAAAGTAACTTGTAGGAACTGACGGTTCGCAAATAGACTCCCGGTTAGAGAATTACGACTGAAACCTGAGATTTTCCAACACTTTCGCTCGAAAATGGCCTGCCGGAGGCCTGGAACGGGAAACGGCCCAAGGTAAAATCGGAAACCGGTACGAGCACTTCCCTCGAGGGTAGAGTAACTTGTAGGAACAGATTGTTCGCAAGTAGGACTCTCGTTTGAGAATTACGAGCCAAACATGGGATTTTCCAACATTTAGGCTCGAAAACAGCCCGTCGGGGGTCCGGAACGGGAAACTGCCCCTGAAGAGTTCGAAAACCATTACGAGCACTTCCCTCGAGGGTAGAGTAACTTGTTGGAACTGACGGGTCACGAATAGGACTCCCGGTTAGAGAATTACGACTGAAACATGGGATTTTCCAACACTTAGGCTTGAAAATAGCTCGTCGGTGGCCTGGAATGGGAAACGGCCGCGGGAGAATTGGAAAACCGGCACGAGCACTTCGTTCGTGCGTACAGTAACTTGTAGGTACTGATGGTGCACAAATAGGACTCCCGGTTAGAGAATTACGAGCGAAACATGTGGTTTTCTAAAACTTAGGCTCGAAAACGGCCTGCCGGGGTCTGGAACGGGAATCGGCCCAAGGAAAAAAACGAAAACCGGCACGAGCATTCCTTAAGGGTAGAGTAACTTGTAGGAAACTGACAGTTCGAAATAGGACTCCCGATTAGAAAAATACGAGCGAAACATGGGACTTTCCAACACTTAAGCTCTAAAACGGCCCACCGGGAGTCCAGAAAAAGGAAATGGCCCCCGGAAAAATCGAAAACCGGCACGATCACTTCCCTCGAGCGTAGAGTAACTTGTAGGAACTGAAGGTTCGCAAATAGGACTCTCGGTTAGAGAATTACTGCCGAAACATGGGATTTTCCACTTTAGCTCGAAAAAGTCCCGTCGGGGGCCTGGAACAGTAAACGGCAGCGGGAAAAACAGGAAACAAGCACGGGCACTTCGCTCGAGGTAGAGTAAGTTATAGGAACTGACGGTTCGCAAATAGGACTCTCGATTAGAGAATTACGAGCGAAACATGAGATTTTCCAGCAGTTGGCTCGAAAACGGCCCGTCAGGTGCCCAGAACGATAAACAGCTGCGGGAAAAATCGAAAATAAGAACAAGCACTTCGCTCGAGGGTAGAGTAACTTGTAAGAACTGGTTTTTCGTAAATAGGACTCCCGTTAGAGAATTACCACTGAAAAATGAGATTTTTCAATAGTTTGGCTCGAAAACGGCCCGCCAGGGGCCTTGAAAGGGAAACGGCCCAAGGTAAAATCGGAAACCGGCACGAGCACTTCCCTCGAGGGTAGCGAAACTTGTAGGAACAGATGGTTTCGCAAGTAGGAACTCTCGGTTTGAGAATTACGAGCGAAACATGGGATTTTCCAACACTTAGGCTCAAAAACGGGTCGGGAAACGAGAATCGGCCAAGGAAAAAATCAAAACCGGCACGAGCACTTTCCTTGAGGGTAGAGTAACTCGTTGGAATTGATAGTTCGCAAAAATAGGACCTCCCGATTAGAGAATTACGAGTGAAACATTGGATTTTCCAACACTTGGGCTTGAAAACGGCCCGCCGGGGGTTCGGAACGGGAAACGGCAACCGAAAAATATCAAAAACCGGCACGAGCACTTCCCTCGAAGGTAGAGTAACTTGTAGGAAACTGACGGTTCGCAAATCGGACTCCCGGTGAGAGAATTAGGACAGAAACATGGATTTTCCAACACTTTGGCTCGAAAACGGCCCGTCGGGGGCCCGGAACGGCAAACGGCTTCGGGAAAAATCGGAAACCAGTACAAGTACTTCGCTCGAGGGTAGAGTAACCTGTAGGAACTGGCTTTTCGTAAATAGGACTCCCGATTAGAGAATTACGATCGAAACATTGGATTTTCCAACACTTAAGGTCCAAAACGGCCCGTCGGGGGTCCAGAAATGGAAAACGGCCCCTGAAAAAATAGAGAACCAGCAAGAGCACTTCCCTCGAGGGTAGAGTAACTTGTAGGAACTGACGGTTCACAAATAGGACTCCCGGTTAGAGAATTACGACTGAAACATTAGATTTTCCAATACTTTGGCTCGAAAATTGCCCGCTGGGGGCCTTGAACGGGAAACAGCCCAAGGTAAAATCGGAAAACCGGCACAAGCACTTCCCTCGGAGGGGTAGAGTAACTTGTAGGAACAGATGGTTCGCAAGTAGAAATCTCGGTTTGAGAATTACGAGCGAAACATGGGATTTTCCAACACTTAAGCTCGAAAACGGCCCGCCGGGGCTTCGGAACGGGAAACTGCCCCTGGAAAGTTCAAAAACCGTCTACGAGCACTTCCCTCGAGGGTAGAGTAACTTGTTGGAACTTACCGGGTCACGAATAGGACTCCCGATTAGAGAATTACTACTGAACACATGGGGTTTTTCCAACACTTAGGCTCGAAAATAGCCCGTCGGTGGCCTGGAACGGTAACGGGTGCGGGAAAAATCGGAAACAAGTACGAGTACGTCGCTCGAGGGTAGATTAAGTTATAGGAACTGATGGTTCGTCAAATAGGACTCTCGATTAGAGAATTTACGAGCGAACATGAGAGTTTCCAACAATTTGGCTCTAAAAGCGGCCCGCCGGGGCTCCGGAACGGGAAACAAGCCCCGGAAATACTGAAAACCGGCACGAGCCCTGCCCTCGAGGGTAGAGTAACTTTGTTGGAATTGACGGGGTCGCGAATAGGACGCCCGGTTAGAGAATAAAGACTGAAAGATGGGATTTTCCAACACTTAAGGCGCGAAAGCTGCCCGCCGGGGGTCCAGAAACAGGAAATGGCCCCCGGAAAAATCGAAAACCGGCACGATCATTTCCCTCGAGGGTAGAGTAACTTGTAGGAATTGAAGGTTCGCAATAGGACTCCCGGTTAGAGAATTACGACTGAAACATGGGATTTTCCAACACTTTGGCTCGAAAAAGGCCCGTCAGGGTCCGGGGAACGGTACACGGTTTGCGGGAAAAATCGAAAACAAGCACGAGCACTTCGCTCGAGGGTAGAGTAAGTTATAGGAACTCACGGTTCGCAAATAGGACTATCGATAAGAAAATAACGAGCGAAACATGAGATTTTCCAACACATTGGCTCGAAAACGGCCCGCCGGGGGTCCGGAACGGGAAACGGCCCCCGGAAATATTGAAAACCGACACGAGCACTTCCCTCTAGGCTAGAGTAACTTGTTGGAACTGACGGTCGCGAATAGGACTCTCGGTTAGAGAATTACGACTGAAAGATGGGATTTTCCAACACTTAAGGCTCGAAAACTGCTCGCCGGGGTCCGGAACGGGAAACGGCCCACCGGACAAAATCGAAAACCGGCACGAGCACTTCACTCGTGGGTAGAGTAACTTGTAGGCACTGACGGTTTACAAATAGGACTCCCGATAAGAGAATTACGAGTGAAACATTGGAATTCCAACACTTTTGCTTGAAAACGGCCCGCCAGGGGTCCGGAATGGAAAACGGCATTCGGAAAAATAAAAAACTGGCACGAGCACTTCCCTCGAAGGTAAAGTAACTTGTAGGAACTGACGGTTCGCAAATAAGACTCCCGGTTAGAGAATTACGACTGAAACATGGGATTTTCCAACACATTGACTAGAAAACGACCCGTCGGATGCCCAGAACGATAAACGGGCTGCGGGAAAAATCGGAAACCAGAACAAACACTTCGCTAGAGGGTAAAGTAACTTGTAGGAACTGGCTTTTCGTAAATAGGACTCCCGATTAGAGAATTAC
Organism: Litsea cubeba; assembly: GCA_012931725.1. NCBI lineage: Eukaryota > Viridiplantae > Streptophyta > Magnoliopsida > Laurales > Lauraceae > Litsea > Litsea cubeba. The sequence continues at coordinate 73,707,726 of CM022947.1, forward strand.
GAGCGAAACATGGGATTTTCCAACCCTTAGGCTCCAAAACGGCCCGCCGGGGTCCAGAAACGGAAAACGGCCCCGGAAAAAATCGAAAACCAGCACGAGCACTTCCCTCGAGGGTTGAGTAACTTGTAAGAATTGACGGTTCGCAAATAGGACCTCCGGTTAGAGAATTACGACTGAAACATGAGATTTTCCAACACTTTGGCTCGAAAATGGCCCGCCGGAGGCCTTGAACGGGAAACGGCCCAAGGTAAAATCAAAAACCGGCATGAGTACTTCGCTCGAGGGTAGAGTAACTTGTAGGAACAGATGGTTCGCAAGTAGGACTCTCGGTTTTGAGAATTACGAGCGAAACATGTGATTTTCCAAAACTTAGGCTCGAAAACGGCCTGCCGGGTCTGGAAGGGGAATTGGCCCAAGTAAAAAACGAAAACTGGCACGATCACTTCCCTTAGGGTAGAGTAACTTGTAGGAACTGACAGTTTGCAAATAGGACTCCCGATTAGAGAATTACGAGCGAAATATGGGATTTTCAAACACTTAGGCTCCAAAACGGCCCACCGGGGTCCAGAAACAGGACATGGCCCCCAGAAAAATCGAAAACCGGCACGATCACTTCCCTCGATGGTAGAGTAACTTGTAGGAACTGAAGGTTCGCAAATAGGACTCCCGGTTAGAGAATTACGACTGAAACATGTGATTTTCCAACACTTTGGCTCGAAAAAGGCCTGTCGGGTGCCTGGAACGGTAAACGGCTGCGAGAAAAATCGGAAACAAGCACGAGCACTTTGCTCGAGGGTAGAGTAAGTTATAGGAACTGACGGTTCGCAAATAGGACTCTCGATTAGAGAATTACGAGCGAAACATGAGATTTTCCAACACTTTGGCTCGAAAACGGCCCGCCGGGGGTCCGGAACGGGAAATGGCCCCCGGAAATATTGAAAACCGGCACGAGCACTTCCCTCGAGGGTAGAGTAACTTGTTCGAACTGACGGGTTGCGAATAGGATTCCTGGTTAGAGAATTACGACTGATAGATGGGATTTTCCAACACTTAAGGCTCGAAAACTGCCCGCCGGGGGTCCGAACGGGAAACGGCCACCGAACAAAATCAAAAAACTGGCACGAGCACTTCACTCGTGGGTAGAGTAACTTGTAGGCACTGACGATTCGCAAATAGGACTCCCGATTAAAGAATTACGAGTGAAACATTGAATTTTCCAACACTTCAGGTTTGAAAACGGCCGCCAGGGTCCGGAACGGGAAACGGCACCCGAAAAAATCGAAAACCTGTGGAAATAGGGTGGGCCTCTAGGATAGGTTTCAAAAACTTTTGACCCACTTGACGCAGGGATCAACTATCCACAAGGCAATAAAACCCAATCCAAGATCCATGTCCTCAATCTTAGTCATCACGATCAGTAAATACAATCTATCTAGAAGATAGAACCAGCAACTAATAAATCTACAACATGCAAGGAAGTAGATTATACCTTTGGAGCTCGGTTGTGCTCTAATGGAGGAGTTGCGTCTTTCTTTGATGATGAAACGCTTTCACTAATCAAATAGGGATCTCCAAGACCTCTTGATCTTCCACGCTATGACCCGTATCAGATTCTCCTTTTCTCAAGAAGATGGTGGGATCTCCAAGAGAAAACTACTAGGAACTCTAGGGAGGAACTAGAAAGAGAACTAGAAGAGGGAGAGAGAGGAAAAACTCGAGCAACACTTGCTCTAGGGGACTTGGGCGTGAATCCCTAGGTGGATTTATGCATGGGACGTCGAAGGCCCTCTTCTCCTCTTATTTATGCTTTTGCAAGCCAACTTACTAATTTCCATTAGAAGTCTTACTTCCAAAAATTAGTAACTATCTCTTCTAATTAAAATAGAAGTCTTACTTCCATTAATTAATTAGTAACTTACCATATCATAATTAGAAGTCTTACTTCAAATATGATTAGTATCTTTCTAATTCCTATCTAATTAAAATAGAAGTCTCACTTCTACTAAAATTAGTAAGTCTACTATTACCACTATTAGAAGTCTCACTTCAATAGAAATAGTAACTTTCCTTTTAGAGTTCTACTAGAATTAGATACTTTCTAATTATTGGGCTAGCGTGGGGACCACTAGGGATTCCTTAGAAAGCTGGCTCCAACTGGGACTCGCGACCGCACATCTCATGTGTAATCCGGGCCCACAGTTATTGCAAATACTCCACTATATAAATGCAATTGAACTCCAGTCTTAGGAATATTACATAGAAGACCCTAACTTCCACATTACCACAAGTAGACCCCTCTATCAATATCCATGGATCAATTGGACCTGTCTTCCAAACTTGATCCATATCTTATTATCCTTGAGCCCCAATTAATATAATGATCATAGGTACCTTTCCAATTGACTCTTAATCGGAATGGGTGCGCACTTACCAATGATAAATCCATTAATTGGCAGAAGGGGATATTAGAGATAGATTCCTTCTTGACTATTGAATGTTCCCACAGCTCTACTACCATGTACCCAAATCACCGAGGTGTTGACCTACAGTTGGCCTCACTCATTGGTGACTCAAAGCAAATGAATAGATAAAAACTTGAGTTCATTAATGTCTCAGGATTGAGAGCCTATTGCTAGGGAATTATGAGAGCAGACCTTAAAATAAAGACAGTGTTTATAAGGTGCTTCTCATGGTCCTTCAATACATCCAATGTACCAACACAATGATCCAGAATCTTCCATTCTGATGATCGAGACAAATCACACTATCTCATAGTGATCAAGTGCTGCAACCTTGTCAGTATGAGATGTCCAGTCTCATCACTGGTTGTGAATATATTTTAAGTATAAGATTTGTCATACATGTCTCCCGTATGTTGAATCTCATCCATACACATGTATTACATCTAATATACTTGTGGACCCCGATTCATCTCATGAACCATCATGTCATTCGTATTGGTTATGTGCAAGTATATAATAAATCACCATTCATCTCATGAAAGGAAAGCATGAATATACTGATAAAAAAGAAGTTAATCAATTTATTATATCATCTACTGGATTGAGTCCATAAAACTAACAAAACCGGCACGAACACTTCCCTCGAGGGTAGTGTAACTTGTAGGAACTGACGGTTCGCAAATAGAACTCCCGATTAGAGAATTACGACTGAAACATGGGATTTTCCAACACTTTGGCTCGAAAACGGCCCGTCGGGGGCCCGGAACGGCAAACGGCTTCGGGAAAAATCGGAAACCAGTACAAGTACTTCGCTCGAGGGTAGAGTAAATTGGTGGAACTGGCTTTTCGTAAATAGGACTCCCGATTAGATAATTACGATCGAAACATGGGATTTTCCAACGCTTAGGCTCCAAAACGGCCCGCATGAATATCGTAAACTAGAAAAGAAAGATCATGCGAGACGATTTCATAGAGAAATTAGATGAAGCAACATCTGGATCTCATGTGATGATGCACGGGAGGAATTTAAAGAAAAAAGAAGAAATTGAAGAATTAAATCAAGAGATTGAAAAGTATAACTAGATAACCTCCCAAAAATACAAAAAAAAAAAAAATTAAGCAGATTAATTAAAAACTGGATTACCTTTTAAAATTAAAAACAATAGAAAAAAATATTGACCAATCAATTGTGTTGTGACTATTCTCTCTCAAATGAATCATTTAAATCATAAGTTCCAATAGAATGAGTATAAAAAAAATTGTAATATTCACACCTTAATCATAAGATTAAAGTCACATGCATGGGATATTATTCCCTAAATCAAGCAGCAAACAGTTTCAGACTAAAGACACATCAAAATTGGAAGCTCCAATCACATGCTTGGAATGAACTCAATATCCTAGAATGAGCTTTGAACAGATGTACAATGAGCAATAAAGAAAATAAAAGGTAAAAAAAAAAAACAACAACTCAAGTGATATTAAAAAACCAATGCTTTTGAAGAGGTGAAAAGAATTCCTCTATAAGAGATTGCTACATGCTGGAGAAAAAAAAATGGTAGGGAAATAAAAACAATGAAATATTTAATATGGTGGTCTAGTTAAGCACTTACCTTAATGAGAACCAAGCCTCCAATAGAGTAGTAACAGTCAAGCAGTGACCTTGCATCCTTCAAAACAGACTGGAGTTTGGAGACTCTAGTATCCGCTTGAGAAGACAAAAATGTGTCACTAATGAGGGAAAGATAAACTGTCAAGAAAACAAGTAGAAGACTCTAGTATTTCAAAATGAACTAGATAATATTGCTTACCATCTTTTCAACATTTTCATAGCTAGTCTTGCTGATGAGAAACAATGCCAATAGAAAAACATCTGCACCACAATAGCTTAGAGATCTTAAATATGCTGCTATCCTCGTAATCTGTTTCATAGAGCCGCAAAATAAGACCCACAAAATACAATTTTCTAGCCAAAGAAAATAAAAAATTAATAAAGGGAAAATTTGATAGAACGCATGGAATAGTTAAACAACGCACCTATTTTATCCCACCATCCTAGATTATTAGTGCTCCCATCCACTACCACATTTGCACTGAAATTGTCGAAAACAGTCGGTACATAACCCTACATCCCATAAAAGAATGATAAATTAATTAAATAAACTCAATGAATATTTATTAGATTGAGACTACAGAAAAATAAGTACTTCACACCTACTCCTAAATGGAATAATGTCAATATGGCTTGAGACAAAGCTCTTGAACAATGAAGTTTTTTAAATAGAACCAATGCTTGAATTAATGTGTGAAAAGAAAATTCATCATTTCGCGTGTGAATTAAAAGTTATGAGCAATTTCTGACTTTCAATGCCAAAAATAGAAAGATTCATGATTTCATGTAAAAATTTGATTTTTCAATTAGTTTTGACTAGAATTAAGACTTTGATGCATGAAAACTTAAAATCATTAATTTCCAATAAAATAATGCATGATTTGATGAGTAAGTCCTTAATTACTAAAAATTAATGATGAAAATGTGCATTTTCAAGAAATTATCACACCCCCAACCAGCATTTTGCTAGTCCCGAGAAAGAAATGCGAACTAGGGTAGGACTCTTACCTAATCTAAGAAAAGTAAATGCAAAAACACAAAAGGAAAAAAAAATGTCCACATTCACTGGCACTCTCAACTGCATTTAGCGTGGGCAGCAAGCCCTTAAACCCTTAGGTTACCCCTAATGGACGAGTTGTGCATCGTGAGGATTTGCAGTGAATATGCGCCCACAAAATCCATAACACCTAAAACCAAAAATATGAAAGAAAATTTCCAAAAGAAAATTTATAATCATGAGATATAGTCAAATCTTTAGAAAAATCGATATTAGGCAATTTTGAAACCCGGTTCGCCAATCCCATCTTTGGAAATAAATTTTCAAAAATCATACCAAAAAATCCACCCAGATATAGTGTTCCTCCTGCCCATATCCTATTTAAAAACTGAACCCAATTATTTCCTCATAGGGGTTTTCGTTCATATTTTCCACCCACATGAACCAGGAAACTAGTAAAACTAAGTTTTTGTTTTCTTTCATATTTTCAATCAAATCGTCCAAAAAATTAGCAAATAATAGCTTTGCATTTAAAACTTCAAAAAATATATATAATTCTCTATCGAATAATCTGGTCCACCTAAACTTGGAAAAAAAGCAGCTTTCCACTAAAGGCGACCGTGACGGCTTTCGCACTGCTGTTTTTTAAAAGGCCGGAACTCGGTTACATAAATATTGGGGAGCATACCCAAATCTTACGTAACTTCGTTCACGATCCCCAACAACAGGCAGCCCTTTTCATGCCATGACGGCTTTCGCACTACTGTTTTTCAAAAGGCCGGAAATTTTCATTTCTAGACTCGGTTACATAGATATTGGGGAGCATACCCAAATCTTACGTAACTTCGTTCACGGTTCCCGAACAATAGGCAGCCCTTTTCATGCGCCCGAATTGATTCACTGGTATGTGGAAAAATCCACCCAGATGAACCAGGAAACTTAAAAAACTAAGTTTTTGTTTTCTTTCATATTTTCAATCAAATCGTCCAAAAAAATTAGCAAATAATAGCTTTGCATTTAAAACTTCAGAAAATATATAAAATTCTCTATCGAATAATCTGGTCCACCTAGACTTAGAAAAAAAGCAAGTTTCCACTCAAGGCGACCATGACGGCTTTCGCACTGCTGTTTTTTAAAAGGCCGGAACTCGATTACATAAATATTGGGGAGCATACCCAAATCTTACGTAACTTCGTCCACGATCCCCAACAACAGGCATCCCTTTTCATGCCATGACGGCTTTCGCACTACTGTTTTTCAAAAGGCCGGAAATTTCCATTTCTAGACTCGGTTACATAGATATTAGGGAGCATACCCAAATCTTACGTAACTTCGTTCACGGTCTCCAACAATAGGCAGCCCTTTTCATGCGCCCCGAATTGATTCACTGGTATGTGGAAAAATCCACCCAGATGAACCAGGAAACTAGTAAAACTAAGTTTTTGTTTTCTTTCATATTTTCAATCAAATCATCCAAGAAATTAGCAAATAATAGCTTGCATTTAAAACTTCAGAAAATATATAGAATTCTCTATCGAATAATCTGGTCACCTAGACAAAGAAAAAAAGCAGGTTTCCACTCAAGGCGACCATGACGGCTTTCGCACTGCTGTTTTTTAAAAGGCCGAAACTCGGTTACATAAATAAGCATACCCAAATCTTACGTAACTTCGTTCACGATCCCCAACAACAGGCAGCCCTTTTCATGCCATGACGGCTTTCGCACTACTGTTTTTCAAAAGGCCAGAAATTTTCATTTCTAGACTCGGTTACATAGATATTGGGGAGCATACCCAAATCTTACGTAACTTCGTTCAAGGTCCCCAACAATAGGCAGCCCTTTTCATGCGCCCAAATTGATTCACTGGTATGTGGAAAAATCCATCCAGATGAACCCGGAAACTAGTAAAACTAAGTTTTTGTTTTCTTTAATATTTTCAATCAAATCGTCCAAAAAATTAGCAAATAATAGCTTTGCATTTAAAACTTCAGAAAATATATAGAATTCTCTATCGAATAATCTGGTCCACCAAGACTTAGAAAAAAAAGCAGGTTTCCACTCAAGGCGACCATGACGGCTTTCGCACTGCTGTTTTTTAAAAGGCCGAAACTCGGTTACATAAATATTGGGGAGCATACCCAAATCTTACGTAACTTCGTTCACGATCCCCAATAACAGGCAGCCCTTTTCATGCCATGACGGCTTTCGCAATACCAAAAATTTTCATTTCTAGACTCGGTTACATAGATATTGGGGAGCATACCCAAATCTTACGTAACTTCGTTCACGGTCCCCAACAATAAGCAGCCCTTTTCATGCGCCCGAATTGATTCACTGGTATGTGGAAAAATCCACTCATATGAACCAGGAAACTAGTAAAACTAAGTTTTTGTTTTCTTTAATATTTTCAATCAAATCGTCCAAAAAATTAGCAAATAATAGCTTTGCATTTAAAAAAACTTCAGAAAATATATAGAATCCTCTATCGAATAATCTGGTCCACCAAGACTTAGAAAAAAAGCAGGTTTCCACTCAAGGCGACCATGACAGCTTTCGAACTGCTGTTTTTAAAAGGCCGAAACTCGGTTACATAAATATTGGGGAGCATACACAAATCTTACGTAACTTCGTTCACGATCCCCAACAACAGGCAGCCCTTTTCATGCCATGATGGCTTTCGCACTACTGTTTTTCAAAAGGCCGACAATTTTCATTTCTAGACTCGGTTACATAGATATTGGGGAGCATACCCAAATCTTACGAAACTTCGTTCCCAACAATAGGCAGCCATTTTCATGCGCCCGAATTGATTCACTGGTATGTGGAAAAATCCACTCAGATGAACCAGGAAACTAGTAAAACTAAGTTTTTGTTTACTTTCATATTTTTAATCAAATCGTCCAAAAAATTAGCAAATAATAGCTTTGCATTTAAAACTTTAGAAAATATATACGACTCTCTATTGAATAAGCAAAAAAACAGGTTTCCTCTCAAGGCGACCACGACGGTTTCGCACTACTGTTTTTAAAAAAACCAGAAATTTCCATTTCTAGACTCAGTTACATAGAGATATTGGGGAGCATGCCCAAATCTTACGTAACTTCGTTCCCAGTCCCCAACAATAGGCAGCTCTTTTCATGTGCCCGAATTGATTCACTAGTATGTGGAAAAATCCACCCAATCGTCACAAAACACAGCAAATCATAGATTCGCATTTAAAACATTTGAAAATATTTACGATTGTGTTTTGTGAAAATCATAGCTTCGCATTTAAAACTTTTGAATATATATATATATAGTTGTGTTTTTTGTGAAGGGATCAAAATTTAGCACTTTTTCAAAAAACCTTTCCATAAACAAAATGGCAAACCAAATCTAATTTCGCCTACTTTTTCAAAATTTCCAAGATTTTCAATATCTTCATTTCATAAAAATAACTGTGAAAATTTTCTCTCTGTGAAACCAAAATAAAGTTTGTAAAAACAAAAAAAAAAATCCTAGCAAGCAATTTTTTTTCTAGAAAGCAAAAATGTGTAAAAATTCTATCTAACATAGGACAGGTGTGCTTGTCCCCACCCCACAACCTAAGATGAACATCATCCTCGATGTTATGCATGCAATGCAGTACATATGAAAATGTAACATGCGAGGAAAGAAAATAACAAAGGGTAAAGTGGAAGAAGGAACCTGACTATGTGATCCGATCCGCTTCCTGTCCATGGTTAGAAAAAAAAATATGCAAAAACAAAACAAAAAGAAAATATATGTACAAAAAGGGAGGGAAAACTGAGCAGCTTGGAGTTTAAATCATCGTCTTCGGAATAAAAGGAGAACATAGTTCCCTTGTTAGGTCAGTGCTAATATCGGTGTTATTTTATGCTGATTAGAAATGTTTGTTTGATTACCGATATTGCACTATAGAGAATAATTCTCTTCCTTCTTTTTTATTTTGATCTTGGAATCTGCTATAGAACTTTCTTTCACTCAAACTATTCAACTCATATGACAAGATACCATTCAAAAAAAAAAAAAAACTCCTACGAAAAGATTTGTCTTTAGCCATGTTTGACCTGGTCAAGAGTCATTATTAATAGCAAATAAAAATCAGTCCGGTATTTTTTTATTGTGGTTTAAATATAATGTTGATTCTCTTTAAGGATAAATAAAATAATCCCTTATAATTTGTTTATACAGAATGTGCACTGTTCTTTAATTACTACTGATTTAGAAGCCTTCTTGGAAGCTTTTTTCATTGTTAATTAGGTGCTACTCATTTTTAATGTTGACCAATAACAAGTTAATTTGATTGAAGGTACCATTGGGCCTAACGAAAACCAAGGACTTCTTTTAGATAAATTTATCCAGATGAGGAAAAAATGCTTTCGGATCTAGGTTACCTTGTGTTGCATTAGTCTTTCGATTTGAGAGATGGGTCTATTGACAAGGCACGTGTCTATATTTTTTTTAAATTAAATAATAGATATTAGGCATTATGGATCTGCTCCATGAACACCAACTCACAAGGAACTTCCAAATCCCGCATGCTTCACTCCAATCCATCCCTTACAATATTCTTATCGGCTTGGTCCCCCTCTTTGAGACAGAATTCAATAAAATAGGAAGAAAAAAAAAATAAAAAACACAACTTACAATCCAAGGGATTTTTTTTTATCCTACAAAATTTTAAAAAATGAGAACGAAAAAGAGAGATAGGTTCCTAATTAATTAATGCATTTTGGCTGTATGAGATGCTGCTAAACATAAAAAGTAGCTATTTCTTCAAAAATTCTCATTACCTGATTCCATTTCATTGCGTCTTGATACCACCCATTACACTGCACTTTTAAGAAATTACAATAATTAAGACCAAATTACATCAAAATCTATAACCTGATTCAAATAAAAATACTGTTAATAAATAAAAGGAATCGTGATTCATCCAAACATACTTTTCAAGGTACCCTCTGACAGCATTTGAACATATTTTCGTTCAGAAGTAGTGAACATTGAGAACATGGAATGTAAAAGCAAGGGCTAAATCATCTCTCCTAAGAATACACTCACCCACGTCTCTAATCATGCATGTGGCTCTATATCAAGCAGATCCAAATTGTCGATTAACCTGATTGTACAAATCCATAAAGAAGACTATTAAAAACCTCTAACAGCTAATCAGAAGAATACACATTGAAAAAAAAAATCAATAGTTCAACAAGTCGTTGCTTAACAAACACAAAAGACACCAAAAATTACATGCCAAGATTCAACTTTTAAAACATAAATTCTAATGATAGTTACGTTCATTGATTTCCATAAAAAAAAGTCACTAACTCATAATATGCTTATCCAATGATTTCAATAAAAAAAATTACAACTCGTGAAATAACATTTGAATCTTAATATGCTTATCCAGTGAACTGCACATCCAAGACGCTTGGCCATAATTAGAACATTTACTAAAAAGCAGTAAGGAGATTCAGCGGTTTCAGAAAAAAAGCATGGCTGAAAAGACGGTATGAACAGAAACTACTGTCAAGTAATATGACAATGGGAAAATAGCAGGTGGTCTTCCAAAAGTCCAAATTTGTGAACATGGGGGTGTCCTCGAAACACTACGCAGTACTAGTTGCGAAAAAATGCAGCAAAATGTTGAACCACTCGTAGATCAGTCGTAAGGCACCTTAGCCTCACAGTACGGACCAGGGATCCATCCCTCATCCTAAGTTGAGATATCACTCCTTGTACAAATGAATTAGAAATAAAAATATATAAATAAAGCAACAACATAGACAAGCTCACTGAAATCTTAGGCCGCTATTTTTATCCATGATCTATGTATTCAATTAGATGAAACAAGCAAGTCATGCCATGAAATCTAAAAATATAAAACAAATAATATAATACAGTCTAATAAAATGTTGAATAGGTAGATATTAAAGAGAAGAACAGATCCACGCCGACTACCATCAACCATCACTTGCAAAGAATTAACATAATTCTTATCTAAATGAAGAAAAGCTTTTTTTTTTTAAAGAGTACCCTCAAACATCAATCGGTTTAATTTGGATAATTGAAGTAGAAATAACCCATGGGGCTTGTAACCTCACAAAAAAATTAAACGACAAAAGCCGAAAGAATCTAAATCCTCCCAAGCATCCTAATGTAAATCAACAGAAAGGAAAAAAGAAAAAAATAGACACTAACCCGACACCAAATAAACCCCAAGAGCGCTTGAATGCAGTATTATTTCCATTCTACCAAATCTACCAAAATTACCACCAACCAATCCAACTGATATCCACCACCTTTTTTTTATCGCAATATTGCAATAACCTTCGTGTATAAAACCATTAACTTATGGAGCCTTAAATAGATAGTGGTTTATTAAGTTATATGAACCTCTCCTAATTCGAGACTTCATAGAACAGGCAAGTCACAAAGGTACCGAAACCAACAAGATAATAGCAGCCACTGCTCAATTCAACGGAGTCGTCTTTACAACAGCCACTAGTTCAGACTTATAAGGATATGTGACAAACTTGGCCATTAATTACCTCGATCCACTTGAAATATATCAACAGAATTCAACATCCATATTGAGGCAGGAGAGATAAATTTAGTTCAAAACATGGAATCAAGTGCCAAGGTCATTATAGATTGGATTACCCTATTAGAACCAAAAGGCTCTAGATTTTCAAGGGATCTAAATCAGAAAATTAGTGGATCAATTGATTTCATTGATAGATCCCCATTTCTTATCGAATGGGCCCAACAATGCAGGCAATTTCATGTATTTGACCCACCTGAACATGACCCCACACTACGCCATATTGGTTGTCCAAAGTCCGCTCACAAAATAGGCCATGTGGCTGGTCTTACGTGGAACAATTCTGGGGGTCTACAACCCCGCTAATGGGATGTCCAATACTATTTGGAGATGAAGTAATTTAAATCGTATTTATAAACCTCTACTAATTGGAGACTTAATAGAATGGGCAAGTCACGGCAAAGAACGAATGGACCAAAATCAACAAGAAAATAATCTTCGATCGATTTGTTTCTTTCTTATCTCAGGAAGCTAATTATGTGGACCATATTTGTCATTATAATGGCAGGCATTGCTCAATTCAATGGGGAAGTCTTTCAAGCTGCCAATAGACAAGACCTAAAGGGATATGTGAAAGATTTGGCCTAAAATTACCCGGCTTGGATTGATAGATCAAAGGAATTAAACATCCATGTTAAGCCAAGATTAATAAATTTTGGTCAAAACATGGTATGAAGTATCAACATCACTGCAGATTCATTTAAATATATATATATATATATATATAAAACCATTACCACAGTTTGGATTTCCGTATTAGAATCCAAAAGATTCTAAATTATTAAGGATGCAAATAAGAAAATTAGTTGATCATTTGATTACATTCCATGAATCCTCATTTTGTATCGAAGGGGGCAAATATTAATAAATAATGTGCAGCAATGTCATTAATTGGACCCAAGTGAACATGACCCGAACTAGGCCCATACTGGCCGCCCAAACTTCTGCACAAGATCAACCATGTGCGGGTCTTACAAGTACCAATTCTGGGCTCCAAAAACCCTCTAATGGGATGCCCGGTACTCGTTGGAGACGAAACTAACTTCAATCGTATGGGAACCTCTAATGATTAGAAAATTAATAAAATGGCCAATTCAAGAGAAAGAAACAAGGGACCAAAATCAACAAGATAATAACTTTAAGTGAACAGCCTTCAATCAACTTGTTTCTTTCTTTGCTGGGAAGTTAATTATGTCGACCATATTGGTTATTATAATGGTAGACAATGCTCAAATGAATGGGGGAGTCGTTGTAGCATCCAATAGATTAGACCTATACTCATATGTGACAGATCTGGCATATAATTACCAGGATTTACTGGATAGAACAAAGGCATTCAACATACATGGTACGGCAAGATAAAAAAAAAAAAAATTTGGTCAAAAACATCGAATGAGTGCCAAGATAGTTGTAAGATTGGATCTCCTCATTAGGTCTAAAAGATACCAAATTATGCAAGGAAATCAACAAATTAATGGACCAATCCATTGCATCCATCAATCCTCATTTTTTATCCAAAGGGGCCCAATAAAGCAAAATAAACGGATGGCAATGTCATGACCCAAAATAGGCCCATAATGGACCCATATGAACAAGACCCAAACTAGGCCCATATCGGGACGCTGAAACTTTTTTCACAAAATCAGCCATGTGGGCGCTTCCCACTTCCGAGGATCACAAACACGCTCACGTGATGCCCAATACAATTTGGAGAGGAAGTAGATTTAATCCTATAGGAACCTCTCCTATTCGAGACTTCATAGAACGGGCAAGTCACATAGGGACCAAAATAGACAAGATAATAGCAGCCGCTACTCAATTCATCTTCTTGTATTTGTGATCATCAAAATATTATTGTGTACAAAGGCAATGATGTTGTAGATGGTCCGATCAACAACGAACATCGAGATGCGGATGACTCATTGAAATTAGATAGATACCTATGAAGTTGGTGATGTTGTTAGTGATCAAGTCTACGACACACATCCAAATAAACGAACCAATGATACAATCAATTTCGATGCGAATTGAGATTACGAACAAGAAACTCAAAATTTTAGTATATGCATATAGAATTTGAGGGTTCAACTATACATGAACGACATCTAGATGAGAATTATGGTGATTGGTGAAAAGTGTGATTTAGATCGGAATGGAGAAAAAGAATTCATGTAGCTAACCCCAACATAGTTTGATGGTGGTGGTGGTGGTGGAGGCGGCGAAAGGTGTGTGTATCATGCTCTCAAATAAATTGTGAATGTCAATATATCCCACATTGAGAATTTTACAACTTCGAAGATTCATTTTATCAAGATTACCAAAGGCGACGTTAGTTACAATTGATTCGCGGTTTGCTTTGTACGCCATTGGAGTGCATAACATTGGACCACATTGGGTAGATAAGGAACACAACTCTTAGAAGTACTCTACACAAAGACAAATGCAACTCAAAAGACAAGTGATTCATGTGAAAGAGTTGCAATGGAAGCAAAAGAAGAGAAAACAACAAAGAAGACGACAATGTGAAGATGATGTTTACTCGATGTCGAGTCCGTTTCAAGTGGGGGAGTCTGATTTAGGATCTTATAGTTCAAACCTATAGGGATATGTGATAGATAAAGACTCTGATTATCTAGATCGACTTGATCGATCAAAGAAATTCAAGATCCATATTAGGGAAATATCAATAAATTTGGAACAAAACATAGAATGAAGGGCCACGATGAATGTAAACTGTATTCCAAATAAAATCCAAAATATTCTACACTAAGTGGAGATACAAATCATAAAATTAGTGGAACAATTCATTCCATTGGACAATCCCGATTTAAATCAAAAGAGCCCAATGATGCAGAATTTAATGGATAACAATGCGATGGATTGGAGCTGCATGATCATCACCCAAACCAAGCCCAAAGTGGAGGTTCAAGCCCATTCCACAAAACCAGCTGTGTGGCTCATCAAACAAGTAGCTCTCAGGGGTTCATAACCCCCACAAAAAGGACGCCAATATTACTTGGAGAGGAAGTAATTTCCATTGTATAACTTCCCTTCCTGTTTGGAGACTTAAGAAAATGGGAACAGATCTCTCTCTAAGTAGAAGTTAGTACAAAGTAAAGTACAAGTGGGAAGTCATAAGAAAATAAGGGATGAGAATCTACAAGATAAGAAATCTGAGTGCAGAATCTTCTATGATTTGCTGTATTTCTTTTTTTATTTTAAGTTCATTATCATTCTAATAAAACTCTCTAAAGTTTCATTTCTTTCATTGGTATTTAGTAATTATGATAGCACAAATATCGTAAACTAGAAAAGAAAGATCATGAGAGACGATTTCATAGAGAAATTAGATGAAGCAATATCTGGATCTCCTGTGATGATGCACAGCAGGAATTTAAGGAAAAAAGGAGAAAATGAAGAATTAAATCAACAAACAATGATTAAAAAAATAAACCTTTTCACACATGGGGGGACTCTCGCAAGAGAAAACTTGGCATCTGGGAATTCCCAAAACAAACTAAACAGACATTGATTAAAAAAAAAACCTAAAAGCTACCGATAAGATGAACAATCACAAGAAATCAAAATAGCCAAAAGAGAGAATAAATAAATAAATACGGAGAAAACTACAAACTACGAAAATTGAAGGACAAAAGCAGTTCTCTGACCTGATCAAGACGCCACCAATGTAAGATTGAAGCTCTTGAAATCTCTAGTGATAATCTGGACGCACATCAAATGCTCTAAAATCTTAAAATTCCAATATGCGTTTCAAAATCTTGCACTTTAGAATTTCAATGGAATCATTTCCAATCCATCTAGCTGAAAGTAACAACATCAAATAAAAGGTGTTGTCATTTAACATCATATAATTCAACCACAAAATACTCTACAAGAAAACGAAGTGCAACAATAAATTGGATACAGTTTTAGGCACTGGTTTTTTAACACTTTATAACCATTTTATGTATGTTACTCGTGTGTTTGAGATCCAAGCTAAGCATCCGACAGTCATATGTTGGTGGTCTTGATTCTACTGTTGACTACTTGAACCAAACAATCCTGAAATTGGATAGTCTAATATCATTTTCAGGGCTCATAAAGTAACAAAGGGAATCCTATGAAGTTGATTAAACACTCATATAAACAGATCCAAACAATCCTAAAATTTGTTTAAGTTACACATTTTCCATGAATGGACCCTGGAGTAGATTTTCATGTATCTTACACTGTGTGGTACTACATAAAAGGGGACACATAAAACTGTCAAATTAATTTTTCTATACTCTATCCTTTTTTCTTTTTCTTTTTGCAATAAGCCCAGTTGCAATAAGCCCAGATTTGATCTCGGCCAGAATTATATTTATGGCTGGATTACCTAGACAGAATTGAGTGATATCATTCTCCGACAAGGATTGTTTTTTAAGCAACCTCATCCATGGTGAGAAATTCTCATCTTGCACACATCCTGATCATTAGTGTTAACAAGTGGGCCTTCAAAGCATTCATACTAAAAGAAATTCCCATCTACAGAATGTCTTAGCAAAAGGGATTGATCAACTATCAAAAATGAGAGGGCACATGTGGATAGATAAGAGGTGCTATGTTTGGCACGTGTATGTTGATCTAGTACAATGACTGTACCACAAATTGCAAGGATTGTAATATAATGGCAGGTTAGCTATTTGCAAGATAACAATTTAAAGTGGAACCACAGAAAAACAGTCATCAGCTCCAATAAGACTCCCAAATCTTCTATCCGAATGCACAATGGATGGATAACCATCCATTCTACTGGAAATCAAACTAATTGCAGTTTCAGGTAGCCTACCCGAAATCACAAGTTGTTTGAGTATTAGGAAAAGTAACCTGCTCCAATAGGAAAGACCTGGCAGCTTCCACATCCATCAGAATTCACACCGATAAATGCTCCATTGAGCAGACTGTCACCGCTGGCGGGAGTTAAAATGACATTTTCATGAACATCAGACAACATTTCGCTCCCCAAAACCACCAAATTCCCATCAGCAATAGTAATCCCAGCCCCAACAGTCATCTTGGAATAAAACTAATTCACAATAAGACCCAAATGAGAGGCTAATCAAAAGCCCTGATAGAACAGAACAGCAACTTTGGAAACAGAAATTCAATGCCTTTATAAAAACTAAGAAACTCTCCCAAATAGCCAAAGTACAAAAAAAAAAAAGGAAGTAGAATTTCAAGAAACAAATCCAAATGGAATTCGGAGGAGAGAAACAAAAGGGAATTCAATGACATGAATGCAATTACCCATCAAAGAAAGAGGCCTTTATAGAGAAATGAGTTTATAGGGAGGTCTCGTTTGCTTTTTTTATGGGATTAGATTTAGATTTACACACATTTAGATATATTTAATTTTTTACGATCAATCAAAGTGCCCAAACAAACAAACACGTCTTATCCCACCTATGTCTTCTGTCACAAAGCAACTCTGCAAGTACTACACTTGTACTTCCACATTCATACCAGTTGATTCTAAAATGCACAAAACAGATTACCCTAATCCCTATCATCCAATTAATAATTTTTTTTTGGGGGTGAGTGGCTGGCTGGATTAATTGAGCTTCTATATATGCATTGAAATCAAAGGTGATTTTCACAAGTACATCTGATTCAAATACCTTCAAATATAATTCATGAAATGGTTCCCGTCAAAACGCATTAAAAGATAGATAGATGGGTTTCTTGAGAGGACTGAAATCCCTCATTTCAGACCCAGAAGGAAGTAATCCCTTGAGCAAAAGGGTCCTTCCCACCACCGCAATTCCTTTGTAAGGCTATAGTAAACGAACGTCATTAAACCACCAAGAACTCAGGCCTCACACGGACAGAACCAAAATTTCCAATCATCAGATGCATATTTTGTTGTTAAATCAGAAATACAAAGCCAAACAAACCCTAGATTTCCCAAAAACCTAGGTGTGTGGGGAGATTTCCAGAGCTACAGGATTAAGCTAATCACAGCCATCAGATGGGTTTAAGCATCCTCACGTGCCATCCGCGTGCCGTCTACGTGGCACCAATCTCATCCCGGCTACCAGGACAGAGGCCTCGGCCGACATCAAACATCTCCAGGCCACAAGCGCCGAACTGGACCGCCTCGGGCATCATCTCGGCAAAGAGTCCATCTCGGCAAGGCCACCCCGGATGCCATCTCAGTAAAGAACCCTACCTCGGCTAAAGCTACCTCGGCTGAAGAAGCCAGGACAGTAGCCGAAGCAAGAAAGAATCTTCGCTTGGGCCCCTCATCCCCCACGTCATCAGGCACGTGGAGGGATTGGGTCACGAGCTAGTGGGACAGATATGACATCCAGCCGCCCACTATCTTCACCAGATCGCCACATGGCAGCATCCAGCGGCTGAGGCCACATCAGGGCAAGGCCCGAGGGACGATCCGCTGGTACTCCTACCGCCAAAGGCGCCCAACACAATCTGGTCCAACAAGACACGCATTTAATGCAATGTGGGCTGACCCGACTGGCATTAAATGCTGAGTGGGCCGGATTAGACTGCATTTATTACTTTGTGGGCTGATCATGACTTTCCAGTCAGATCATGGGACCCACACCAAGATATTCTCTGAGAGATACGATCCAAACCTCTATAAATAGACCTTCCTACACCATGCAAGGTACGCACAATATTATTCACAGAGCCCTTACTCTGCCTCTCCTCTCCCTCTCTTCCATCGTTCCAGTTCATATACTGACTTTGGCATCGGAGAGCCTTGCGCCGCTCAGGCCAGGGTCCTCTGACCGTTTGCTTCTCCCTTTCAGGCTCTCGGACGGCATCCAGACATTCCAGACACCATCATCTTCCCGGATAAGTCCTGTAAGGCACCCTCTTATTGTGGGTCGTAATTTTCTGCACCTACAATTGGCGCCGTCTGTGGGAAAGAAATATCCCAGCCATCCAAACCTCTCAAAAACCTTCCCAATCCTTCTAAACTTCAATCTCTCAGAAGCCATGCCTCCGAAAGCTAAGAAGGGGGTAGAATCCTCAAGAGCAGCGCTCGAGCTGCCACCACCACCAGCGGACGTCCCTCCCCAAGGACGTTCCCGTACGGTGCATGGCACGACTGCAGGGGAGGGCCGCCTGGGCTCTCAGCTCTTTATCGAGTTCCCACTCCAAGAGGGACTCGAGGCCTCGACCCCGTCAGAAGAAGTCCCGCCACCCAAACGCGATGAGCGTCAGCATCAGCGTCCCCGGAAGGACAAAGCCGTGGCCGTAGGAGAAACGCGCCACGCTCAACCCCCTGGAGAAGTTCCCGAAGCTGCCCTCCTCCAGAAGCAACTCCAGAAGCAAGAACGTATGATTCGCGAGCTCCAGCAGCAGCTGAGGGCAGTGCGAACTGCCTCCTTGAGGGAGGTTTCTGAGCCTCAAGGGAAAAAGAAGGACGCTCCCAGCAAGGCAGCCCAGCCTCCTCGCGAAGAGCTCAGACATCATCTGGACCAGAAACGGGGCCAGATTCGTGACGAAGGCTCGAGCAACAGCCGGAGTCACCATAGTCGCGATGGCCGAACTCATAGCCATCACAGTCCGAACCACCCCAAGCGAAAGTCCAGAGTTCAGACTCCAGAGGAGGACGACGAGCAGGAGTGGTTCGACAAACGTGTCAGGCGGGCTCTCCAGCACAACCTGGACATGCGGGACCAGAAGCAGCTCTGCGGACACACTGATCTCGGGGGCTCTCCCTTCACGAAGGAGATCGAGCGCACCCCCCTGCCCAAGAAGTTCTCCGTCCCGCGGTTCGTCCCCTACGACGGACTGTCCGATCCATCTGCGCACCTCCGACACTTCTCCCAGAAGATGTCCATCTGGGGAAACGAGGGTCACCTAAACTGCAAAATCTTCTCCTCCAGCTTGGGTGACCTCCCCCTGAAGTGGTTCTGCTCTCTCCCGGAGCAGTCAGTTTCCAGTTGGAAGGAGCTCCAGCTCTCCTTCCTGAAGAAGTTCCAGGCCTACACCGTCGTCCCCAAGAAGGAAGGGGACCTCATCGCCCTCAGAATGAAGCAGGGCGAAACTCTCGCCAAGTTCACCCACCGATTCTGGGCGATCTACAGCCAGATCGAGGGTGCAAGAGAGGCGATAACCATCTACGCCTTCCAGCATGCCCTGATCCCCGGCAGCGACTTGCGGAAGGACTTGGCCGGAGACACCCCAGAATCCATGTCGGAGTTGATGACCCGGGTGAAGCGCTTTATCGCCCGGGAGGAAGACGAGATCCGAGCTAAGGATCAGGACGGGCATCCAGAGCCCGAACAGAAGAATAGCCAGCCTCGGCAAAGAGGCGGGAGGCCCTCACAAAAGCAGGAGTCCAAGCGGGACTGGGCCTCCAGCTCGGCGAAGCCTTCGTCGTCCAGGTCTGGGGGCAATTGGAAGCCCAGACCTCCCTCCAGCGCCAGTCAGAGCGTCAATGTCGTCTTCAAGGAGCCGATCTACCGCATCCTGGCCAAGATCAAATCCAAGCCGTTCTTCAAGTATCCTCCGCCATGAAGTATGAACCCACCGAAGGCTCCCGGAGCAAGCTCCACTGCGCCTTCCATAAGGGCAACGGGCACAAGACTGAAGAATGCAGGACTTTGCAGTGGTATCTGGAGAAGCTGGCCAAAGAGGGCCACATCCCAGAGTTCATCAAGGAGGGTGATGCCGGCGGCAGCGAGGGCCGGGTTCACCAGAGCACGGCCCCGGCTCCAGACAGCGAGGACTCAGAGAAGATCATCAACGTGATCCATCTGGCGTCCTCGGCTCCCGCTTCCTCGTCCCGGGGAAGCTCTCAAACCCGTGCCGAAGCCAGGCGGGCTTCGCACGAGAAAGAAGTGATGAAAGCCGACCTCGCCCCGGCATCCAAGAAAGCCCGCCGCGACAGACCAGCCATCTCGTTCTCGGATCGAGATCTAGAGGGAGTCCAGGTCCCTCACAACGACCCCCTGCTCCTCACCATGAAGCTGAGAGACTTCACCGTAAAGAGGATCCTCGTCGATTCCGGCAGCTCCTCCGAGGTCCTCTACTACGACTGCTTCAAGAGAATGAAGCTCTCCGAAGCAGACCTCACGGAGGTCCGTGCACCTCTGCTAGGGTTGTCCGCCACACCAGTCTACCCCAAGGGTAGAATCACCCTGGAAACCCAAGTTGGCGGAGCCTCCGTGACAGCCGACTTTCTGGTTGTGGACGCCCCTTCCCCCTACAATGTCATTCTGGGCAGGACGTGGCTCCACAAGCTAGAGGCAGTTCCTTCTTCCTTCCACCAAAAGCTGAAGTTCGTCCATGAGAACGAAGAAGGCAAGGTGGAGGTAGTCACAGTAAAGGGAGACCAGCAGCAGGCCAGGCAATGCATGCTGGCCGCCGTTCAGCAGTAAAGGAGCCAGAGCGCGTCAACCTGGCCGAGTTCGAGAAGGGCCTCGACGAGATCGGCAGGGACCCTGAGAAGAAGAGCATCGAGGACCTGGCCGAGGTCAGGCTAGATCTGACAGACCCAGACCGTTTCTTTCTGATCGGCACCCAGCTGTCGGACGAAGAAAGGGCCGAACTCTCTCGGTTCTTGATGCAGAATGTGGACGTCTTCGCTTGGAACCCAAGTGAGATGCCCGGGGTCGACCCTCAGGTCATGTGCCACAAGCTCAACGTCGACCCCGACCACAAGCCAGTAGTGCAGAGGGCCCGCAGAACCGGGCTGCAGCAGACAGATGCGGTCGTAGAAGAGGTCGACAACCTGCTAGAAGCAGGGGCCATCCGGGAAGTCCAGTACCCGGTATGGCTGGCCAACACGGTGGTCGTCAAGAAGAAAACTGGAAAGTGGAGGGTGTGCGTAGACTTCACCGACCTGAACAGGGCTTGCCCTAAGGACAGTTTCCCCCTCCCGAAGATTGACCAACTGATTGACGCCACCGCCGGTCACGACCGAATGAGCTTCCTTGATGCCTACCGAGGCTATCATCAGATCCCGCTTTACGAGCCCGACGAGGAGAAAACGTCATTCATCACCCCCCGCGGCACTTACTGCTATAAAGTAATGCCTTTCGGGCTGAAGAACGCGGGGGCGACCTATCAGCGCCTCGTCACAAAGATGTTCCAGGCCCAGCTCGGCCGAACGGTAGAGGTGTATATCGACGACATGGTCGTCAAATCCGTGCGCTCCAGCGACCATCTGGCGGATCTCGGCCAAGTCTTCGACATCCTTCGCGCCTACAAGCTCAAGTTAAACGCTGCCAAGTGCGCCTTTGGCGTAGCCTCTGGCAAATTCCTCGGCAGCCTGGTGACGCGGAGGGGAATAGAGGCCAATCCAGAACAGATCACCGCCATCCAGGGCATCCAAAGTCCCTCTACCACAAAGGAAGTTCAGAGGCTTACAGGAATGGCCGCCGCACTCAATCGCTTCATCAGCCGCTCATCAGATAAGTGCAGGCCTTTTTTCCAGCTTTTGAGGAAAATTTGAAGTTCCAATGGACCCCTGAGTGCGACCAGGCATTGGCCGCGCTCAAAACTTATTTGATGTCACCCCCATTACTCTCCACCCCAACTCGGGGGGAGATCCTGTATTTATACCTTGCGGTCTCGGATCACGCAGTGAGCTCCGTCCTCATCAGGGAGGACGAGGGAGTTCAAAAGCCGATCTATTACACGAGCAAGACCCTGCTCGATGCCGAGACCAGGTACCTGCTGTTGGAGAAGCTTGCGTTGGCTCTTGTCACCGCCTCCCGCAAGCTCTCCCATTATTTTCAATCCCACACTATTGTGGTGATCACGGAGCACCCACTCCGTTCCTTGTTCAAAAAAGCTGACTTTTCAGGGCGCATATCAAAGTGGGCAGTTGAATTGGGGCAGTATGACATACAGTACCGTCCCCGAACTGCGATCAAAGCCCAGATTCTGGCAGACTTCATAGTCGAATTCGCCTGCCCCAACCCTACTCCGACCCAGCTCGGCATGGCACTGGGGGCACGGGGCAAGAACCAGAAGTCCAGCAGCCTCCCACCTTGGCATGGAAGATCTTTGTCGACGGGTCGTCCACCTCCAAGAGAGCTGGCGCCGGCATAGTTCTCCAATCGCCAGAGGGACTGGTCATAGAGCAGGCTTTCACCCTCGACTTCAAAGCGACGAACAATGAGGCAGAGTACGAAGCACTGATCGCAGGGTTGAAGAGCGCCCGAATCCTCGGAGCCCAGCACCTGGAAATCTTCAGCGATTCTCAACTGGTAACTAGCCAGCTCGCTGGAGACTACCAGGCCAGGGACGACAGGATGGCGGCCTACTTAGCCCTGGCAAAAAAGCTACTCTCCCAATTCCAGAAAGCCGAGGTCAGGCAAATCTCCCGAGATACCAACACGCACGCAGACGCGCTTGCAAACCTGGCCTCCGCTGTTGAAGCAGGAAAGAAGAGGACCATCGAGGTCGGGTCAGTATCAAGGTCAAGTCTAGAACAACATTCATCCCGGCTTGTCCTCTGTGCTGACCTCGGCCCCAGCTGGATGGATCCAATCGTCGCCTACTTGAAGGATGACCAGCTCCCCGAAGACAAGACAGAAGCCCACAAGATCAGGCTCAAGGCAGCCCGCTTTTGGCTCTCTCCAGAAGGCAAACTCTACAGGAAGTCCTTCACAGGTCCGTACCTCCAATGCGTCCACCCGTCCAAAGTGGACGACTTCCTGTACGAGATCCATGAAGGAATCTGCGGCAGCCATATAGGAGGTCGCTCGTTGGCCTACAGAGCAATCAGCCAGGGTTACTGGTGGCCCTACATGCAGAAGGACGCCCAGGTCTACGCCAGAAAATGCGAGAAATGCCAGAAGTTCTCCCACTCCCTCCATCAGCCAGCGCAGGATCTGAGCCCCCTCTCCAGTCCATGGCCCTTCGCTCAATGGGGCCTGGACATTGTGGGGCCTCTTCACCGAGCTCCAGGGAACAAAAGATGGCTGATAGTGGCTACGGACTACTTCACCAAGTGGATAGAGGCTGAACCGTTGTCTTCCATCACGGACAGGGACTCCAGGAACTTCGTCTGGAAAAACATCCTCACGAGGTTCGGCATCCCCCGGACCCTGATTTCGGACAACGGGACTCAGTTCGATTCCAAATCCTTCAGAGATTTCTGCCAAGAGCATGGCATCAGAAACCATTACTCCACCCCGGCATATCCATAGAGTAATGGCCAGGCAGAAATCTCCAACAAAGTGATTCTGGACGGCCTGAAGAAGCGACTGGACAAGGCAAAGGGCAGATGGACAGAAGAGCTTCCGAGCGTGCTGTGGGCGTACAGAACAACTCCAAGGAGGTCCACCTCGGCGACACCATTCTCTCTGGCCTACGGGATGGAGGCGGTCATTCCCCTGGAAATCGGCCTTCCTACCCTGAGGACAGAGCTGGTCGACCAAGGTCGGAACGAGACGAACCTGGCAATGGAGCTGGAGCTGGCGGACGAACGACGAGAAGCGGCAGCCCTGAGACTAACCGACTATCAGCAGCGGTTAGCCAGGGCATACAATCAAAATGTCAAGGAAAGAAGGTTCACCACGGGAGAGCTCGTTTTAAAGAAGACCCTGCCAGCTGACAGAGAACCAAATGAGGGGAAGCTTGCCCCGAACTGGCACGGCCCGTTCAGAGTAGTTTCACTGGCAGGAAAGTCAGCCTACAAGCTCGAAGACTTGGATGGCAAGCCATTGCCGAGACCGTGGAATGCATCCCACTTGAAGAAATTCTATTTCTAAAGATGTAATGAACTTCAGAATCAATAAAAGCAGCTTTTGCCTTGTCATCAATCTGTCTCTCTGGTCGACTCCGGCAACTCAGGCTCCACGCCTTGGAAACGGCTTCGAGTTCATACACTCAGCCTTTCCTAAAATCCCGTGTCTTAGGGCACACAGGCTCCACGCCTTGGAAACGGCTTCGAGTTCATACACTCAGCCTTTCCTAAAATCCCGTGTCTTAGGGCACACAGGCTCCACGCCTTGGAAACGGCTTCGAGTTTATACACTCAGCCTTTCCTAAAATCCCGTGTCTTAGGGCACACAGGCTCCACGCCTTGGAAACGGCTTCGAGTTCCTACACTCAGCCTTTCCTAAAATCCCGTGTCTTAGGGCACACAGGCTCCACGCCTTGGAAACGGCTTCGAGTTCCTACACTCAGCCTTTCCTAAAATTCCGTGTCTTAGGGCACACAGGCTCTACGCCTTGGAAAAGGCCTGCAGTTCCTACACTCAGCCTTTCCTAAAGTCCGGGTTCATACACCCCTCAGAAGGCCATCGCCGGACCCACTTTCGCCGAGCCAAGGCCAACGGAATGGGTCCATCTCGGCACAATGCATCTCGTCTCGGCCAAAGCCAGCCCTTTCGGCCGAGGTCAGTGCCAGCATTCAAACACAAATCCAAGCATTCCGGAACAGCGCAAAGAAATGAGAAAAAGAGCTCAAAAGCACTGTACACAGCTTGGGTAATCAGAAAATTCCTTTTCATTCGTTGCAAACCGCTTCGTTACAAGAAATACATAACAGAAAGCTAAGTACAGAAAGGAGGATCGCAGTCCTCTAAAAACAGAAAATAGAGAGACTAGGAGACTCTGATCTTCACTGACTCTTCAGGCAGAAGGCTCGAGGACGCCGGATCGCCGCCTGGAGGTTCTGAGCGATCCTGAACCTCGCTGGGCCCTGCACCACCCTCGGTGGCCAGAGGAACCAGCCAAGCTTGAAGAAACCTCTCGGACCAGCAGAGCCTCAACCCGCCTTCCGTACGACGGGCGCACAGGGTCGTGTTGGACGAGGATGCGCCACCATCCCCTTGCAGCGCATCCTCACTCTGTCTGGCCAAGGGCCAGTGGCCATGGACCCGCGTTCAGAGAGCGCGCGGCCCACGGGGAGTTCCTTCAGAGAGCGCGCAGGCCACGACAGCCTTCCCCCCTCGGGGGCAGCCGTCCAACGGCGCAGGGATTTCCCCCGGATCAAGTAATCTCAGGCACCTCCCAGACATGGTTCCTATGTTCCTTCCTTCTCCCATGGCGAGCCTGTTCCCCCTATTTATAGGATGGAAGAAGGCTCAGTCTCCAAAAGGAGTTATGGGGCGAAGTCTCCCACGCGTTGTTGGGAAGGCGCGACTATTGACCAGCGAACCCTATGGCGCCACGTGGAGACATCCGTCAGACTCCCTCGTCTGCCGCGCCACCATGTTCATTGTTATTCAAGATCACCTAAGATACGGAGGATCGGCGCGAATACCAATGAAGATCACCTAAGATACGGAAGTATCAGCGCAAATACCAAAAAAAAAAAAATAAATAAAGATCTTAAGGGAGCACTCTACCGATTTCAAGCAATCGAAGAACCAAGCTAAAAAGAGACAAAGCACGAGTATTTCAAAAAACCTTCAATTGTATTAAAGTCCCGCTCATTACAATGATCAGCAAATACAAATTGAAGAAAATTACAGAGCAAAAGAGCAAAAATCCTGATGTCCCGAGGTCCCGAGGTCATGACCGGTCCGTTGCACGGGCTGCGGCGTCAGAGGCTTCGCCGGATGGACGGGCAGAGTTCGGCACCGGAAGCGGGTACGGAGGCGGCTCCCGAAAGGAGCGGTGGCCCTCCGAGACCCCGACCTCTTTCAGGCCGGCGAGCCACCCTTTCGCCCAAGCCTTATCCCTCACCACAAGAACCCTTCCTTGTAATGGGCGGTGACCTGCACTTTGGCATCCTCGAATGCAGCATCGCACTCGGACTCGAGCTTAGCCTCGGCTTCATCCGCCCTCTTGGACTCGGATTCGAGCTTCGCCTCGGCTTCATCCGCCCTCTTGGACTCGGCTTGAAGCAGGGCCGCGTAATCGTCTCCCATCTTCGAGATGGAGACCTCGAGCTCGGCCACCTTGGTCCGCTCCGCCTCGGCTTCCTCCCTCGCCTGCTCGAGCTTCGCCGCATATTCCTCTTCTACCCTGGCCAACTTCTGGCTAACAGCGTCCAGGGATTCCTGCAGGCCGTTCTTCTCCACGGTCAGCTCGGCAGCGTCCGTGCTATACCTGCAGATCCGTTCAGCAACGGCCATGGACTTCTGTGCCGCCTGTCAAAGAAATAAGGTGTACACGTTAGATCCAAAGAGCATCAGATGCTAAATCACTGGTTCGACGAAGCGAAATGAAGACTTACCGCGAAGTTGGACTGCAACATCGACAGGATCAGCTTCTGATCGCTGTACGTGTCCAGCCGCTCCATGTCCCGGGGAAGGGCGCAGGCTCGCCCTAGGGCCTCCAGGACCTGGGGATCGATCTTTTGAAGAACGCGATCCTCCATCGTCATCGGCCTTCCCGGCTCAAGCATGAAGCTCGGCTCCCACAATGGCGGCCCCTGGGGCAACGGGGCAGCTGCCGAGCTTAGGGCCCTCATCGGTCCTCGGCATCTTCGACGGCCGAGATCCCTCCTGCTCGACCTCGGCTGGGGGCAAGCGTACCCCTAGATCAACAGGGCTAGGGGGCACGGGAACCTCCGCCACCTCTGCAGGGGAAGCTACCCGAGCCCTCGGAGACGGATGCTCCGGCAAACTCACCGGATCCTGGGGGGCTCGGGTGTCCTCCACTCCAAGCGCCAAAGCCTCAAGGTCCTCGAAGGACAAGCGCCTAGTGTGCCTCATCTCGGATCCTGGCGAGGGAGATCGGGCAGATTGACTCGATTCCCTTCCCGAGACTTGGGGAAGTCTCGATCCCGATATGGAAGCTAGGATTCCAGACGCTACCCTTACTTCAGACGACGCCCGCGAGGGCTCTGCGACCTCCGGAACGGCCTGCTCCTGACCAACCCCGGATCCGGCACCTTCACTCTGGATCGGCTCTACGGTGCCCCTCAGATACCCGCGGTACTTCGGCTTATACCCTAGCAGCGACCAAGCTGCCCTGCCGTCGTGACCGCTGTACCGCTTCACCAGACGGAGCCAGGCATCGTTCCTCTTCCAGATGTATCTGGCAGCCCGCTTCCTCTCCTTCAAAGCTGCAACAATCAGAAGCATAAGCACGGCAGAATAAAAAGAAACTTATGAAAAAAGAGAAACGAAAGGCGTTTACTTGGAATGGTACCGAAGTGGCGAGGGACCTGGTAGCCTCTATCGGTGTCGGCCTCCCCAAACTCCCAGTTCCCCGAGACGTACAGCAGGTCGTCTCCAGCATACTTGCTCGAATCCTCCAAGTATCGGACGAAGCCGTCCCGGCCTGGCTTAGCCCGGAGATAATGAGAATCTCCGGACCTGCATATGTCGTAGACATCCTCAAGGTCGAAGACGCCGAAGTCAGTGCCCAGGACCTCATTCAACTTGACCGTGCCCATCACGATCTTGAAGGCATTCGGCAGCAATTGGCAGGGGCAGAGACACCACTGACTAAGGCATCTCCTAAGGAGTGGGTGAAGTGGAAATCGAACCCCGCCTTCTATCACAGCCACCAGCGGAAAAGGCATCCAACCTCCCGAAAAGTCGCGAGGGTTGTAGCCGCGGGGTTCAGCACCCCTGACTTGGACATCAGCAGGGATCCTAAAGGCTGATCTAAAGCCCTCGATCGCTGCCTCGCTCTCTAACCAATGGCTATAAATCCCCATTCCTATCCCAGTCTAAAACCAGAGAAACCCGCAGAAGAAGAAGCAAAGCAGGAGGGACTTACGGAAGCAGAACGAAGATGCTGGACAGCGAAGAGACTCAACCTCAGCAGCACACCACTCCTCAGATGAAGCTCCCTCGACAGTAGCTAGCCCTCTTCTGACGCTCGCCTCTGATTCAGAATCGCAAACGAAGGATAGAGCAGACCTCAACTGCCCTATATATAGCAGAGAGGCCCCCCTTTACAGAAACCCTAATCGGGCGTGCCAAGGGGCGCCCCCCTGGGATTTCGTGCAAATCATTTCAAAAATTTATTACGCCTCCCTGAAGCGGCGCGCAAATCATTTCAAAAGTTGATTGCGCCCCTGACGAGACGGCGCGTACGACCTTGAAGAGACAGACAACCAGCCAGGAGATGACACGTGGAGCCGTCGAACTGTCCTCAGCATTGAATAGGGGACGTCATTTATCACCTCGAACATCCAAAGCGACAGCGAGTCAGGGCCGAAAGAGGCCCTCCCCCAGATAGACCCGGCACATAGCTCCCGACCTCACGGCACTGACGTTCTACGCGAGCTCGGAAGCTAGGGGGCAATTGTGTGGGGAGATTTCCAGAGCTACAGGATTAAGCTAATCACAGCCATCAGATGCGTTTAAGCATCCTCACGTGCCATCCGCGTGCCGTCTACGTGGCACCGATCTCATCCCGGCTACCAGGACAGAGGCCTCGGCCGACATCAAACATCTCCAGGCCACAAGCGCCGAACTGGACCGCCTCGGGCATCATCTCGGCAAAGAGTCCATCTCGGCAAGGCCACCCCGGATGCCATCTCAGTAAAGAACCCTACCTCGGCTAAAGCTACCTCGGCTGAAGAAGCCAGGACAGTAGCCGAAGCAAGAAAGAATCTTCGCTTGGGCCCCTCATCCCCCACGTCATCAGGCACGTGGAGGGATTGGGTCACGAGCTAGTGGGACAGATATGACATCCAGCCGCCCACTATCTTCACCAGATCGCCACATGGCAGCATCCAGCGGCTGAGGCCACATCAGGGCAAGGCCCGAGGGACGATCCGCTGGTACTCCTACCGCCAAAGGCGCCCAACACAATCTGGCCCAACAAGACACGCATTTAATGCAATGTGGGCTGACCCGACTGGCATTAAATGCTGAGTGGGCCGGATTAGACTGCATTTATTACTTTGTAGGCTGATCATGACTTTCCAGTCAGATCATGGGACCCACACCAAGATATTCTCTGAGAGATACGATCCAAACCTCTATAAATAGACCTTCCTACACCATGCAAGGTACGCACAATATTATTCACAGAGCCCTTACTCTGCCTCTCCTCTCCCTCTCTTCCATCGTTCCAGTTCATATACTGACTTTGGCATCGGAGAGCCTTGCGCTGCTCAGGCCAGGGTCCTCTGACCGTTTGCTTCTCCCTTTCAGGCTCTCGGACGGCATCCAGACATTCCAGACACCATCATCTTCCCGGATAAGTCCTGTAAGGCACCCTCTTATTGTGGGTCGTAATTTTCTGCACCTACACTAGGATTCAATCCTCGCCAACTTATCAAACTACTGAACAAAACACAATGAAGAAAGAAATCAAGAAAGAATTTATCAAAAGAAACGCTAAATATTGGAGAAAGAAAAGATCAGAAACCATAAATACCTGGATTCTTTTGGCTTTGACATTGCTCTCGACTTCGATTAGGGTTTTGCAAAACGAGAAGATGCATTTGCCGATCCATGTAATTCTTCCAGCACTGCAGCAACAACCATTTCTTCAATCAGAAGATCCAAGAAAGAGAAGTTCGATTTGCTTTTGCTTGTCATCTTCGTTTTCCATGGATTTCAGCTTCTCTCTTTAGATAGAAAGAGGAATCTGTTGAGACGTGCTGGAGAAGCAAACGTTGGCAGCAGAAAATGAAACAAATGAAACAGAGTGCGAGCGTGGGAGGCCGCTTATAGATAGCCATATGAGGCCGCGTAAACTTGCCATTGTACGCGGCGCAACTTGCCAAATAAGTAACGGTCATATTTGGACGGTGGCCCACCAAATTTCGATCTTTCCCTTTGGATTTCCAAATTTGACGGCCATGGTTGAGTGACCGGTGGAACCCATTGTCGATGGTGCCATCATTGCTGCAGGCCCGGATCTTTTGTTCCAGCTGCTTACATGAAACTCTACCGTGGGGGCCATACAAGGATAATCTTGCGCTGTTGAAGATAAATCCCATCCCTTTTTATCTAGATACTCAAGTCGAGGATCTAGATATGGAAGGCAGGGGTTCATCTTTAGATTATCTCTTTGTGGTATCGGCTTGTTCGTTAATCAATGGAGTGATTGAATGGTTATTTCACGGAATAATAAAATAAAATTAGTCAAATCAAAAGGTACAATATTTTAAAAAATAACCATTATTTTTTATCAAAAAAAATTAAAAAATTACTTTCCATGCCACTAAATGACAAAAAACCAACTTATCTTTAAAAAAAAGTTAAAAAAGTTACATTCTCATCTCACTAAATTACAAAAAATAATACGTTTTTATTTGACCCCTCTTCTTTTTTGTCATTAAATTTGACACTTCACCCTGCTTCATTTTAATAATAAAGTTACCAAAATGACCCCAAAAAATGGAGTTTAAGAAATTTAATATTTAGTTTCCATTTAATAGCTACGGTAGAGGATTTGGATTCGTTGTTGCTTAGACATCAACCGTCAAATGGGCCTCGTCGAAGACAAATGGACGACAATAAAAAAGGTGTATAAAAGTAAATGTGGGTTCTCTTTCTTCTCCAAAGACGTCCAACGCATGAAGAGCCCACCAAGGGAAATTCTCATTTTTCTAATCTTCCTCCGTTTGTGACCTTTTTTTCAATACATTTTTACTGTGTCCAAGAATTTGGAATTCTAAATCCTCTTATGTTTGGTAACTTCACTAGTAAAGTGAAGTTAAATTAAGAGACAAGAGAAAAATAGGGGCCAAATCAAAAGGTATCAAAATTAACAAATCACCACTTCTTTTTTCTTAATTCTAAAAGATATTTTCTCTTCCTTTTTTTTAGGTCTAAAAGATATTTTCTCATGCCATTAAATGACAAAAAATGCTCTTTTTTTTTACCAAAAATAAATAAATAAAAAGATACCTTCCGTGCCATTAGCATTATTTGATTTGGCCCCCTTTTCTTTTATTCTCTCTTGATTTGACATTTTCTCTTCACTTCACTCTAAGAGTAAATTACCCAAATAAGCTAAAGCATAGAGTAGTTTCGTGTGGCAAAGCATATGCCTGTTTTTTTATCTTGATTATACATTTTCTCTTCACTTCAGTCTATAGGTAAATTACCCAAACAAGCCAAAGCATAGAGTAATTTCATGTGGCAGAGCAGATGCTGTGTTTTTTTTTCTCTTGATTTGACATTTTTCCTGCACTTCACTCTATAGGTAAACTACACAAACAAGCCAAAGCACGGAGTAATTTCAAGTGGCAAAGCAGACGCTGTGCTTTTTTTTTTCTCTTCATTTGACATCTTCTCTTTACTTCACTCTACAAGTAAATTACCCAAACAAGCCAAAGCATAGAGTAATTTCATGTGGCAAAGCAAACGCCTGCATTTTTTGAAAATGAAGAAATTTTAAAGTGACTCCGAGTGTTTGTCCTAATGTCAAAAAAGCGTTTCATAAATTAGTAATATTAAAATGGTCTCTAATTTTTCGGTTGCCATTATCACTAAAAAAAATAGAGTCTAGACGAAGTCTAAGGATTTAGTTTTTTTTGCATCCACTGCTTTTTCAACTATTTGATGCAATGCTTCATCGTTAGGAAAGACCTAGGAAAAACCACTTTTCGAAGAAGGGAGGCCATCCAAATTGCTTTTTCATTGACTCTCTTTTCACATGTTAGACAAATGTGTCCTAAGGTGCATTTGTACAACGAGAGGATTCCATAACAGAGAAAAATTATTTTATTTCCATGCAACTCATGATTTTCTGATTGTGTGTGTCATTTTATTTCATTTTTTTGAAAAAAAATGAGTGATTCTCCTTAATAAAACCCATTTCAATTTCCTATAAAAAAAATATAGAAATATAGGGTTCCTTTATCCTAAAAATACAAATCTCTATTCATGAAATCCGTGTAAGATACAAACCATTTCAAGATGTGGGCATTAAGAAGTAGAGAAACGAACATATCAAAGTTGATGAGGATGTGTCATCAGCATATCATTTTATTTTACTCTTTATTTCTATTTTTGTTTTTCATCAAACTACTTTCTTTGATTGCCAAGCATTCAAGTGGGTCGTATTTAGTAAAATTATGTCGAGTGCTAAAGTATAGAAAAAGGGCCAAGCATAAACTTTGTTGAGAAAAGAGCCGACCATAAACCTTTTCTTTGAATTACCAAAGGAAAAATTCAGTTGTTTGTTGTCAGCCAACGATGGTTGGTTATTGAGAACCTTTGTGATTAGTGTGGTTTTTAATCTTTCAAGTGTCAACTGTGGGTCTCGTTACAAGTATTGACTAAGAACAAATCTAAAAGACAATAAAAGCAGTATAAACATGCACTTACTCTTTTTCAGGAAACTCCTTTCTAGAAAATAGGATGGTAAAAAAAGATTTGTTCCTTTCGTTTTCTTTTCTTTTTCACTTGTTTTCTTTTTTTTTACACGTTTTTTTTTTCTCGTGTTTTTTCTTTTTTTTTCTTTTGTGGGCCGTACGGATAGATTTGTACGGATCTGGTCCGTACGGCCACGTGGCCTGCGGGCCAGCCCCTTTTTTTTTGTTTCCTTTTTTTTAGAAAGTTTCCTTTTTTTTCTCTCTCCTTTTTTGAGAAAGCTTCTTCTTTTTTTTGTTCTTTTCTTTCTCCTTCTTTGAGACAGAAATTTTTTTTGCTCATTATGATAATGCGTTTTTTTTTTTTTGGCAAACCAAGATGTTCATGCATTTGTTTTTGTAAATTGAAATGAGAGCATGATGTGATAGCATACCTGAAAATCTTTGCAAATTTGGGAATTTGGAGCTCACAACGATGTTGAGCCCTTCCTGATTTTGCGGAGATTTTTGAGGTTTTGAAAGTTTAGAGTTTCGGAGCTCGCAACGATGTGGAGCCCATCTTCAAGCTTTCTATTCCTTTCGGGATGTTTCCTTTTCTTCGGAATTGCCTCGGAATCATGCCAAAATCTCGCTAGATTTTTTTTAGAGAAATCCTGTCATTTTGATGATTGATCTTTTTTTTTTCCAACCTTTGCAGGTGGATCCTCCAGAACGAACAAGGGTAAAGAGCCTGTTACAAGCGTACCTCGTCGATCCGCCAGATCTTCCAATGCGGCCGTTCAGCAGGCCTGGGAGAAGGTCCAGTATGTTGAGAGAAACTTGGAAGAGTGTGACTCCCTCAACAGAGATGAGATGAGGCAGCGATTGATCACTCTCAAGAGTGAGGAGTTCTATCAGATCATGGTAAGCAACTGTCCTTGGGTTATGAACGATCAGAGGGTGGTGCCCAAGCCTACCTTCTTCTTTGGTGATGCAGTCCTTGACGACGTGACATACCAGAGAAGATGCTTTCAGTTCTCTTACACAGCTGATGGTGAGGAGGGAACTGTTGTTACCCGGTCGACTTTTGTAACACCCCGACCCGCCTTAATCTCATTTTAGAGTTAATTAATTGAGATTAATTGCTTGATGGATGTTTTGATTGTGATTGGACTCGATTAGGTAGAATTAGTAGGGTTTGACCATTTACTAGGTAGATTATGACTTTTGGAGTGTTTTGGGTTTTGTGTGTATTTAGAAATTTTGGGATTTTAATGCATTGCATAGTGCATTTCATGGATTGTTGTTTACATACTTTGGCCCATTTAATTCTATCCCTTTAGGCCCATTCCCAGTCCATTTACTAACTCTAAGCCATTTCTTGCAAATTCAGTCCTTTTTTGTGGACTTGCATGCAGTGCAGGAGAAAACTTTGGCTTAAAAGCCCTAGCTCTAGTCATTTCTCTTCTTCTCTTCTCCTTTCTTCATCTCCAGCTGAACCCTCTCTTCTCAATCTCTTTACTACTTCATCTCCTCCCAGCCTTCTATCTCTAACATCCTCTTGGGTTAAC
The DNA here is from genome assembly GCA_012931725.1 of Litsea cubeba. NCBI lineage: Eukaryota > Viridiplantae > Streptophyta > Magnoliopsida > Laurales > Lauraceae > Litsea > Litsea cubeba. The sequence goes on from CM022947.1 coordinate 73,742,114, forward strand.
TATTGCATGTGAGTCTTGGTGGAGACATCTTCATCTTCCTATTCATCTTCTCCAAGCTTCCATTCTCTGTAAAAGTGTTTCATTTCCTCCATTGGTAAGTCTCATCTTCCATTTCCTTTCTCTTGCTTCAGATTAGTGAAAGAATGTCCTAAAGTCGTGCATGCATCATCTTCTTCCTCATTTATTCTTCCCATTTTGTTTTTCACCATTTTGAGGGCATTTGAGCTTGCATTTTTGGGGATTTTTGAGTTTAAGAAGGATTAAGTGTGAGAGTTAGCTTCCAAGCACCCAAGGCAAGTTAAATCTATACATTTGTATGCATGCTTCCTAGTTTGGTTCTTGAATATAATCAATCATGTGTAGATACTCATTTCTTGCTCATAAAAATGGATTTCTAATAGACGATTTTTTTTGTTTTGTTAATGGGATTGATTGTTGGTTTTATGAACATTTTGGAAGCTGAAGGACACCCTTTTGTAGTATTGGAAACCTGGAATGAATGCTTTGAATGGCCTGGGAGAAACAAAGGAGATACAGATTTTCGGACACAAAGATTTGACAGTTCGTTCGAGCAAGCGTGAGTGCACGCTCGAGCGAAGGGCTCTCTGGGAGAGTCCACTCGAGCGAACTTTGGTCCGGTCGAGCAGACAGCTCTCTGTCTGGGGTCCGCTCGAGCGACCATCTGGACGCTCGAGCGAACCTGATGCCTGTAGTATGCAGATTTCCAACAACCATAACTTTTTAACCGTATGTCCGTTTTTGGAGATCTACATACCGTTGGAAAGCTCATGATGTGTAGAACCCAACAAAATAGATGTTGGACTTTACATAATTATGACACATGGATGTTTCCATGAAATAGATATTGAACCGTAGCTTGTTCTAGTTGATTGGCCTGAGATGGGCATGTAGGATGTGCACCCTGAACTTTATCATGACCAATGGGTTTGCTTAGTTGTGGATATGGATTGAGCAACCGTACCCACAAGGGACCTTGTGTTCTTCGAATTGTACCAAACCAAATGTGTTATATTAAGGAATTTGGCATCCTAATTATGTAACGCCAAGGGGTTCTTTGTAGCCAATTATGCTGAAATCCTTAGTACTACCCCGAGTTTGACGGTGAAGACCACGAGTGTTCCCAAGACCGTAGGTTTGGCTTGAATTACATCTTGACTCCGTATATGATCTATATGTACATGCATTGCATTCCATTTCCAGTATTCTAGTATGACTTGATCATGCTTCTGTTCAATGATGTATTTTCTATTACACATCTGTTATATTACATTTATTTCTAGCTTTGTTCAGTATATTTCATTAAGTTCCGATTTTTGTTATTTATATGACCTGTCCTATATATGTCCTGCAACTTTCATGTATCTGATTAATACTGTTCTGTACCTGATCTGTTATTTTTACATTGCACTCTATGAGTCAGCACCACTTAGCTTCGACCCTATCTAAGTCGGACCCGACTAAGTGTGGGTTTAGTAAATACTTCTGGCCCTCTGCAGATGAGAAATTATTTTGAGGGTTGACCGGCACCCTAGGTCTACATGGAGAATTCTGGGTACCTCTGTCTCCTAGTATCACCGCCCTATTCTGTCATGTTCTGCTCTCATTTTATTTTCATGTTACATGATTAACTTGAGAGAATATAGCTTATGTGGATGTGCCAACTAGTTCTGTTAATATGTATATATGTTATTTATGACTCGTATGTTTCATGCTAATTCATACACTGATATGCCTACTGATCATTCCTTGATCTCTTATAATTTATATCTGTCTGACTATTCATTTGATACATGATATATGGACTGTATATGTTTGTCTTGCTTAGCTTAGTCTAATGGTGCTACACTTGGCGTTACAAGTGAATACATCGACGCCATTGCCCCGGAGATCCTCGAGGAAGAGGAATCTCTTCATAATGTAGCAGAATGGACTCCTGATGATGTCTTTCTAGACATCCGTACGATGAGATTGGACGTTAAATGAACCATGGACCGTGGTTAGGATTGCCACAACTTTTGTAGTCATTTTCATGAAATTGTTCAGCTTTTGGGATTGTAAACTTAACTAACTTACTTCTTCTCTCTCTATCTCTAGAACTTGAACTTGAAATTAAATCTATGCTCATGAACCTTATGCTCTATATCTTGATGATTGGGTGTTATGATATTGGATATCTATTTGACAAAATTTATACAGGTGAAAAAAAATACAGATACATGGATTTATAAACCTTACATGTGATATCCTGTGGGTAAATTCCATATGTGGGGACCAAGAGTCAATGAGTTTGACTTGAATTTCCACGCGGGCGTGTGTCGCGCCTTGGGATGCGCGAAATCTCAGGCTCGGGGCGTGACAACTTTTGATCGTACTATCTCAATCATGAGCCTTTCTCTCACGTGCTTTAAGAGGGAAGATCCTCCAAGCTGGGTGAAAAAGGACCAACGTGATCAAGACCGGGGTTTTTGTTGGCGGTCCTTCGGGATATACGGAGAAGTCGCCTGCCCTTTTGGACATGTTGATGCCAGCCAGTGGCTACTAGGGCTTTGATTATCCGTCGGTCGATCTGAGACCGGTGGGCCTTGGTATTTTCAGCGGTGACGGCAGCAATTTGGTGAAGCCTTTTTGACTTCGTGGCCGTTTCAGTGCTGACTCCGATTGGAAGTCGTGGACTGATCGCGTCCTGCTGATTGGTGGCGCCGTTTTGAAGGAAGCCGGGATTTTTTTATGCGGTCCGCGCCTTTAGGGAGACTGATGGACCGCGCTTCTGCCTGGTTCTACCGAGGTCGGCGGACGTGGGAGTCCGTTGGGTTTGACCCTTTCGTAACCGGGGGGGCAAAGGCGTGCATCAACATTTTTTTGTGTGGGTGTGCCAGATTTTCTATTTTACTTGGAATTGCAAGTAGTGATCCGGAGATCAACCTTCGCAAGTAAAAAGGAAATCAACTTCTTTCAAGTTTTCCATTGCACATATATTTAAGAAAAGAGACATTTTCTTGATTGACGATCGCAAGCCATATGTGGACTTCGCCATCATCCATGCAGATGAGAACAGAGGATGCTACAATGAAATGCAAGAAAAGGAGGATCTAACTTCTCAGGAGATTGTGGGGGACCCGTTCAGATTGACGGTCGCAAGCCATATGTGGACTTCGCCATCATCCATGCAGATGAGAACAGAGGATGTTATTGATTCGTTTGGCTTGGCTATAACCTCAGGTTTTTAGAGGACAATGACCAAAAGGAGGTTCTATGTCCAATAAAAAGCTAAGTAGACGGGCTGAAAAGCCATGTCTAAGCCATTGGAGGCAGAAGGAGAAGGCAAGGACCTTGGGGGTGTAAGTCCTGGGATCCTGTTGGATACCGCGATCACTGAGAGAGGGGGGGGTGAATCAGTGATTTCTAAAAATAGGTCCAATTCAACAACAAAACAAGTCAAACCACACAATGACACCAGATTTAACGTGGTTCACCGAAAGGCTACGTCCACGGTTCAAAGACTGTCCGAACACCAATCCGGGACAGATCTGAATCTTATTTAGTCGCACCAACGACAAAGAGCACCAACCCTTAGTTTCAGATAGCACCAACTATCTAGGAAGCACCGACTCCCCTTACAATTTATCTGCACCCACAGATAGGATCACCAAACCCCAAACACCAAGCACCAACTTGATGTAAAAACAGAATATAAGATAAACTCTGTCTACAGCCCTTCCCCTCTACAATTCTCTCTCTCTCAATCCCTTACAAATTGAAATTAAAGCATAAACAGAGAGACACTTATCTTATGGACGAAATACCATCTTCAAGAGCACATCCTCGTCCACACTTGCTGTAGAAAGATGCAGCACAACAGCACACAGCACCAGCACTTCTTTCTCTCAAGAACTCTCTCAATTTTCTCTCTAAAACTCTTCTCTTCTGGTGTATCTTTAGAACGACCCATACATGCCTTTTTATAGGTTATAGTAACCCTTAATTGTATTCAAAACGGGCTACAATTCGTTTAGAAAGAGTCCCAAACAAATTAGATAAGAGTGCTGAATTTTCGTGCAAAACTTCTAATTCTGCGCAACTCTGGTTCCGTGCTCGGTCGACATCATGGCTTGCTCGGTCGACATCATACACTGTCTGAAATCAGACAACTTTCGCGCTCGGTCGACATCCTGGGGTCCCGGTCGACCGAAGACACACTGTGTCACGAAAATAACTGAGAGGTGCCTGAATCTGTTTCTGCAGGTTTCTTCTTGCTCGGTCGACCGCATGGGGTGCTCGGTCGACCGCGTGCTCTGCTTCAGGAATTCTGAATTCCTGACTGTTTCAATTCTGATTCTTCTTTTCAGCTCTATCAACACTAGCCTACTATCATCATGCTTGTGACAATGTGTTGACAATAATTCCAACTCAAAACAATACTTTGAGATATTAATTCCTTCAATTCTTCAAAGACTACTCATGTCATCTCAAATTCCAACAATCTCCCCCTTTGGAATTGTTGGCAACACTATTGGAACTTCAACACTCACTTGGAACCAATTCTTAAATTCTGAAATAACAACCATGCACTGTCAACAATCTCCCCCTAGCTTTCATAGCATAACATCTCTCCTTGCTATCATAGCATAACATCTCTCCCCCTTTGACAACAAGTCCAAAGGGACCAAACCGAGGAGCGAATATGATATTCAATGAATGCATTGCTCCCCCTTTCAAGCACAACTCCTACGGTTTAGGAGAGTGAGTAACTCCTAACTTTTTCCGGAGATACTCGAAGACTTCCTTTGGCAGAGGTTTCGTGAAAATCATCTCAAATTCTTTCGTCATCTCTTCAGCAAAATTCCTGCACATTTCCTCATGCATAGCTTTCAACCAACTTTCATCGAGACTGGCTTCAGCCACAGTCTTGGGTTCAATGGTGGACACAAGTGAGTAATTGCTAACTACACTTTGTCTAGTTTGAACGCCTGCCTTAGGATCTCCAATGATTTGATCCTTAGGGTGTTGCTCTACCCAAGTGCTGTGCTTCTTAGGTGTAGTATCTTCTGAGTCATCCTTTGTTTTCTCAGAATCATTAGATTTAGCCATCTCATCATCAATCTCACTCGAGTCCTCATAAACTGGACTGTCATTATGAGTTGCATTCTTTGGTTCAATATTCTCATCTATTCTCACATCAGCACTTTCTATGATTTTTCTGGTTCTTTTGTTAAGACACCTATATGCATTGCTAGTAGAGGAGTAACCCAGAAATATACCTTCGTCAGCTCTTTCTTCAAATTTGCCCGGATTTTGTTCGAGCCGCTTGATGTAACACTTGCTGCCGAAGACTCTGAAGTGCTTGACTGTTGCTTTTCTTCCAAACCATAGCTCATAGGGAGTTTTGTCTTCATGTGGCCTGATCAAGCATCGATTTTGAATGTATACAGCCGTATGAATTGCCTCTTTCCAATACTTGTCAGCCATCTTGCTTTCACTTAGCATCGTACGAGCCATCTCTTGTACGGTGCGATTCTTCCGTTCCACAACTCCATTTTGCTGTGGAGTTCTAGGGGCTGAGTACTGTCTTTGAATGCCATGATGTTCACAATATTTAGTGAACTCTTCAGATGTGAACTCGCCTCCACGATCAGACCTTAAAATCTTGATACGTTTTTCCAATTGATTTTCAACCTGTGCTTTAAACACTTTAAAACGATCAAGTGCTTGATGCTTATGCTTAAGAAACAATACCCATGTCATACGAGTATAATCATCAATGCATAACATGAAATACTTATCTCCATTGGTGCTTTGAGTTCGCATCGGTCCACAGAGATCAGTGTGCACTAGCTCAAGAGGTTTCTTGGAATGACGCTCCTTTGACTTGAACATAACCCTCGTTTGCTTTCCCTTTTGGCAAGAGTTGCAAATGGGATTGGAAGGCTTTTCAACTGTAGACATGCCTCTTACAGCCTTTGAATTGCAAATCTTTGACATGTTATCAAAGTTTAGATGCCCAAGGCGTTTGTGCCACAACCAACTTTCCTCTGTCCGACTCATCAAGCAGGTCTTTTCAGCTCCATCTGACAATGTATAGAGATTTCCAGCAGTTCTTGATCCAGTTGCCACTGTTTTGCCGTTGCTACTCTTCTTGATGGCAAACCCATTCTTTGTGAAGATAACTTCGTGATCCTTGTCACAGATCTGGCTCACACTAAGCAGGTTGTGTCTCAATCCAGACACATATAAGACTTCTTCAGATCTGATCTTGTTTGCCATAAGCTGAATAACACCTTTTCCGCAGATTTTGGCACCATCATTGTTGCCAAACTTCACTGAACCGCCTTCATAGTGCTGTAATTTGATGAATTTCTCTTTATCACCAGTCATATGGCTTGAACAACCACTATCAAGGACCCATGGTGCTGCCTTCTTTTGTGCATTGAATGCCATTTGCACAATGAGAGATTCTTTGGGACTTTCTGCACTTTGCTTTGCTCTCCAAGCCTTGACTAACTTGGGTTTCTTTTCAACCTGAAATTTGTTAGCAATAGGCAACCTACAATCCCTAGCCAAGTGTCCATAATTATGACACATATAGCACTCAATTTTGTGGCTACTTAAGATTGAAAAAGGATTCCTAGTCACAAATGGGCTGTTTCTTACATAGAATTTGCAATCAGCTCTTTTATGTCCAAACATATTACAATGAAAGCAATAACCATAGAATTTGTATCTTCTTTGTGGCTGGTTAGTCTTCATTACCTTTCTAACAGGAATGGACTCCTTTCTAGGTTGAGTGGGCTTCATAGAGTTAGAAGGTGCAGTGACTTGCTTCACAAACTCTTTCTTTTCAGGAGGTGCAATCTTAGAGGATTCACCTTTCTCAAATCCTAGACCAAATCTGAAGTGGGCAGGTCTTTGCACTTTCAGTAGTTCATCGAGTTTCATAGTCCCTTCAATCGCTTGGAGCGCTTTGAGTTTTTTGCTATTTTCCAAATTTTCGGCCTTTGCTCTAGCGATCTCAGTTTCAAGTTTCATAGCCTCTTCCTTTTTGATACTTATTTGGTTTTCAAGGACTTCTACCATTCTTTTATATTCTTCTACTTGAGTTTTCAAAGCAATAATAGAACTTTCAGATTCATGGAGAAGTTTCAGATTTTTCTTACTTGATTTGCGTTCCATGCTAAGCTCCTCAAGTGCGGCTATGAGTTCCTCTTCAAGATTGACTTCAGCCTCCTCTTCCTCTTCCGGATCTAGCTCTTCTTCTTCTTCAACAGTGACCATGAAGAGAGCTTCGGTTGATTCATCATCGTCTGAAGTTTCAGACGTGCTGTCATCTTGTTGACATAGAAAGTTTTTAGCTTTGCCCCTTTTTCTGAAATTTCTCATTCCTTTACTCTTTTCAGCATAAGAGTCATTATCATTGTCTTCTTTTAGCGGACACTTCGCAGCAAAGTGACCAACACCTCCACAATTGAAGCATTTAAAGGGTAGTTTCCCTTTGTACTTGCCATTGCTTCCTTTCTTCAATTTTCTAACAAATTGAGCCTCAAGCTCATCATCATCAGAATCAACATCATGACCAGCAGTCTCTTTTGCCTTTTTCTGAACTTTGAAGGCCGCTTCTTTATCAGATGAAGACGTCTTTCCTATGCGCATCTCATAGGCAGTTAGAGAACCATGTAATTCATCCATGGAAAATGCATTCAGATCTTTGGCTTCTTCGATGGCTGAGACTTTTGAATCAAACCGGGGAAGAAGAGATCTTAGAACCTTTTTTACGATGACCGGCTCTTTAATCTCCTCCCCTAGTCCACGAATGTCATTCGTGACTTCATTCACTCGTTGCATATACGAGTCAACATTCTCGCTTTCCTCCATACGAAAAGACTCGAATTGAGAGCGATGAGTTTGCAATTTGGCTTCTTTAATCTTCTCATCACCTTCATGTATGCTTTGCAACTTGTCCCAAATTTCCTTGGCTGTTTTGCATGCAATTACTTTGACAAGCTCGCTGTCCACAAGGCCACTAAAGAGTGCATTCTGCGCCTTGGAGTCGTTGTCTGCCAACTTCTTCGATGCAGTATCATTGGGTACGGTGGCAGCATTGTAACCGGCTCTGACAGCCTCCCAAACATCATAGCCAAGAGATTTGATGAAGGCTTGCATCCTAATCTTCCAAAAAGAGTATTTAGAACCATCAAACAGAGGTGCTTTCATATTCCCTGTATTGACTGCCATGTGATTTGACAAGAGATCACCCTTAGCGTATTAAACTGATCAAGGGAGCCTCGCTCTGATACCAATTGTTGGATACCGCGATCACTGAGAGGGGGGGGGGGTGAATCAGTGATTTCTAAAAACAGGTCCAATTCAACAACAAAACAAGTCAAACCACACAATGACACCAGATTTAACGTGGTTCACCGAAAGGCTACGTCCACGGTTCAAAGACTGTCCGAACACCAATCCGGGATAGATCTGAATCTTATTTAGTCGCACCAACGACAAAGAGCACTAACCCTTAGTTTCAGATAGCACCAACTATCTAGGAAGCACCGACTCCCCTTACAATTTATCTGCACCCACAGATAGGATCACCAAACCCCAAACACCAAGCACCAACTTGATGTAAAAACAGAATATAAGATAAACTCTGTCTACAGCCCTTCCCCTCTACAATTCTCTCTCTCTCAATCCCTTACAAATTGAAATTAAAGCATAAACAGAGAGACACTTATCTTATGGACGAAATACCATCTTCAAGAGCACATCCTCGTCCACAATTGCTGTAGAAAGATGCAGCACAACAGCACACAGCACCAGCACTTCTTTCTCTCAAGAACTCTCTCAATTTTCTCTCTAAAACTCTTCTCTTCTGGTGTATCTTTAGAACGACCCATACGTGCCTTTTTATAGGTTATAGTAACCCTTAATTGTATTCAAAACGGGCTACAATTCGTTTAGAAAGAGTCCCAAACAAATTAGATAAGAGTGCTGAATTTTCGTGCAAAACTTCTAATTCTGCGCAACTCTGGTTCCCGTGCTCGGTCGACATCATGGCTTGCTCGGTCGACATCATACACTGTCTGGAATCAGACAACTTTCGCGCTCGGTCGACATCCTGGGGTCCCGGTCGACCGAAGACACACTGTGTCACGAAAATAACTGAGAGGTGCCTGAATCTATTTCTGCAGGTTTCTTCTTGCTCGGTCGACCGCATGGGGTGCTCGGTCGACCGCATGCTCTGCTTCAGGAATTCTGAATTCCTGACTGTTTCAATTCTGATTCTTCTTTTCAGCTCTATCAACACTAGCCTACTATCATCATGCTTGTGACAATGTGTTGACAATAATTCCAACTCAAAACAATACTTTGAGATATTAATTCCTTCAATTCTTCAAAGACTACTCATGTCATCTCAAATTCCAACAGATCCTACCCTAGGGGGGGGGGTGAATAGGGTGATCTAGTAATAGTGACCAACTATGACCAATTTTAATTTATTTACAATTAACCTAGTCACATGTGATGATTATGATAATAGATGCGGAAGAGAAACAAATCAATCACCACAACCCAATCACCATAACACAAAGATTTATAGTGGTTCGGCCTCAATGCCTACATCCACTACCGGCTTGTGCTCAACACCCCACCGGATTTCCACTATTTTTGCTTTTACAATAGGCTAAAGAATAACCTTTACAATGATGTTTTTCTAGGCTAAACAACAACCTTACACAATGCTTTTCTTAGGCTTAGCAATAACCTTTACAATCAATATGTTTTTCTTTCTCAATGAAGTGTCTAAACACTAGAAGAGAAACTATTATAGCTTAATACATTTGCCTCTTAATTAGGCTGATATAAAAATTAAAATCAATTTACAATCATACACTAACAATTAACTAAGATGAGTGTTCAAGGTGTATGAAAGTGTACTTCAATCAATTTCTAAGATGAAGCTCTCAAATGAATGCTTGATGCATTTAAAAATCTAAGCACATAAATTAATGATTGAAGAGATGAACTAATCACATGAAGTAATTGAAACAACTTAATTGGAAAGACATTCCTCTTAAAACACAAGTTGTATGAAAGTTTAAAATACTAAAAACACATGTGATTTGGAAATGAGTGTTTTGCAAAACAATCCAATATGGTAAAGTGATATGATGATTGCAAAACAACTCAAACAAGGCTAGAAATCATGCAAAAATGAATTTACAAAGGTTTGATCATGCATGGATTTCAAAAGTATGGAAATCAAATTTAACTTAGAGGTATATACCTTTGAATCTCAAGGATTTTGATTTCCATTTGCTCTATAGCCTTCTTAGCTCATTCCTCTTTCTTAGGCTTCAAAATGGTTCCAAAAGTTCACCCAACCAACCTCTCCAAGAAAGGAATGAAATGAGCATTTATAGACAAAAACAGTCCAACGGCTAGTGTATTCGGTCGACCTACTGCTCTCTCGGTCGACCTGGAACAAACGGTCAGAAGTCTGACCGTTGGAGAGCCAACAGCTCTCTCCCAACGGCTAGTTGCCTCGGTCGACCGGGTACAGGGGTCGGTCGACCGGGTACACTGGCTTGGGAGGAGTTCTGTGCAGATTTTGAAAAAGTGATTTTTCTGAAACATGAACTCCAGCCATTATGTTTTATGCATGCTAAAAAGGATTTTAAGAAAGAGATTGTATGCATTCCAAGAACCTCAATGATTAACTTGATTTTTCAAAATCATGCATGAAAAAATAGATTTTCGAAAGAGTGTTTTAAGTTCTAAAACATGCAGGATTAGGTCTTTGAAAATCAATTGAATATGCAAGTCTAAGATTCAGAAATCAAGGTCTAACATACGATGAATGAGTGTGTGATCAGATGAAAGTGAAAGTGATAGTGCATCCATCAAATTAGCAACATAGAAAGATCCTAACAGGGGGGGGGGGTACCCCCCAAGGGACTTTTGTCAACTGTTAGAGTGTTTATTTTGTTGCAATTTGATTGGATGCATTCATTGTCTCATCTTGATCTCTCTCTCATTCATGTTCTCCTTCTTAGGATCTTCTTGCATATCTTTCTATCATAAGCTTTGTTTTTACTTGGAAAATCTTCAGATCTTTGCATTTTCTGCTTGCTCATTCTGTCGGTCCACCTGTCGGCTCCTATCGGTCAGCCGACATAAGAACCGAGCCCAGCCGATAGACCGTCGGTTCCAGTTCCAGAGAGCCTAAACTTTCAAATCTTCTCTGTCGGTCAGATCTTCGGCTCCTATCGGTCAACCGATAGTGCTTAAATCTCTAGACCGAGAGTTCATCGGTCCCAATATCAGAAGGCTTCATTTTTAGCCTTTTTGCTCTATCGGTTCCTAGGTCGGTTCTTAGGTCGGTCGACCGATGCTGTCGGTCAAACCGACAGGTGTTTCTTGGTCAGCATCTTTTTCAGAAATATAGCCGTTGCGTATGACCGTTAGGCTATCGGTGGACCGACACCAAGTCGTCGGCTAACCGATAGCTATCCGTTGGGTACACTTTTTCTATAAAAAGTGACTTTCTCTTTGGGGAAAAGTGCTGAATTTTTGAGATCTTTTGAGCCAAAGGAGAGGAGCTTTTCAAGAACTTTTCAAAAGGGATTATGGAAGCATGTCATCTTTCCAATCTTTGATCTTTAAAATGGGTGTGCTTTCTAAATCTCTTTCTCTATTTCATGCTTAGACTTTTAATCCTTGTTTTCTTTTAAGCATGATCAAAGTGTTAGTCCTCTTCTAAAGATGTTGTTTCTCTTCATGACATGCCTTGATCTTTGAAAAGTATTTGCATTATGAAATCAACATATGTCTTCTCATTCACATGTGTTCTTGAATATTAACTTTCAAATCTAATGTTTTAAGTTTGAACTTTTGACAAAACATGTGTTGAGTAATACAACTCACTCTCTTCCATTTGATTGTTATCCTTTGCATTATTTGAAGCTTTATCTTTTTAAAGAGAGAGTGCGTTTTCTAGTCCATGCATTAGCCATTATCATTATCATTCTTATGCATGTTTCTAGTAATAAGTTATCATTGTCTTTTAAGCCTATCTAGAGGCAAACCACTGTGTTTAATTTGTTCTCTTATCAATGCATAAATAGGCATTTCACTTAAGAGAAAAATCAAGTTGTAAAGGTTGGTGCTTAGCCTTGAAAAAGTACATATTGTGTTGTAAAGGTTCATGCTTAGCCTTGAAAAGCATAGTGATGAGGTTGTAAGGCTTGAGGTGATCCTAAACCTTGAATTGACTAGTGAAATCCGGTATGGTTACCGGTGGATGTAGGCAACTTGGCCGAACCACTATATTTGATTGTGTTATGGTGATTTGTGTTTTCCTTCCTTTTTATGATTGTTGATCTTGATTGGGCATGAGCTTGATTAAAGGCTGTATTGGTCTTTTGAATTTGTATGAGTAACTTAGAAATTCTCTCTCTTATCAAGCTAGCTTACTATCATCAAAGGATAAGTCACCTAAAAACCAAAATGTTCAGAAGTGGCCTAAATTATTAATAGCATCCTATTCACCCCCCCCCCCTCTAGGATTCGATCTTGGACTTTCAATTGGTATCAGAGCCAAGTTGCTCTGGTTTAGGTCTTACAGCCTAGAGTTGAATCCTAGTGAGTGTGTTTCTTTTGTTGCCACTATGCAATCTCATCTGGGTGAGGGCAATGCCACCAATAGACCACCTCTGTTTAATGGAACACACTATAGGTATTGGAAAATTAGAATGCAAGTGTTCCTAGAATCCCAAAGCTTAGATGTGTGGAACATCATTGAAGAAGGCTATCATCTACCCACTGCCACAGAAAAGGATTCTGAAGGCAATATTATATCCTTAACTCTCAAACCTAAGAGTGCTTGGACTCCAGGGGAAAAGGATAGAGCTAATCTAAATGCTAAAGCAAAAAACTCTCTATATTGTGCCTTATCTCAAGAGGAATTCAATAGAGTTGTCAATTGCAATACTGCTAAGGAAGTGTGGGACACCCTAGAGACCACCCATGAAGGCACAGATCAGGTCAAGATAGCCAAAATTCAAATGTCGACCTCTAAATTAGAAGATATTAAAATGCTGGAAGAAGAAACATTTGATGAGTTCTACACAAAAATTATGGAATTAATCAACTCTCTTATAGGACTAGGAGAAAAGATGGATGAATCCAAAACTGTGAGAAAAATCTTAAGATCTCTTCCCAAAAGATTCAAACCCAAGATTATTGCCATAACTGAGAGTAAAAATGTGGACCAAATTAAAATTGAAGAACTAAGAGGAAATCTACTCACATATGAACTAGATTTTGAAATTAAAGATAAAAAGAAAGGAGTTGCTTTTACCTCTCAATCTAATGAAAATGAAAGTGAAGATGATAGTGATGATGATAATGCTCTTCTTGTCAAGAACTTTAAGAAATTCTTTAGGAATAACAAAAACTTTAGAAAACCTGATGAAAGCAGTAAAAGCTCTAGATTTCAAAGAAGTTCCAAAAGTTCTTTTATCAAAAAGGATGTGCAATGTTATAATTGCAAGGGGTTTGGACATATTGCTCAAAATTGCTCCACGCCTAAAGAATTTGAAAGAGGGGATAAGAAAGCAAAGAAAGCATTAAACATAACTTGGGATGAGGAAGATGAAGATAGTGACAAAAACGAATCCCAGAATGATGAAGATGAAAATCCTCCTAATTGGCTTCTTATTGCTTCTATTGAAGAGATCAATGATCATAACACATTAATAGATGACACATTAGGGGAAGAGGAAACTTATGATGAAGATGAAGAAATTGAGATCCAACAAGCTTACAATGATCTATATGAAAATTCTGAGATCTTAATTAAGAAAAATAAAATGTTAAAAGATGAATTGAAACTAACCATATATGACAAAATCAATTTGGAACAAAAATTCATCACCTTAACTAAAGAGCTAGCTCTTGCTCAAAATCACATTCATAACTTACAATTCAAGCTTGAATCTAGTCAACTTGAAACAAACTCTTTACAACTGAAACTCAACAAAGGAAAATTCATTGTTGAAAAATTCACCTTGGGAAATGATAAGTTTTATCAAATGCTAGGCATGCATAAAATTTATGGTGACAAGAGTGGTATAGGTTTTGAAGGTTCCCCTAGCAACATGAAGAATAGCTCTCAAATATTTACTAAGAATGTCTGCAAACCTATAGTTGAGAGAAATTATACCACTAGATGGACTTGTCATTATTGCAATCGTAGTGGTCATTTGGTCCCTAATTGCCCATACAAAATCAGGTTATCTTTCAACAATCCCTCTAAAATACCTTTCAAATTTGTCCCCAAGACCATTCCCTATAAATCTCCTCTATCTAGTTGGATTGTTAAGGGAACAATAGTTCAAACCGCTTTAAAAGCAAAAGAAAACCCTACTTGGTTTTTAGATAGTGGTTGTTCAAAACACATGACAGGAGACCGATCTAGATTCAGCTCCATAGTGGAATATGATGGAGGAAATGTTTCTTTTGGAGACAATAGTAAAGCTCAAATCATTGGGAAGGGAAGTGTGAAAGGAGATCAAATACCAACTCTGAATGATGTATTTCTTGTGGAAGGATTGAAGCATAATCTCCTTAGCATTAGCCAATTATGTGACAAGGGAAACAAAGTTGTCTTTGACAGTCATTCGTGCAAAGTGGTAAATGATAGAACTAACCAAGTTATTCTTACTGGATCAAGGACAAAAGGAAATATTTACATTATAGAAGAATGTGATGACAATGAATCTAGGTGCTTGATAACTAAAGATCAAGAGAATTACTTATGTTGGAATTTGAGATGCATTGAGTTGAATCTTGAAGCATTGGTGTGTTTGGTGTCTCAAGCATCAAATTGTATTGGAATTATTGTCAACACTATGTCTCAATCATGTGTTGAAAAAGTGGAAGTGATAGAGCTCAAGAAGAATGAAAAAGGAAAACAGTGAAGAAAATCAGTTTTTCCAGGTGCAGTGTACCCGGTCGACCGAGCTCCCTGGCCGGTCGACCGAGCATGAAGAAAGTGCAAAATCAGAGCTTACAGTTATTTTTTGACACAGAGGTAACGCGGTCGACCGAGGCTTCCAGGATGTCGACCGAGCTCGGGTTCCAGAATTTGACAACTTACAACTTTTGAAAGTTCGTCAGGCGCCCAGTTCACCCGGTCGACCGAGCACAGTATGATGTCGACCGAGCACACGCAGACAGCAAGTATTGCAGAATTAGAAGTCTTTTGCTAAAAGTTAGGAATTTTTGGTAATTCGTTTGGGACTCTTTCTAAACGAATTGTAGCCTATTTTGGACACTCTTTGGGGTTGCTAAAACCTATATAAACACTCCTAACCTCGTTTTCAATAACAAGCATCAAAGAAAGAAGAGTTTGAGAGAGTTTTGGAGAGAAGAGTGCTTGGAGAAGAAGGTGCTTGTGTCTTGCTGTTGTGCTGCATCTTTCTACAGCAAGTGTGGACGAATTTGAAGCCTCATGAAGATGGTATTTTCGTTCATAAGATAAGTCTCTCTTTTATGCTTTAGATTTCTATTTGTAAGGGATTGAGAGAGAGAGAATTGTAGAGGGGAAAGGGCTGTAGATCAGTTTATCTTCTTTGCTGTAATCATCAAGTTGGTGCTTGGTGTTTTGGGGTTTGGTGATCCTGTCTGTGGGTGCAGACAAATTGTAAAGGGAGTTGTAGCTTCCTAGATAGTTGGTGCTATCTGAAACCTAAGGGAGTCGGTGCTTCCTAGATAGTTGGTGCTATCTGAAACCTAAGGGAGTCGGTGCTTCCTAGATAGTTGGTGCTATCTGAATTTAAGGGTTGGTGCTCTTTGTCGTCGGTGCGACTAAATAAGATTCAGACCTGTACCGGATTGTTGTTCGGACGGGATTGAACCGTGGACGTAGCCTTTTGGTGAACCACGTAAAATCTGGTGTCAATTGTGTGGTTTGATTTGAATTGTTGTTAGCAAGGACCTGTTTAAAAGAGATCACTGATTCACCCCCCCCTCTCAGTGATCACGAGATCTAACAATTGGTATCAGAGCGTAAGGTTTCCCTTGATAAGCTTAACACGCTAAGGGTGATCTTTGTCAAATCACATGGCAACCAGCACAGCGAATATGAAAGCACCGTTGTTTGATGGTTCTAATTACTCCTTTTGGAAGATTAGAATGCAGGCCTTCATCAAATCTCTTGGCTATGATGTCTGGGAGACTGTCAGAGTCGGTTACAATTCTGCCATTGTACCCACTGATGCTGCAACGAAGAAGTTAGCAGACAACGACTCTAAGGCGCAGAATGCACTCTTTAGCGGCCTTGTTGACAGCGAGCTGATCAAAGTTATAGCATGCAAGACAGCCAAGGAAATCTGGGATAAGCTGAAAAGCATCCATGAAGGAGATGAGAAGATCAAAGAAGCGAAATTGCAAACTCATCGCTCCCAATTTGAGTCTCTTCGCATGGAGGATAGCGAGAATGTTGATTCTTACATGCAACGGGTGAATGAAGTCACGAATGACATTCGTGGACTAGGAGAGGAGATTAAAGAACCAGTCATCGTCAAAAAGGTTCTAAGATCTCTCCTTCCCCGGTTTGATTCTAAAGTCTCAGCCATAGAAGAAGCCAAAGATCTGAACGAGTTTTCAATGGATGAGCTGCATGGTTCTCTCACTGCCTATGAGATGCGCATAGGTAAGACGTCTTCATCGGATAGAGAAGCGGCCTTCAAAGTTCAGAAAAAGGCAAAAGAGATTGCTGGTCATGATTCTGATGATGATGAGCTTGAGGCTCAATTTATTAGAAGGCTGAAGAAAGGAAGCAATGGCAAGTATAAAGGGAAGCTACCCTTTAAATGCTTCAATTGTGGCGGTGTTGGCCACTTTGCTGCGAAGTGCCCGCTGAAAGAAGACAATGATAATGACTCTTATGTTGATAAGAGTAAATGGAAGAAGAATTTCAGAAAGAAGGGCAAAGCAAAGAGCTTCATCAGTCAGCATAATGACAGCACGTCTGAATCTTCGGACGATGATGAATCAGTCGAGGCGACTGAAGCACTCTTCATGGTTACTATTGAAGAAGACGATGAGCAAGAGCTGGAAAACGAAGAGGAGGCTGAAGTGAATCTTGAAGAAGAGCTCATTGCTGCACTTGAGGAGCTTAGCAAGGAGCGAAGATCAAGTAAGAAAAATCTGAAACTTCTTCATGAATCTGAAATTTCAGTTATTGCTTTGAAAACTGAATTAGAAGAGTATAAAAGAATGGTAGATGTCCTAGAAATACAAATCTGTACCAAAACTGAGGAAGTGATGAAACTTGAGAATGAAACCCTTGGAGCAAGGACTGAAAATATGCAAATGAAACAAAAGCTCAAGGAGTTTCAAGCTATCAATGGTACATTGAAGCTGAATGA
This sequence comes from Litsea cubeba, assembly GCA_012931725.1. Lineage (NCBI taxonomy): Eukaryota > Viridiplantae > Streptophyta > Magnoliopsida > Laurales > Lauraceae > Litsea > Litsea cubeba. The sequence goes on from CM022947.1 coordinate 73,759,564, forward strand.
AATTTTGAAAGTTCAAAGACCCCCTCACTTCAGATTTGGAATAGGATTTGAGAATGGAGAATCTTCTAAGGTTACACCTTCTGTAGAGACGGTGTTTGTAAAGCAAGTTACTACACCTTCCAATTCTGTGAAGCCCACACTGCCTAGAAAAGAGCCCATTCAAGTGAGAAAGGACATGAAGCCTAACCAGCCATATAAAAGATACAAATTTTATGGCTATTGTTATCATTGCAATAGGTATGGACATAGAAGGGCAGATTGTAAATTCTATGTGAGAAACAGCCCAGTTGTGAGAAGGAACCCTTTCTCAATCCTAAATAGCCACAATATTGAGTGCTACAAGTGTCATAATTTTGGACACATGGCTAGGGATTGTAGGCTGCCTACTGCTAAACCAATTCAGGTTGAAAAGAAACCCAAGTTAGTCAAAACTTGGAGGGCAAAGAAAAGTGCAGAAAAAGGCAAGAAATCTCTCATTGTGCAAACCGCTTTCAATACACAAAAGAAGACAGCACCATGGGTCCTTGATAGTGGCTGTTCGAGTCATATGACTGGTGATAAAGAAAAATTCATCAAGTTACAGCACTATGAAGGTGGTTCGGTAAAGTTTGGTAACAATGATGGTGCCAAAATTGTTGGAAAAGGTGTTGTTCAGCTGATGGCAAACAAGATCAGATCTGAAGAGGTCTTATATGTGTCTGGATTGAGACACAATCTGTTGAGTGTGAGCCAGATCTGTGATAAGGGCCACGAAATTGTTTTTACAAAGAATGGGTTTGCTATCAAGAAGAGTAGCAACGGCAAAACAGTGGCTACTGGGTCAAGGACAGCTGGAAATCTTTACACCTTGTCAGATGGAGCTGAAAAGACATGCTTATTGAGTCGGTCAGAAGAGAGTTGGTTGTGGCACAAACGCCTTGGGCATCTAAGCTTTGGCAACATGTCAAAGATTTGCAATTCAAAGGCTGTTAGAGGTATGACTACAGTTGAAAAGCCTTCAAACCCCATTTGTGACTCTTGTCAAAAGGGAAAGCAAACGAGGGTAATGTTCAAGACGAAGGAGCATCATACGAAGAAACCTCTTGAGCTGGTACACACTGATCTCTGTGGACCGATGCGGACTCAAAGCACCAATGGAGATAAGTATTTTATGCTTTGCATTGATGATTTTACTCGCATGACATGGGTATTATTTCTTAAGCATAAACATCAAGCACTTGATCGGTTCAAAGTGTTTAAAGCACAGGTTGAAAACATGCTAGGGAAGCAGATCAAGACGCTAAGGTCTGATCGTGGAGGCGAATTTACATCTGATGAATTCACTAAGTATTGTGAACATCATGGCATCCAAAGACAATACTCAGCCCCTAGAACTCCACAGCAGAATGGAGTTGTTGAGCGCAAGAACCGCACTGTGCAAGAAATGGCACGCACCATGCTGGTTGAAAGTAAGATGGCTGATAAGTATTGGAAAGAGGCGATTCATACGGCTGTTTATATTCAGAATCGTTGCTTGATCAGGCCACATGAAGATAAAACACCTTATGAGCTATGGTTTGGAAGAAAAGCTACAGTCAAGCACTTCAGAGTCTTCGGTAGCAAGTGTTACATCAAGCGGCTCGAACAAAATCCGGGCAAATTTGCAGAAAGAGCCGATGAAGGTATTTTTCTGGGTTACTCATCCTCTAGTAAAGCTTACAGATGCCTTAACAAAAGGACCAGAAAAATTATTGAAAGTGCTGATGTTAAAATTGATGAAAACCATGAGTCAAAGAAGGTAACTCATAATGACAGTCCAGTGTATGAGGACTCGAGTGAGATTGATGATGAAGTGGCTGAACCTGATTCTGAAAAGGCAAAAGATGATTCAGAGGATACTTCTCCTAGAAAGAAAAGTACTTGGGTAGAGCAACACCCTAAGGATCAAATCATTGGAGATCCTGAGGCCGGTGTAAAAACTAGACAAAGTGTAGTTAGCAATTACTCACTTGTGTCCACCATTGAGCCCAAGACAGTAGCTGAAGCTAGTCTAGATGAAAGCTGGTTAAAAGCTATGCATGAAGAGTTGGAGCAGATTGAGAAAAACTCCACATGGGAACTAGTCCCTAGACCTACTGATAAGAATGTGATTGGTACAAAATGGGTCTTTCGGAACAAGCTGAATGAAGATGGTCAGGTCATACGAAACAAGGCAAGGTTGGTTTGTAAAGGCTATGCACAAGTTGAAGGCATAGATTTTGAAGAGACCTTTGCACCGGTGGCTCGTCTGGAAGCCATTCGTATGTTTCTTGCATTGGCTGCCTATAAAACCTTCAAGGTATTTCAGATGGATGTTAAGTCAGCTTTCTTGAATGGTTTACTTGAAGAAGAGGTCTACATTGAGCAACCTGATGGCTTTCTAATTAGCAAAAATTCAGACTTAGTTTGCAAGCTGAAGAAGGCTCTATATGGACTGAAACAGGCGCCAAGGGCATGGTATGCAAGGCTGGATCTTTATCTTCGCAAGATTGGTTTTGGAAAAGGACTAGTTGATAGCAATCTGTATGTCAAATCTGATTCAAGCAAACAGCTGGTGGTTATTGTTTATGTTGATGACATAATATTTGGAGGCAATGATGAGAATATGTGCAGGATTTTTGCTGAAGATATGACGAAAGAATTTGAGATGTCTATGCTTGGAGAGCTAAAGTTCTTCCTAGGATTACAAGTTCAGCAGCTGAAAAATGGTATTTTTATATCTCAGATGAAATATATAAAGGAAATGCTGAAGCGTTTTAACATGGAAGACAGCAAGCCCGTGAGCACGCCAATGACAACGAACACGAAACTTAGCAAAGATGATAAGGCTTCGTCCGTTGATCACACCACCTATCGTTCTATGATAGGAAGCTTGCTTTACTTGACTGCTACAAGACCAGATCTTCTACAAGCAGTATGTATGGTGGCTCGATTTCAAGCATCACCAACTGAGACGCACCTTACAGCAGTGAAAAGGATATTTCGATATCTAAAGGTACTATGGAGCTTGGAATATGGTATCCTAAAGGTAAATCCTTTACTCTTGTCGCATACTCAGACGCCGATTGGGCTGGTTGCGTAGATGATCGCAAGAGTACAAGTGGTGGTGCATTCTATCTTGGTGATAGATTGGTAGCTTGGCACAGCAAGAAGCAAGACTCCGTCTCACTTTCGACAGCGGAAGCAGAATATATTGCAGCGGCAACTTGTTGTACGCAAGTGTTATGGATGCGGCAAATGCTCTCTGATTTAGGAGTTCCAACAACAGATCCTACGCCGATCCTCTGTGATAACACTAGTGCGATTCATATCTCCAAGAATCCAGTTCAGCATTCAAGGACTAAACATGTTGCAATCCGCTATCACTTTCTCAAGGATAAAGTTGCAGATGGTGAGGTAAAGTTGGAATACGTTCCTACTACTGAGCAAGTGGCTGATATCTTCACAAAACCTTTGCCAAAGGAAGTCTTCGAGTATCTCCGAAAGAAATTAGGAGTTACTCATTCTCCTACACCTTAGGAGATGTGCCAGAAAGGGGGAGCAATGAATTCGTTGAATATCTTATTTGCTCCTAGATTGGTCCCTTTGGAATTATTGTCAAAGGGGGAGAAGATTATGCATGGAAAGGTTGTCATCTTGAGAAGGTTATCTGGAGATTGGTATCAAGTTATGCTGAGAAGATTATGCATGGAAAGGTTGATATGCATGTCATCTTGAGAAGGTTATCTGGAGATTGGTATCAAGTTATGCTGAGAAGATTATGCAAGGAAAGACTATATGCATGTTGAAGTTAGTCTTATGCTAAGAAGATGGAAATATGATAGCATGAGGAAGATGGAAGATTGGAATGAAAATTGGTATCAAGATAGTGAATGAGAAGATCATGTTCCAAGGGGAGTTTATTGTTCTAAAAAGGCTCTATGATGTCAACATGTTCCAAGTGTCTGTGTTGAAGTTCCAAGTGTTGCCAACAATTCCAAAGGGGGAGATTGTTGGAATTTGAGATGCATTGAGTTGAATCTTGAAGCATTGGTGTGTTTGGTGTCTCAAGCATCAAATTGTATTGGAATTATTGTCAACACTATGTCTCAATCATGTGTTGAAAAAGTGGAAGTGATAGAGCTCAAGAAGAATGAAAAAGGAAAACAGTGAAGAAAATCAGTTTTTCCAGGTGCAGTGTACCCGGTCGACCGAGCTCCCTGGCCGGTCGACCGAGCATGAAGAAAGTGCAAAATCAGAGCTTACAGTTATTTTTTGACACAGAGGTAACGCGGTCGACCGAGGCTTCCAGGATGTCGACCGAGCTCGGGTTCCAGAATTTGACAACTTACAACTTTTGAAAGTTCGTCAGGCGCCCAGTTCACCCGGTCGACCGAGCACAGTATGATGTCGACCGAGCACACGCAGACAGCAAGTATTGCAGAATTAGAAGTCTTTTGCTAAAAGTTAGGAATTTTTGGTAATTCGTTTGGGACTCTTTCTAAACGAATTGTAGCCTATTTTGGACACTCTTTGGGGTTGCTAAAACCTATATAAACACTCCTAACCTCGTTTTCAATAACAAGCATCAAAGAAAGAAGAGTTTGAGAGAGTTTTGGAGAGAAGAGTGCTTGGAGAAGAAGGTGCTTGTGTCTTGCTGTTGTGCTGCATCTTTCTACAGCAAGTGTGGACGAATTTGAAGCCTCATGAAGATGGTATTTTCGTTCATAAGATAAGTCTCTCTTTTATGCTTTAGATTTCTATTTGTAAGGGATTGAGAGAGAGAGAATTGTAGAGGGGAAAGGGCTGTAGATCAGTTTATCTTCTTTGCTGTAATCATCAAGTTGGTGCTTGGTGTTTTGGGGTTTGGTGATCCTGTCTGTGGGTGCAGACAAATTGTAAAGGGAGTTGTAGCTTCCTAGATAGTTGGTGCTATCTGAAACCTAAGGGAGTCGGTGCTTCCTAGATAGTTGGTGCTATCTGAAACCTAAGGGAGTCGGTGCTTCCTAGATAGTTGGTGCTATCTGAATTTAAGGGTTGGTGCTCTTTGTCGTCGGTGCGACTAAATAAGATTCAGACCTGTACCGGATTGTTGTTCGGACGGGATTGAACCGTGGACGTAGCCTTTTGGTGAACCACGTAAAATCTGGTGTCAATTGTGTGGTTTGATTTGAATTGTTGTTAGCAAGGACCTGTTTAAAAGAGATCACTGATTCACCCCCCCCTCTCAGTGATCACGAGATCTAACAACTTATGGCACCAAAGGATGGGTCACATAAATTTTAAATTGATGAAAATCCTATCCAAGAATGAAATTGTGAAAGGAATTCCCAAGTTGAGTGCTGAAAAATCTGAAATCTGTAAGGCGTGCCAGCTGGGTAAACAAATAAAGAAGAGCTTCAAAGGTTTAAAGGATATATCGTCGTCTCGTCCTCTAGAATTAATACATATGGATTTAATTGGACCTGCACCAGTGCAAAGTATTGGAGGAAAGAAATTCATTCTGGTTATGGTAGATGATTATTCTCGTTTTGGTTGGGTTGCCTTTCTTCATGCTAAATCAGATGCTGTAGACAATATCATAAGAATTTGCAACAAGATACAAGTTGAAAAAGGTTGTAAAATTCAGAAGATCAGAAGTGATCATGGAGGAGAATTTGAGAATGAAAAATTTGCCAAATTTTGTGAAAACCATGGGATTAATCATCAATTCTCAGCTCCTAAAACTCCTCAACAAAATGGAGTAGCAGAAAGAAGAAATAGAGTGATTTAAGAAATGGCTAGGACCTTGCTCAATGAAAGAATCTTCCTCGTAATCTATGGGCTGAAGCTGTGAATACAGCCTGCTATATTATAAATAGAGTCTATCTCACCAAGAATACCAACAAGACCCCATATGAACTTTATTTTGGAAGAAAACCTAATTTGGGTATTTGAAAGTGTTTGGAAGCAAATGTTATATTCTAAGAGATAGGGAGCAGCTGGAGAAATTTGAGCCTAAATCTGATGAAGGAATCTTCCTAGGCTATTCTGAAAGGAGCAAAGCTTACAGAGTATTTAATCATAGAACTATGACCATAATGGAGTCAGCTCATGTTGTCATCGATGATATAAATCAAATTGGAAGAACTCTTCAAGATGATGATGAAGTTGAATATGTTAGTGATCAACCAATTCCTAAAGACAAAAGTGATATCATTCAATCCAAAGCTACAGTCCCAACCAAACTCATGAAAGATCATACTTTGGAGAATATTATTGGAGATATCAATAGTGGGGTCATGACCCGGAGACAAGTTCATAATTTATGTGCACATTACTCCTTTGTCTCTCAAATCGAGCCAAAGAATTTCTCTGAAGCTGAATCAAAGTCAGAATGGATGGAAGCCATGCAAGAAGAATTGAATCAATTTAAGAAAAATGATGTTTGGGATCTTGTTCCATTACCAACAGAGAAAAATCCCATTGGTACTAAGTGGATATACAAGAACAAATCAGATGAATCTGGTAATGTTGTGAGAAACAAGGCAAGACTAGTGGCAAAAGGATATGCCCAAATAGAAGGAATCGATTTTGACGAAACCTTTGCTCCTGTAGCCCGTTTGGAGTCTATAAGGATCCTATTGAGTTATGCGAGTAGCATGAAAATTAAACTATTTCAGATGGATGTCAAGAGTGCCTTCCTGAATGGAGAAATTGAAGAGGATGTTTATGTTACCCAACCAGAAGGATTTGAGGACCCTCATCATCCTGAGTATGTATACAAACTCAAGAAAGCTCTTTATGGATTAAAACAAGCACCAAGGGCCTGGTATGAAAAGCTCACAACTCATCTGGTTGAAAATGATTTTGATTGTGGAAAAGTTGATAAGACTCTGTTTATCAAGAAAATTGATCAAGACATTCTTGTAGCTCAAATCTATGTTGATGACATAGTGTTTGGATCCACATCAGACAAATTGGCTCAAGGATTTTCAGAATTAATGAGCTCCACCTTTGAGATGAGTCTAGTCGGTCCCCTGCAGTTCTTCTTAGGTCTCCAGGTTAACCAAACCGAGCGAGGAATTTTTCTTAGCCAATCCAAATTTGCCTTAGAAATCATTAAGAAGTTTGGTCTAGAAACCCTCCAAGCCGAACAGCAACCCCATGGGATCTACTTCAAAACTGTCTAGTGACCTCAAAGGTACCAAAGTAGACCAAAAACTCTATCGTAGTATGATAGGAAGCCTTCTCTATCTTACTGCTAGTAGACCTGATCTCTCCTTCAGTGTTGGAATCTGTGCCAGATATCAATCGGATCCTCGTGAGTCCCATCTCAAAGCTGTTAAACGTATCTTTAAATATATCAATGGGACATCACATTATGGCATCTGGTATCCTTGTGACTCATCTTTACAATTAATTGGATACAGTGATGCTGACTGGGCAGGATCAATAGATGATAGGAAAAGCACCAGTGGATGTTGCTACTTCATAGGAAATTGCTTAGTAGCTTGGCATAGCAAAAAGCAAAATTCAGTATCCTTGTCTACTGCAGAAGCTGAATACATAGCTGCGGGTAGCTGTTGTGCCCAATTGTTGTGGATGAAACAAACCTTGTTAGATTATAATGTCCCACAACATTGTATGCCTATCATGTGTGATAACTCAAGTGCCATTAGCATCTCAAAAAATCCTGTTCAGCATTCTCGCACTAAACACATTGACATTCGCTATCATTTTTTGCGTGATCATGCTGATCAAGGCTCTATTGAGTTACTTTTTGTTCCAACTGATTCTCAATTGGCTGACCTATTTACTAAACCCCTTAGAAATGAAAGATTTATTAAACTAAGACATCAATTAGGCATTGGCCCTTGCCCTCAAATCTGAAATCTTGTTGTCTAATCACCTGTTATTGCATTTTCATTGTATTATAACTCTTATAAACAGGTGCTACTGACAAGGTTTGTGTCTTCTTTTAGATGGGCGAGATCCTTTGCAATTAGATGTCAAAGGGGGAGAGAATGATATGAAAAGTGGTCTCAATTTGAGGGGGAGTAGAATCAAGGTCTATCAAATTGAGGGGGAGAAGCTTTGTCTAGTTGCTCTCGCAAGGAAAATCCAAAGCTCCAAAATATCCAAAATCCCAAAGCATCCAAAGCTCCTTAAATGTCCAAAGAAGTTGGTGTTTTAAGCACGTGGTGTATGAGAGAGTGTCAAGCTTAGAGTTGCCATCAAATTGCAAAGGGGGAGATTGTTAGAGTGTTTATTTTGTTGCAATTTGATTGGATGCATTCATTGTCTCATCTTGATCTCTCTCTCATTCATGTTCTCCTTCTTAGGATCTTCTTGCATATCTTTCTATCATAAGCTTTGTTTTTACTTGGAAAATCCTCAGATCTTTGCATTTTCTGCTTGCTCATTCTGTCGGTCCACCTGTCGGCTCCTATCGGTCAGCCGACATAAGAACCGAGCCCAGCCGATAGACCGTCGGTTCCAGTTCCAGAGAGCCTAAACTTTCAAATCTTCTCTGTCGGTCAGATCTTCGGCTCCTATCGGTCAACCGATAGTGCTTAAATCTCTAGACCGAGAGTTCATCGGTCCCAATATCAGAAGGCTTCATTTTTAGCCTTTTTGCTCTATCGGTTCCTAGGTCGGTTCTTAGGTCGGTCGACCGATGCTGTCGGTCAAACCGACAGGTGTTTCTTGGTCAGCATCTTTTTAAAAAATATAGCCGTTGCGTATGACCGTTAGGCTATCGGTGGACCGACACCAAGTCGTCGGCTAACCGATAGCTATCCGTTGGGTACACTTTTTCTATAAAAAGTGACTTTCTCTTTGGGGAAAAGTGCTGAATTTTTGAGATCTTTTGAGCCAAAGGAGAGGAGCTTTTCAAGAACTTTTCAAAAGGGATTTTGGAAGCATGTCATCTTTCCAATCTTTGATCTTTAAAATGGGTGTGCTTTCTAAATCTCTTTCTCTATTTCATGCTTAGACTTTTAATCCTTGTTTTCTTTAAGCATGATCAAAGTGTTAGTCCTCTTCTAAAGATGTTGTTTCTCTTCATGACATGCCTTGATCTTTGAAAAATATTTGCATTATGAAATCAACATATGTCTTCTCATTCACATGTGTTCTTGAATATTAACTTTCAAATCTAATGTTTTAAGTTTGAACTTTTGACAAAACATGTGTTGAGTAATACAACTCACTCTCTTCCATTTGATTGTTATCCTTTGCATTATTTGAAGCTTTATCTTTTTAAAGAGAGTGCGTTTTCTAGTCCATGCATTAGCCATTATCATTTTCATTCTTATGCATGTTTCTAGTAATAAGTTATCATTGTCTTTTAAGCCTATCTAGAGGCAAACCACTGTGTTTAATTTGTTCTCTTATCAATGCATAAATAGGCATTTCACTTAAGAGAAAAATCAAGTTGTAAAGGTTGGTGCTTAGCCTTGAAAAAGTACATATTGTGTTGTAAAGGTTCATGCTTAGCCTTGAAAAGCATAGTGATGAGGTTGTAAGGTTTGAGGTGATCCTAAACCTTGAATTGACTAGTGAAATCCGGTATGGTTACCGGGAGTGGATGTAGGCAACTTGGCCGAACCACTATATTTGATTGTGTTATGGTGATTTGTGTTTTCCTTCCTTTTTATGATTGTTGATCTTGATTGGGCATGAGCTTGATTAAAGGCTGTATTGGTCTTTTGAATTTGTATGAGTAACTTAGAAATTCTCTCTCTTATCAAGCTAGCTTACTATCATCAAAGGATAAGTCACCTAAAAACCAAAATGTTCAGAAGTGGCCTAAATTATTAATAGCATCCTATTCACCCCTCCCCCTCTAGGATTCGATCTTGGACTTTCAATTTGTAGCGGTGGTCGATGTAGAACTTCCGCAGAGTTTTCTCTCTTAGATTTCTGAGGATTTTCTGCAGTCTCTTGTGCTGTTGTCTGTGCTTTCTGTCTGCTTTCTGTGTGTGTTTTCTGTGTCTGTCCCTTTCTTCTTGGAGAGCTCTCCTATTTATAGGCTTTTAGGTAGCCATTTAGGAGGGTTTATGAGCCTTAATTGTCATAAAGCTACATAAAGGGAGGAGTTACAAGATTGAATTCTTTATTTTGTAACTCCTTTTTCTTGGCTTCTGATTGGCCGGAGGAGATTGAGGGCATTTAATCGCCTTTAATCGCCATGATGGGAGGAGTTTCATGGGCTAAATGCCATGAATCAATTGACTTGTAACTCCCGGATGCTTGCTTCTGATTGGGCCGTCCAAAGAAATGGATTAATGACTGTAATAAAGCTAGTCAATTAATCGCATTAAGTGGTCGCTGAGCAGTTGAAGAGTCGCGGGCCGTGCCGCGTCTTTTAGGATTCTTCTGGCGATGATCATCGATGGATCTTCATGTAAATCGACATCGGATGACCATGTAACTTCAGGTGTTGGTTGCCAACAGCGGGTCGGTGCCATCTGTCCTGTCGATTTCTTGATCGGTCGGGTAGAAAGCACACTTTTTTTTGTTGACCAGTTGGCGATCAATGTTGATTTCGATACTCTTGATGATTAACCCGTGTTTTTGACGGATGTCATAGGATTTGGTGTCTCAAAAGTATGAATATTGGAAAATACCAAAGCCCGGACACTTCGAGTCGCGAAAAAATGGCGGAAAACGGGGTTTCCGGGGTCCACCGGGCGATCCCGGGCCCCAGGGTTGCAAGGGCTGGCAACCCTGGGCCAGGGTCGTAGGGGTCTGCGACCCTGAGGGGTTTTCCCCCTTTTGTCCCGTTTTGTATCCGCTTTTGCTGTTTTTTCGATTCTTTTTTCTTCTGTATTTTTCCTTGACATTTTTTATCATTTATTGGCCTGATTTCCCTGTAGAAAACCTGATGAGAATCCTTGCATTTATTTTGCAAAGTTTCCAATTTTCTGAGAAAGCCGAAGACTTTGTTGCGCAGAGCTGCCGATTTTCCGTCAGAAGCTGAAACTGGGTCAAACAATGTCGGAATGACCTGAAATTTGAGGTGAAGCCTCCTGAGCAATAAATAAAACCATAGGCTTTGTTTGAGTTTTGAAGTCGTTTGGGGCCCTATCACCAGTAGACTTGCTTTTGTCGCGATGAAGATGTCGTGGTTTGATGTGCGGTCAACCGATGTCCGATTGACTTGAAATTTGACAGGGAACCTATTGGAGTCATTTTAAGATGATCCATAGGCTCTGTCTTGGAAACCATGGTCCTGGGGAGCTTCGCCGCCGAGAGGCCTGATTTGACTTCCGAGCGTCAAACTATGATCAAGTGTTGTCGAAATGACCTGAAATTTGACGTGCAGCCCTTTGTAAGCATTTTGAAGCCGTCCATGTGCTCTATCTGATGAGTGATGGCCTCGGTGGTTCTTGCTGCCGAAAGACTTGATTTAGCTGTTCGAGGGTTGATGTAGGGTCAAACGTTATCAGTTTGACTCGGAACTTGACGTGGAGCCTTTTGGATGTATTTTGAGACCATCCATCGGCTCTGATCGAAGATTTGGTATCTCCGATGTTTTCCCCGCCGGGAGCTCCTTTTCAGCTACCGGAGAAACGAAGTTAGGCCAAATGATTTTGAAATGGCCCGAAACTTCTTGTGTACTCCTCTTTTGGCTGACTTGAAGGATCTTGCAGTTTTTGTTTGATTCTGACAAGATTTAATTTTTTGGAAGTAGCATTGCCTATTTATGGTAGGTTGCGACTTCATATAGCTCTTTGGATCTTGAAGAGGCAAAGTGACATTTTTGGTGTCAACAAATGCCCCCTCGAGGTACAGTGACGAGTTGCTTAACTTTTGTAGTCGATGTGCCTCGAAGAGATTTTTAAAGGAGAGCCTGTGACTGGACCAAGAGTCTTTGAGCAGTCTTTCTTTTTGGTATTTGTAACCTTTTGAGCTTCCAGAGGAATTTTATGGTAGTGAAAGGGATCACGTACCATCTCGAGGCAAAGTTTTGAAGATGACATCAGGGATGTGGATTTGGGTTTTGACCTTGTGACCTAACAGGCTGTATGTGGTAGGTTAGGGGTCGGGTTTGGTTTTGACCGTGTGACCTAACAAGCTGTATGTGGAATGTTGGGGGATCAATTTTGGTTTTGATCTTGTGACCCAACAGGCTGTATGTGGCAAGTTAGGGGATCAGGTTTTGATTTTTGGTTTTAGTCTTGTGACCTAACAAGTTGTATGTGGCAAGTTAGGGGACCAGGATTTGGTTTGAATTTTTGTGGAATGTCAATTTCAAGATTTTGGCTCAATTTGGTAGATGAGGCTGGATGGTTTGATTTTTTAGAAGCTCATGGGGCTTGGAATTCTTATTTTGTATGGTCGAGTCAACTCAAAAGAGGCATGGAACCATTTTTGTATGCTCTTGGTAAGAGGGATTTCTCTTTGACTAAAAGCCCAAATTTTTTTTTTTTTTAGTGCCTAGGTGGTCAAACCTGGCTCATATGGGCTAACCCATGGGACCTTAAGCTTTTGAAATGGCTTAGATCTCATATGGTGTCATTTTTATAAAGAATATAAAAAAATATCTCATTTGGATAGAGAATATCTAAGAATATCTTTACTTGGAGAGAATCTCTCATGTTCCCTTTATTTTGGGATAGGATATCTCAAGATATCTTTCTTTTGGGAAAGAATCCCTCATTGATCCTATCTTTTGGGAGAAAATCTCTCATTGATTTCTTTTTGGGAGAGATCCCTCAAGATATCTTTCTTTTGGGAAATAATCTTTCTAATCTCTTTCTTTTGGTAAGGTTACTAATTAGTAACACTTACCTCTTTCTTCTTTCCTTCTTTGGTTTGCTTTCTTCTATAAAAGCAAGGTGGAGGTTGGATCTCTTGCTCTTATTACTTTCTTTTGCAACAATCCCAAGAGGGCTTCAAGACCAAGAGTTCTTCTTCTTCAAGATCTTCAAGACTTTTCTTCTTCTTCTCCATCAATGGCTTCAAGTAAGTTCCCTTTTTCAAGAAAACCCCATTGTAGAAAAAAAAAGGTTCTTTCTTTTCTTTTCTTCTTTTTTTTTCTTTTCCACGTGTTTGCTTCTTTTTTTTTTCAACACGTTTTTTTTTTTTGCTTTCTTTTTCTTTTCTTTTTTTTGCCTGTGGGCCAGTCCCCTCTTCTTTTTTTTCTTTTTCTTTTTTTGTTTTCTTTCCCTCTTTTTTTTGAGAAAGTTTCTTTTCTTTTTTTTTCTTTGTTTTCTTTCTCCCCCTTTTTTTTGAGAAAGTTTCTTTTTTTTTTGTTTGCTCATCATGATAATGCATTTTTTTACCAAGATGTTCATGCATGTATATTTTTGTAAATTGAATTGTAGCATGATGTGATAGCATACCTGAAAGTTTTCGCAAATTTGGGAATTTGGAGCTCGCAGCGATGTTGAGCCCTTCCTGATTTTGCGGAGACTTTGAGGTTTCGAAAGTTTGGAGTTTCGGAGCTCGCAGCAATGTTGAGCCCATCTTCAAGCTTTCTATTTCTTTCGGGATAGTTCTTTTTCTTCGGAATTGCCCCGGAGTCATGTCAAAATTTCGCCAGATTTTTTTTTAGCGAGATTCTGTCATTTTGATGTTTGATCTTTTTCTTTTCCATCCTTTGCAGGTGGTTCCTCCAGAACGAACAAGGGTAAAGAGCCTGCTACAAGCGTACCTCGTCGATCTGCTAGATCTTCTAATCCAGCCGTTCAGCAGGCCTTTGAGAAGGTCCAGTATGTTGAGAGAAATCTGAAAGAATGCGACTCCCTCAACAGAGATGAGATGAGGCAGCGACTGATCACTCACAAGGGAGAGGAATTCTATAAGATCATGGTAAGCAGTCGTCCATGGATGATGGAAGATCAGAGTGTTTTACCCAAGCTTACTTTCTTCTTTTGTGATGCCGTTCCTGATGACATGACATACCAGAGGAGATGTTTTCAGTTCTCTTTCACAGCAGATGGTGAGAAGAAGACTGTTGCTACCCGGTCGACGTTTGATCGCACCGTCTCGATCATGAGCCTTGCCCCCACGTGCTCTAAGAGGGAAGATCCTCCAAGCTGGGTGAGAAGGACAAATGTAATCAAGACCGGGGTTTTTGTTGGTGGCTCTCCTGGATATACGGAGAGGTCGCCTGTTGACATGGACCTGTTGATGCCATCCAGCGGCTACCAGGGCTCTGATTATCCGTCGGTCGATTTGAGACCGGTGGGCCTTGGTATTTTCAGCGGTGACGGTAGCAATTGGATAAAGCCTTTTCGACTTCGTGGCCGTTTCAATGCTGACTCCGAGTGGAAGTCGTGGACTAATCGCGTCCTGCTGATTGGTGGCGCCGTTTTGAAGGAAGCCGGGATTTTTGATGCGGTCTGCGCCTTTAGGGAGACCGTGATCTTTTCCGACGAGGCCTTCATAGCTATGTTGGAATCATTGCTCCCATAAACCAATACCTTCGTTGTGACGAATGGTGAGATTGGTTTCTCTTTGAAGGAGCTGAGCGCCATTACTGGATTGCCTATCCTTGGCAAACTCTATGAGGAGTTTATGCAGATTGACAGCGTCCTTGAGGGGCAGTTTGAGAAGTTCGGGCTTTTGTACTTTCAGCTTGTCGCCTTCTATGATTTTTTGAAGGAGAAGGACGGTTTGAAAGTTAGATCCAGCAGTTGGAAGAGTTCTAGCTCTTCGTTCCCCAACTTTTTTTATAGCAGGGATTCTTCTGATAGTGTGACCTAGGAAGCCAGGGCTCAGGATCCAAGTTCGTAGAAGATCTTGGCTATGCAAGAAGAGTTAAGAGATTTCTGTGCGAGTACGAACGCCATATGTCCTGACATTGCACTACAGAGAGATCTCGCTATTTACCTCACTTATTGGCTTAGTGAGGCTATTTTTGCTGGAGGAGATGGAACGCACATCAGGCCGCATTGTATTTTTCTGGCTTGTTAGATGGCGTTTGGAGAGCAGCTTGCTTTGGTGCCAGCTCTTTACTCCTACCTGTGTACCGAACTGCAGGCTGCTGCTTTTTTGGTTCGGCTTGGGCTTCCCATGAATAGGGTATTTTCAGCCTACATCTTTTATTCGTGGTACGTGTACCACTGTCCTGGCTTCCACCGGCTAGGTGCCGCACAGGATGATGATCCTCTGATGATTCGGCTGGCTAAGGGCAAAGCCGTGTCCGAATCACTTTTGTTTGCCCGTATGAGGATCCGACGGTTCAGGGACGTCGAGATGGGGCAATCTTCAGTGAAGCTTTCTCTAGAGTTGCGGAAGAAGGCTTTTGATTTTGGTGCCTCCCGAGACTCTACTAGGGCGGGGTCGGGAAAGCATTACTCCTTGACGAAAGCAGAGAAGGAGTGGCTTTTCAGCATACGTGTCGGCACGATGGTGTACCGCAGACATATTTTCGTCGACATCCAGCCGTATGTACCCTCTCGCTTTGCTTTGCAGCTGGGCTTTTCTCAAGGCGTTGTTGGAGCGCCTTCAAGCATGGTGAAGCGCTTTGGAGGTTTACAGGACGGGAGAAATGCATGGGCTTTCTATAGTGCTAAAGACACTACAGCCATGTTCTCTTATCCTGTGTTGTTGACTTCCCGGACTGCCGGCTTTGCGAAGTGGTTCTCGGAGAGCTTTTCGGCATATCGGGGGCTTTCCAAGAAGGAGCTTGATGTGAAGCTGGCATTTGGAAAGGGCCTTGGAAAGTCGGATGGCGTCCGGCGAGAGGAAGTTTGGGCCTTCATTTCTGGAGAGAAGCACAAGATAGGCTTTCTCGGTGACCAGGGCGTCATTGGTTCTGAAGCTGTTCGAGAAATACCTGATGAGGCTTTAGAGCAGCTAGAACAGGAGGAAGCCAAACTTGGTGCTTGGATGCAAGCGGCGCAAAGGCAAGCTTCCGTGGAGTCTACTGGCAAGAGTAGACCATCCAGTGAGGAGTCAAGTGGGAAACCTGACTCTGACAGCGGGGCAGGTTCCTCTAAGAAGCGAGCCCGTAGGAGTAAGAGGAGGAGGAGGAGTCATCGCAGCAAGGGGCAGCATGAGGACTCTCCTGACTTGGAAGTTCCTCTTATTATCAATGAGGATGTGCCAGGGGATGCTGACGAGCCTCCAGAGAAGAGAAGCCGAGAAGAAGAGACCGTCGGTGAAGGTATAATTCTTCCTTTTTCTCTTTCCATTTCTTTTCATGGGATTTTTTCCATGTTCTGATTTGCTTCTTGTTTCTGCGTTTCTTTTTTTTTTCTTAGCAGAGGAAGACTTGGTGATGCTTAAGGTTCCAACCGATGAGGTGGTGACGGATCCTATCGGGGCACCTGAAGAAGAACTGAGAGACTCTGGAGTGAATCCAGAATCTCCAATTGGTATCACTTTTTTTGCTTTCTTCTTTTTGTGTCTGTGACTTGGTTTGCTAACATTTTTTTCTCGCCAGCTGACTTGCCACAGGATTCCGATGACTTTGAACCATCGATGGACGCAAATGTTGATGATGCTTCCGATGAGTTCATGGAGGAAGAGAGTGTTCCGCCAGTCGTCGAAGAAGGTATTTTGCAGTAATAACCCTGATAATGATTTTCAAACAGGATTATATTCATACCTTTTTGTGTTTCTTTGGCATGTTTTGAGGTGACAGAGGAGAGTCCGTCACTTCCTTCAGAACCAGAGCAAGGGATGCCAGAGGTTGATCCAGAGGTAGAGAATCCTGGGACCAGTTCTGACACTGTTGAGGAGATACCTCGTGCTGAGATTCCTTCCCGAGCAGGAGCAGCTTCAACTGGAAAGAGTTCTTTTGTTACTCTTCCAGCGGGTGATGACATGAATAGCCGACCAACGGAGTTGGGCGAATCTTCAGCTGGGCCATCTCTTCTTTTTGCGAAGAAGGTGGTGGTGCGGGTTCTGAGCTCTTGGATTGAGACTCTGCTTTCTGGGCACTTAGATGCCGGATTTGGGATGATCCAGCATGTGCGTGAGATTCTTGGTGATGCCGAAGAGGCTGGTCTGGATGTCACAAGTGCTAGGACGATCGTTGATAGGATCATTGAGCTGGGTGACAGGTGGTTTGAGACCATGGGTTTTCCTGATGACCAGTTGTTCAAGGAGATGTTCCTGGACCCTGCGGATAAGGCTCAGTCTAACCTGGATGAGGCTACACAAAGCAGGAAGCAGATAGTCCGAGAGAATAACTTAGAAGAGCTAGCCATCATTGGGTTGACACATGACCTTAACATCCTTGATAGGGAGGTTGATGAGGCCAGGAAACGTCTTGAGCATTTGCAGGCACAAGTCGCTGCCAATTGGACTGTAATAACAGAGGCTCGTGACATGGAGAGTGCTCTGATTCGCCGGGTTGCAGATGTCAATCGAGTTCTTGAAAGGAAATCTCAAGAAAGGAAACGATGGCAAACTGCTCTGGATAAGCTTCCAGGTGCGAAAGAAGGGTTTCAACCCACCCCAGCATCTCATGGCAAGTTCCTGAAGAAGCGTGCCTTGGAATCCTTGACAGCTGAGGCCAAAAGTTTGCTTGAGGAGCTGAACTCTTGGCTGGAGACCATTTTTTATTGAGCTCCTATTTTTTTTTTAACAGAAACCATCCTTCTTCTTTTTTTTAGTACCACTTGTATTTTTTTTTTGTAGTGCTTGTGAACACTTTCTTTCTTTTTTGGTACCACATGTATTTTTTTTGGTACTCTTTTGTTTGTTTTCCCTACGCTCACTTAAATCTTTTATGATGAAAGTAATTGCTAAATGGGATGCTTTTTTTTTGTTTTCCCTACGCTCACTTAAATCTTTTTGTGATAAAAGTAATTGCTAAATGGGATTTGATCAAAAGTTTATCATTTTGTGAAAATCTTTTGTCAAATGATTGTTTTAGCATGGAAGCCAGATTTTTGTTTGTGGCGTGGAAGCCGATTTTTGGCATGAGAGCCGGTTTTGGTGATTTCTATAGCCGGTTTTGGCATTGATAGCCGGGTTTTGGTGGCATCTATAGCCGGTTTTGGCATTGATAGCTGAGTTTGTGGCATTGATAGCCGGGTTTTTTGAAAGCCAGATTTTTTTTATTTGTGGCATTGATAGCCGGTTTTGTTTGTGGCATTGATAGCCGGTTTGTTTTGGTGGCATCTATAGCCATTTTGTGGCATTTATAGCCAGTTTAGTTTTCAAAAATGCAAGTATCAACTAAAAGTCGCCTCCCTGCTGATTGTTCTTGCAAGTATCGATGGAATGTCGCATCCTTGCTCATTCGGTTGCGAGTATCGATGGAATGTCGCATCCTCGCGGATTTGGGTGCAAGTATCGATGGAATGTCGCATCCTTGCTTTTCAAAAATTTTGGTTTTGCGGGTACTGACTTGATGTCGTTTCCCCACGATTTTTGAAATTTGTGGTTTTCTCGAACCTTTGGGTTATGGATATCAACTGAAATGTTGCGTCTCCATGGTTTTTTAGGTTTTTTCGAACCTTTGAGATTTGGGTTGTGGATATCAACTGAAATGTTGCGTCTCCACGGTTTTTAGGTTTTTTTTTTAACCTTTGAAATTTGGGTTATGGATATCAACTGAAATATTGCGTCTCCACGGTTTTGGATTTTGCAAGTATCGACGAAATGTCGCTTCCCTGCAATTTTGGAAGTGTCGAACGTGGTTCGTATGCTTCCGATTTGTGCGAGTATCGACTAAGCGTCGCTTCCTCGCGGTTTTTTGAAAAACCATTTTTTTTTTGTTTAAAGACACGAGGGTCATAAGTTTTGACCTAAAACCATTTTGGCGGTAAAAGGTAGGGTGGATTAGGGTGGAAATCCCTGAATCCGGATTTTGTTTCAAACCATGAATTTTGATTTCAAGGGTTGAAAATTTTGGTCAAGTTAGGGAAAGGTTCCTAAACTTGGGTTTTTTGAACAATGAAACGATGAAAGTAAGCATTGTTTAAATTTCTAGAAATTTCAACATTTGATATGAAAATTCTAAAAAAAGGTGGGTTTAGCGAGCGTGTACCTGGAAACCGGTTTTGGCCGTACAGGCATTGCTCTTACCCAGTTGGGTAAGTCTTCAAGGGTAGTACCGCTTTAAGAACTTGCCGTTGATGGGCAGCATACATCTGTCACCTTCCATGTTTAGGAGTGCGTATGCGCCGTTGGAGAAAACCTTGTCGATGACGTAGGGTCCCTCCCATTTTGGCTCAAATCTGCCTTTGGACTTGTGAGCGAAGACCATTGGTCTTTTTACCGCAAGAATCAAGTTACCCTTTTTGTAGGCGCGTTGCCTGACCTTTTTGTCGAAAGATCCTGCCATGCGTGTTTGGTAAAGTTCAATGCTTTGTTGAGCTTCGAGCTGTCTCTCATCGAGATTGTCCAGCTCATGGAGTCGCAATTTGACATTGCTTTCTTGAGTCATGTCATTTTGCAAGGATACCCTCAAGGAAGGAATTTGTACTTCCAAGGGCACGACAGCTTCACATCCATAGACCAAGGAGAATTGTGTGCTATGTATAGAGCAGCTTCTTTTCCTTGATCATTTTCTTGCGCAAGCAGAGCTCCCAAAGAGTGATCAAGGGCTCTTGTGTACAAGATGAATGGTTTTCCAGTGGTAGGAGCAGCTAACACTGGAGGTTTTGTCAGGTATGACTTGATATCTTGGAAAGCAGCTTCACAGTCAGCATCCCAGACAAAGTTTACACCTTTTTTCATCAACCGGAAGAATGGACGGCATTTCCCCGAAAGATTGGAGATGAACCGTCTGATGTAGGCCAGTCTCCCTTGAAGCCCTTTGAGTTCTCTCAAGGTTCTTGGAGAGGGCATTTCTAGAATGGCTTGACTTTTATAGGGTCAAGCTCTATTCCAGCTTTCCGAACTAAGAATCTGAGGAACTTACCCGACGAGACGCCGAAAAGCATTTCAAAGGATTCATTCGCAGTTTGTGTTTGCGAAGCCGGAGGAAGACTTCTCGAAGATCTTCGAGATGATCTTCTTTTCTTTTGCTTTTGACGGCGAGGTCATCAACGTAACATTCAACCGTCTTGTGCTGCATATCTTGAAATATTTTCATCATAGCCCTCTGATATGTGGCACCAGCATTTTTCAGACCAAATGGCATGACAGTGTAACAATACACGCCAAATGGGGTCCGAAAATATGTATGTTTTTCATCTTCAGGATGCATCTTTATCTGATTGTAGCCAGAGAAACCATCCATGAATGTCATTCGCTCGAATCCACAGGTATTATCAATCATTACCTCTGGTATGGGGAGCGGAAATTCATCTTTTGGGCATGCGCCATTCAGGTCTCTATAGTCAATACAGACCCTGATCTGCCCGTTTTTCTTTGTCACAGGGACAATGTTGGCCAACCATTCAGGATGTTGTTCCTCACGAATGAAGCCGACGCTTTTGAGTTTTTGAACTTCTTGTTCAATTTTATCCATCACATCTGGACGGAATCCTCTTTCGCCTTGCTTGACAGGCTTGATGTCTTCTTGAAGATTGAGTTTGTGAACCGATGTTGTAGCATGAAGGGGTCTTTATTGCATACACCGTGACCTCAGAGATAAGATCACCGATCCGCAACTTGAACCTGATTTTGCCGATAGGCCTTTGAGTACTCCCATCGTATCTAAAGATAGATACAGATGTGTGGCTCAGTTTGCTGGGTGGGATGCCCAACTCTTTGAGAGCCGATGTGGAGATGAGGTTGAGTGCAGAACCTGGGTCGATCTGAACTCTGTGCATAGGCATTTCCTTGATATACCCTGTGAAGTACAGGGGTCGGTTATGCCTTGTTTCGCCAAGTAGGAGGTCGTCCTTCGTGAAGGCGATGGTTACACTGGCTGTTTTTTTAACCGAGAGGTATTTAATGCATGATCCCTCAGTTTTCTTCTTTTCTCCCTCTGAGGAGGCTTCTGAGTTTTTGACCCGGTAATCCATTTCAATTTGGAGGACTTGCGGGGCATGTTTGTCGACATCCTCATTCAGCTTTTGTAATTTTGAAATGAGATTATCACGAGTGTGCGGAGACATTCGCAACAAATCTAGGATGTGCAGACGTGCAGGTATGTGCTTGAAGTGTTCAATCAAGTCATACTTGAAAGCCTCCTTAGGGCCTGCATGTTCATCATTGTTGCCACTAGGGGCGCTTACAACATCTTTTCCCGAAGGATTTACATATGTAAAGGAAGATTGGTTGTAATTTTTGTGGTAGTCCCGGCCAGAGCGGGTGCCTCTACCAACTTCGAGAGCTTCTTGAGAAGGGTCTTCGTTTGGAAGATTGTCTTCAGGATCAAGAGGCTGTCGTTTTTCATTTGCTGAGGATGTATTAGCAGCAGAGTTGCCATCCTCAGTGATTGTGTTGCACGGAGCATTTTCCGGGAACAAGTCCTAAACAGCATCCAGCAACCTTTCTTCTTCATTGACCAATTCATCGTCCCAAGCATCAATAGCTGGGAATTCTTCAGTCAGGAAGGGTGTGAACTTTGAAGTCACAGTCTCAGGAGAAGAAACCTGAGAGGGTGTCATCTCAGTGAAAGTCACGTGAGATGAGGTGGCTCCAGAAGATACATTGCTAGGAGTCGCCAGAGTGTAAGTGATCTCATCAGACGATGCTTCGGAAGAGCTATAATCCTGAATTATTACATTACAGGAAGCTCTGACTGGAGACGTTGCCTGATCGGAGTCAAACTCATCCTCGGATGTGAGAGGATCGTCTATCCAGCAATTTTCTTCATTTTTAGGAGTTAAGGGAGGATGTACCTGATGGTCTTCAGGGACTTCAGGTTCTGGATTGCGAGGAAGCTCGTTGACGCGGTCCTGCTCTTATTCTAGAGCGAGACGCTGCAAGATCCTTGCATATTCTTCAAGATCAGGCATAGGAGCCAAATCTTCTTCTTCATCAACTCTTTGTGGCTCAACATAGTTGATTCCCACTGGAGTAATGATGGGTGCTGGGTCAACAGCATTTTCTTATGCAGCCTCTTGATCTTCTTCATCATCAGACCAGGATCGTTGTGGCTGTAGGGGGTTATACCAGATTACTGGCATAAGATGAGTCTCAGGAACCCATTCTTCATCGGAGAGATATTCTCCTGTTTCAAGGAACTCCTCCCACTCGTCTGTGTAGTTGGATTCGAATCCATCATCGGTGTCGCTGGACTCGTATCCATCAATGGAGAATCCAACTACCGAATTGCAAGAGTATGATACCTCCTGCGTGGCTTCTTTGAATTGAGGTGGCATGAAATCACTGAGAGTGAATTTTCTTACCCCCTTTGAAGTCTTTGGAAGGGATGTTTTTGTTGCCTCCAGTGAAGCGGTAGAGGAAGCCTCTGCCTTTTCTTTGACTTCTTATTTTGGCTGGGTCTTCTTTTGCCTTTTGAGCTTGAGGAGATATTTCCTAGCCTGCCTTCACTGCTGAGCTGTAGGCTTTGTTTTCACGACCTCCCAATTTTCATCTTCCAGGAGATCGGGATGTACCCATATGGGTTGTCCGTCTGGTGTCGGGTAAGGAACCAGTTCCTCGGACGCTTGGATTGAGTCTATCACCTTGAAGGAAGTAGTGATCTTCTTCTTCGGTGATTTTGATGTTTGTCCACATGTCACCATGTTGACGGAGGCAGACCCATAGTTTTTGTCAAAGGTGATGACTCCGTTTTTCCACATCTCGTTTATTTTCTCTCTCACAACAAAGCATTGATTGAGAGGATACGAGATCATCTGGTGGTATGGACAGTACCGAGGATCGTTGGTTTTGCCAACATCACCCGATCCTTTTGGTTCAGGCAAGGTGAGCTTGCCGTTTGCCACAAGAGCCCCGAAGATTTCATTAACATCTTCATCAAACGGGTATTTCTTCTCTACTCGTTCTTTGAAGGCATCCGAGAGTTCAGGTCTCTTACCAGCAGCTTTGTTTTCAGCTTTCTTTGGTGGCTGAGGAGCTGACTTGGTCTGCACATTGAGGACCTCTTTCTTTTTTGGTTTAGAGGTTGCAACGGCGGTTGGCTCTTTTCTTGATGATTTCTGACTGTTGAGGTTTTTAATCACCGTTTCAGCTTCCATGGAAGCTTCTAGGAGATCTCCCAGGTTTTTTGATTTTGTTGCCGATGATCATGGAGCGGATTCTAGCTCTCATGTTGTTTCGGCAGATGTCGACTAGCGACGCTTGTGGCAATACATCAGAGCATTTGTATGCCATTGCTTTCCACTTGTGAATGAAGTCGTATGTTGACTCATTCTCCCCCTATTTTAGGCTGCAAAGTTGAGTCATAGCAGGGGGATGGTCCTCACCTTTGAAGTGAGTCAGGAAGCATGTCTCTAGCATGGCCCAATTTTGGATGGAGTCCTCTGGCAAAGTGGAGTACCAGTCAAAGGCCGTACCTTTTAGGGTACTTACAAAGAGGCGGATGTTGAGTGCATCTTGATCCGCATAGCTCCCGTCAAGATTTTGAAGTGGATAACATGCTGTCTGGCTGATCCTTTCCCCATATATGTTTGGAGAGTAGGATGCTTGAATTTCGTGGGGAACGGGACCGAGTCCATCCATAAGGGATATGGTGGCTTGATCTCATGCTCCTTGAGTATATCCTCTTCTTTTGCTTTGGCGAGGATACTGTCTATGTCCTTTTTGGTAAGGGCGCGTGACTCATTTTCTTCTCCATTTACCTCATCGTCTTGATGATTTGGAGGAGGTTCATTGTTCGCCTGATTTTGGAAGGCGAGGAGAAGGTTTTCCATCAGAGTTTCAATCCTCTGCTGGCCTTGTTCCAACTGTTGGAAGCGGGTGATCGCATCATCTTGAGGTGGATTGCGGGGTGGTGGCTCAGAATTTGTAGCCAGGACGTTCATCCTTCGTGATTCGAACGAAGAAACTGTCCTGGTGACTGAGCTGGGGCTCATTCTTTTTAAAGAAGAGCTTGAGGAAGGATCACTCTGCCGTCCTTTGCTTGAAGGAGCAGGGGATTCTTCTGAATGTCTTCTTGTCCTAGAGACGCTGCGGGTCATTTGACGTCGGACATGGATTTTTGTTGCTGACTTTTGGCGTCTTCTGGTTTTTTCCAACCATATGGATGGTAGCAACTTGGTTGGGTCTATCTTTTTCGACCCATTTGGGAGAAACTTGAAGTGTAGGAGGCTAGGTCCTTTGCTTTTCTAGTCTCTTTTGCCTATATGACGCGCGGCGGCATATACGACGAGCAATTTGAGCTTCGGTCAGCTCGGCTGGGCTTTGACAACGAAGGATGTGCTCCCTCGGGCGTAGCAGCCGAGCCTGTCTTCTTTGTAGCTGGGCAAGGACAGGATGCGAACCCTGTCCTTCGCCTGTTGCAGCGAAGCTTTGAATTTTTTGAGTTCGGCCCCTGTAGAGATGAAGGGTCGAACTGCAGGATTGTAGGACTTAGCATGTGCTTGCAGAGGCCTTGTGATGCATGACTTGATTTTGGGCTTGTAGGAACAAGCCGGCTCATGCTGGGTTGACTTGGGAGTCAGGTTGGAGATGGGTCTCTCCTCTTTCATGTAAGCAAGAGGGTAGAATTGGTTCTCCTTGAGTGGGGCCAGGAATGCTGGCTTGGTAGATGTTTGGGACCTTCTCTGTTTTGGTGAAGGTCTTGGGGACCAAGTCTTGGGATAGACCTGGTCGTTTGCTGGTCGAGGCTTCGTGGGGCTGCCACGGGATTCGGGACTTCTGGTGCTCGCCTTTGGTGTCACGGTAGTGACACGTTGAAAGGCGAGTTTCTGCTTCTTGGAAGGAGCAGTTTGTTCCTCGGGAAGTGGGAATGGTCCCAGCGTCCCAAAGACAATAGTCCGGGGAGTCGAGGTCGACCCGGAGTTCAGAGAGTTGCCGAGGGAGTTGACGCTTCGGCAGCTGATGGGGCGCTTGTAGGTGCGCGTGGTTTGCTTCTATTGAAGCATAAGTTGGTGCTTGTTTTCGTCGAAAGTAATGGTAAGCGATGCTGCCATTGTTAGTTTTTTCGAAAAAATTTCTGAAACAAGACCACATCCATTAGTAATCACAAGAATATAATGATCATAAATGGGAAGTTTTATGATTTTGTTTTTTTTTTTTCAAATTGCTCGAGGAAGATGACCCAAGCAATATGAAGAAGGGAAAACGCCATAGAGGGTACAATTGTTCTGATCGCAGGTATGGTAAGCCCAGAATGAGCGTTCCAGTGACTGCTAGAAGCAATTGTGAACTTAAATTCGACTTATCAAGAAGTAGAGCTTGCTCGAGGTAAGAAGAATATAAAGTTCGAGTTACAAATGTGCCGGTCGTAATACAGTAGACCCTGAAAGGGCGTACTAGTACCGCTAGACACAAATGTTTGAGACCGCATCCATGAGATGAGATTCTCTGTTTTGAAAGGTTAAGATTGGATTCATCAAAGAAAACAGATGATATTCCGATCTGAACACGGGCTCAGCGATTTCCGCGAGCGTCAATGCTCAGAAAGAAATGAACCATAATTTCTCGGATCTGAATCCACAAATGATGAGTTTTTTTTTTAAAGGCCAATATCGAGTTCATCAAAGTGAGCAAAAGGCACTCCAATCTGAACACGGGCTCAGCGATTTCCGCGAGCGCCAGTGCTCAGAAAGGAGAAGACCAAGATTTCTCCAATCTAAACCCAAAATGATGGAAGTTTTTTTTTTTTTTTGAAGATTTTTTTTTAAATCTTTTTTTTATTTTTTTTAAGATTTTATTTTTGAAATTTTTTTTTATTTTTTATTTTAAAATTCTTATTTTTAAAAATTTTATTTTTGAAAAAAATTTATTTAAAAGACGAGAGAGTACACATAGGCCTCCTAACCCGGTCTTATGAAATCTCGATTGATAGAATTGCCCCCAGGTAAGGGTAGGATTACTTAATGAACCCGTTTGGAGGACCCTTGCCTAGAACAGTCAAGCTGTCTCCACACTCTGGACAAGGCTTTTCTTGAATCAACCATGATCAAAGAACACAGTTGGTTTAACCTTAGTGGTCTATGTCTCCCTTTTCTTTTGTTTATATATATATTTTTAGATTTTTAATGAACTCATCGAAGAGAAATGATGGCCCAAAACCTTAGTCGAACAGGCTCAACATTTCTGCAAGCACGATGAACGATAGGAAAGGATCAAGGTTTCTCAATTTTGAATCCAAACTGAGAAATCTAATTTTTTATTTTTTATTTTTTTTTTTTTTTTTTTTTAGTTCTTTAATGACCTCATCGAAGAGAAACGATGGCCCAAAACCTTAGTCGAACAGGCTCAACATTTCTGCAAGCACGATGAACGATAGGAAAGGATCAAGGTTTCTCAATTTTGAATCCAAACTGAAAAATCTAATTTTTATTTTTTTTTATTTTTTATTTTTTATTTTTTTTTAGATCTTTAATGAACTCATCGAAGAGAAACGATGGCCCAAAACCTTAGTCGAACAGGCTCAACATTTCTGCAAGCACGATGAACGATAGGAAAGGATCAAGGTTTCTCAATTTTGAATCCAAAATGAAAAATCTGCTTTTTTGTTTTTTTATTTTTTATTTTTTTTATCTTTAATGAACTCATCGAAGAGAAACGATGGCCCAAAACCTTAGTCGAACAGGCTCAACATTTCTGCAAGCACGATGAACGATAGGAAAAGATCAAGGTTTCTCAATTTTGAATCCAAACTGAAAAATCTTATTTTTTATTTTTTTTTATTTTTTTTATTTTTTTTAGATCTTTAATGAACTCATCGAAGAGAAACGATGGCCCAAAACCTTAGTCGAACAGGCTCAACATTTCTGCAAGCACGATGAACAATAGGAAAGGATCAAGGTTTCTCAATTTTGAATCCAAAATGAAAAATCTATTTTTTTTTCAAAAGAGAAAGAGTAGAAATAAATTCATAGAATTAGAAATTTCCAAAAATTCTCATCTCATTTTTTTAGATGCGGAATCCAACATAGGCCACCAATTAGAAAGTAGCCAAGGAATCAAGAAAGAAGTATAAGCATAGAGCAATAGATATGATATGCAAATATTTCATTTCTAGCATCGTGTTCACAAATGAACGTTGTCCCACCGGGTGGAGCCAGCTTGATGGACCGCGCTTCTGCCTGGTTCTACCGAGGTCGGCGGACGTGGGAGTCAGTTGGGTCCGACCCTTTCGTAACCGGAAGGGCAAAGGCGTGCATCAACATTTTTTTGTGTGGGTGTGCCAGATTTTCTATTTTACTTGGAATTGCAAGTGGTGATCCGGAGATCAACCTTCGCAAGTAAAAAGGAAATCAACTTCTTTCAAGTTTTCCATTGCACATATATTTAAGAAAAGAGACATTTTCTTGATTTGCCGTGAAAGGCGATTTTTTTGGCATTTATAGCCGATTTTTGGCGTTTATAGCCGATTTACAATTCTTATCAATAATGAAAGGCAAGAGTTGTGATTTTTGTCTCTTTAAAAAAAATACAAACTACAATGAAAAGCAAGAAAAGGAGGATCTAACTTCTCAGGAGATTGTGGGGGACCCGTTCAGATTGACGGTCGCAAGCCATATGTGGACTTCGCCATCATCCATGCAGATGAGAACAGAGGATGCTATTGATTTGCTTGGCTTGGCTATAACCTCAGGTTTTTAGAGGACAAGGACCAAAAGGAGGTCCTATGTCCAATAAAAAGCTAAGTAGACGGGCTTAAAAGCCATGTCTAAGCCATTGGAGGCAGAAGGAGAAGGCAAGGACCTTGGGGGGGGGGGGGGGGAGGGTACCCCCCAAGGGACTTTTGTCACCTTGTAGCAGTGGTCGGTGTAGAACTTCCGCAGAGTTTTCTCTCTTAGATTTCTGAGGATTTTCTGCAGTCTCTTGTGCTGTTGTCTGTGCTTTCTTTCTTTTTTCTGTGTGTGTTTTCTGTGTCTGTCCCTTTCTTCTTGGAGAGCTCTCATATTTATAGGCTTTTAGGTAGCCATTTAGGAGGGTTTATGAGCCTTAATTGTCATAAAGCTACATAAAGGGAGGAGTTACAAGATTGAATTCTTTATTTTGTAACTCCTTTTTCTTGGCTTCTGAATGGCCGGAGGGCATTTAATCGCCTTTAATCGCCATGATGGGAGGAGTTTCATGGGATAAATGCCATGAATCAATTGACTTGTAACTCCCGGATGCTTGGTTCTGATTGGGCCGTCCAAAGAATTGGATTAATGACTGTAATAAAGCTAGTCAATTAATCGCATTAAGTGGTCGCCGAGCAGTTGAAGAGTCGCGGGCCGTGCCGCGTCTTTTGGGATTCTTCTGGCGATGATCATCGATGGATCTTTATGTAGATCGACATCGGATGACAATGTAACTTCAGGTGTTGGTTGCCAACAGCGGGTCGGTGCCATCTGTCCTGTCGATTTCTCGATCGGTCAGGTAGAAAGCACACTTTTTTTGGTTGACCAGTTGGCGATCAATTTGATTTCGATACTTTTGATGATTAATCCGTATTTTTGACGGATGTCAGAGGATTTGGTGTCTCAAAAGTATGAATATTGGAAAATACCAGAGGCCGGACGCTTCGAGTTATGAAAAAAGGCGGAAAATGGGGTTTCCGGGGCCCACCGGGCGATCCCGGGCCCCAGGGTCGCAGGGGTCTGCGACCTTGGGGGGGTTTTCCCCCTTTTGTCCCGTTTTGTGTCCGTTTTTACTGTTTTTTTATTCTTTTTTCTTCTGTATTTTTCCTTGACATTTTTTATCATTTATTGGCCTGATTTTCCTATAGAAAACCTGATGAGAATCCTTGCATTTTGTTTTGCAAAGTTTCCAATTTTCTGAGAAAGCCGAAGACTTTGTTGCGCAAAGCTGTCGATTTTCCGTCAGAAGCTGAAACTGGGTCAAACGATGTCGGAATGACCTGAAATTTGGGGTGAAGCCTCTTGAGCAATAAATAAGACCAACCATAGGCTTTTGTTTGAGTTTTGAAGCCGTTTGGGGTCCTATCACCAGTAGACTTGCTTTTGTCACGATGAAGATGTCGCGGTTTGATGTGCGGTCAACCGATGTCCGATTGACTTGAAATTTGACAGGGAACCTATTGGAGTCATTTTAAGATGATCCATAGGCTCTGTCTTGGAAACCATGGTTCCAGGGAGCTTCGTCGTCGAGAGGCCTGATTTGGCTTCCTAGCGTCAAACTATGGTCAAGTGTTGTCGAAATGGCCTGAAATTTGACGTGTAGCCCTTTGTAAGCATTTTGAAGCCGTCCATGTGCTCTATTTGATGAGTGATGGCCTCGGTGGTTCTTGCTGCCTAGAGGCTTGATTTAGCTATTCGAGGGTTGATGTAGGGTCAAACGTTGTCGGTTTGACTCGGAACTTGACGTGGAGCCTTTTGGATGTATTTTAAGACCATCCATCGGCTCTGATCAAAGATTTGGTGTCTCTAATGTTTTCGCCGCCGGGAGCTCCTTTTCAGCTGCCGGAGAAGCGAAGTTAGGCCAAATGATTTTGAAATGGCCCGAAACTTCTTGTGTACTCCTCTTTTGGCTGTCTTGAAGGATCTTGCAGTCTTTGTTTGATTCTGAAAAGATTTGATTTTTTGGAAGTAGCATTGCCTATTTATGGCAGGTTGCGACTTCATGTAGCTCTTTGGATCTTGAAGAGGCAAAGTGACAATTTTGGTGTCAACAGAGACCGTGATCTTTTCCGACGAGGCCTTCATGGCTTTGCTGGAGTCATTCCTTCCACAAACCAACACCTTCGTTGTCACGAATGGTCAGATTGGTTTCTCTTTGAAGGAGCTGAGCGTCATCACTGGATTGCCTATCCTTGGCAAACTCTATGAAGAGTTCATGCCGATCGATAGCGTCCTGGAGGAGCAGTCTGTTGGAATTTGAGATGACTTGAAAGTCTTTTGAAGAATTTGAAGAATCAGTATCTCAAGTATTGATTTGAGTTGGAATTCTTGTCAACACATTGTCATAAACATGATGATAATAGGCTAGTGTTGATAGAGCTGAAAAGAAGAAACAGAATTGAAACAGTCAGGAATTCAGAATTCCTGAAGCAGAGCACGCGGTCGACCGGGCACCCCATGCGGTCGACCGAGCAAGAAGAAACCTGCAGAAAACAGATTCAGGCACCTCTCAGTTATTTTCGTGACACAGTGTGTCTTCGGTCGACCGGGACCCCAGGATGTCGACCGAGCGCGATAATTGACTATTTCCAGATAGTGTATGATGTCGACCGGGCACAGTATGATGTCGACCGAGCACGGGAACCAGAGTTGCGCAGAATTAGAAGTTTTGCACGAAAATTCAGCACTCTTATCTATTTCGTTTGGGACTCTTTCTAAACGAATTGTAGCCTGTTTTAAATACAATTAAGGGTTACTATAACCTATATAAAGGCATGTATGGGTCGTTCTAAAGACACACCAGAAGAGAAGAGTTTTAGAGAGAAAATTGAGAGAGTTCTTGAGAGAAAGAAGTGCTGGTGCTGTGTGCTGTTGTGCTGCATCTTTCTACAGCAAGTGTGGACGAGGATGTGCTCTTGAAGATGGTATTTCGTCCATAAGATAAGTGTCTCTCTGTTTATGCTTTAATTTCAATTTGTAAGGGATTGAGAGAGAGAGAATTGTAGAGGGGAAGGGCTGTAGACAGAGTTTGATCTTCTATTCTGTTTTTACATCAAGTTGGTGCTTGGTGTTTGGGGTTTGGTGATCCTATCTGTTGGTGCAGATAAATTGTAAAGGGAGTCGGTGCTTCCTAGATAGTTGGTGCTATCTGAAACTAAGGGTTGGTGCTCTTTGTCGTTGGTGCGACTAAATAAGATTCAGATCTGTCCCGGATTGGTGTTCGGACAGTCTTTGAACCGTGGACGTAGCCTTTCGGTGAACCACGTTAAATCTGGTGTCATTGTGTGATTTGACTTGTTTTTGTTGTTGAATTGGACCTGTTTTTAGAAATCACTGATTCACCCCCCCCCCTCTCAGTGATCGCGGTATCCAACAATTGGTATCAGAGCGAGGCTCCCTTGATCAGTTTAATACGCTAAGGGTGATCTCTTGTCAAATCACATGGCAGTCAATACAGGGAATATGAAAGCACCTCTGTTTGATGGTTCTAATTACTCTTTTGGAAGATTAGGATGCAAGCCTTCATCAAATCTCTTGGCTATGATGTTTGGGAGGCTGTCAGAGCCGGTTACAATGCTGCCACCGTACCCAATGATACAGCATCGAAGAAGTTGGCAGACAACGACTCCAAGGCGCAGAATGCACTCTTTAGTGGCCTTGTGGACAGCGAGCTTGTCAAAGTAATTGCATGCAAAACAGCCAAGGAAATTTGGGACAAGTTGCAAAGCATACATGAAGGTGATGAGAAGATTAAAGAAGCCAAATTGCAAACTCATCGCTCTCAATTCGAGTCTCTTCGCATGGAGGAAAGCGAGAATGTTGACTCGTATATGCAACGAGTGAATGAAGTCACGAATGACATTCGTGGACTAGGGTAGGAGATTAAAGAGCCGGTCATCGTCAAAAAGGTTCTTAGATCTCTTCTTCCCCGGTTTGATTCAAAAGTCTCAGCCATCGAAGAAGCCAAAGATCTGAATGCATTTTCCATGGATGAATTACATGGTTCTCTAACTGCCTATGAGATGCGCATAGGAAAGACGTCTTCATCTGATAAAGAAGCGGCCTTCAAAGTTCAGAAAAAGGCAAAAGAGACTGCTGGTCATGATGTTGATTCTGATGATGATGAGCTTGAGGCTCAATTTGTTAGAAAGTTGAAGAAAGGAAGCAATGGCAAGTACAAAGGGAAGCTACCCTTTAAATGCTTCAATTGTGGAGGTATTGGTCACTTTGCTGCGAAGTGTCCGCTAAAAGAAGACAATGATAATGACTCTTATTCTGAAAAGAGTAAAGGAAAGAGAAATTTCAGAAAAAGAGGCAAAGCTAAAAACTTTCTATGTCAACGAGATGACAGCACGTCTGAATCTTCAGACGATGATGAATCAACCGAAGCTCTCTTCATGGTCACTGTTGAAGAAGAAGAAGAGCTAGATCCGGAAGAGGATGAGGAGGCTGAAGTCAATCTTGAAGAGGAACTCATAGCCGCACTTGAGGAGCTAAGCATGGAACGCAAATCAAGTAAGAAAAATCTGAAACTTCTCCATGAATCTGAAAGTTCTATTATTGCTTTGAAAACTCAAGTAGAAGAATATAAAAGAATGGTAGAAGTCCTTGAAAACCAAATAAGTATCAAAAAGGAAGAGGCTATGAAACTTGAAACTGAGATCGCTAGAGCAAAGGCTGAAAATTTGGAAAATAGCAAAAAACTCAAAGCGCTCCAAGCGATTGAAGGGTCTATGAAACTCAATGAACTACTGAAAGTTCAAAGACCTGCCCACTTCAGATTTGGTCTAGGATTTGAGAAAGGTGAATCCTCTAAGATTGCACCTCCTGAAAAGAAAGAGTTTGTGAAGCAAGTCACTGCACCTTCTAACTCTATGAAGCCCACTCAACCTAGAAAGGAGTCCATTCCTGTTAGAAAGGTAATGAAGACTAACCAGCCACAAAGAAGATACAAATTCTATGGTTATTGCTTTCATTGTAATATGTTTGGACATAAAAGAGCTGATTGTAGATTCTATGTTAGAAACAGCCCACTTGTGACTAGGAATCCTTTTTCAATCCTAAGTAGCCACAAAATTGAGTGCTATATGTGTCACAATTATGGACACTTGGCTAGGGATTGTAGGTTGCCTATTGCTAACAAATTTCAGGTTGAAAAGAAACCCAAGTTAGTCAAGGCTTGGAGAGCAAAGCAAAGTGCAGAAAGTCCCAAAGAATCTCTCATTGTGCAAATGGCATTCAATGCACAAAAGAAGGCAGCACCATGGGTCCTTGATAGTGGTTGTTCAAGCCATATGACTGGTGATAAAGAGAAATTCATCAAATTACAGCATTATGAAGGCGGTTCAGTGAAGTTTGGCAACAATGATGGTGCCAAAATCTGCGGAAAAGGTGTTATTCAGCTTATGGCAAACAAGATCAGATCGGAAGAAGTCTTATATGTGTCTGGATTGAGACACAACCTGCTTAGTGTGAGCCAGATCTGTGACAAGGGTCACGAAGTTATCTTCACAAAGAATGGGTTTGCCATCAAGAAGAGTAGCAACGGCAAAACAGTGGCAACTGGATCAAGAACTGCTGGAAATCTCTATACATTGTCAGATGGAGCTGAAAAGACCTGCTTGATGAGTCGGACAGAGGAAAGTTGGTTGTGGCACAAACGCCTTGGGCATCTAAGCTTTGATAACATGTCAAAGATTTGCAATTCAAAGGCTGTAAGATGCATGTCTACAGTTGAAAAGCCTTCCAATCCCATTTGTAACTCTTGCCAAAAGGGAAAGCAAACGAGGGTTATGTTCAAGTCAAAGGAGCATCATTCCAAGAAACCTCTTGAGCTAGTGCACACTGATCTCTGTGGACCGATGCGAACTCAAAGCACCAATGGAGATAAGTATTTCATGTTATGCATTGATGATTATACTCGTATGACATGGGTATTGTTTCTTAAGCATAAGCATCAAGCACTTGATCGTTTTAAAGTGTTTAAAGCACAGGTTGAAAATCAATTGGAAAAACGTATCAAGATTTTAAGGTCTGATCGTGGAGGCGAGTTCACATCTGAAGAGTTCACTAAATATTGTGAACATCATGGCATTCAAAGACAGTACTCAGCCCCTAGAACTCCACAGCAAAATGGAGTTGTGGAACGGAAGAATCGCACCGTACAAGAGATGGCTCGTACGATGCTAAGTGAAAGCAAGATGGCTGACAAGTATTGGAAAGAGGCAATTCATACGGCTGTATACATTCAAAATCGATGCTTGATCAGGCCACATGAAGACAAAACTCCCTATGAGCTATGGTTTGGAAGAAAAGCAACAGTCAAGCACTTCAAAGTCTTCGGCAGCAAGTGTTACATCAAGCGGCTCGAACAAAATCCGGGCAAATTTGAAGAAAGAGCTGACGAAGGTATATTTCTGGGTTACTCCTCTACTAGCAAGGCATATAGGTGTCTTAACAAAAGAACCAGAAAAATCATAGAAAGTGCCGATGTTAGAATTGATGAAAACCATGAATCCAAGAATGGAACTCATTATGACAGTCCCGTTTATGAGGACTCGAGTGAGATTGATGATGAAGTGGCTGAATCTAATGATTCTGAGAAATCAAAGGATGACTCAGAAGATACTACACCTAAAAAGCACAGCACTTGGGTAGAGCAACACCCTAAGGATCAAATCATTGGAGATCCTAAGGCAGGCGTTCAAACTAGACAAAGTGTAGTTAGCAATTACTCACTTGTGTCCACCATTGAACCCAAGACTGTGGCTGAAGCCAGTCTCGATGAAAGTTGGTTGAAAGCTATGCATGAGGAAATGTGCAGGAATTTTGCTGAAGTGATGAAGAAAGAATTTGAGATGATTTTCACGAAACCTCTGCCAAAGGAAGTCTTCGAGTATCTCCGGAAAAAGTTAGGAGTTACTCACTCTCCTAAACCGTAGGAGTTGTGCTTGAAAGGGGGAGCAATGCATTCATTGAATATCCTATTCGCTCCTCGGGTTGGTCCCTTTGGACTTGTTGTCAAAGGGGGAGAGATGTTATGCTATGATAGCAAGGAGAGATGTTATGCTATGAAAGCTAGGGGGAGATTGTTGACAGTGGATGATTGTTATTTCAGAATTTAAGAATTGGTTCCAAGTGAGTGTTGAAAAGAACTTGGAAGAGCTGCAAGCTGGAGTTGAAAGTGTTGAAGTCCCAATAGTGTTGCCAACAATTCCAAAGGGGGAGATTGTTGGAATTTGAGATGACTTGAAAGTCTTTTGAAGAATTTGAAGAATCAGTATCTCAAGTATTGATTTGAGTTGGAATTCTTGTCAACACATTGTCATAAACATGATGATAATAGGCTAGTGTTGATAGAGCTGAAAAGATGAAACAGAATTGAAACAGTCAGGAATTCAGAATTCCTGAAGCAGAGCACGCGGTCGACCGGGCACCCCATGCGGTCGACCGAGCAAGAAGAAACCTGCAGAAAACAGATTCAGGCACCTCTCAGTTATTTTCGTGACACAGTGTGTCTTCGGTCGACCGGGACCCCAGGATGTCGACCGAGCGCGATAATTGACTATTTCCAGATAGTGTATGATGTCGACCGGGCACAGTATGATGTCGACCGAGCACGGGAACCAGAGTTGCACAGAATTATAAGTTTTGCACGAAATTCAGCACTCTTATCTATTTCGTTTGGGACTCTTTCTAAACGAATTGTAGCCTGTTTTAAATACAATTAAGGGTTACTATAACCTATATAAAGGCATGTATGGGTCGTTCTAAAGACACACCAGAAGAGAAGAGTTTTAGAGAGAAAATTGAGAGAGTTCTTGAGAGAAAGAAGTGCTGGTGCTGTGTGCTGTTGTGCTGCATCTTTCTACAGCAAGTGTGGACGAGGATGTGCTCTTGAAGATGGTATTTCGTCCATAAGATAAGTGTCTCTCTGTTTATGCTTTAATTTCAATTTGTAAGGGATTGAGAGAGAGAGAATTGTAGAGGGGAAGGGCTGTAGACAGAGTTTGATCTTCTATTCTGTTTTTACATCAAGTTGGTGCTTGGTGTTTGGGGTTTGGTGATCCTATCTGTTGGTGCAGATAAATTGTAAAGGGAGTCGGTGCTTCCTAGATAGTTGGTGCTATCTGAAACTAAGGGTTGGTGCTCTTTGTCGTTGGTGCGACTAAATAAGATTCAGATCTATCCCGGATTGGTGTTCGGACAGTCTTTGAACCGTGGACGTAGCCTTTCGGTGAACCACGTTAAATCTGGTGTCATTGTGTGATTTGAGTTGTTTTTGTTGTTGAATTGGACCTGTTTTTAGAAATCACTGATTCACCCCCCCCCTCTCAGTGATCGCGGTATCCAACACAGTCAGAGGAGTTCAAGCCTCTGTACTTATAGCTTGTCGCCTTCTATGATTTTTTTAAGGAGAATGAGGGCTCGAATGTCAGGTCCAGCAGTTGGAAGAGTTTTCGCTCTTCTTTCCCTAACTTCTTTGACAGTAGGGAATCTTCTGATAGCACGACCCGGGAAGCCAAGGCTTAGGATCTGGGTTCGAAGAAGACTTCGGCTATGCAAGAAGAGTTGAGGGGTTTCTTCGTGAGTACATACGCCATTTGCTCTGACATTGGACTGCGGAGAGATCTCGCTATTTACCTCACTTATTGGCTAGGTGAGGCTGTTTTTGCTGGGGGAGATGGATCGCACATCAGACCGCATTATATTTTTCCCGGATTGTCAGATGGCATTTGGAGAGCGGCTTGCTTTGGTGCATGTTCTTTACTCCTACTTGTGTACCGAACTGTAGGCTCCTGTTTTTTGGTTCGGCTTGGGCTCCCTATGAACAGTGTATTTTCAGCCCATATCTTTTATTCGTGGTTTATATACCACTGTTTTGGCTTCCACCGGCTGGGTGCTGCATAAGATGATGATCCTTTGATGATTCAATTGGCTAAGGGTAAAGCCGTCTTCGAATCACTTTTGTTTGCCCGCATGAGGATCTGACGGTTCAGGGACGTCGAGATGGGGCAGTCTTCAGTGAAGCTTTCTCCGGAATTGGGAAAGAAGGCTTTTTGATTTTGGTGCCTCCCGAGACTCTACCAGGGCAGGGTCGAAGGCATTACTCCTTGACAAATGTAGATAAGGAGTGGATTTTCAGCATACGTGTTGGCACAATGGTGTACCGTAGACATCTTTTCGTTGCTTAAACCTGATTTTGCCGATAGGCCTTTGAGTGCTCCCATCGTATCCAAAGATAGATACAGATGTGTGGCTTAGCTTGTTAGGTGGGATGCCCAACTCTTCGAGAGCCGAAGTGGAGATGAGGTTGAGTGCAGAACCTGGGTCGATCTGAACTCTGTGTATAGGCATTTCCTTGATGTACCCTGTGAAGTACAGGGGTCGGTTGTGCCTTGTTTCACCAAGTAGGAGGTCTTCCTTTGTGAAGGCGATGGTTGCACTGGTTGCTTTTTGAACCGAGAGGCATTCAATGCATGATCCCTCATTTTTCTTCTTTTATCCCTTTGAGGAGGTCTCTGAGTTTTTGACCTGGTAGTCCATTTCAATTTGGAGGACTTGCGGGGCATGTTGGTCGACATCCTCATTCAACTTTTGTAATTATGAAATGAGATTATCACGAGTGCGTGGAGACATTCGCAATAAGTCTAGGATGTGCAAACGTGCAGGTATGTGTTTGAAGTGCTCAATCAAGTTATACTTGAAAGCTTCCTTGGGGCCTACATGTTTATCATTGTTGCCACTAGGGACGCTTACAACATCTTTTCCCGAAGGATTTACATAAGTAAAGGAAGATTGGTTGTAATTTTTGTGGGAGTCCCGGCCAGAGGGGGTGCCTCTACCAACTTCGAGAGCTTCTTGAGAAGGATATTCATTTGGAAGATTGTCTTCAAGATCAAGAGGCTGTCGTTTTTCATTTACTAGGGATGTATCTTCACCAGAGTTATCATCCTCAGTGATTGTGTCGCATGGAGCATTTTTCGGGATCAAGTCCTGAACAGCATCCAGCAACTTTTCTTCTTTGTTGACTAATTCATCATCCCAAGCATCAATAGCTAGGGTTTCTTCATGATGATTAGTCGGGAAGAGTGCGAGTTCTGAAGTCACAGTCTAAGGAGAAGAAGCCTGAGAGGGCGTCATCTCCGTGAAAGTCACGTGAGACGAGGTGGCTCTAGAAGATATGGTGCTAGGCGTCATCAGAGTGTAAGTGATCTCATCAGACGAGGCTTTGAAAGAGCTATACTCCCGAATTATCACATTACAGGCAGCTCTGATAGGAGACGTTGCTAGAATGGACTCTTGGGAGTCATACTCATCCTCAGATGTAAGAGGATCATCGATCCAGTAATTTTCCCCATTTTCAGGAGTTAAGGGAGGAGGTACCTGGTGGTCTTCAGGGACTTCTGGCTCTGGATTGCGAGGAAGTTCGTTGACGCGGTCTTGCTCTTGTTCTAGAGCGAGATTCTGCAAGATCCTCGCATATTCCTCGAGAGCAAGCATGGGAGCCAAATCTTTTTCTTCGTCTGCTCTTTGTGGTTCAACATGGTTGATTTCCACTAAAGCAACGACGGGTGCTGGGTCACAAACATTTTCTTGTACAGCCTCTTGGTCTTCATCATCATCAGACGAGGATCCTTGTGGCTGTAAGGGGTTATACCATATTACTGTCATAAGGTGAGTTTCAGGAACCCATTATTCATCGGAAATGTATTCTCCTGTTTCAAGGGATTCCTCCCACTTGTCGGTGTCGTTGGACTCGTATCCATCGTCGGTGCCGCTTGACTCGTATCCATCAATGGAGAATCCAACTACCGAATTGCAAGAGTATGATGCCCCCTGCGTGGCTTCGTTTTTGAATTAAGGTGGCATGAAATCATTGAGATTGTACTTTCTTACCACTTTTGAAGTTTCTATAAGGGACTCTTTTGTTGTCCCTAGTAAAGCGGTAGAGGAGGTCTCTGCCTTTTCACGGACTTCTTGTTTTGGCTGGGTTTTCTCTTATCGTTTGAGATTGAGGAGATGTTTCCTAGCCTGCCTTTGTTGTTGAGCCGTTGGCTTTGTTTTCACGATCTCCCAGTTTTCATCTTCTAGGAGATCGGGATATACCCATATACTTTGTCCATCTGGTGTCGGGTAAGGAACCAGTGCTTTGGACGCTTGAATTCTTTGTATCATCTTGAAGTAAGTAGTGATCTTCTTCTTGGTGATTTTGATGTTCGTCCACATGACACCATGTTGACGGAGGCAGACCCATAGTTTTTGTCAAAGGTAATGACTCTATTTTTCTACATCTCGTTTATTTTCTCTCTCACAACGAAGCATTGATTGAGAGGATGCGAGATCATCTGGTGGTATGGAAATTTCGAGGATCGTTGGTTTTGCCAACATCTCCCGGTGTTTTGGGTTCAGGCAAGGTGTGCTAGCTGTTTGCCACGAGAGCCCCGAGGATTTCATCAACATCTTCATCAAACAGTATTTCTTTTCTACCCGCTCTTTGTAGGCATCAGAGAGTTCAGGTCTCTTACCTGTAGCTTTGTTTTCAGCTTTCTTTGGTGGCTGAGGAGCTGACTTGGTTTGCACATTGATGGCCTCCTTTTTCTTTAGTTTAGAGGTTGCAATGGCGGTTGGCTCTTTTCTTGATGATTTCTGACTGTTGAGGTCTTTGATCACCATTTCAGCCTCCATGGAAGCTTCTAGGAGTTCTCCCAGGTTCTTTGATCTGTTGCCGATAATCATGGAGCGGATTCTTGCTCTCATATTATTTCGGCAGATGTCGACCAGCGACGCTTGTGGCAGTACATCTGAGCATTTGTTCGCCATTGCTTTCCACTTGTGAATGAAGTCGTATGTTGACTCATTCTCCCCCTATTTTAGGCTGCAAAGTTGAGCCATAGCAGTGGGATGGTCCTCACCTTTGAAGTGAGTCAGGAAGCATGTCTCTAGCATGGCCCAATATTGGATGGAGTCCTCTGGCAAAGTGGAGTACCAGTCAAAGGCCGTACCTTTTAGGGTACTTACAAAGAGGCGGATGTTGAGTGCATCTTGATCCGCATAGCTCCCGTCAAGATTTTGAAGTGGATAACATGCTGTCTGGCTGATCCTTTCCCTGTATATGTTTGGAGAGTAGGATGCTTGAATTTCGTGGGGAACGGGACCGAGTCCATCCATAAGGGATATGGTGGCTTGATCCCATGCTCCTTGAGTGTATCCTTCTCTTTAGTTTTTGCGAGGATACTGTCTACGTCCTTTTCTATGAAGGCGCGTGACTCATTTTCTTCTGCATTTACCTCATCATCTTGAAGATTTGGAGGAGGTTCATTGTTCGCCTAATTTTGAAAGGCGAGGAGAAGGTTTTCCATCAGAGTTTCAATCCTCTGCTGGCCTTGTTCCAACTGCTGGATGCGTGTGATCGCATCATCTTGAGGTGGATTGCGAGGTGGTGGCTCATAATTTGTAGCCAAGACGTTCATTGTAAGGTCTGTGACCTTATTGGGTCAGTTGGGCCCAATATCCGGCCTTGACCCGTATAGTTTGTTATTATTATAATTAATTGTATTTTAGATATTTAAGTGGATTTAAATCATGAGCGAGTTTCTTTTAGAACTAGAAGAGTGTCTGCGAAATTTTGTTCGATTCCGAATTCGTTTGATCATAGCAGGGGGTAGTTTGTAATTTAAGAAAAATTGAGTGTTTTCCAAAATATTCCAAACGCCGTGATTTTTGGGTTCGTTGGAAAGGTTTCGTCGCGCTGATCATTTTTGTCTCTTAACTCGTCGCGATCCGACAATTAGAAACCCTTCAAGTGGTCCATTCTTTCACCGGACCCACTTAAAGGGCAACTTAGTCATTTTCTCCATCTCTTCTTCTTAAACGAAGATTAACCCTAATTTTCTAGTCATTCTCGTCGCGATCTGACAATTCAAAACCCTTCAAGTGGTCCATTCTTTCACCGGACCCACTTAAAAGGCAACTTAGTCATTTTCTCCCTCTCTTCTTCTTAAACAAAGATTAACCCTAATTTTCTAATCATTCTCTGCAACGAAGAAGCAACCGCAGCCCCTTTCTTATTCCTCTTCTCTTCTCAAGCCAGAACTCTAGCCTAGAAGACTACTCTCGAAGATCCGAACCGTTGTCTTCATCCTTTCGATCCCCTCTTTCTTCCAGTACCAAATTGGTAAGATTTCTCTCAATCTCTTATTTTCATTAATTTTATATTCTCTTTGGTCAGATTAGGT
Source organism: Litsea cubeba (assembly GCA_012931725.1). Taxonomy (NCBI): domain Eukaryota; kingdom Viridiplantae; phylum Streptophyta; class Magnoliopsida; order Laurales; family Lauraceae; genus Litsea; species Litsea cubeba. The sequence goes on from CM022947.1 coordinate 73,800,302, forward strand.
CCAATCTTGATCCTTGTACTTTATTTCTTCTCCTTTACCTTCTAGGTTGTATTTGGTCGGGTTAGATTATGGATCTCGGGGTAGAAAGGTTTTTCCTCGAGTTTTGCCCAATTTCTATCTTCTTCTTGGTTGAGGCAAGTAGATTTGATGTGTCTGTATTGTTTCTATTGATTGATGATGTTTTCCAAACATGTTCTGATTTGGGGATTATACATGTTAGGTATTGATTTGGGATTTAGATTTGTTAATTCTAAAATTGGAAATCCTTTATTGTGTATTTGAATCAATGGATAGAATGGATAGAATGGATGGATGGAATGAATGGATTGTTAAGGAGAGCAGGAGGTTCTATCTTATGCAGGTGGTAGCCTTTGGAAAGGCTGGAAAATGGAGGAGATTGACTGGGAGCGGAAGAGTTTTAGAAATGGCCTGAAACTGCACTGATCCCGCAGTGTCGGTTAGCCGAAAATAGGAGTTTGGTTAGCCGAACTCTGTGTCGATCAACCGAAACCCCAATTCGGTCAGAAAACCAGAGAGCTATTTATTAGTCTCTGGTGAACGTCGGTTAGGCTCTCTCGGCCAGAGTTCAGTTAGCTGAAATTAGGGAGTTCGGTCAGCCGAAAACCCATTGTCGGTCAGAATTCCAAAGAGCTGGTTTTCAGCTCTTCTGAGTCCGGTCAGCCAAATTTCCATCTTCGGTTAACCGAACTGATGAATTTGGTTAGCCGAAGGCTAACTGAGGGGTTAACTGAAATTGCCATTTTGCCTTGTTTTATTCCGGACTAAGACTGTAACCTAGGTTTGGGACTTGAATGTTGGAAACCCCTAATCTACTATCACATGACCATAAATGGGATTGAAATCGAAACACGTGGCTTGGTGTGGATTCGATGGGTTGTCTAGGTATTCCTGTATTACATATGATAACTGAATATATATGGAACTGAATCGTCCGATACTTAACATGATTGTACACCAAAGGATTTCCCTAAGAGTATTGTCGATGCAAATTCCACACGTACTTTGTTAGGACTTGTGGAATACATGGATGACACCACTTGCCTAGGATTGGATTGTAATTCTTCCTTGACTTGTGATTTGTATCCGTCGTTAATATTCCTTATACATTCTCTTGGCATAAAATACTTAACTAATTATGAAACATAAATCCTTGCAGGATTTAGGACTTGGACCTGACTTCGAATGTACCTTAGGAACCTGTGACATGTCTTGATAAACATGACTGGCTAGCATGGAAAAGGATTATCATGTATTGTACTTGTCTTGTATTGTCTTGAATGAGATAATCCCTATGATCGTGTCTTGTACATTAAGCTAGCCAGACTTGCTTGTCTTGTTTTCCTTGTGTCAATACCACTCTATTACTATTAGCATATCATGGCCATCTGCAGTTTGGGGTATTATTGATGGGCCGGTTACTCGGTCGTCGGGATGGGCAGTCGGCGTTGGCCGGCATCCATGGCGTTGAATGGCTGGGAGCGGGCTTGGACCGTGTTGCTATTCCCAAAATCGGGAGCGAAGATCCCATTGGAGCCGGACTTTGGAATCAGTAGTCTTGTCTAGATTGTTACTGGTACCCCAGGAGGTGGCTTGGACATCCTCGGAGTCTCCCTCTTGTTTCTTGTTTTGCATTGCGTGGATAGTGGTTATTGCTAGATGATTGCTAGGATTCGTTTTATTGTTTCTATTGATTATTATTCTCGCTTTATGCCTAGCTTCGCTTTCCTTGTCATATGATCATGTACTTATCATTATTCTATATTTGATACATGTCATGTTTATTATGCTTTGCTTATCTATTGCTCAACATGTCGTTGACTCTGTTCCTTGGTGTGCAGACACCTCAGGTGGTTACTACTACTATGAGGAGCAGGCTGGTGAGGAGATCCCAGAGGATCTCCAACCAGCAGAGGAGGAACGAGAGTGGCGTGCCGATGACATAGAGTAGCGTCATCACATCTGGCACGAGAGAGATTCACATGGACTTTATTTAGATTTATTCATTTATTTTTTATCTCTCGTTGGACCTTTAACTTTATCGACTTCAGTTTCTTTATTTGCCTTGTTTATTGGGTTGGCCAATGTAATAATTAACTCCTTGTTTAGTTTTGTTCATTTCTTTCTCTTGCAACTTTAATATTTAATGAGAATTATTATTCACTGTGATGTTCCATATGCCTAGAGTTGTATGAACACTACATTTATTATACTACATGAGGCTTCAGATATTATATCCTCACCACGGACTTACGATCCGTGGGCCCAAAGGATAAAATTTTTAATTAGTCCTAAATTTCACTCTCCGGATCCAGTTTAATCTTTAATCGGGTTCGGGGGACGTGACATAATGGTATCAGAGCAGTGGATAGTTTCTCAGGATAAAAATTGTATAAACCATAGGACGCGTGTGAGGATTCCGTTAGTCAATAGGTTGATCTCTTAGTCTTGTTTCTAGCATTGTTTGTTAGCTTGAAGCATATTGGAACTAACCTTGAATAGTTTACAGGATTATGGCTGGCAAACATGCCCGAGGCGAGCGTAGTTGTTCTCAGAATGGCGTTGAGAACCAATTTAACCAGTTCTTGGCAACCTTCATCCAGTCCCAGAAAGATATGGTTGAGCAGAGCCATAAGCAGAATGAGAACCAAGCTGTACTCCAAGCACAGATGTGGTAGTACAGAAAGTGGGCCAGCCACAAGCTAAGGAGTATGATCTCAACGAGCTAGTTGAGAAGTTTAGGAAGAGGCTTCCACCAGAGTTCCATGGCATAGAGGACCCTGCCATAGCGGATGAGTGGGTTGTCTAGATGGAGAAGATTTACGAAGTGTTTAAGTGCACGGGTGTTCAGCATGTGTAGCTTGCAGCCCACATGTTCCGTGGGGTAGCAGAGAGATAGTGGAAGACCGTCAAGCACCCATATGAGGCAATCGCTGAAGATGTAGCCTGGAAGACCTTCATTGAGCAGTTCCAGAAGAAGTTTATCCCAGAGCATTACAAGGATCAGAAGATGAGGAATTTGAGCGACTGGTGCAGGGTGATCTACCATTGCAGGATTATGAGATTTCCTTCACCCATCTATCTAGGTTTGCTGAGAGTCTGATTCAGCCCGAGTCAGAGAGAGTTCGGAGGTTTATCAAGGGACTGAGAGCAGATATCAAAATGCAAGTTCAGTGCAGTAGGCTGACCAATCATGATGATGTGGTCAAGGAAGCTTATTGGGCAGAGGAGTCCCTGAAAGATGTGATTGTTTTGGAGCAGCAGAGAATCTTAGCATTGATACCTCAGCCTAAGTCATAGGGTTCTTCGTCCCTATATTACCAGCAACCAGCACCGAAGAGGCTACGGTTCAAGCCTACACTCGGGCAACAACCACAGCGAGTCACTTGCATTCATTGTGGGGGAAGTCATTATGGTCGTGATTACAGGAAGCAGTCAGGGGCATGTTTTCATTGTGGAGACCCAGGGCATAAGGTTCGCAATTGCCCAGGAAAGACAGGAGTGGCACCACCAGCATTCCCAGCTTCGGCGCCCAGGCCACCACATCCTGCGCAGCTGTTGAGACATATGCCTCCTGCATAGGCCAGGCCCCAGCAGCAGCAGCAGCAGCAGATGATAGTCAGGCCACCCCAGCCTCCATATCAGCGTCCTCCAGTACCACAACAGTGATATCCGCAGAGATCTCCAGCACCACCCAGATTCTAAGGTCGTGGTTAGAGACCTCCGTAGTAGTACCATCAGCAACGTCCCCAGCAGACAGGGAAAGCTTATGCTTTGATGCATGAGGAAGTAGAGGCTGCGGGAAATGTTATAGAAGGTACACTTTTAGTTTGTGGGTTTGATACTGAAGTTCTATTTGATCCTGAATCCACACACTCGTTTGTAGCACCAGCATTTGCACTTCACTTTGGGGAGGATAAGGAGATACTACCGTATGGTTTGATCGTAGCAACCCCTGTAGGTAGATCAGTAGCTTGTAATATTATCTACCCTAGATGTAGTATTCAGATTGGAGAAGTTAAACTGACTGCCAGTTTGATCATCTTACCAATGGCAGAGTTTGATGTGATACTTGGTATGAATTGGTTAGCAGCTAACCGCGCGGTGTTAGATTGTTTTAACAAGACCGTGAGGTTGCAGAGTGTAGATCGTAGTGTTGAGTTTATTGGTGCTGAGCCCATCTCCACTCAGATGATTTCTGCATTGAAGGCAGAGTGGTTGCGAAGGCTTTATCGCATTTATTGCGGAAGACAAGGAGTCCAAGACTATTGATGAGATTCCAGTGGTGCGAGAATTCCCGGATTTGTTTTCGGATGACATTCCCCGTTTGCCACCTGTTCGTGAGTTGAAGTTCACGTTTTCCATATTGGGTGGATGTGTATTCATTTAAAAAAAATTACTAGGGAAGACTCAAAACTCCATGCTTTCTTCCATTTGTAGGGGCATTTGGTGTCCTTAACCATATTTGAACTACAGCTGGGGACAATTGAGCTAATTTTAATTGCACAAATCCATATTGTTTAATTTTGGGAGTGATGACCAAAAGACTACATACAACACTCAGTAGAATATCATAATTAAGTTTCAACTTTGAGACTGTTAACAAAAGTATTAATTACAACATTAGGCCACACTAAAAACTTGGGCCTAATCAAAAGATGAAAGTAACCAAAAAGACAATCTATCCATGTAGGCATGAAGGCTCTCGATTATAGGGTCGATATGGCTATAAAATGCCATCCGTACTATACTCTAAGGAGTCATTAGGCTGATATGCCTGAACTTCCTCCGATGTTTCTTCTTCAAAGTAGGAAGGCTCAGTACCTATGCACCAAGAGTAGCATCATCAGACACGAAGGTCGGTAAGCAATATATATAAAACATCAATAGATATGCAGAAGGAATCAGAGTAGACGATAGACAAGATCATTGAAATGCATAGCATTCTAATCATAAGAAATGCATAGCATTCGAATCATAAATGGACTAACAAATAAGCAACCACATATGCTAATCACCACGGGATAGTTCCACTTGTCCCTGCCTACTCAACATGAGAGTTGTGGTAGAGTAAACATTGGGCACGGGATGAAAACGCGATAAGCATTCGTTTGATACCCTTCATAACAAAAATAAAAACATAACATAACATCATTCTTCTTTCATAACGGGTATCTGATGAGGTGGATGAGGATTGATCATGCATTGATCATGTGACTCATTTAAGCGGTGGAGGCCTGAGACGAACACATTTCATCTCCCATCCGGCGAGGCGACCATCACATTGGAGGACGTAGTGTATATCTACAACCTACCTATTGATGGTCCGCCCGTGATGGGCCGGACATACACCCATTACGAGATTGTAGATCTCTATCAGGAGCTCCTTGGTGTGGTGCCCATAAATAAACAAGACTACGATGGGGTCTCCCTCAAGTTCACATGGCTAGAACGAGTATTCTGTCCCACTCTGGAGGAGTTGAGGGAGAATGAGAGCCCAAAGCAATAGGGAAAGAAGAAAAAAAAAGCGAAGGAGGGGCGAAGAAGAAGACGTCAGAGGCCGAGGATATGTGTAGAACTCTGGCCTATTTATTTTTTTCGGTGGTTGGGCAAATTTTATGTAATTCTTCAGGGGCACGAGGCCCCTTTTATATTCTAGAGCTGTTTAGAAAGTTTAGGCCCTACTCATGGGCCTCCGTGTGTTTAGCGAACCTCTATAGAATGCTAAACAAGGGTGTACAGTGGGAAGGGGTGAAGAAGCGTGAGACGCACGACCCTACTGATGAAGGGGATGTTGTTGAGAAGAAGTTTAAGTCTCTTTCTGGCATCTTCGAGCTTCTTCAGGTGAGCTTGATATATTTATATCTTAATGCTTTCACTATTTATGTGTTAATGTTCTAATGAATCCCTCTCTTTTAACAGATCTAGGCGTACACCAAAATGAAGATTAGTCGAGGTTTTAGTCCAAAACAGTGCTTAAACCATGACGTAGGGTTTCCCCTGATGGTTACATGGGTCAACCAACTAGATGGAATGACCCTGGCAGGACAGGAGGGGGACCTCCAAGTCGGAGGATCAGACCGATAAGGTCGTCCATGTTTAGTGGTGCCGACACATAGGTCATATGCAAGAAATCAAGACAAGTACATATAAAGTGGGACAGGGTACCCATAGGCACAATAACACATTGTATCAGGTCAGGCATAGACGGGCTAGCAAAAATACTAAAAACATGATTTCAGTACTTCCGGGGCATGACTACTCATATAACATAAAGTTTGAGTGCATGAGTAAAAATTCGAGTAAAATCAAGTATAATGGATTTTCTATAAATTTCTGGGTCAATCGTTGAGGGTCTAAGATTTACATCAGTGTGAATAGGGTCCCGTATGTCGGGTTTGATATACACTTGGTACTCCATGAGAAGTGAGGACATTCCGGGTTCCTATGCACATTGACAAGTCTAAAAATCCTCAACGAATCTCCGTAATGGGGTTTCTTCCACAACCTGATTCTCATGAGCCTGTGCCTGTAACCTGGCTTCATTCTCATTTGCTTGACGTTGTTGATCAAGCACAGCCTGCATCATCTGTTGGAACTGATTCTGCATAGTGAGATCAGGAGTGTTTTCCTCAGGTGGCTTGGTGTAATCACTATTGTCTTCGGTGGGATTGCCATCTACGGGTCGCTTACGAGGTGGCATAAGGCTGCAAAACAAGGTGTTAGCACATAACAATCAAGTAGAGGGTGTACACATTGCTCACACGATTCTAACTAACGGAAGTCTAACAGATCCTCGCCGCCACGTCCTTAGAATTTATAGTTTCTTTTAATTGCCTGAAACACGTCTCGCTCTGATACCAGTTTGTCGTAACCCCGGACGGAGTCAAAGGCCTAATACGGAATCTGTCGCGAACTAATGATTATAATAATGTTTAATAAGGCCACTACGTACACAGATTAAAGAAGATATTACATCCATGCACGTGATTTTCTACAGGTTTCTGCGGTGAGGATCTCACACACACATATCACTCTTAATCAAGATGCGAAAGCGTGTAGCAAATCATGTATAATAATCTATTCCATAAAAAGAGACTGATAACACAGGTAATATGACATGATGTCAGAGTGAGCAATGATCAATAGCATTTCCCAAAATAAAGATAAGGTTAAAGTTTATAAAAAAAGCATAAGTTAGTTAACCTATCCCCAAAAATATTGGCTAACAAAGGCCAGTACAACCAAAAGAATAACCCAAAGTATCGTTAGTCTCCATTCCCAAAATGTGTCGTACTCTCCAGGCTTGACCGAATGCCTACATGACATCGTCAGCCTGCCATTCGACTAAACGTTGCGGCTCGCCGGCCGCCTCCTCAAGCTCCTCCTCGAAGGCAACCGGGTCTGGACCTGAGTACCAAAGAGTGGATCAGACACGACAGTCTGGCAGGTGGGTAAAAAGCTATGACACAATAGAAAAAAATACAGGTTACCTTGGAAAACATTGAAGCTTGCTTAAACAATGATTTTCATAAAATAAGATGCACAATTTAACCGAAACACATGAGCAACATAAAACATGTTTAAGGAGCTTATCACCATTACAAAGCCACTCCCAAACCTCTAATAAACATCCACCAATTCCATCACATTCAACCCCATTTCCATCAATGGAAAACCCATCAAAAGAGAAGATCAATTGGTAGCATAACTCAAGATTTCATCAAAATAAGTTATAAGCATTTCCAAGATACTAAAAGGGAAGCTTAGACTAAACAATATGCACATTTCGAATCTCATCCAAATCATGAAAGAAAGCATGTATGGGTAAGAGAGAAAACATTCAAAACAAGGGGTAGAAATCCATTCTTAAAATAAAACATTCCAACATTGAAGATACCCATTCATCCACTTGCCTTAGCTTCCAAGATGGAGAAATCAAGCTCCAAAAAACACTCTTGGGGCCAAACCTATAATCAAACCAAAAACCCCCAAAACAAAACCCAATAAGAAGCCTAGAAAGCCAATATTCAGAATGAGGAAGAGAGGGCTTTCAATAAGGAGGATGGAAACTCTCTAGGGCTAAACAAACACAAGTCTAGGAGATTAGGAAGATTACTTACTTGTAGGGTCTTCAAAGAACAACGATTAGCTCAAAGGAAGTCCTAGAAAGCTTGGTTTTCCCCTTCAATGCTATCAATGGGAAGCTTGTAAGGTGAGGAAGAAGATGATGACCTCCACTCTCCTCTAGACCAAGGGTTAGTGGTGGATTGAGGGGGAAGAAAGCAAGAAGAAAAGGGAGAAGAAAAAGAAACCCTAGCTTAGATGGAGCTAAAGTCTCTCCCACATCAACAAGAGCAAAAGAGATGATGAAGGGAAAAAGGGCTCACTTTATATAGGATGTGAGGGTGGGTCCCAAAACTTAAGAGGCTTGATGTGTTAGGATTTTGTTTATTGCAATTTGATGGATGCATTAGCATTTTATTAATCTCATGAATTTTCACACATGCATTGATTTAGAAATTCTTGAAATCTTGATTTACACATGCATTGTTTTGAATCTTGTAAATCATATGTTTCATGCATGTTTTGGTTTTCATCTTGGATGCATTTTATTTGAAAAAAGAATTTTTACAAATCAAGCTAGCCAGTGATTTAAAGTTTCAAATGATTTTTGGCTTTCTATGTTTCATGATTTTAAAATACTTAGAATGATTTAAAATCATGTTTTCATGCTTGATTTAGTGGCCCAATTGTCCCCACTTGAAAATACTTTAAAATATGCAAAATATGCATTTTTGGGGGAAATGGTCCAGGGGACCCGGTCGACCCGCAGTGTGGCCGGTCGACCGAGCCCATGGACCCGGTCGACCGAGCCCACTGCGGGTCGACCGGAAAAGAGCCAACAGCTCTTTTTCAAACGGTCAGTTTTATGACCGTTGGAGGCCAGGTCGACCGGGGCTTTTATGAGGTCGACCGGGCACTCGCAGAACTCAACTTTTTGAGTATAAAAAGGGGTTCATTCCCATTGAAAAGATGTTGAAGATTTTAGAACTCTTAAGCCTTCTTTGAGGTGTTTGAAGAGAAGAAAAAGGGGATGAACTAAGAGAGACCAAGAGGGTCTTTAGTAAAGCTAAAGCTTGGATCATTAAGTTAAATCATCAAGTAAGCTTTACTTTTATTAATCATATGTTTTATGCTTTGACTAAATTATTGGTAAATGATTTTTAGCATATAAACTATGATGTGTTAAATCCATTACCTTCATTCAATCTTTGTTTTAGATTGTGATGGATTTCTCACTTTGATTCAAACCAAGTTTTGTGTTAAAACTTTATAAATCATGTTTTGTTAAAACCTTTGATTTGTTTTATAAACATGTTTCATTAACTTGTTTGAATCCTCTTTGTTGTTTTCAATCTAATTAAAACCTTTAATAAATTAGTTTGTTTTTGAAAACAACATTGATTGTGGATCACATGTTTAGACATTATTAATTTCATACAACTTGTGTCATCTTGATTTTCATAAATCATTTACAAGTTAGTATTTTTGTACATGTGATTTGCATAACACTTCAATCAAATATTTTTATGAGCATTAAACTTTTGAATTGCTTTAAGCATAAAATAGATTGATCTTTAATTTTAATCTTGATTGAAGTTTTCACACACACACCTCATAAGCATTCATCTTTGTAATTCTTAGTGTGTTTGTGTGAGTTGTTTTTCAATTTCATATCCGCCTATTTAGAGGCAATTTTTATTGAGCTTAATTGTAATCTCTTAGAGTGTTTTGTGAAGACACTTTCTTTGAGAGAAATCCTTTATTGTAAAGGTTATTGCTTAGCCTAAGAAAAGCATTGTGTAAAGGTTATTGCTTAGCCTATAAAAGCACATTGTAAGGTTATTGCTTAGCCTAGAAAAGCATAGTTAAAGAGGTTATTGCTTAGCCTTTTGAAAAGCATAATAGTGGAAATCCGGTGGGGTGTGAGGAACACAAGCCGGTAGTGGATGTAGGCATTGAGGCCGAACCACTATAAATCTTTGTGTTATGGTGTGTGCTATGTGGTGATTTTGTTTATTAGCTTCCGCATTTTGTTTGTTAATCATCACAAGTGACTAGTTAATTTAAAGAAGTTAAAATTGTTCATAATTGGTCACTAATTAGTAGCTCACCCTATTCACCCCCCCTCTAGGGTTAGGATCCCCAGGACTTTCAATTGGTATCAGAGCCTCGTGCTCTATATTAGGATCAAGTGTTTGGAACTCTTGCTTAGGTGTAAAAACCTAGAGTTAAAACCCTAGTGTTGTGCCTCCATGAAAATCATAAGAATGGATTCCACTAGTTTAGACTTTGTAGATTCTTTGGTAGATTCTTCTAGACCCCTCCTTCTTCCCACTATTGGAGATTCAAACAATGAATTTAAAGAATCTCAATTTGAATTAAAAGAGGAAGAAAATGATGAAAATGATAATGACATTGAAAAAGCTTATGAGGATTTGTGCACATTATCCTTAGAGCTTTCTAAGAAGAATAGAAGATTAAAAGAAGAATCTAAAAGACTAAATCAAGAATTAGTCTCTTCAAAAGATGAACTTAGAGAAAAAGAAGAATTAATAAATTGTGCAGAATCTAAGTTCATGATCTCTTTGCATAATCTATCTTATATTAAAGATGATCTAAGAGAATCAAAGATAGATTATGATAATCTTAATAAGGAAAATTCAAAACTAAGAGATCAATTAAAAAGGCAAGATGAAAACATTAACAACCTAGAATCCAAGTTAACCATTTCTATGGAAAATTTATCTAATGAACAAATTAAGATAAAAACTCTAGAACTTGGATCTAATGTTATCAATGAAGTTAAATTTGAATTAAAACTTGCCCATGAAGAGCTAAACAAATTTAAGGGAATTGAAAATGAACTTACAAAAGTTAAAAATGAAAATTCAACCCTTAAAGAACAAGTCACTCAACTTGAAACCTACAAACAAAAGTATGAGTGCAAATTTACCCAAAGTGAAGAAAGATTTGAAAAGTTATTGAAATTGGGTACATCTAAAAGAGATAGGACGGGTCTTGGATTTGATAGGAATATTTCACATGACCCTAAGTTCACCAACACTTTTGTGAAAGGTGAGTCCTCATTCTCTAGCACTCACACTTTCTTGCCCATAACCAAATGTCATTATTGTGGTAATGAAGGGCATTTCAAATTTGAGTGCAAATTAAGAAGAAGCAATGTGTCTAAACCCATCTTTGAACCAAAATCAAATTCTATGATGGTTAAGACATTAAAAAACAAGGAAGACTCCAAGAAGACTAAACAAGTTAAACCTATTAAAAAGGAGTCTCCTAAGATAGATTCTAAAAAGTTTAAACAAGTTAAACCAACTCTAAAAGAATCTATCAATAAAAAGCTTCTCAACCTACCTCCCATAACTCAAATGAAAGAACTTTTGAATAAAGTTGCAAAGTTAAATCTAAATTTCAAAAGTCAAATTAAGGGAGGAAATAAGAAGAAAAGAAAAGAGAGTTCATCCCCTAAGAAGAAAAGTCACCAACCTCAAAAGACTAATCACCATCCTAAGCCAAATTTAGTTAAATCTAAACATCATGGTGATAAGTCTAAATTGAAAATTTATCAAGTCAAATCTCCAATAGTTGGTAAGACTTCTAAGATGGACCTCAAAGACCAACCCTCCCAAGACCTTAGGTGGATTCCAAAAGTTATGTACTTAGTCAAACCTTAAGGCCTTGGACCTCATTGACCAACCTATTCTTTATAGTTAAATCCTTTTGTTGGTCATGATTGCATTTGCATTTATGTTCTTTCATTAGTTACATTACTTTAAATGCAATGTTTATCTGTAATCAATTGATTTTGTTTTCATGCACCATACTAGTTATATATCATGGTTTTCAAAATCTTTTGATTATAATTCCTCATGTTAGATTTGCTTTTTTGCTCTCATATAGTTATATCTTTTGTAATGCATTTCTACATGTTCAATTGATTATGATTTCAAAAGCTTTCATAGATAGACCTTTCATAATCGATTGATGTTGCAAAATCATTTGTTTGCATGTCTTAGTAAGATTTGTTTTGAAAAACAAATGATTTGAAACAATTTAGTTTTTCCATAGATTTCTAAGTTATATTTTCATATGGAAAATTATTGTTTTGAAAAACCAACTTGTATATGCTTCAAATAAGTTATATCTTTTAAAATACAAGTTGAAAAAGTTTTATCTTCATTTTCATACTCATTTTGTCCATTGTTGGATTTTGTTTATGATTTGAAGATTGTTTGAATGGAATTGCTTTAAAACATTTTTAGTTATAAACATCAAAGCATGTTCCTTGTTTTCATTTCCTCATGCATTTAGTTATCTTAACTTAAATGGAAATGAATGTTGTCATAGGCAATTTGCATCTTTTAGTTACATTCTTTTTATATGCAAATGTCTATTAGTTCCTTGTTTGGTTGTGCTTGATTTTAGTTTTATTTGAAGACGCCATTCTAGGACTCTAAAATCCATCCTCTTGCTTTCTAGTTTTTATTTGACTTGGATGGTTATGTTGTTGATTCATGTGTAATTTTCTTATTGGTATCATTCATTAAACATGTCTCAACTTCATAGTAGTGTTTAATCATATGAACCTCTTTGAAATCCATTCCTTGTATTTCATAGATTGTTTGATGGATTCTTAGTTGTTGAATTCATATGATTTGACACTTTTGTAAATTGCATGCTCTACCAAGTTATATATTTCTAAATGCAATTTTTCTTGTTCATCACTATGCTCATTAGTTATATCATTTAAAGTGATGAATATCCTTTTATAATGCTTGATTTTGTAATTGTCACATTCTATTAGCATCATAATTTTCATGTTTGCCTCCTCACTTGCACTTATAGGTATATCTCATGACCACCATATTTATGTATTCATAATCTTGGTTGGTTAATGGTTGAGGTAGGCTTCATGTTTGAACTTCATTTCACTCATCTTGTACATGATAGTCATATTTTATGTTTGGATGAAATGATTTCAAAAATATTCATAGCATATGATTTTCATAGTTATATTGATTGATGCTATGTTTAGTATATCCCAATGACCTTGCCCTTTACTTTGGTAATTTGATCATATTGAACTTTATAGTCAAATATTATTATCAATTGAATCTAATCCTTCACTTGAAGTTAACCCTCAATTGGTTAAACCATCTTCTTCTTGTACCTATTAGTTAAATCCTTGTCAAAAGTTTGACAAAAGAAGAGTATGGATTGAGGGGGAGTAAATCTTCATAGGAAGCATTAGTTTTGATCAAATTCACCCTTATTGGCTCTTGATACCCTTATAGCTTATTACCCATGCATGATGACCTGTTATGTACTTCATTTTCGATTTCCTTTGTTAACAGGTGCTACTAAAAGGTATGTTCCTTGTTTCATGTGTGTAGGTACCCCTCTTCAATTGATACCTTTGCAATTTAATGGCAAAGGGGGAGAAAGTTCTCAAGCTTAGTGGCAAAAGGGGAGAAAGAATTAAGGGGGAGAAAGTGCTAAAGGTGGAGAGAATGCACATCTTGCCAAAAGGAGAGTGCATGGTCAAAGGGGAGAAATGAAGAGAAGAAAGCTTGGGAGCTAAAGAAGTTGCTTGGCCAAAGAAAGGAAGATGAAATGAAAGCTTGAAGAATGATCAAGTTCCAAGCATCAAGAAGAATGAAGAATGAAGATAGAGCCCAAGCTAAATGAAGAAGCATCCAAAGAAGATTTCAAGCCTAGTCCAGCCAAGGAGGAGCTGAAGACTTAGTGTGAAGATTTAGTGTGAGAAAGGTTTGCCATCAAATTGCAAAGGGGGAGATTGTTAGGATTTTGTTTATTGCAATTTGATGGATGCATTAGCATTTTATTAATCTCATGAATTTTCACACATGCATTGATTTAGAAATTCTTGAAATCTTGATTTACACATGCATTGTTTTAAATCTTGTAAATCATATGTTTCATGCATGTTTTGGTTTTCATCTTGGATGCATTTTATTTGAAAAAGAATTTTTACAAATCAAGCTTGCCAATGATTTAAAGTTTCAAATGATTTTTGGCTTTCTATGTTTCATGATTTTAAAATACTTAGAATGATTTAAAATCATGTTTTCATGCTTGATTTAGTGGCCAATTGTCCCCACTTGAAAATACTTTAAAATATGCAAAATATGCATTTTTGGGGGAAATGGTCCAGGGGACCCGGTCGACCCGCAGTGTGGCCGGTCGACCGAGCCCATGGACCCGGTCGACCGAGCCCACTGCGGGTCGACCGGGAAAGAGCCAACAGCTCTTTTTCAAACGGTCAGTTTTATGACCGTTGGAGGCCAGGTCGACCGGGGCTTTTATGAGGTCGACCGGGCACTCGCAGAACTCAACTTTTTGAGTATAAAAAGGGGTTCATTCCCATTGAAAAGATGTTGAAGATTTTAGAACTCTTAAGCCTTCTTGAGGTGTTTGAAGAGAAGAAAAAGGGGATGAACTAAGAGAGACCAAGAGGGTCTTTAGTAAAGCTAAAGCTTGGATCATTAAGTTAAATCATCAAGTAAGCTTTACTTTTATTAATCATATGTTTTATGCTTTGACTAAATTATTGGTAAATGATTTTTAGCATATAAACTATGATGTGTTAAATCCATTACCTTCATTCAATCTTTGTTTTAGATTGTGATGGATTTCTCACTTTGATTCAAACCAAGTTTTGTGTTAAAACTTTATAAATCATGTTTTGTTAAAACCTTTGATTTGTTTTATAAACATGTTTCATTAACTTGTTTGAATCCTCTTTGTTGTTTTCAATCTAATTAAAACCTTTAATAAATTAGTTTGTTTTTGAAAACAACATTGATTGTGCATCACATGTTTAGACATTATTAATTTCATACAACTTGTGTCATCTTGATTTTCATAAATCATTTACAAGTTAGTATTTTTGTACATGTGATTTGCATAACACTTCAATCAAATATTTTATGAGCATTAAACTTTTGAATTGCTTTAAGCATAAAATAGATTGAGCTTAATTTTAATCTTGATTGAAGTTTTCACACACACACCTCATAAACATTTATCTTTGTAATTCTTAGTGTGTTTGTGTGAGTTGTTTTACAATTTCATATTCGCCTATTTAGAGGTAATTTTTATTGAGCTTAATTGTAATCTCTTAGAGTGTTTTGTGAAGACACTTTCTTTGAGAGAAATCCTTTATTGTAAAGGTTATTGCTTAGCCTAAGAAAAGCATTGTGTAAAGGTTATTGCTTAGCCTATAAAAGCACATTGTAAGGTTATTGCTTAGCCTAGAAAAGCATAGTTAAAGAGGTTATTGCTTAGCCTTTTGAAAAGCATAATAGTGGAAATCCGGTGGGGTCTGAGGAACACAAGCCGGTAGTGGATGTAGGCATTGAGGCCGAACCGCTATAAATCTTTGTGTTATGGTGTGTGCTATGTGGTGATTTTGTTTATTAGCTTCCGCATTTTATTTGTTAATCATCACAAGTGACTAGTTAATTTAAAGAAGTTAAAATTGTTCATAATTGGTCACTAATTAGTAGCTCACCCTATTCACCCCCCATCTAGGGTTAGGATCCCCAGGACTTTCATGATGGGCTAAAAACATGGTCCTCGAGGCCTCGGTTGCGTTCGACGAAGAAGGGAAAGCTGTTCATCGAAATTTCTAGTTTCCAAAAAGTATATATTTCGTGGGTTTTAGAGATATTGAATTTTGTGTCCAGATTTAGTGTAGAAAGACGGTTTTGCCCTCAAAATAGGAAAAGTCGGGTTTCGAGGTCTCGAATGGGGACGGGGTCAACATGAAAGTTATAGAGATTAATGAGAAAGGTCAAACGAGGAGAAAATATGAATTTCCCAAATCACAAGTAATCCCCCATGCTCACGCAAAAATCACTAAAGGAACCCCTAAAGGGTCCCACCAAATCAAGAAGGCTCTCAAAATTCCCCAAAGCTATATAAAAGCTATTCTAACCCAAAACTTAACCAAAATCCACTAATCTCGCTTAGAACTAAAACACAACTTAATTAATGCTAATCGCAGTCTCTCGGGTCGGTGTCTTACAATCATTGTGTGGCTGGACCACATCCCGCAAGTCTTCATCTGAGAATGATATCTATCCTTTGACTTCTCTTGACTTATTGACAAAGCTCGGCTTGGTGCCCATCTGATATACCTCCTTCAAATGTGCTGCCATCTTTCGATGAGACCTAACAGATTGAGCTGCTACCTCGGATGGATTTATCGCCCCATGCACCACGTCGATCACCCTGATCGGGGCTCTGTCCTCGTCTAAGTTCTTACCTTCCTTCCGACCTAGGCTCCCCGGTCCTTTCCTAGCTTGTTCGTCTCCCACATATTCCTTTAGGTGGCCTTCTTTCACCAGATATTCCAGATGTTGCTTTAGCATCCAATAGTTCTCTGTCAGATGGCCGTTCTCCCTATGGTAAGAACACCACAAGTTCGAATTTTGGCACCCGGGGTCGCTCACCATCTTGGAAGGCCTCATGAAATACGGCTTTCTTTGATTTGGGTTAGGATTTTGTAGATTGGGTCTTTAAAGATTGTTAGCACCCCTTCATAGGCTACTCTCGTGGGTTCGGTATGACCCACTCTTCTGTCCGGTCCTTCTCCCATCTCCCTTCTTCTCTTCCTTTTGGATCCATCTTTCGTCAGGCGGGTCCACCTAGGCTCGGACACTCCCAAATCTTCTTTCAGCTTTATAAATTCCTCAATCTGCTCCCTCAGTTCTCCTGCGTAGCAGAGGAACGCTTTGTCAAAGATTGGCAAAACTAGCTTTCCCTCGGTAATTCGAGCTTAAAGGTCGCCACAGTGTCATGCCCCAAAACTGGGATCCTGCAGCAATCCGATCTCGGGGAGCGTGATTTGGGGTTAATTAAAATTTTCATTTCTCCGTAGGATCCGCGTGTGTGAAGAAGGCAAAAATTTCCCAACACATTAAAATATTTCGCGGAAGCTTACATGGTATTGCGACCCAGAGTCCGTGGCCATCGGATTCCATGTCGCACTCAACCTATCAGCGTAAAGCTGTCATAAAAATGTTTAAACTCAGACTGGAACAAATCAAGATAATAACATATACAAAGCTGACAGTAACAGGCTTATCATTACCCAAGCACATTCAAGTTATAAATTAACCAGTGCATTAATGACATTCCTAAGAAAAAGGCTAACAAAAGCCGTACATAATAACAAGCTAAACAAATACTACCCAAGTGTGTAATGTAACTCCGGAGTCAAGCACGACGTCTCCATGACATCGCTGACACAACAAGCCTGCAAAACTTGTGGCTCAAAAGCCAACTGCACACGAACTAGCTCAAGACGAGGACCTGCTACCTAGAGCACCAAAATGTAGAATATCAGACACGATGGTCTAGCAAGTGATCAATTTAGGCAAGAACAAAAGTAAAAATCAAAGCTTTAAAAGAAACAATCTTTTAAACATTTTACTGAACTTGAAACAGACTTACAAGGTTTAAAACAATGCATGAACAAGATGCTTATCAATAAAACAAGAGTCCATAAATGATATACGAAACGAAACAAACATGAATACATATCATATCATGAAAAGTTAAATCCACAAGGAGCCCATCCTTTCTCCATCATACATAATGATAAGAGTAAGAACGCACGACAAGCACGACACGCAAAACACGATCCCACGCCACACAAGGTAGTCGGGAAGGCGGCCGCGGAATTGGAACACGCACAATGTGTATAAAATACACGACTAATCTGCAGATAGTCCACATGTTTAGGGACCCCCGGACAGTGGATCAGACTGAAGGAGCAGTCCAAGCTCAGTGGTATTTACTTAAATTCATGAATGCACAAAACACGGCGATACACATACTAAACATGTCGAAATCAAGGGGAAAATCACTTGTCACACGAGCACGACAAAGCTAGCAAGATAGCATAAAATTATGTGCATAACGAACTTAAGAAGTGATCCCCTGTTTGGTTCTTGAAACAAATCTTGAACGAGTTTATACTTGAAATTCAAAACAAAAGCACGATGATATTTCCTGTATCAAAATTGAAGTTCGAAAACAAAGTCTATCAAGCATAGGCTAAGACCATTCATTGACTTTTGTGGAGTTAAAACCCAAATGTCGGAATTTTACAATATTTGGTGCCCCCGAAGTTAAGGTACATTTTGAAATTCCAAGTGCACAATGTCAAATAAAGGTCTATAGCTTAGTCTTGTATTCATTCTTACAGAAATCATTCAAAAATAGTGTTTTTAGAAAACTTCGGCCAGCTCGGTCACCTGTCGGCTAGCCGAGATGGGGTGTCGGCTAACCTACAGCTTACCGACAAGTCCCAGTCCAGAAAATGTAGCTCTCGGGAAATGAAACCAAGGGGGATGTCGGTTGGCTGTCGGCTGACCGATAGGTCTAAGCCCAGAAATTACAGCTCTTGGGAAAAGCGACTGACAGACTTCGGTTGGCTGTCGGTTGACCGAACTTGGCAGTTCGGTCAGCCGACAGCTGACTGACGCCTGACCGACAATGCATGGACACGGTTTTTCACAACACTTCTCTTCTTCTTCTCATTTTTGAAACCACCTGCACTCCCTAAGCCACCATGCTTTCCAGGGGATAAATTTTGAACATTTATAAGTCATTCCATCCATAACTAAATCATTCATTCCATTGAAAAACATCAAACCCATTCCATATATTAAATCACATATGCTTGTAAATCCAAAACAAGATTCTGAGAACTTGGAAAAATCATCAACATTAATATAAATTAGAGAAACTGAAGCTAATGATTTTAAAGAGCATAAACATAGTTTACATTTTGAGATTAAGCACTAAAACCATACTTTTAAGGGAAATAGTGAAACCCACATTGCAATGTATGAAAATCCTACAAAGATTACTTGCGTTTGCCCAAATGCCAAGCAAATCTTTCACAAATCCAAATCAAAGAGTTAATCCGCGAAATCTACACAAAAGCCCCAAAATAGGACACACAAAAATCACATTTTGGTCATCACAAATCCCCATTTTGAAAATGAATTTGAAAGTATGAAAAACAAGCTCTTTATGAGCTAAATAAACTTCATAAAATAGATGGGTTCAAGCTCTTACTTGTAGCTAGCCAAACAAGAAGAAGACCACTAGAAGGAGATGAAAAGTTGCAGGGATTTGTCCACAAAAACGCTTAGCTGAAGCTTGAGATGAGAGGAAGAGAATGACGGTCTTAGATTTGAAAATGGAGCTCTCTAGCTAGATTATTCATGAGGAAGAAGGTCAAGGAGAAAAGAGGCTTTCTCCTCCCATCTCTAGGTCAAGAAAGTTGCAGGAAAATGAATAATGGAAGAGAGAGAGAGGAAGTAGATGACTTAAGTAACTTGAAAATGGGGCCCATTACAACTGAAACTTAAAATGGCCAAAACACGGTCTTGCAGGCCCCGGAAGAGATCGACGAAGAAGACTAAAATGATCCTCGAAATATCTAGTCTCCAAAAAGTTTAATTTTGATATGGTTTTCGAATTTCAAAATTTGTGTCCAGATTTAGCATGAAAAGTCAAATTTACCCCTTTTGGGCCAAAACTTGGATTTCTGGGCTTCAAACGCAGACGGGCTGAAAACAAAAGTTGTGATAAATAATAAAACCATTTAATTGAAACCAAAATTATGATTAAATCAGGAAAATAGGATTATCCTCCCTTGCTTACACGCGCAATCCAAGGCGTCCCTAAGCTGCCAGACTGGGTCCAACGGATCTCAAAATTCCCCAAAGCTATATAAAATCTATTCAAACTCTCAAACAAAGTCAAACCACTACTGATCTCACTCAAAAAGCAAAACCACAATAAAGAAAACACTAAACCCGAAAATTGGGGGTCGGGGTCTTACACACGGCCACTAACTCGTTATTGCCTTCAACCTCATTATAGAGGTGCCAATAATGTGCGTTGAACTCCTTGAGGCTCTCCGAACTCTGCTTCTTGAGGGACAATAGTGCCCCAATGTCTTTGGGCTGCTTGGAATTTGTTACGAAATGTGTCACAAATGATCCAGCCAGTTCCCGAAAGCTGCAGATTGACCTTGACTTCCGAAGGGAGAACCATTTTAAGGCTAAGTCTCACAAACTAGAGGGGAAAACTTTGCACATTAGGGGCTTATTCCCAATCCATAATGCCATGGTGTAAGTCCTGACCTTACTGGGTCAGTTGGGCCAACTAAACCCGTTGACCTGTTTATTTAGCAATTATTAAAATTAATTGTATTTTAGATATTTAAGTGGGTTTCGACCATGAGCAAGCTTCTTTTAGAGTTAGAATAGTGTCTGCGAAGTTTCGTGCGATTCCGAGTTCGTTTAATCCTAGCAGGGGGTTAGTTTGCAATTTATGAAAAAATTAAGTGTTTTGCCGAAAACTTTCAAATGCCGTAACTTTTGGGTTCGTTGGAAAGGTCTCGTTGCGCTGATCATTTTTGTATCTTGACTCGTCGTGATCCGGCTATTAGAAACCCTTCAAGTGTCCATTCCTTCAATGGACCCATTTAATGGCAAACTTGTCTTTTTCCGTTCTCTTCTTCTTAAATAGGGATTAACCTAATCTCATTCTCATTTCTCTGCAACAAAAGCTACAGCAACCCCCTTCTTCTTCCTCTTCATCTTCTCAAGCCCAGAACTCGACCAAAAGAGATAATCTTCGAAGATTCGAACCGCACATCTTTATCCTCTCGATCTCCTCTTTCCATTGACCTTAGTTTGATAAGTTTCCCCTACCATTAGTTTCCCTATTAGTTTCCTTTCAGTTTAGATTTAGGCTTGTTCTTAATCTTGTTCCTTCCTTTCATCTTCTTGGTATCCTAGATTGCTTTTGAGCGGGTTAGATCATGGTTTTTCACAGTAGAATGCTTCTCCTCAAGTTTTCCCCCATTTCCATTTTCTTCTTGGTTGAAGCAAGTAGATTTGCATTTTATGATTAAACATGTGTTTATGTTTTTATTGATTGGCTATGCTTTCTTGTTAGATTTTCCTAATTCCAAGCTTGTTTTTGATATTGATATGAGATTGACATGCTAGATTAGGTTTGGGGATTTGGGTTAGTTTAATTCGTAATTGGTAATCCTATGATGTTTTTAATTTGCTAGAATGGATATAAATGATGAATGGGGAGCATGGTGGCTCATTTCTACAGGTTTAGCCATGGAATGGCTTGAGAAGGAAGAGGGCAGAAACCCAATTTCTAGGTTACAATCCACTATCCGGTCGATCGGTCGCACCTTGCGATCGATTGGATAGAAGATATGCACCAATTAATTGAGGGTTATCCACTGTCCGACCGATCGGACACTCTGTGCAATCGATCGAACAGATGAAACCCGCAGCTAACTGGGAGGTGCCCAAGTCCAATCGATCGGGTCTCTGTCCGATCGATCATGTCTCTATCCAATCAATCGGATAGGGTGCACTAACTGGGAGCTATTCAGTGCCGATCAATCGGAGGGTGCAGGTTCGCTGACATGTTAACTTTGGATCTCTGTGACTCTTAATCCGTCCGTTGGATTTCTACATGCAATATATCAATGGAAAGCCCTTGAGATGTAGAATCCAATGATTCTAGTTTCATCATGATCAGAGATTAAGAAGTGCTGTCAGATTAATGTAAATACTCTGAAATGTGTTTCATACAATTATATACTGATATACGAGTTTTCGGATATCCTAAGATCCATTTTTCTTTAAAATGTGTTTCACGCGAGTCTATGGTAGGAACGCATTGCAGTGGATTAAGAGTTGTATAAGAATGAAAGTCGTATTTCGGGCAGTTCGTAGGGGATTCCAGAAGGCCCTGGGAAAATGTTGGGTGTAAACGGCATTTCACGCAATTCACGGCTGAAAGATGTGCTCTAGAAAATCCATTGTCATAATTTTACTTTAAAAACATAATTCAGGCAAATTAGGGCATAAGGACTAATCTAATGGTATTTAAAGTTGTTTTTTGCTAAAAAAACATATTTTGTGCAATCAATAGCTTAAATAAAAATGCATACTTAAAGATTCTACGACAGTTTAAGGTATTCTGGACTAGTCTTTTGCATTGAAATGCATTCGTGCGATTCTATTTTGAGATACGCATTTTAAGATATTCTGAGATACTTTACTATTTAAAATGGGTTTCACAGGCGATACAATGTATAGGAACGCATTTCATGGGATTAAGGGTTGTTTAAGACTAAAATCTGTGCTTCGGGTAGTCGCAGAGTAGTATTCTAGACAGCTCTAGGAAAATGTTGGCTCTAAATCGCATTTCACGCAGTTTTGATCCGTTTCTAACTGAAATACAGATTTTGGTATATCTAGAGATACTATTCTCCTTAAAATGGGCTTCAAGCGAGTCTAGGGTCAGGAACGCTTAACATGGGACTTAAGGTTGTTTAAGTCCGAAACAAGTATTCTGGGCAGTTTGAGGGCTATTTTAATATGAAATCACGTCCTATACGGCTCAAGGAAAATGTTGATTCCAAACCGCGTTTCACGCAAATTGCGGTTGAAAGACGCGCTCTAAAAAATTTTGGGATACTGTTTCAGAATTAAAGCCTTATTTCATGCAATCTATAGCCTATAATTCGATAAAAACGCACGATCGATGATTTTATGGCATTTTACAGTATAATGGCCCAGTCTTTTTCTTTGAAATGCATCTCAAACGATTCTGGGCTAAAACATACATTCTTCACTAATGTGAGATACTTTTTGCTTTAAAAGGAGTTTCAAGTGTTTCTGTGGTTTAAGATTGCATTGTAGGGGATTCAAGACTAATTAGGACTGAAAACCCGTGCTTCGGACAGAAGCGTCTCTAGGAAAATGTATGTCTTAAACCTCGTTTTACAAAATTCACGGTTGAAAGACTCGCCTCAGAAAATTCGGAGATATCCTTTTATTTTAAATTGTATTTCAGGCAAATTATGGCTTAATAACTAATCTTGTGGGATACTGTCATGTTTCTAACCAACAAACATATTTTGTGTTATTATTAATAACCTGTATTGGTATAAAAATGTGTGCTGGGGGATTTTAGGGCATTTTAGGATATTCCGATCTAGCCTTTTCCTTTGAAATGCATTTCGTGCAATTCTATACTCATATACGCAGTTTAGGCTATTCTGAGATACTTTCCTATTGAAAAAGGATTTCACGGGCGATAGTAGGGTTAGGAACGCATAACATGGGATTAAGGGTTGTTTAAGACTGAAACCATGCTTCGGGCCGGTAATAGGGGATTCTAATCAGCTTTGGAAAAATGTTGGCTCTAAATTACATTTCCGCAATTCACGGTTGATAGATGCACTCTATAAAATTTTGGGATATCTTTTTCCTTTCAAATCAAGATATAGGAAAATTCGGGCGTAAGAACTAATCGCGTGGGATTCTGAGCCTTTTCAAACTGAAATACACATTTTAGTATTTTCAGAATTACTTCTCTATTTTAAAGTTGGTTTCAGGCGATTGTAGGGTTTGGAGCGCTTTAAATGGGATTTAGGGTTGTTTAAGACCAAGACCCGTGCTTCGGGCAGTTCGAGGGAAATTTTCATATGAAATCGCGTTCCAGGCAGCTCTAGGAAAATGTTGGCTCCAAACCGTGAAACGCAATTCGCGGAAGAAAGACGCGCTCTAGAAAATTTTGAGATATATCTTTTCCTTTCAAACGAGTTTCATGGAAATTGGGGATTAAGAAGTATTCTCATGGGATTTTGAGCGGTTTCTTACTGCAAACCATATTTGGTGCAATCAACAGAGTATATTTCAATAAAAATGCATGCTGGGTGATTCTAGGGCATGTCGGGGAATAATGGCTTAATATTTTACTTTTATTTGCATTTTTTACAATTCTTGGCTGAAATATGCATTTTAGGATATTCTAATATACGTATTTCTTTCAAATGCATTTCGCGTGACTCTAGGGTTAGGAATGTGTTGCAGGGGATCGGGGTTGCTTAAGACAGAAACCCATGCTTCGAGCAGTTCGAAGGGCATTTCCTAGCCGTCTCTGCGAAAATATTGGGGGTAAACCACGATTCACGCAATTCAAGGTTGAATGACGTGCTCTAGAAAATTTTCTGATATCGTTTTACTGTAAAACATGTTTAAGAAAATCTAGGACTCAATAACTAATATCGTAGGATTCAAGCCCGTTTCTAACGGACAAACATATTTCGTACGATCAATAGCCTCTGACTACGTAAAACTGCGTGCTGGATTATTCTAGGATGTTTTAGGGTATCCTGGTCCAGACTTTTGCTTTGTAATGCGTTTCATGTGATTTTATGCTTAAACATGCATTTTAGATATCGTTAGATATTTTTTTATTTTAAAATTGGTTTCGAGCGATTGTCGGTGTTTGAAATGCTTTAAATTGGATTTAGGGTTGTTTAAGACAGAAATACGTTCTTCGAGCGGTTCGAGAGCTATTTTCATATAAAATCACGTTCTATTCGGCTCTAGGAAAATGTTGTCTATAAACTGCATTTCGTGCGCTACACGGTTGAAAGACGCGCTGAATGATCGTTCCTTGCTGCAAACGAAAAGTGTTTCTTTTGAACGATCTCTTTTTCAATGCAGGAGTTTTACATGTTCTGAATGCTTTAAAGCCATATTGAAGAAGTTGATCAATGGAGTGAATGGTTTCATTGTCTTATATATTAGAGCTAGAGTTGATTCATTTTTGCTCCACTAGTTTCAATGGCTTTTAAACTACATTCATAAATATTTCCCACCTTGATCCTAAACCCCATTACAACCTTTGACAAGTCCTTATGATTCGTGTTATGCATGTGATCCCAGTGGTGGAGAATGAGAAGATAAGCAAGCCTATGGTAGATCATTTCCATTGGAATGAATTTGAGCGAAACAGATACCTTTCAAACATATGAGAGTAGAGTGTTTATTTCCGTGAGGGTCTACGTATTTAGTCTACTCCATCTTCGAGTGAAATTGCTTACTAAGTATTTGTAAGATGTTTAAGAATGTTTATTCATGACATGTTTTGAGTTTGAAAAGCTTGGTTGTTCTTTGTTAATGGCATTCAAACTTGATCTTTTAGGAAAGTGAATTTGAGTTTTGCCCGAGGACGAGCAAAAGTTAAGTATGGGGGAATTTGATGAGAATGCAAAATGTTATATTTTTCTCCATTAATGTTTAGTCCTTTATACTTATTTGATGCCTAAATGTACTCACTATTCTTATATTTTTACTTTAGGATGCAAATGGAGGTGCTGTGTGCAAAACAAAGCTAATTGAGTGATTCTTGACAGTTTTGACATCGCTTCGTAATTTGGGGATAATTCTCTCCTCCAAACTCCAATTGAGATGATTCAAGATGCTATGGAACGCCAAGAAAAAGATCTACAACTTTTATGTTTTGAGTTTTGAGAGATTCTTGCTGAATCAAGAAGTTTCTAGATCTGATTTGTAAGAGAAGTATTCATATTTGATGCTAAATGGATGAAGAATCAAGCAGAAGGGCATTGTGGTAAATTTGATGAAATCAGGAGTTTCCCGGAACATATCCAATATTGGGCTCATATTGTCCGGAACGAAAAATGATGCAACTTTAATTCTTGGTTCGAGCCCAACAGAAGCCCGAGTGAGAAGATATGGTCAAGAAGAAGATTTTGACTAGGTTAGAATTTAATTTATTATTTTATTCCATCTACAATCCCACCTCACTTCAAATTCTCTCACCCTTTGTACGGTGCATTCCATCTCCAACGATTTCTTTCTATTATCTCTTTCATCTCTCATTCTCTCCTACTTTATCTCTCCTTCATTCTTTTTCTCTCCAATCACATGGGTCCACATCACCTAACTTCTCTTCTCTCTCTAATCAAACTCTCCACTATAAATAACTCACTCCACATTCTCCAAAGCACCTTCCCATTGCACGTTTTTTTTTCTCTCTCTCTTTCTTTCTTTTCTACTATTTTCTTTGCAAGTTAGTATGGCCCTGCGTGGCTAATTTTATTGGTTGAAGAAGACTGAAGCCTCGGAATAAATACTGTGAGATCTAATTTATTTTCATTATTCAATTTATGCTTTGAATATGGGTTGTTCTTCTGTGCTTAATTTGTTATCATGATTGTTTCGTTTAATTGCTAGGATGCATACTAGTTTATTTTTCGTTGCAATCTACTGCTAAATTAGAAATCAAATCCGTAATTGTTTGATCCCTCTAATTTGCGAAGCAACTAATATTTAATAATTTGCTGCTTTGGAAATTATTAGATATTAGGAAGAACACCTGGCTAAATTAAATGCAACCGCGTGTGCTTGTGTTGTTTAGATTCATCAATCTCTCAAGGTCTTAATGCTGTTACTAGATTAAATCTTTGGCGGTTGTCTTGGATTGTTTAGTAATTAGGGATAATCAGAGCGCGTGTTTTCTAATTAACTAATTAAAGAGGTAGGAATTTAATTCCAATGATGAATATTCAAAGTATTAGTTGATTTATTTTTGCATCAATGATCAGTTTTTAATTTCCAATGGTGGATGTTAACTTTGACCAATGCTTGTTAATTTGATTGAATTTCTTACTTTATTATTCTTTATTTGCTTTTATTCATTTTTTTTTCATTATAATAAAAACCCCCATCTTTGATCACATAGCATAAAATTTGGCTAAACACTCTCCGTGGGAACGATCCTTACTCGCACTACTGCATATATTTTGAGGAGTAAAGGTTTTATTATTTTTGGGTGCCTGCGACAGCACGACCAAATTTTGGCGCCGTTGCCGGGGAAGTGATTCTAGTTGATTTTTATGCTTCTTGTGAATTTCTAAAATAAAAAAAAAAAGAAACAAACTTCCTCCTAACAACTCTTTGTTTTTCAACCTCCTTACCACTTCTCAAAACAATTGCACTTGCCTGTTCTCTTGGGTTTACCACTGTTTGAGAGGGTAATTTCCCAAGAGAACAGGCAAGTGCAATTGTTTTGAGAAGTGGTAAGGAGGTTGAAAACAAAGAGTTGTTAGCAGAAAGATGACGTCAGCAAGGAGATGCAAGCGGTGACGTTTCTGTTTTTTTTCTTTTTAATTAAAAAAATAAAAAAATTAAAAATTGCAGAAAGATGACGTCAGCCAAGAGGATGCAGGCGGTGGTGTTGGAAGTTGCTGTAATGGCTTTGGGTGATGATGGCAGGGAGTGAGATGATATGAGAGAAAGAGATAATGAATGAGATAATGAATGAGATAATGAGATATGCAAGATGAGATGAAGAGATGACTAAAAGAAGAAGAAAAAAATTTGTTGACTGAGTGGAGTTAAGAGGGATAAGGACAACAGAGAGTGCACTGCTGGATGAAGTGGCAACGTGGAGAAAAACAAAGAGTTGTTAGGAGGAAGTTTGTTTCTTTTTTTTTTTTTTAGAAATTCACAAGAAGCATAAAAATCAACTAGAATCACTCCCCGGCAACGGCGCCAAAATTTGGTCGTGCTGTCGCAGGCACCCAAAAATAATAAAACCTTTACTCCTCAAAATATATGTAGTAGTGCGAGTAAGGATCGTTCCCACAGAGAGTGTTTAGCCAAATTTTATGCTATGTGATCAAAGATGGGGGTTTTTATTATAATGAAAAAAAAAATGAATAAAAGCAAATAAAGAATAATAAAGTAAGAAATTCAATCAAATTAACAAGCATTGGTCAAAGTTAACATCCACCATTGGAAATTAAATACTGATCATTGATGCAAAAATAAATCAACTAATACTTTGAATATTCATCATTGGAATTAAATTCCTACCTCCTTAATTAGTTAATTAGAAAACACGCGCTCTAATTATCCCTAATTACTAAACAATCCAAGACAAGCGCCAAAGATTTAATCTAGTAACAGCATTAAGACCTTGAGAGATTGATGAATCTAAACAACACAAGCACACGCGGTTGCATTTAATTTAGCCAGGTGTTCTTCCTAATATCTAATAATTTCCAAAGCAGCAAATTATTAAATATTAGTTGCTTCGTAAATTAGAGGGATCAAACAATTACGGATTTGATTTCTAATTTAGCAGTAGATTGCAACGAAAAATAAACTAGTATGCATCCTAGCAATTAAACGAAACAATCATGATAACAAATTAAGCACAGAAGAACAACCCATATTCAAAGCATAAATTGAATAATGAAAATAAATTAGATCTCACAGTATTTATTCCGAGGCTTCAGTCTTCTTCAACCAATAAAATTAGCCACGCAGGGCCATACTAACTTGCAAAGAAAATAGTAGAAAAGAAAAAAAGAGAGAGAGAAAAAAAAACGTGCAATGGGAAGGTGCTTTGGAGAATGTGGAGTGAGTTATTTATAGTGGAGAGTTTGATTAGAGAGAGAAGATAAGTTAGGTGATGTGGACCCATGTGATTGGAGAGAAAAAGAATGAAGGAGAGATAAAGTAGGAGAGAATGAGAGATGAAAGAGATAATAGAAAGAAATCGTTGGAGATGGAATGCACCGTACAAAGGGTGAGAGAATTTGAAGTGAGGTGGGATTGTAGATGGAATAAAATAATAATTAAATTCTAACCTAGTCAAAATCTTCTCTTGACCATATCTTCTCACTCGGGCTTCTGTTGGGCTCGAACCAAGAATTAAAGTTGCATCATTTTCGTTCCGGACAATATGAGCCCAATATTGGATATGTTCCGGGAAACTCCTGATTTCATCAAATTACCACAATGCCCTTCTGCTTGATTCTTCATCCATTTAGCATCAAATATGAATACTTCTCTTACAAATCAGATCTAGAAACTTCTTGATTCAGCAAGAATCTCTCAAAACTCAAACAAAAAAGTTGTAGATCTTTTTCTTGGCGTTCCATAGCATCTTGATCATCTCAATTGGAGTTTGGAGGAGAGAATTATGCCCAAATTACGAAGCGATGTCAAAACTGTCAAGAATCACTCAATTAGCTTTGTTTTGCACACAGCACCTCCATTTGCATCCTAAAGTAAAATATAAGAATAGTGAGTACATTTAGGCATCAAATAAGTATAAAGGACTAAACATTAATGGAGAAAAATATAACATTTTGCATTCTCATCACGCGCTCTAGTAAATTCTTGAGTATCTTTTAGTTTAAAATGTATTTCGGGAAAATCCAGACTTAATAACTAAGTCTCGTGGGATTCTGTGGCATTTTGGTGCAATCGATAGCCAATATTTGGATGAAAAAGCGTGCTGGATGATTCTAGAGCACTTAAGGGTTTAATGGTCTAGAATCTTACTCTGAAATGTGTTTCATACGATTATATGATGAAATATGAGTTTTCATATATCCCAAGATACGTTTTTCTTTAAAATGTGTTTCACGCGATTCTAGGGTAGGAACACATTATAGGGGATTAAGGGTTGTTTAAGACCGAAAGCCGTGCTTCGGGCAGTTCGTAGGGGATTGTAAGCGAGTCTGAAAAAATGTTGGGTGTAAACAGCTTTTCACGCAATTCACCGCTGAAAGACGCACTATAGAAAATTCATTGTCATCTTTTTACAGTAAAACGAAATTCAGGCACATTAGGAGATAAGAAACTAATCTACTGGTATTGAAGGTCGTTTCTTGCTAACAAACAACTTATTTTGTGCAATCAATAGCCTGTATTTCAATAAAAACAGGTATTCTCTGGACTAGTCCTTTTGCATTGAAATGCATTCGTGCGATTCTATGTTGAGATACGCATTTTAAGATATTTTGAGATACTTTCCTATTTAAAATGAGTTTCACAGGCAATACTATGGTTAGGAACGTATTACATGGGATTAAGGGTTGTTTAAGACTGAAACTCGTGCTTCGGGTCGGTAGTGGAGTAGTATTCTAGACGGCTCTAGGAAAATGTTGGCTCTAAATCGCATTTCACGCAGTTTTGATCCATTTTTAACTGAATACAGATTTTGGTATATCTAGAGATACTATTCTCTTTAAAATGGACTTCAAGCAATTAAGGGTTAGAAATGCTTAACAAGGGACCTAGGGTTGTTTAAGTCCGAAATGCGTGTTTCGGGCAGTTCAAGGGCTATTTTAATATAAAATTGCGTCCTATACGGCTCAAGGATGCTTTAGTATCTTCCAGCACTTCAAATGGGGCCGAAATTCCAAAATCTTCTTTCCCCTTGCTTGATGCAGCATGCCATGCTCCAACCGGCCCACTTTTATGAGACATGTCAATACTGCCCCTAGGTGATAAATTTTCAGCGACATCCTTGTCCTTTGATTTTACTTACCCATGATCCTCTTGCTGATTCTGAATTACACCACCAAATGGAAGACGAGATGATGCAATGCACCAATATCAAGACCATGCTGATTGAACACTGTTTGCATGGCCCTGACAAAGACAAAAGCATGCTAAGATGAACAAATATAGTTATGGCAAAGAATAGCAATCTTCTTCTTCTTTTTAAAGATAAAATTTAAGAATGGCAACTTTCTCTAGATATTTTATACTAAAAACACACTAAGCAGCTTGGCATGCAACAAAGATGACTCGATTTGGCCAATGTTATTCACTGCAGTCTCAACTAAGAACTTTAACAAATAATCCTTCTCTAACTCATGAAAGTCAAACTTTGAATTTGGAAACTTAACCCTGAGTCAAAGATGACTAGCTTTAAGATCTCACATTCCCCTTAATCGATACACTGCCAAATTCAATGCAGCTTGGCCGAGCCACACCAGGACTCAAACAAGCCACATGAGGACTCAGACAAGTCATATGCCACTTGGTACCAAATATGATGCAACTGAGCCAAGTAAACTCCAACACCCAAAATATCAAGCCCTAATTTGGAAGCTCCTTGTCACATCAGCTAATAAAATTCTTTCAACCTTTTGGGTTCTAGTAAAAATCCAAAATCAGGGAAGACAAGAGTTCAACTCCCAAACGACCAAAATGCGGGCTTAAAGAATAATATATCAGATCAATGGCACAAATGACTGAACATGGTACCCACATTCAGATATTTAGCCCCAAGTATACAATGAATACCTGGTAACGTATCATACAGTTCAATCTTAAACTGAGTAGCTATTGATTTGATGACTTGTACCACTTAAAAAATGGAAATTTTATAAATGGAGGAGAAGCGCCCTCACCTTGATATTACTTGATAAGGCAAGGATTGACACACTCATTTCATCATGTGTTGCAATATCTGTATGTTCCAAAAGGATGAAGACCAGATTATCTATATGATCATCTTTAATTACTAAGACAAACAAGTCCTACACACCACGAAAAGATTAGTTGCAATAGAAACAAAAAGTGCAATAATTCTTGGCATAATATTTTTTTTCATATTCTACATTCACTAAATCTTTTTAAGTAGAAATAGGACTTGCCCATCGAAGATTATTGTTTGGATCATGAAAGTAGGGATGGGAACTTCAAAACAATAATGTTCCCATATAAAATGCACCACTCTTCATGACAAATAACCAATAAAACCATATAATGTGGGGGCCCACTTTAGACCATCCACCTTGAGGCCTAAAATCAATAGTAATATGGCCTTTAGGAATGGAATAGGTTAAAAGTAGGGAACTCCAACCAAGTGGAGAATGAAATAGAAACAAGAAGTGTATTAATTCATGATAGAATATTTTTTCCCATATTCTAAATTCACTAAATCTTTTTAAGTAGACTAGTGAGATGC
Organism: Litsea cubeba; assembly: GCA_012931725.1. Taxonomy (NCBI): domain Eukaryota; kingdom Viridiplantae; phylum Streptophyta; class Magnoliopsida; order Laurales; family Lauraceae; genus Litsea; species Litsea cubeba. The sequence continues at coordinate 73,832,090 of CM022947.1, forward strand.
ACGTGCAAGTTGTTAGTGAGAGCCATTTCCTTTTGAGACCCATCTTTCTTTAATGAATAGATATAGCAATAGTGCTCATCACAGATATGATTGTGCATGCAAGCCAAAGAAGAGGGTGTATTAGTGGGATGAGAGGAAGAATGACAACAGAGAAGAAGGATCCAGACTTTTGAGACGGTGCATGAGAAGAACAATAGAAAAAGAATCGGGAAAAGAGAGGAAACATCGGGAGAGGGTGTATTAGTGGATGAGAGGAAGAATGACAGCAGAGAAGAAGGATCCAGAACTTTTGAGACGGTGCATGAGAGAGGCATAGAAAAAGAATTGGGAAAGAGAGGAAACATCGGAGACTTTGTTTAGGAAGCAGCCGATCCAGCATGAGGAGAGCGGAGGAAGCAGAGAGAAATACTTTCTTGAAGTTCGTTGGGTGTTTCACCAAAGAAGGGAGAGCAAAAGGAAGAGGAAGCGGTAAAGCTCCCCCTTTCCTTTATTAAGGAAAGGTGCATGAGAAGAAGAATTTAGAAAGAATCAAGAGAAGAAGGGAAACATCGAGACAAGGAAGGAGAAGAAACTGCTATTTTTTTATTATGGGTATAGAAATAGGACTTTCCCATCGAAGATTGTTTTTTTGGATCATGAAAGTAGGGTGGGGACTTCTAAACAATAATGTTCCAAATATAAAATGGCAACACTCTTCATGAACAAATAATGTCCCAATATAAAACTCTCTTTCTAATGCAAAAATATAGAAGAATCACTAGGGACATGAGTAAAATCGTTTGACATAAATAATACAAAGACTTTAGCTGATATACTCCAAACACCTACACTTTGATGTAGATGGCCATTAAAAATTGAAACTCAAAGCCAAATAGTAGAATAGACAAATGCAAAGTTAGATTAGTAGCCCAGCGGATACAAACAGGAGTGAGTACATTACATTTAAGATTTTACAAAAATAACATCAAATAGAAGTGTGATGGCTTTAGCTTCTATCTATAACTTAGAAACGCATCAAATGGATTTGAACACAATATTTTTGGATGGGATCTGGAATAATAAATATATGATCAACATAAATGACGGATGAAAGAACATTTCAAAAATGAAGTTCGTAAACTAAAGGACATCCTTATATGGACTTAAACTAGGCCCTGGACATGGTATAAGAAATTGAAGCAAGAAATTAAGAGAGTTCTGAAGTAACAAAGTTATAAATTGTAGATTCTATAAGGAATTTGGAAGGGATAAGTTTGTCATTACTCTTTATGCAGACGATTCATCAATTTTTGTTCAAACATAGATTCATAGATAAAACCAAAAATTCCTTGAAATTAAGAAATGGGTTGTGTCGAATATTAAAGCTCACACACAAAATGATAATAAGAAATAATAAGATCATTTTCAGTTAACAAAAAGAGGTAAATGAGAAGGTGATACAAGAAGTTTATGGTAGCAAATTTATAAGATGGGAGGCTTTTGAAGTGGTGGGTTCGGCAGGGGGATTTTGATGCTGTGGGACTCTCGTAAGGTGATTGTTCTGAATTCTTGGAAGGGTGTTTTTTCAGTCTTAGCGTTGGTGGAGGATCACTCTAATAGATCCAAGTGGATGGTTACGTCAGTCTATGGCCCAAATGATAGTCAGAGCAGAAAGGAGTTCTGACTGCTCCCTTCATATTTGTGTTAATGTGGCTGGAAGAAAACAAGTTTCCCCAAATGATAAAGGAATGGTGGAAGGAATTGAAGTGGATGGTTGGGCTGGCTACAGACTGGCTACCAAACTGAAATTGCTGAAAGTTAAATAAAAGAGTGGGCTAAGATGAATTTTGCAGACATAAAGATGCAAAAGACGCAACTGCTTGAAGATATTCAAAACCTTGACAAGAAAGAGGAAGTTGGCAGCTTAACTGGCGAGGAAGTAGCTAAGAGACTGAGTCTAAAAGAGGAATATCAAAGAAAGTTAAGGAAAGAAGAAATCATGTGGAGACAGAGATCGAGATGTAAGTGGCTGAAAGAAGGTGATAAGAACACTAAGTTCTTCCATGGGATGGCCTCCTTGAGAAAAAGAATAAATAAAATCTCTTCTTTCACGGATGGGGACAGAAGATTGGACCGGAAGGAGGAAATCATTAAACATATGGAGGAGTATTTTGCTAATCTTTACTCTAAAGATCCCTCCTTAGACAACATGGTGTTTGCAAAAATAGGAGAGGAGAAGATGCTTTGGATGTAGAGAGTTTGGAGAATAGGAAGTCAGGAGGCTATCTATGCTATGGCAGGTGATAAAGCCTTTGGTCCGGATGGATACACTATGCCTTTATTCAAAGATTTCGGAGTATGGTAAAAGAGGATATCCTTGAATTCATGAGGGAGTTCCACTCAAGAGGGAAGTGGTCAGGTTTCCAGAAACTAACCAATGCAGCAAGCTGAATGCGAACCATATTGCTGTAAGCACGTTCATAGCTCTCAAGAACCTAATCATAAAGCAAGATAAACATGGCCATAAAAAAACAGACAGCAAAATTAATTTCAATTAGAACATAAAATTTCTGCATGCATGTTTAATACCATTTTTCAGTTAGTATGGAGCCCAATAACGACACAATGTTAAAAGAAAAAGGGGGAGAGAGAGAGAGAGAGAGTGCAGTGAATAATGAACAGCCAATATTAACAAACTTAATGGAAAAACAAACAAGGACTAAGAAAAGCATGCAGTCATAGTCAGGTTTCTAGAAACTAACCAATGCAGCAAGCTCTGTTGCCAAGCACTTCCTACTTCCTAGCTCTTTCAACAAATTCACAAGCTTCATCATACTGGAGAAGAAACACCAAAGTAATCCATACCAGAACATTATTAGGAACCAGAGATGAAACAACATTGACACCACCTGCCACTAAGCAGCATGAGATATCTAAGGTAAAGAAAAGGCAACAAAATGCATTGTGAACACCTCAAATGAGAATCATATTTTAAGAAACTCAGCAAAAGAAAATAAGCCAAGACCTGCTTCAATACCTCATCAAGCTCTGCCATAAGTTAAGCAAGATTTTAATATTCACTGGGATTTGAGACAATGTCAAGAGACCTGCTAGCTTGACCTACGCAGCGTCAAGCTGCTTCAATTATGTGTACATATCATCAACAGAAGATCAATGTAATGATCAAGGAATAGTTTGTAACTCAATGGCATTCAATGGCATTTTGTAGCTAAACACTTGCCTTTCTTAGATACAGTCATGCATCTAAAGTCATATGAAAGATGTAGCTAAACACCTGCCTTTAATTCAACATAAGATTCCATGTGTAAATTTTGTTTGACAGCTTGAACCGGCTATGATAAATAGTGACAACCTGAGAATGGGGATTGAAGATGCGTGTTGTATTCCTTTAGAAGCGACCATTCTCTCCACATAGACTATACGACCAAATCTTTACTCTATGCCCCACGCTCAATAATCCATATAAGTGTCAGGATCCTCAACCTCGCACTCAAAAACACATAATACACAATTCAGAGAAATGGCCATGATATGAGTTGAAGAATTAGAGGTGACAGTCTTACAAAGGGCATAAGAAAACTTAGTTTGGTTACTAGCTTCTGAAGTATATATATGGCTACAATCAGTTGCCACCATATCCATCCATCATGGCCTATCAATGGCCCATCAATTACTAAAATAAAGTGAGAAACCAATTACAATTTTAGGCAAAGATTTGGAAGAGCATCTTTGAGGCTCTCCATTGGATAATTCACATTAGAAGATATGCATCACTGCACTTTACAATTCATATGAATACACTGCGTTCATCGATCTTTTTGCGTAGAATGCAATGATGCAAAAAAACTACATGAGTATAATTGTGAATTTTGAGAAAATTAATGTGATAATAGGATAATGCAAAAGAATAATTTCATGAAAATCATGCAATTTAATGAATTATGACTTGAATTCCAACATTGAATTCTCAAATGCATGAATTTATAAAATTCAATGAAATCAATGCAAGTTATCCTAAATAAGTCCATAAATCTACATGAAATAATGACAATATGATGCTATTTCATGGATTCATCACACCCTCCAACCAACATTTTACTATTTCCTAGCAAAGATGTGAAAAGGTGAAGTTAACTAGCCTAACCTAATCTAACCTAAAAATACAAAAGACTAATGCAGAAAACAAAAGCCACTTTCGCTGGCACTATCGACTGCATTTTTAGCATATGCAGTAAGCCCTTATACCCCTCGGTTACCCTAGTGAACGAATTGTGCCTCGTGAGGTTTTGTTGTGAACATACACAAGAAACTCAAAAAAAAAAAAAAAAAAAAAAAAAAAACTAAAGAATCAAAAGAAACTCTCCAAAAGAAAATTTATAAACATTGGATACTCTCGATTCTCGGAATAGTCAAAGTAAAGACAAATCCGAAATACGGTTCACCAATCCCATCTTGGGAAAGAAAATCTCAAAATCATGCTAAATATGATCGTGCACGATGAGAAAGTACGTATACATCAAAAAATAAGTGTTAAATGCTCCGCTAAAACCGCCGTGAAAATGACTCAATCAAATAATCCGGTCCATCTAGACTTAGAGAGAGAAAAAAAGGTTTCTCTCAAGGCAACCATGATGGCTTTCGCACTATTGTTTTTCAAAAGGTAGTGAAATTTCAATGACAAGCTTCTCTCTTTCTTCTTTTTTCTCTTCTCTTGATTTTTTCCCTTTTCAACGGTCCCCAACAATAGGCAGCCCTTTTCATGTATCAGAGCTAAGGGTGTACCCAAATTAAGGCAACCATGATGGCTTTCGCACTATTGTTTTTCAAAAGGCTGTGAGTTTTTTTTTCCTTTCCAAAAGTCCCCAACAATAGGCAGCCCTTTTCATGTACCCGAATTAAGGGTGTACCCAAATTAAGGCAACCATGATGGCTTTCGCACTATTATTTTTCAAAAGGCCGTGGTTTTTTTTTCCTTTTCAACGGTCCCCAACAATAGGCAGCCCTTTTCATGTACCCGAATTAAGGGTGTACCCAAATTAAGGCAACCATGATGGCTTTCGCACTAATGTTTTTCAAAAGGTCGTGATTTTTTTTCCTTTCCAACGGTCCCCAATAATAGGCAGCCCTTTTCATGTACCCGAATTAAGGGTGTACCCAAATTAAGGCAACCATGATGGCTTTCGCACTATTGTTTTTCAAAAGGCCGTGGTTTTTTTTGCTTTTCAACGGTCCCCAACAATAAGCATTCCTTTTCATGTACCTGAATCCAGGCAACCATAATGGCTTTCGCACTATTATTTTTTAAAAGGCCGTGAAATTTTTTTCCTTTTCAATGATCCCTAACAATAGGCAGTCCTTTTCATGTACCCGAATTAAGGGTGTACCCAAATTAAGGCAACCGTGATGGCTTTCGCAATATTGTTTTTCAAAAGGCCGTGAAATTTCAGCGACAAGTTTCTCTTCTTCTTTTTTCCTTTCTCTTGATTTTTTTTCCTTTTCAATGGTCCCCAACAATAGGCAGCCCATTTCATATACCCGACTTAATTCACTAATTTATGGAAAAATCCACCCAAATGAACCAGGAAACCTATAAAATTATGGTTTGGTTTTCTTTCATATATTCAATCAAGTCGTAAAAAGAATGGAAATAATAATTTCACATTTAAAGGTTTTGAAAAAGTATATGAACTGCGTAATGTGAAAGGATCAAAATTTAGCACTTCTTTGAAATGATTTCTGCAAACAAAAACTCTCTTTTGTCTAAATTTCGAGAATTCTAAAATTCAAGCCATCTTCCGTCTATTGAAAATCTTCTCAAAAAATTTCTCTCTCTTCAAAAAAATCTAAAAAGCCAAAGATAAACAACAGAAATTCTAAAAAGAAATTTGAAAAACTCCCTAAATATAGAAAATAAAGCAAAAGCTGTGTGAAAATTGTAAAATAGACAAGTGTGCTTGTCCCCAACCCCCAACCTATGATGACCATCATCCTCATGTTATGCATGCAATGTAAAAGAATATAAAACATGAGGAATAAAAGTACAGGAGGGTAAAGTGAAGACACCGGAGAATGTGAAGCTTTTTCGAACCTTGTCAATGGTTAAGACAAAACCCACAAAAAGAAACAAAAAGAAAAAGAAATTACCCTACTGGTAACACAACTTGGAATCCACCCGGATCCCAGAAAAAATTTAGGTGTATGCCCATTGTTATAAAGCTTTGCTGGCTATTTGTCATGCCCATAGCTGTCCAAACTATGCAATTACTTTAAATAATTCAACTTGAATTGCGATTTTTTTCTCAAATGGTGATATTTGCATTAAGTAGAGAGATGATGTACATCAAAGGGCGTAAAAGCTCAACATCAAAAGGACAAAATTACAAAAGTACTATCAATCTGGTATAAAAAGAAGATTCATACTTGAGAGATTTCAGGTTAGGTCCTCTAAGTAACCGGGAAATGAAGGGCTGGTTGGTCATTCAACCTCATTACATATGTTATGGTACCTTATGTCTTCAGTCAGTTTCTGGTTTTTGCATAATAAAAACAAAGAAAATATAAATAATAACTTAAAAAATGAAAACAATGATCCATCACAAAATAATGTTCACACAAGACCCTATAGAAAGCGTAATTCCCAATAACCTTATAGAACTGCCATTGAAGATATTAACTTAATAGACCATAAAAGAAAAAGCATGCTACAAGTGAAACAATCAGAGAACAAAGAGTAGTCCATAAATCAAAGGGATCTCAGATATTCAAAGACATGAAGTACAATATGATCACATTCGATACTAGAATGTCAGTACCGTGAGGGAGAACATCAAAATGAAGCCCAATCAAACAATAAACCACCAGGTGCCGGGCAGACATTTAGGAGCATGCATAGGCAGTCGTTAAATGGGATGTGGCAGTAAAAAAGTGCTTGAATCAGAAATTTTCAAGGAAATAAAAACTAGGTAGGATCACAAAAGTTTTCTCCAAATGAAGATATTATTTCACCACCGTGTCCTACTATGTATCAATCATTTAAAATCAGTGTGAACTATGTCTTTTATTTTAGAATGTTTTAAAGCTAACAAATGAAGAAGAATATCCTCCGTAGACAGATGGCATGAGAAGACACCTATTATAGAGTTCCCTCCAACTTCTAGTTTGTCATTCACTCATCCGTCAAAGTATGTTACAAAAGAAAGAAAGAATCACGCGGTTCAAGGTAGTTTCTTTATATAATATTTAGCTAGAATATACATTAAAATCATCGAAACCTTACTGCAGCCACTTGTACCAACACTAGCAATACACTTCCCGCTGATTTAACAAATGATATTCCATTAAGTATCTTTCGCTCTGTTAAGTATCTGAAATAAGAAAAAGAAATAAAATAAATTATGCTCACAAATCAATAAAACTAGAAACTAAAATAGATATGGGAATGGAAGGATAATAAAATTCTGAAATAAAGCCAAGAGAAAAAACACACTAAAGACTTTTAATTTAAAAAAGATGCCCAAAATATAATAATCCACCAATATAAGATGAACTTTAGCATTAATACATAAAGCACCTAAACCAAAATAACAAATTCTTTGTAAAAGAATTATGTTAGAAAAAATTATAAATGTGAATGAACATAAAGATCTTAAAAGCAACAACATAAGAAGTTAAGAAAATAGAAACTGTTAAACACCAAAATACCGGTCAAGAGAACTGATGCAACAGTTGGTTGTGCCAAACAGCATCCTTTAAATAATAAAAAAAATCGATGCAGCCTCAACTCTATCGAATAGTCCCGCAGCATACACAAATCTTAGGATTATGCTACTGGGATCTAGTCTCCTAAAAAGAAAAAACACAAACAGCAATAAGCAAAGACAAGCAAAAAAAAAAAGGAGCCTGTGGCACCAATTGGAAATGCCCGTCCACCAGGCCATAGGTTCTAGTTAAGCTACCAGTTAAAAAGAAGATTTGATGGGCAAAACAAATCTGACAATTCAACCTTATAATGCTTAGAATTACACGTCCCGGCCATAGATATGCAAAACATGTCCAAAGGGTTTTTTTAAGCACCGGATTTTTTCAATCCAAAAGCTATTCACACTCTTTCTCATTATTGTAATGACCAAGAATCGTTTGTAATCCAAATCTAACCCAAGTTCCATGGGCCATGCCTAGGTCTATTGGGCACAAGTCCAAGTCTCATGGTTGGCCTAACAGGCACAACTATATAATGATAGGATGACCATGCCTCCTCTATTTCTACTTACTAGAAATAGCTCTTCTATTACTTTCAAAGGTGAAATTGTTTGTAATGAAGTGACTATATTTAATATTGTTATTGGGTAGATTGTTGCTAATACCATAAAGTCCTGTTTGGATGAATAGGACACGGATTGAGTTCATAACTTTTGACAGCACCCTCCATTTTTATAATATGAAGGCATGTGATTCTTTCTACTCTAGCATATATGATAAATATAGCTCCTCTTTTTCACTGTTTCTCTTGTGTGTTTTTGCTTTATGATTGTTAATATTTGCTTTAATAAAACATATTAATTACCGATATAAAGTTTGTCTTTCCGTAAGAGTCATCTTTGATACAACCTCAAATGATGTGGTTGGAGACCTGGATGACATATTTGCACCCTTGCCAGGTAATCTTCTTGTCAACTTGTCAAAATCAAGAAGCGTGGTAGATGCATTTCTTGATAGCGTTTTAGTACAACGTCAACATAGAATCTACTTTTAGACCTGCTCTTAAAGAAGCATTTATGGTTACGGTATGCCATGTATTCAGTTCCAGGATTATTGTAAAGTTGTTCAGCTATAGTTTCTTGGACCACACCATCCGAAGGGGACCTAGTCGAGTACGAAGGGATCGGTCGAAAACTAAATGACGGCAAAGGCCGTCGATTTTTGTGTATTTTTTAAATCGAGAATTGCCTTTTTTTTATTGTAAGTTCATCATACTATAAATCATGGTATAAAACTAAGGCTTGTTCAACATTAACCATCCATATAATTTACTTTGCTACAACCCAATCAATTTAAAATATATTTAAAAATGAGCAGAAAGACTTGATATATGGAATAATAAAGCATGGAGAAGCAAAACAAATTCACTACCTTGAAGATATTCCAAACTACATGTGCAAACACGGCCATTATTCCAGATTATTCAAAATCAATAGAAATATAAGTTATGTTTTCAACACATATCTACTGCCCTTATATAAAAGGAAAGAAAGTGTCCTGCTTTCTCCTGCTTATCAATTTCTCTATACACCTAGTCCCCACTTAGTTGCAATGCATGTGGCTTGGGCTGGGAAGGGCCATCTGTAGAGCTCATCTCTTTACACACCCATAGGGTCCACTTATAATCTATATCTACTACCCTTATATAAAAGGGAAGAAAGTGTCCTGCTTATCAATTTCTCTACACACCCCACTTAGTTGCAATGCATGTGGCTTGGGCTGGGAAGGGCCATCTGTAGAGCTCATCTCTTTACACACCCATAGGGCCCACATATGATCTGTACTCTTATTATAAAATCTATACCCTTATTATAAAAGAGAAAAAAATGTGCTGCTTGAAAAATTCTCTACACACTTGTGGGGCCCACTTAGAAACCCACCCATATTATAAAAGAGAAGAAAGTGTGCTGCTTGAAAAACTCTCTACACTTATGGGGCCCACTTAGAAACCCAACTCATGTCCACCTAGATGCAATAAGATGCATGCTTGCTAAGTGGGTGTGGGCCCAGTTGCAAGTAAGAAAATGAAGAAAACCTCTCCACTGTTCGTTTCCGTTCCCCCTCTCGATTCTTCTTCTTCTCTGCACCGCCTGGAATGCTCTCAAAAATTGCATGAGTCGATTTTCCAAGGATCCCCCTCAGACATCTTTAGGTCTCTTTCTCCATTGAAGATCTAAGGTTTTGTTGGTGGTGTTTCAATAGCTCGGAGATTTATTTTCGTTCAAAACTCTTTCTCACCATTCGACTTGTTAGTTTTGCTAATCTCCTTTTTTGTTTTGATAATTCTTCCCTTTCTGTCTTGATGTGAATCTTGTGTTATTTGATGCCATTTGATTGCAATGATTATCCATTCCTTGGATTTGGATCTCAATGTTGTCCTTTATTTATATGATTTGGATTTAGCACGGTGAACTACTGGATTGATTAGTGTTGAGAGGGAAACTTGACAATCCACCTTGTTGTGACAGTTTCCGAGATGCTACTTCAAGTTCTTTCCGACTATGATAGTGTTGGAAATAGGGTGGGCCTCTAGGATAGGTTTCAAAAACTTTTGACCCACTTAACGCAGGGATCAACTACCCAGAAGGCTATAAAACCAATCCAAGATCTATGTCCTCAATCTCAGCCATCATGATCAGTATGACAATCTATCTAGAAGATAGAAACAGCAACTAACAAGCATCCATAATAATCTACAACATGCAAGCAAGTGGATTATACCTTTGGAGCTCGGTTGTGCTCTAATGGAGGAGTTGCGTCTTTCTTTGATGATGAAACGCTTTCACTAATCAAATAGGGATCTCCAAGACCTCTTGATCTTCCACGCTATGACCCGTATTAGATTCTCCTTTTTCTCAAGAAGATGGTGGGATCTCCAAGAGAAAACTACTAGGAACTCTAGGGAGGAACTAGAAAGAGAACTAGAAGAGGGAGAGGAGAAAAACCATGTGCAACTATTGCACAAAAGCACCTTGGGCGTGAATCCCAATGCTAGGAAAGTGCATGCACGTCCAAGGCCTCTTCTCCTCTATTTATAGCTTTTGTAAGTTGCCTTCTCTTTACTAATTACAATAGAAGTCTTACTTCCATTATAATTAGTAACTTACTATATCATAATTAGAAGTCTCACTTCAAATATGATTAGTATCTTTCTAATTCCTTTCTAATTAAAATAGAAGTCTCACTTCTACTAAAATTAGTAAGTCTACTATTACCACTATTAGAAGTCTCACTTCAAATAGAAATAGTAACTTTCCTTTTAGAGTTCTACTAGAATTAGATACTTTCTAATAATTGGGCTAGCGTGGGGACCACTAGGGATTCCTTAGAAAGCTGGCTCCAACTGGGACTCGTGACCCCACATCTCATGTGTAATCCGGGCCCACAGTTAATTGCAAATAACTCCACTATATAAATGCAATTGAACTCCAGTCTTAGGAATATTACATAGAAGACCCTAAACTTCCACATTATCACAAGTAGACCCCTCTATCAATATCCATGGATCAATTGGACCTGTCTTCCAAAATAGATCCATATCTTATTATCCTTGAGCCCCAATTAATTATAATGATCATAGGTACCTTTCCAATTAACTCTTAATCGGAATGGGTGCGCACTTACCAATGATAAATCCATTAATTGGCAGAAGGGGATATTAGAGATAGATTCCTTCTTGACTATTGAATGTTCCCACAGCTCTACTACCATGTACCCAAATCATCGAGGTGTTGACCTACAGTTGGCCTCACTCATTGGTGACTCAAAGCAAATGAATAGATAGAAACTTGAGTTCATTAATGTCTCAGGATTGAGAGCCTATTGCTAGGGAATTATGAGAGCAGACCTTAAAATAAAGATAGTGTTTATAAGGTGCTTCTCATGGTCCTTCAATACATCAAATGTACCAGCACTATGATCCAGAATCTTCCATTCTGATGATCGAGACAAATCACACTATCTCATAGTGATCAAAGTGCTGCAACCTTGTCAGTATGAGATGTCCAGTCTCATCACTGGTTGTGAATATATTTTAAGTATAAGATTTGTCATACATGTCTCCCGTATGTGGATCTCATCCATACACATGTGTTACATCTAATATACTTGTGGACCCCGGTTCATCTCATGAACCATCATGTCATTCGTATTGGTTATGTGCAAGTATATAATAAATCACCATTCATCTCATGAAAGGAAAGCATGAATATACTGATAAATAAAGAAATTAATCAATTTATTATATCATCTACTGGATTGAGTCCATAAAACTAACAATCTCCCACTTGGGCTCAATGCCAGTTAGAGTTGCATCTCATGCACATCCCTTTTACATATAGCTCAAAGACTTTGGTAGTCAAAGGCTTAGTAAATGGATCTACTAGATTGTCTGCAGAGGCTATCTTGGTGATCGTACATCACCTCTCTGCACAATCTATCTGACCATGTATAACTTCCTCTGTATATGCTTTTTGGCTCTTGGGTTATTTGGACTTAGTGACTGCCCTGCTGTCATCACAGTAAACTGTGATCGGCTGTCATGCCAAAAATATCACTCCAAGTTCCATAAGGAATCTTTTGAGTCAATCTGCTACCTTAGCTACTTCGCAAGCTGCTACAACATAAGCACATACCCAGAAGTTGATTTCCTGAAATCCTGATCTGACTAGAAGTCAGTATCTATGTAACCGACTGGAATCAACTCATCACTGCTATAACTCAACATGTGATCTCTAGTCTTTCTCAAGTATTCGAGAACACATCTTACAACAGTCAATGATAAAAACCTGAGCTAGACTTATATCTGCTGACTAGGCGTATTGCGTGACAGATGTCCGGTCTAGTACAAAGCATAGCTTACCGTACCAGAACCTTATCTATGTACACATCATTGGGATAAGCCTTATCATCCTATTTTTCCGGTCTCAATGGAAATTGATTCCTAGGATGTACCTGGCTTTTCCAAAGTCCTTTATTATCAAAAGTCTTAGCCAACCAAAACTTTTACTGTTGACGATATCCCTATATCACTCCATAGGAGAAGGATGTCGTCGACATATAATATCAGAAAAAACTACCCTGCGTTCTTGACTTTTCATTTACACATGACTTATCCGGATTCTGATAAAAATCAAGTGACTTGATTTCCTTAGTCAATACGGATGTTCCTGTTTCGGGATATCTGCATGAATCCATAAATGGACTTATGCAGCCTGCAAACTCTTTGCACTTGGTTATTAGCTATAGAACCATCTGGTTACATCATATAGATGTTTTCCTCAAGATTCCCGTCGTGAGACGCTGTCTTGATATCCATTTGCCAAATCTCGTCACCGAGATGAACCGCAATGGATAAGAGTATCCGGATGGAACTCTTCCATCTGGCTCTCATTTTCTTTTCTAGACTCACTTGCACACAATAGGTTTACTAATGGCAGGCAAGCCCACAAGTATCCAGACCTGATTAGAGTACAAAGACTCCACCTCAGCTTTCATAGCATCTCACCAACGTCCCAAAACTATGTCATTAACTGCTTTATCATAGTTATAGGGATCTTGTTCCGGTTACACCGTGATTACCTTGTAAGACTTTCCTAAAACCGAGAACTTGTCAAAGGTCCTGACAATACTCCCACTACGACAAGGCACTGGTGTAACTACTGGGTCAAGTATGGGCGGATTTTCTTAAAGTTTGGTTATTCTTGGATTTGGAATTGTTCTTTCTTAAATTTCTTCCAAGATAACCATTTCTAAAGATTTCCAGTTAATCTTATAATCTCCCTCCAGAAAACCGCATTGGTGCTGTGAAGCACTTTTTGCTCTCTGGGATTATAGAGCAACCAACCTTTAGTTCCTTTTTGGGATAGAATATAAACATATACACTTCCAACTTCGATTCCAACTAATCCATCTTATCCTTCAGCAGGTGTGCTGGACAACCCTGAAAAAGTCGTAGACTAGGCTTTCGCCTTGTCCATAACTCCTTGGGAGTCTCAAGTATAGACTTAGATGGAATGAGGTTTAGTATATATATTTCAGTTTCCATATCCCAAAATATTGGTAATCCGTAGAAATTCAATCATAGACTTGATCATAGCTAAAAGAGTCTTGTTCCTTCTTTCTGCTACTTCCGTTTTGTTGAGGCAAACCAGGAGCAGACTACTGGGATCAAATCCTAAAATCTGATAAGTATCCCATAAAATTAGTGGAGAGATATTCGCCTTATCGATCTTATCGAAGAGTATTTATACTTTTACCTAATTGCTTTTCCGCTTCTGCTTGAAAACTCTTTGAACTATTCAAAAAATCTCGAACTTGCGGTGCATAAGGTATATGTATTCATATCTCGAGTAATCATCAGTGAAAGTGATGAAATACCCATATCAATCTCTCGTTCTAATATTATGGGTCCATACACATCAGTTAACACTAACTCTAATAAATCTTTGGCCCTACTGCCCTTAGATGAATAAGGGTCTATTGGTCATTTTGCTTTCCAAACAGGATTTGCAGATAGGCATTGGTTCTACCACTAATGATGGCAAGATACCATCTTTCACTAGCCTGTCAATCCTGTTTAGGTTTATATGACCTAGCCTCTTAGGTGCCAAGATTTGTTGGATTAGATGAAGGTGACTACCTCTTTAATGATGGTCTATTATTAACATCAGTGTCATGTATCTCATACATTGTGGGAGTTAACAAATAGAAGCCATTGATTACCTTGTCAGAAAATATAAGAGTACCGCTCCTCTTTAAGAAAATTTAATTACCAAAAGTAACTGAATAACTCTTATTCATCATACTAGAAATTAAAATTCCGTCTTAAAATGGTACATATAATGTATCTGACAAAATCAACTTAATATCTGAAAATAACTAAGTTACTACTCCTTCTGACACTGCTTCTGCCTTGGCTTCCGATCCCAGGTTAACAATGATTTCTCCGTCATTAATCCTCCTAGTTACCTGTAACTCCTACAACATATTACTGATGTAATTAGTTGCACCGAAGTCTACATACTGGGATTCTAAAGTACTAGTTGCAAAACCAACTTCAGAAACAAGTGACTCAATCATACCTGAGGTCTTTTCCTTTGACAGAAATCGTGGACAATTCCTCTTCCAATGTCCTATCATACCACAGTGGAAACACTTTCCCTTTGCTCCCGTACCCTTGACCTTGGCCACACCACTAGTGGAACCATACTCCACCTTAGGACCTTTGATGACTGATTTCTTCTTGCTATCCCGGTCTTTACCTTTCGGTTTAGACTTAGCAAATGACTTTTCTGTCATGAGGGCAGTTGGTCTTTTCTTCATGATTTCCTCAAACACTACCAGCTGGCGAGACAGCTCAGCTATGGTTATTTCCAATTTATTATAATTGATCTCGAAATGTTTGAATGAGTCTGGTAGTTATTGAATGATCATGTGGATCTGCGTTTCTGTATCAAACGTAGTCCCCAGTACATCTAACTCATTCAATGCCAACTTCATTTGTAACAAATGTTTTTGTACTGGGGTTCCCTCAGCCATCTTTGTCTCCATCAACACTTTTACAGCAGCCTGCCTAGCAGGCCTGACCTGGTCTGCAAACATCTCCTTTAAGTTCGATATAATATCGTATGCTGACTTATAGGATTGATGTTGTTCTTGCAAAACAGTAGACATGGATGCCTGAATAAAACATCTGGCCTTCTCATTGTCTTTGGTCCACTTGGTGTAAGAGTTTTTCACAATCTGTGGTGCATCAGGCTCAGGCTCAGGAAGGGAGGGTATTAGAAGGACATTTTTGCAACCTGAAGATGTCAAGATAATATCCAGGTTCCTTTTCCAGTCTACATAGTTGGATCCCATCAACTTGTTCTGGTTGAGGATGGTCTCAGGTGGATTGAAAGTATTCGAATTCATGCTGTATAAATTAAAGCACATAACCATACATTCAATGAAAGAATATAAATGACATTAGGGTTTAGTATTCTACCAAATTCATGTGGGAATCCTCATAAGCACTAAATTTAGAATACATCGGAATCCCAATCCCTTAGGGCATGCCTCCTAGGGGAGTGCGAATGTCCTTGGATTGGTGCGGATCAAAGTTCGTCAAAATTAAAATTAAGACTAACTATCTATGATCCCCATCATTCATTATCATCTAGGTATCTCATACCATATAATGTATGACTCCCGATTTGCTTTGGTTTCTAAAATACATGAGGCAAATCCTAGGGGATACTACATCATTATTTTAGTTAAGTGTGACCCACCAACTAGCATTGCATGACAACCGTTGTGAGCAGCTCCTCCTAGGGGAGTAAGCCCCCACCCCGTCTCACCAACACTATCCTTAGGAGATCCATATCTAGTAACCAGACAAGTAAGAGCCCTCCGAAGGAACGGCCACACTCTTGGTGGCGCGAGGCTAATACTTTCCTTACAATGGACTTATGGTGGAAAATCATGGGGATTTCTCAATTTAAATGCCCCGCTCCCACTTAATATTTTGAATTGAGGATTTCCTTTTAAGGTATTAGGGCCCACATATAAAAATATATGAATCATCAAATCTGTTGGATATCGCGATCACTGAGAGGGGGGGGGTGAATCAGTGATTTCTAAAAACAGGTCCAATTCAATAACAAAACAAGTCAAACCACACAATGACACCAGATTTAACGTGGTTCACCAAAAGGCTACGTCCACGGATCAAAATCGTCCGAACACCGATCCGGTACAGGTCTGAATATATTTAGTCGCACCAACGACAAAGAGCACCAACCCTTAGTTTCAGATAGCACCAACTATCTAGGAAGCACCGACTCCCTTTACAATTTATCTGCACCCACAGATAGGATCACCAAACCCCAAACACCAAGCACCAACTTGATGTAAAAACAGAATAGAAGATAAACTCTGTCTACAACCCTTCCCCTCTACAATTCTCTCTCTCTCAATCCCTTACAAATTGAATATCTAAAGCATAAAGAGAGACACTTAACTCATGGACGAATCACCATCTTCAAGAGCATAATCTCGTCCACAATTGCTGTAGAAAACGTCTGATAATGCAGCAACACAGCAACACAGCACTCTCTTCTCTCTTCTCTTCTCTCTTTTCTCTTCTCTTCTGGTGTATCTTTAGAACGACCCATACATGCCTTTTTATAGGTTATGTTAACCCTTAATTGTATTCAAAACAGGCTACAATTCGTTTAGAAAGAGTCCCAAACAAATTAGATAAGAGTGCTGAATTTTCGTGCAAGACTTCTGTTTCTGCGCAACTCTGGTTCCCGTGCTCGGTCGACATCCTGGCTTGCTCGGTCGACATCATACACAGTCTGTAAGCAGTCAATTATCGCGCTCGGTCGACATCCTGGGGTCCCGGTCGACCGAAGACACACTGTGTCACGAAAATAACTGAGAGGTGCCTGAAACTTTTTCTGCAGGTTTCTCTTTGCTCGGTCGACCGCATGGGGTGCCCGGTCGACCGCATGCTCTGCTTCAGGAATTCTGAATTCCTGACTGTTTCAACTCTGATTCTTCTTTTCAGCTCTATCAACACCAGCCTTTTAACATCACGTTTGTGACAATGTGTTGACAAGAATTCCAACTCAAAACAATACTTTGAGATATTAATTCCTTCAATTCTTCAAAGACTACTCAAGTCATCTCAAATTCCAACAATCTCCCTCTTTGGAATTGTTGGCAACCCTATTGGAACTTCAACACTCACTTGGAACCAATTCTGAATTTCTGAAATAACAACCATGCACTGTCAACAATCTCCCCCTAGCTTTCATAGCATAACATCTCTCCTTGCTATCATAGCATAACATCTCTCCCCCTTTGACAACAAGTCCAAAGGGACCAAACCGAGGAGCGAATAGGATATTCAATGAATGCATTGCTCCCCCTTTCAAGCACAACTCCTATGGTTTAGGAGAGTGAGTAACTCCTAACTTTTTCCGGAGATACTCGAAGACTTCCTTTGGCAGAGGTTTCGTGAAAATATCAGCCACTTGCTCAGTTGTTGGAACATATTCCAACTTGACCTCTCCATCAGCAACTTTATCTTTAAGAAAATGATAACGAATTGCTACATGCTTTGTTCGAGAGTGCTGAACAGGATTCTTAGATATATGAATTGCACTCGTGTTGTCACATAGGATCGGCGTAGGATCCGTTGTAGGAACTCCTAGATCAGAGAGCATTTGCCGCATCCATAAACACTTGCGTACAACAAGTTGCCGCTGCAATATATTCCGCTTCCGCTGTCGAAAGGGATACTGAGTCTTGCTTCTTACTATGCCAAGCAACTAATCTTTCTCCAAGATAAAATGCGCCGCCGCTAGTACTCTTGCGATCATCTACGCATCCAGCCCAATCGGCATCAGAATATGCAACAAGAGTGAAGGATTTGCCTTTGGGATACCAGATACCAAGCTCCATAGTACCTTTCAGATATCGAAAGATTCTTTTCACTGCTGTAAGGTGCGTTTCAGTTGGTGCTGCTTGAAAACGTGCAACCATACATACTGCTTGTAGAAGATCTGGTCTTGTAGCAGTCAAGTAGAGCAAGCTTCCTATCATAGAGCGATAGGTGGTATGATCAACGGACGAGGCCTTATCATCTTTGCTAAGCTTCGTGTTCGTTGACATTGGTGTGCTCACTGGCTTGCTGTCTTCCATATTGAACCGTTTCAGCATTTCCTTAATGTACTTCATTTGTGATATGAAGATGCCATGTTTCAGCTGCTGAACTTGTAAACCAAGGAAGAACTTTAGTTCTCCAAGCATTGACATCTCAAATTCTTTCTTCATCTCTTCAGCGAAATTCCTGCACATTTCTTCATCATTGCCACCAAAGATTATGTCATCGACATAAACAATGACAACCAGCTGTTTGCTCAACTCAGTTTTGACATACAGATTGCTATCAACCATTCCTTTTCCAAAACCGATCTTGCGGCGATAGAGATCCAGCCTTGCATACCATGCCCTTGGCGCTTGTTTCAGTCCTCAACTTGCACACTAGATCTGAATTTTTGCTGATGAGAAAACCATCAGGTTGCTCAATGTAGACCTCTTCTTCAAGTAAACCATTCAAGAAAGCTGACTTTACGTCCATCTGAAATACCTTGAAGGTTTTGTATGCCGCCAATGAAAGAAACATACGAATAGCTTCCAGACGAGCCACCGGTGCAAAGGTCTCTTCAAAATCTATGCCTTCAACTTGAGCATAGCCTTTACAAACCAACCTTGCTTTGTTTCTAATGACTTGACCATCTTCATTCAGCTTATTCCGAAAGACCCATTTAGTACCAATAACATTCTTATCAGTAGGTCTAGGAACAAGTTCCCATGTGGAGTTCTTCTCAATTTGCTCCAACTCCTCATGCATAGATTTCAACCAACTTTCATCGAGACTGGCTTCAGCCACAGTCTTGGGTTCAATGGTGGACATAAGTGAGTAATTGCTAACTACACTTTGTCTAGTTTGAACGCATGCCTTAGGATCTCCAATGATTTGATCCTTAGGGTGTTGCTCTACCCAAGTGCTGTGCTTCTTAGGTGTAGTATCTTCTGAGTCATCCTTTTTTTTCTCAGAATCATTAGATTCAGCCATCTCATCATCAATCTCACTCGAGTCCTCATAAACTGGACTGTCATTATGAGTTGCATTCTTTGGTTCAATATTCTCATCTATTCTCACATCAGCACTTTCTATGATTTTTCTGGTTCTTTTGTTAAGACACCTATATGCCTTGCTAGTAGAGGAGTAACCCAGAAATATACCTTCGTCAGCTCTTTCTTCAAATTTGCCCGGATTTTGTTCGAGCCGCTTGATGTAACACTTGCTGCCGAAGACTCTGAAGTGCTTGACTGTTGCTTTTCTTCCAAACCATAGCTCATAGGGAGTTTTGTCTTCATGTGGCCTGATCAAGCATCGATTTTGAATGTATACAGCCGTATGAATTGCCTCTTTCCAATACTTGTCAGCCATCTTGCTTTCACTTAGCATCGTACGAGCCATCTCTGTACGGTGCGATTCTTCCGTTCCACAACTCCATTTTGCTGTGGAGTTCTAGGGGCTGAGTACTGTCTTTGAATGCCATGATGTTCACAATATTAGTGAACTCTTCAGATGTGAACTCGCCTCCACGATCAGACCTTAAAATCTTGATACGTTTTTCCAATTGATTTTCAACCTGTGCTTTAAACACTTTAAAACGATCAAGTGCTTGATGCTTATGCTTAAGAAACAATACCCATGTCATACGAGTATAATCATCAATGCATAACATGAAATACTTATCTCCATTGGTGCTTTGAGTTCGCATCGGTCCACAGAGATCAGTGTGCACTAGCTCAAGAGGTTTCTTGGAATGATGCTCTTTTGACTTGAACATAACCCTCGTTTGCTTTCCCTTTTGGCAAGAGTCGCAAATGGGATTGGAAGGCTTTTCAACTGTAGACATGCCTCTTACAGCCTTTGAATTGCAAATCTTTGACATGTTATCAAAGCTTAGATGCCAAGGCATTTGTGCCACAACCAACTTTCCCTCTGTCCGACTCATCAAGCAGGTCTTTTCAGCTCCATCTGACAATGTATAGAGATTTCCAGCAGTTCTTGATCCAGTTGCCACTGTTTTGCCGTTGCTACTCTTCTTGATGGCAAACCCATTCTTTGTGAAGATAACTTCGTGACCCTTGTCACAGATCTGGCTCCCACTAAGCAGGTTGTGTCTCAATCCAGACACATATAAGACTTCTTCCGATCTGATCTTGTTTGCCATAAGCTGAATAACACCTTTTCCGCAGATTTTGGCACCATCATTGTTGCCAAACTTCACTGAACCGCCTTCATAGTGCTGTAATTTGATGAATTTCTCTTTATCACAGTCATATGGCTTGAACAACCACTATCAAGGACCCATGGTGCTGCCTTCTTTTGTGCATTGAATGCCATTTGCACAATGAGAGATTCTTTGGGACTTTCTGCACTTTGCTTTGCTCTCCAAGCCTTGACTAACTTAGGTTTCTTTTCAACCTGAAATTTGTTAGCAATAGGCAACCTACAATCCCTAGCCAAGTGTCCATAATTATGACACATATAGCACTCAATTTTGTGGCTACTTAAGATTGAAAAAGGATTCCTAGTCACAAATGGGCTGTTTCTTACATAGAATTTGCAATCAGCTCTTTTATGTCCAAACATATTACAATGAAAGCAATAACCATAGAATTTGTATCTTCTTTGTGGCTGGTTAGTCTTCATACCTTTCTAACAGGAATGGACTCCTTTCTAGGTTGAGTGGGCTTCATAGAGTTAGAAGGTGCAGTGACTTGCTTCACAAACTCTTTCTTTTTTCAGGAGGTGCAATCTTAGAGGATTCACCTTTCTCAAATCCTAGACCAAATCTGAAGTGGGCAGGTCTTTGAACTTTCAGTAGTTCATCGAGTTCATGGTCCCTTCAATCGCTTGGAGCGCTTTGAGTTTTTTGCTATTTTCCAAATTTTCAGCCTTTGCTCTAGCGATCTCAGTTTCAAGTTTCATAGCCTCTTCCTTTTGATACTTATTTGGTTTTCAAGGACTTCTACCATTCTTTTATATTCTTCTACTTGATTTTTCAAAGCAATAATAGAACTTTCAAATTCATGGAGAAGTTTCAGATTTTTCTTACTTGATTTGCATTCCATGCTAAGCTCCTCAAGTGCGGCTATGAGTTCCTCTTCAAGATTGACTTCAGCCTCCTCTTCCTCTTCCGGATCTAGCTCTTCTTCTTCTTCAACAGTGACCATGAAGAGAGCTTCGGTTGATTCATCATCGTCTGAAGTTTCAGACGTGCTGTCATCTTGTTGACATAGAAAGTTTTTAGCTTTGCCTCTTTTTCTGAAATTTCTCTTTCCTTTACTCTTTTCAGCATAAGAGTCATTATCATTGTCTTCTTTAGCGGACACTTCGCAGCAAAGTGACCAACACCTCCACAATTGAAGCATTTAAAGGGTAGTTTCCCTTTGTACTTGCCAATGCTTCCTTTCTTCAACTTTCTAACAAATTGAGCCTCAAGCTCATCATCATCAAAATCAACATCATGACCAGCAGTCTCTTTTGCCTTTTTCTGAACTTTGAAGGCCGCTTCTTTATCAGATGAAGACGTCTTTCCTATGCGCATCTCATAGGCAGTTAGAGAACCATGTAATTCATCCATGGAAAATGCATTCAGATCTTTGGCTTCTTCGATGGCTGAGACTTTTGAATCAAACCGAGGAAGAAGAGATCTTAGAACCTTTTTTACGATGACCGGCTCTTTAATCTCCTCCCCTAGTCCACGAATATCATTCGTGACTTCATTCACTCGTTGCATATACGATTCAACATTCTCGCTTTCCTCCATGCGAAGAGACTCGAATTGAGAGCGATGAGTTTGCAATTTGGCTTCTTTAATCTTCTCATCACCTTCATGTATGCTTTGCAACTTGTCCCAAATTTCCTTGGCTGTTTTGCATGCAATTACTTTGACAAGCTCGCTGTCCACAAGGCCACTAAAGAGTGCATTCTGTGCCTTGGAGTCGTTGTCTGCCAACTTCTTCGATGCAGTATCATTGGGTAACGGTGGCAGTATTGTAACCGACTCTGACAGCCTCCCAAACATCATAGCCAAGAGATTTGATGAAGGCTTGCATCCTAATCTTCCAAAAAGAGTAATTAGAACCATCAAACAGAGGTGCTTTCATATTCCCTGTATTGACTGCCATGTGATTTGACAAGAGATCACCCTTAGCGTATTAAACTGATCAAGGGAGCCTCGCTCTGATACCAATTGTTGGATATCGCGATCACTGAGAGGGGGGGGGGGTGAATCAGTGATTTCTAAAAACAGGTCCAATTCAACAACAAAACAAGTCAAACCACACAATGACACTAGATTTAACGTGGTTCACCAAAAGGCTACGTCCACGGATCAAAACCGTCCGAACACCGATCCGGTACAGGTCTGAATATATTTAGTCGCACCAACGACAAAGAGCACCAACCCTTAGTTTCAGATAGCACCAACTATCTAGGAAGCACCGACTCCCTTTACAATTTATCTGCACCCACAGATAGGATCACCAAACCCCAACACCAAGCACCAACTTGATGTAAAAACAGAATAGAAGATAACTCTGTCTACAGCCCTTCCCCTCTACAATTCTCTCTCTCTCAATCCTTACAAATTGAAATCTAAAGCATAAAGAGAGACACTTAACTCATGGACGAATCACCATATTCAAGAGCACAATCTCGTCCACAATTGCTGTAGAAAACGTCAGATAATGCAGCAACACAGCAACACAGCAAACACAGCACTCTCTTCTCTCTTCTCTTCTCTCTTTTCTCTTCTCTTCTGGTGTATCTTTAGAACGACCCATACATGCCTTTTTATAGGTTATGTTAACCCTTAATTGAATTCAAAACAGGCTACAATTCGTTTAGAAAGAGTCCCAAACAAATTAGATAAGAGTGCTGAATTTTCGTGCAAGACTTCTGTTTCTGCGCAACTCTGGTTCCCGTGCTCGGTCGACATCCTGGCTTGCTCGGTCGACATCATACACAGTCTGTAAGCAGTCAATTATCGCGCTCGGTCGACATCCTGGGGTCCCGGTCGACCGAAGACACACTGTGTCACGAAAATAATTGAGAGGTGCCTGAAACTTTTTCTGCAGGTTTCTCTTTGCTCGGTCGACCGCATGGGGTGCCCGGTCGACCGCATGCTCTGCTTCAGGAATTCTGAATTCCTGACTGTTTCAACTCTGATTCTTCTTTTCAGCTCTATCAACACCAGCCTTTTAAACATCAAGTTTGTGACAATGTGTTGACAAGAATTCCAACTCAAAACAATACTTTGAGATATTAATTCCTTCAATTCTTCAAAGACTACTCAAGTCATCTCAAATTCCAACAAAATCATCTCATGATATGATCTAAGATTGGTTCCAAGTCAAGTTATTTTAAGGAAAGTCCAGTTTCTTAAATTAGTGTTACCAATGTGTCCATCTCATGGGACATCAACACTAATTAGAACTCTTTCCAAAAATAATTTGATTTGACCAATTTTAGTAACTTGCTATGTTTGGATCAGATTTGGAAACATTCTAAATAAAGTATTCAACTATAAATAGAAAATGCTAAAATTAGAAACTAGTCCTCTCCTCCACATGGCCTAAGCGGAATAGACTTCTTGGACTTCTAGACTTTCCAAAAATTTGGAATTCCTTAAACTCTTTGGGAAACTCCAAAACACCTTTAGTAATCTTCAAACTCTTTGATTAGGAGTCCAGCTTCACTTTCCTTCTTCGTCTCAGACATCGCCAGAATTTACAAATTTAGAAATTACATAAATTCCTATGTCTCTACGATGAGACTTACATGATAATCTATTAATGGAAATAAAAGGCTCATAGGGAATTTCACCATGCCTTGCCCTAAACCGGGAAAACAAGGAAACCATGATGCTCTTTACAACTTGCCAATAATAAACATTCAACCACAAAAGAAAGTAAAAGACTTGTGGGCCATATGGAGAGGACATGATAACCTGCATGTTAGTATCTCATACTAGCAAAGCAACTCACAAAGCCGGGTTACCAAACAATAATGGAAAGACAGGATGCCAAATATTGCCACTACTATGATTCATGCCCCCTACGCAGAGGGGGTCCGGGGGTGTCCCCCGGCGGGGTTCGAGCTGCCCGGTCAGCTCGCGGGGGCCCAGGGGGCAGCGCCCCCGAAACAAAAACAAAAACTGAGATCTCATATGTCAGTCTGTTCGGTCGACCTACTAGAGGGTTCGGTCGACCGGCCTCAGTGTCTTCGGTCGACCGACCAGAGGGCTCGGTCGACCTGCCTGACGGAAATCTGCAAGTTGGGTTTTTCTATTTCGTGTCCAACCATCTCCAAAACTCTTCTGAAGATTCCCAATGGCTTCCTACCATCATTCCATCATTGTTAGACCCTTTTGTGATTATCCAAACATGGACTTACTAATTATCCAAGCAAAACCATCAAAACTGATCCGTACATAGCCCTTGATCTATCCTCTTCGCATCTTATGTAAAGATTAGATCAAGCTTACTGATCTAACATGATAAGAGATGAGGTAAGGCTCTGATACCAATTGTTGGAAATAGGGTGAGCCTCTAGGATAGGTTTCAAAAACTTTTGACCTACTTGACGCAGGGATCAACTATCCAGAAGGCTATAAAACCCAATCCAAGATCTATGTCCTCAATCTCAGCCATCATGATCAGTATGACAATCTATCTAGAAGATAGAAACAGCAACTAACAAGCATCCATAATAATCTACAACATGCAAGCAAGTGGATTATACCTTTGGAGCTCAGTTGTGCTCTAATGGAGGAGTTGCGTCTTTCTTTGATGATGAAACGCTTTCACTAATCAAATAGGGATCTCCAAGACCTCTTGATCTTCCACGCTATGACCCGTATTAGATTCTCTTTTTCTCAAGAAGATGGTGGATCTCCAAGAGAAAACTACTAGGAACTCTAGGGAGGAACTAGAAAGAGAACTAGAAGAGGGAGAGGAGAAAAACCATGTGCAACTATTGCACAAAAGGACCTTGGGCGTGAATCCCAATGCTAGGAAAGTGCATGCACGTCCAAGGCCTCTTCTCCTCTATTTATAGCTTTTGCAAGTTGCCTTCTCTTTACTAATTACAATAGAAGTCTTACTTCCATTATAATTAGTAACTTACTATATCATAATTAGAAGTCTCACTTCAAATATGATTAGTATCTTTCTAATTCCTTTCTAATTAAAATAGAAGTCTCACTTCTACTAAAATTAGTAAGTCTACTATTACCACTATTAGAAGTCTCACTTCAAATAGAAATAGTAACTTTCCTTTTAGAGTTCTACTAGAATTAGATACTTTCTAATAATTGGGCTAGCGTGGGGACCACTAGGGATGCCTTAGAAAGCTGGCTCCAACTGGGACTCGCGACCCCACATCTCATGTGTAATCCGGGCCCACAGTTAATTGTAAATAACTCCACTATATAAATGCAATTGAACTCCAGTCTTAGGAATATTACATAGAAGACCCTAAACTTCCACATTATCACAAGTAGACCCCTCTATCAATATCCATGGATCAATTGGACCTGTCTTCCAAAATAGATCCATATCTTATTATCCTTGAGCCCCAATTAATTATAATGATCATAGGTACCTTTCCAATTAACTCTTAATCGGAATGGGTGCGCACTTACCAATGATAAATCCATTAATTGGCAGAAGGGGATATTAGAGATAGATTCCTTCTTGACTATTGAATGTTCCCACAGCTCTACTACCATGTACCCAAATCACCGAGGTGTTGACCTACAGTTGGCCTCACTCATTGGTGACTCAAAGCAAATGAATAGATAGAAACTTGAGTTCATTAATGTCTCAGGATTGAGAGCCTATTGCTAGGGAATTATGAGAGCAGACCTTAAAATAAAGACAGTGTTTATAAGGTGCTTCTCATGGTCCTTCAATACATCAAATGTACCAGCACTATGATCCAGAATCTTCCATTCTGATGATCGAGACAAATCACACTATCTCATAGTGATCAAAGTGCTGCAACCTTGTCAGTATGAGATGTCCAGTCTCATCACTGGTTGTGAATATATTTTAAGTATAAGATTTGTCATACATGTCTCCCGTATGTGGATCTCATCCATACACATGTGTTACATCTAATATACTTGTGGACCCCGGTTCATCTCATGAACCATCATGTCATTCGTATTGGTTATGTGCAAGTATATAATAAATCACCATTCATCTCATGAAAGGAAAGCATGAATATACTGATAAATAAAGAAATTAATCAATTTATTATATCATCTACTGGATTGAGTCCATAAAACTAACAGATAGAACATATAGTAACTTCAGTCTTATATTGATAGCGTGTTTTTGGAAAGTGTCTTCAAGTTTGGAGGTTAATTGTATATCAATTTGCCTTTTCATCTACATGAAAATTGATGTTTGGACTATATCTCTATTACTTTTAGAGTATTTGAGAAAGAGATTGGCTCTAATAAATACAGAGTAAGAGGCTGCAGCCTAAGATCTTCTTAACATAGTTTGTAAGTTTTTGTCTGGTATTAGATGTTGGTGCTTGTAATGATGTAGAGTGGAAAGTATCCACAAAACAAAATCCAACTATTTTTAATTTCTATTTCCACATTACTACAAATGATGGCAATTGATAACAATTTATTCTGTTACAATATTCAAGTCCCTTGCATATTCATAACTATGCTTGTATTAATCATACTCAACCCATAATTTAGAAACCCGAAATGCAACTTCATTTGGAAGTCCACCAAGTGGAGTAAACTTGAAGACTTGCCATGACCTTTGTTAAGTTTTGTAGGATGTAAATTGGTAGAAAAATAACGAAATAAAATATGGAGCTGTACTTTTTAAATTTTCTTCCGGACTGTCTAATGTGCATTTTCTATGTGCACTCTTGTATCAACTGGACAATCTTTTTATTATTGTTGTTGACTTGTTGTACTATCATACTCTAAAATCTAACTCACCTATTAGATGTTTGAAAATTTTTGTTAGTAAATAATAAAGAATAACACAATATTTCAAGATCTTTATGACCATTGATTTGATGAAAGAATCATGGGCTCCATATTCTTTTTAAATGGTAAAAATCTTATTACACCAAGAAACATGGAATAGCCGAGAAACCACATCAGTTAGAAAGGTTCATCATATAAAAGGGAAAAAACCCCATGGGACAAAGAACTCAAAAGAGGACCAACCATCCCCTAACCCTCCAAACTAAACTGGAGTCCCCTATACTGGAAGCCTTTTGGCCACTCCCACCAACTTCTTTCCATTTAGAAAACAAGTAAGAGCGTGCTCATTGAGGGTAAATAATATTACTTGATTTCCATACTGATCACCCATTGAATATCCCTAAGCGAGTAGTTCTATCTTTTGTTGCTTCTAATTCTTCCACCATTTGAAGTGTACCACAACTCTTTTATTTCTTATGGGTTTTTATCAAAACTTTCAAGTGTGAGACGGCTGGTGAACTCTCATATTTTCTACATGTCCAATGATGTAATAGCTTATTATTTTCATTCTACTTGTTTTCAACCTTATGAGGGAATGGTTAATAAGTATGTTTTCATTTTTTTTCTTTATTTTGCAACTCATTTTGTTGCATAAGGGAGGAAAACTTTCAAGATTCCGTGGACCACTGTCAAATATCTTAATTTTGATGTTCAAAGTGAAATGTGCGACAGAATACTCTTGCAAAGCGTACTGTTGTAAAAAAAATTATTTCAAACTTCAATCATATTGTTATCCTCAGAGATATATGACTTGTGTAAGTAACATATCTAAAGAGGATTAGGGCATTACGAAAATTTTGTCTACTGATGTCATGATGTACTACTATCTATTGTGCATCAAAATGCTTCCACAATTTATCAATAGAGACAGACTATATGTTGCAAATTTTCAAAAGATGAAACTTTGTAAGACTTCCTCTTTTTCTTCTTGAAAATCAAAATTCTCTTTTGATCATGTATTTTCAATTTATGATGCAATTAGCCTTATTTTGACATATATTTTTATGCTTCTTTCCTTTCAAATAGAGTAAGTATTTTTAAGATCATCATTTCTTTAGATTTCATGTATCTTTTTTAATGAAAATACTTAAAGGTATTTTAATCTAGCAATGTGGATTGCTTATCTAGAATACAATAAATAACTGAGTTAGCTATAATTTTTTTTCACATATTGTTTAGACAGGGCTTCACCAGTAAGACTATTAAATGGATGAATATTCTTAAGACTCAACCTAGGCCTTGAAATAGAGAGATGCAGAAGAATGAAGATTCTAAAGACAACCAAGCCCCACCAGATCCTCTACATCTGTAGATATGTACGGCAATACGGGAATTAAAATACATGAATTCTCTTTTATTCATTCATGCTTTGTACGTGATCTATCTACATGACTACAAAGTCGCATCAGTATTATTCGTTGAAACCTAAAACTATGACTAGTAGATTTTGTAGTATATACTACAAAAACAAAAATAAAAAATAAAAAATAACATGTTCAGCAAGTTCAAAGACAAATATGAAACAGAAGAGTCACACAAGCATGTGAATTATATGTACCTACGGTTTACACCGAAATAAAAAGATGACCTCGTCGAATAGAGAAGGAATAGAGACAGAGGAAGACGAATGATTCTACGTCTTCAGTTACGTCTTCAGTTGCTGAAAGAAAACAAGAGAGGTCTTTTTTTAAAAAAAAAGGAAATAATAACTTTCCTTGTAAGGAAATGGAATCAAAATAATATAGGAAATGAATAACAAGCATGTCCAGCTAACAGATTATTGAATAAAACATGCAACTCAGAGTAAAAACTTGTGGGTACTTCTCATTTCACGATTTCTATGGAAAGAGGTACTCCAGAATAATAGACTAAAAATGATCTAAATAGATTATTGAAGAAAACATGCATTTCATAGAAAATGGATGATTCCTTATGGGTCTTTTTGTTTGCATTGGAAAGTGTGTGGGGAGATTTCCAGAACCACATGATTACGCTAATCACAGCCATCAGATGAGACTAAGCACTCTCACGTGCCATCTGCGTGCCATCCACGTGGCACCAAGCTCACCCCGGCTACCAGGACAGGGGGTCCGGCCGAAGTCAGGCAGCTCGGGGCCACTAGCGCCGAACTGGCCCACCCCCGGGTGCCATTTCGGCAGAAAGCTCCACCCCGGCTGAAGAAGCCGGGATGGAAGCCGAAGCAAGAAAGAGCCTCCACTTGCGCCCCTCATCCCCCACGTCATCAGGCACGTGGAGGGATAGGGGCACGAGCTAGCAGGACAGACGCGACATCCAGCCGCTCACAATCTTCGCCAGATCTCTGACAGGGCGGCATCCAGCGGCTGAGGCCACATCAGGGCAAGGCCCGAGGGCAGATCCGATGATACCCTACCGCCAAAGGAGTCCAACACGATCTGGCCCAACAAGACGCGCACTAAATGCGACGTGGACTGATCCGACGGGCATTTAATGCAGAGTGGGCTAGATTGGACCGCATTAATTGCAACGTGGGTTGATCATGACTTCCCAGTCGAATCATGAGACCCATGCCAAGATACCGTCCAAGATATCTTCCAAATCGTCTATAAATAGGACTGCATCTCACATGCAAGGTACGCACAAGACAACTCATAGAGCTGTTACTCTGCCTCTCTTCCTCCTCTCCTTCCATTGTTCCAGTTCCTTCACTGACTTTGGCATCGGAGAGCCTTGCGCCGCCCAGGCCAGGGTCCTCTGACCGTGTGTTCTTCCCTTTCAGGCTTTCGGACGGCACCCAGTCATCACCATCATTGGATAAGTCCTCTAAGGCTCCCCAGTTATTGTGGGTCATTATTTTCTGCACCTACAATTGGCGCCGTCTGTGGGGAAGTAATATCCCAACCTTCCCAACCTTCCCAACCTTCTTAACCTCAATCTTTCAGAAGCCATGCCTCCGAAAGCTAGGAAGGGCGTAGAGTCCTCGAGAGCAGCGCTCGAGCTGCCACCACCGTCAACGGACGTCCCTCCTCAAGGGCGCTCCCGCACGGTGCATGGCACGTCCGCAGGCGAGGGCCGCTTAGGCTCTCAGCTCTTTGTCGAGTTCCCCCTCCAAGAGGGGCTCGAGGCCTCGATCTCAGCAGAAGAAGTCATGCCACCCAGACGCGATGAGCGTCGCATGAGCGTCCTCGGAAGGACAAAGCCGTGGCCGTAGGAGAGACGCGTCACGCTCAACCCCCTGCCACTGGAGGGGTTCTCGAAGCTCAAACTGCTCTCCTCCAGAGGCAAGAGCAGCTGATTCGCGAGCTCCAGCAGCAGCTGAGGGCAGCGCAAACCGCCTCCTTGAGGCAGGTCTCTGAGCCTCAAAGGAAGAAGAGGGACGCCCCCAGCAGGGCAGCCCAGCCTCCCCGCGAGGATCTCAGAAACCATCTGGACCATAAGCGGAGCCAAATTCGTGACGAAGGCTCGAGCAACAGCCGGAGTCATCATAGCCGCGATGGCCGAACCCATAGCCATCGTAGCCCGAACCACTCCAAGCGAAAGCCAAAGGCTCAGACCCCAGAGAAGGATGATGAGCAGGAGCGATTTGACAAACGCGTCAGATTGGCTCTCCAGCACAACCTGGACGTGCGGGACCAAAAGCAGATCTGTGGCCACACTGATCTGGGGGGCTCACCCTTCATAAAAGAGATCGAGCACACCCCCTTGCCCAGAAAGTTCTCTGTTCCGCGGTTCGTCCCCTATGACGGACTGTCCGACCCATCCGCTCACCTCCGACACTTCTCCCAGAAGATGTCCATCTGGGGGAACGAGGGTCACCTGAACTGCAAAATCTTCTCCTCCAGTTTGGGTGACCTCCCCCTGAAGTGGTTCTGTTCTCTCCCAGAGAAGTCCATTTCGAGTTGGAAGGAGCTCCAGCTCTCCTTCCTGAAGAAGTTCCAAGCCTACACCGTCGTCCCCAAGAAGGAAGGGGACCTCCTCGCCCTGAGAATGAAGCAGGGTGAGACCCTCGCCATCTTCGCTCGGCAATTCTGGGCGGCCTACAGCCAGATCGAGGGCACCAGGGAAGAGATAGCAATCTACGCCTTCCAGCATGCCCTGATCCCCGGCCACGACTTGCGGAAGGACTTGGCCGGGAACCCCCCAGAATCCATGCCAGAGTTGATGTCCCGGGTAAAGCGCTTCATCGCCCAGGAGGAAGACGAGATCCGAGCCCGGGATCAGGACGGGCATCCGGAGCCCGAGCAGAAGAGTAGCCAGCCTCGGCAGAGAGGCGGGAAACCCTTCCAGAAGCAGGAGCCCAAGCAGGCCTGGGTCCCCAGTTCGGCGAAGCCTGCGTCGTCCAGGTCCGGGGGCGCCTGGAAGCCCAGACCTCCCTCCAGCGCCAGTCAGAGCGTCAACGTCGTCTTCAAGGAGCCGATCTAACCGCATCCTGACCAAGATCAGGTCCAAGCCGTTCTTCAAGTACCCTCAGCCCTTGAAGAATGAGCCCACCACCGGCAGCCGAAGCAAGCTCTACTGCTCCTTCCATAGGGGTAACGGGCACAAGACCGAAGACTGCAAGACTTTGCAGTGGTACCTGGAGAAGCTGGCCGAGGAGGGCCACATTCCAGAATTCGTCAAGACAGGTGATGCCGGCGGCAGCGAGGGCCGGATTCACCAGAGTGCAGCCCAGGCTCCAGACAGCGAGGATTCAGAGAAGATCATTAACGTGATCCATCTGGCGTCCTCAGTTCCCGCTTCCTCGTCCCGGGACAGCTCCCGGGCCCGTGCCGAAGCCAGGCGGGCTTCGCACGGGAAAGAAGTAATGAAAGCCGAGCTCGCTCCGGCATCTAAGAAAGCCCGCCGCGACTGACCCGCCATCTCGTTCTCAGACAGAGACCTAGAGGGAGTCCAGGTCCCTCACAACGACCCCCTGCTCCTCACCATGAAGTTGAGAGACTTCACAGTGAAGAGGATCCTCGTCAACTCCGGCAGCTCCTCCGAGGTCCTCTACTACGACTGCTTCAAGAAGATGAAACTCTCCGAAGCAGACCTCACGGAGGTCCGTGCACCCCTGCTAGGGTTGTCCGCCACGCCAGTCTACCCCAAGGGCAGGATCACCCTGGAGACCCGAGTTGGCGGAGCCTCCGTGTCGGCCGACTTTCTAGTCGTGGACGCCCCTTCTCCCTACAACGTCATTCTGGGCAGAACGTGGCTCCACAAGTTAGAAGCAGTCCCTTCTTCCCTCCACCAGAAGCTGAAGTTCGTCCTTGAGAACAAGGAGGGCAAGATGGAAGTAGTCACAGTGGAGGGAGATCAGCAGCAAGCCAGGCAGTGCATGCTGGCCGCAGTCCCAGCAGTGAAGGAGCCAGAGCGCGTCAACCTCGCCGAGTTCGAAAAAGGCCTAGATGAAATCGGCCGCGATCCCGAGAAGAAGATCATCGAAGACCTGGCTGAGGTCAGGCTGAGCCCGGCAGATCCAGACAGGTTCTTCCTGATTGGCACCCAGCTGCCAGACGAGGAGAGGGCCGAGCTCTCTCGGTTCTTGATGCAGAATGTCGACGTCTTCGCTTGGAGCCCAAGCGAAATGCCTGGGGTCGACCCTGAGGTCATGTGCCACAAGCTGAATGTGGACCCCGACCACATGCCGGTAGTGCAGAGGGCCCGTAGGACAGGGCTACAGCAGACAGATGCGGTCGTCGAAGAGATCGACAACCTGCTAAAGGCAGGAGCCATCCGGGAAGTCAAGTACCCGGTATGGCTGGCCAACACGGTGGTGGTCAAGAAGAAAACTAGAAAGTGGAGGGTGTGCGTGGACTTCACAGACTTGAACAGGGCCTGCCCTAAAGATAGTTTCCCCCTTCCAAAGATTGACCAACTGATCGACGCCACCGCCGGTCACGACCGAATGAGCTTCCTCGACGCCTACAGAGGCTACCACCAGATCCCGCTCTACGAGCCTGACAAGGAGAAAACATCATTCATAACCCCCCGCGGCACTTACTGCTACAAGGTGATGCCCTTCGGGCTAAAGAACGCGGGGGCAACCTATCAGCGCCTCGTCACAAAAATGTTCCATGCTCAGCTCGGCCGAACGGTAGAGGTGTACATCGACGACATGGTCGTCAAATCAGTGCACTCCGGCGATCATCTGGCGGATCTCGGCCAAATCTTCGACATCCTTCGCGCATACAAGCTCAAGCTAAACGCTTCCAAGTGCGCCTTCGGCGTAGCCTCTGGCAAGTTCCTCGGCAGCCTGGTAACGCGGAGGGGGATAGAGGCTAATCCGGACCAGATCACCGCGATCCAGAGCATCCAGAGCCCCTCTACCCGAAGGAAGTTCAGAAGCTCACAGGAATGGCTGCAGCACTCAACCGCTTCATCAGCCGGTCATCAGATAAGTGCAGGCCTTTCTTTCAGCTTTTAAAGAAAAATTTGAAAGTTCCAGTGGACCCCTGAGTGCGACCAGGCATTGGCCGCACTCAAAACTTATTTAATGTCACCACCCTTACTCTCCACCCCAACTTTGGGGGAGATTCTGTATTTGTACCTTGCGGTCTCGGATCACGCAGTGAGCTCCGTCCTCATTAGGGAGGATGAGGGAGTTCAAAAGCCAATTTATTATACGAGCAAGACCCTGCTCGATGCCGAGACCAGGTACCTTCTATTGGAGAAGCTTGCGTTGGCTCTCGTCAGTGCCTCCCGCAAGCTCTCCCATTATTTCCAATCCCACACCATTGTGGTGATCACGGAGCACCCACTCCGTTCAGTATTCAAGAAGGCTGACTTTTCAGGGCGAATATCAAAGTGGGCAGTTGAACTGGGGCAGTATGATATACAGTACCGTCCCCGAACTGCGATCAAAGCCCAAATTCTGGCAGACTTTATTGTCGAATTCGTCTCCCCCAACCCGGCTCCGACTCAGCTCGGCACGGCACTGGGGGGCACAGGGCACGAGCCAGTAGAAACTGAGGTCGACCAGTCTCCCACTTCGGCATGGAAGATCTTTGTCGATGGATCGTCCACCTCCAAGAGAGCTGGCGCCGGCATAGTTCTCCAATCGCCAGAGGGACTGGTCATAGAGCAGGCCTTCACCCTGGACTTCAAAGCGACAAACAATGAGGCAGAGTACGAAGCACTGATTGCAGGGTTGAACAGCGCCCAAATCCTCGAAGCCCAGCACCTGGAGATCTTCAGCGACTCTCAACTGGTAACTAGCCAGCTCGCTGGAGACTACCAGGCCAGGGACGATAGGATGGCGGCCTACTTAGCCCTTGCGAAAAAACTACTCTCTCATTTCCAGAAAGCCGAGGTCAGGCAAATATCCCGAGATACCAACACGCACGCAGATGCGCTTGCAAACCTGGCCTCCGCTTTCGAAGCAGGGAAGAAAAGGACCATCGAGGTTGGGTCAGTATCAAGGTCAAGTTTAGAACTCTATTCATCTCGGCTTGTCCTCTGTGCTGACCTCGGCCCAAGCTGGATGGATCCAATTGTCGCCTACTTGAAGGA
The DNA here is from genome assembly GCA_012931725.1 of Litsea cubeba. Classification (NCBI taxonomy): domain Eukaryota; kingdom Viridiplantae; phylum Streptophyta; class Magnoliopsida; order Laurales; family Lauraceae; genus Litsea; species Litsea cubeba. The sequence goes on from CM022947.1 coordinate 73,866,979, forward strand.
CGACCAGCTCCCCGAGGACAAGGCTGAAGCCCACAGGATCAGACTCAAGGCAGCGCGATTCTGGCTCTCTCCCGAAGGCAAACTCTACAGGAAATCCTTCACAGGTCCATACCTCCAATGCGTCCATCCAAGCAAGGTGGACGACTTCCTGTATGAGATCCACGAAGGAATCTGCGGCAGTCACATAGGAGGTCGATCCCTGGCTTACAGAGCAATAAGCCAGGGCTACTGGTGGCCCTACATGCAGAAAGACGCGCAGGTCTACGCCAGGAAATGCGAGAAGTGCCAGAAGTTCTCCCACTCCCTCCATCAGCCAGCACAAGATCTGAGTCCCCTCTCTAGCCCATGGCCCTTCGCTCAATGGGGCCTGGACATTGTGGGGCCTCTTCACCGAGCTCCAGGAAACAAGAGATGGCTGATAGTGGCTACGGACTACTTCACAAAATGGATAGAAGTTGAACCGTTGTCTTCAATCACGGACAGGGACTCCAGGAACTTCGTTTGGAAAAACATCCTTACGAGGTTCGGCATCCCCCGGACCCTGATTTCGGATAACGGGACTCGGTTCGACTCCAAGTCCTTCAAAGATTTCTGCCAAGAGCACGGCATCAGAAATCATTACTCTACTCCGGCATATCCACAGAGTAATGGCCAGGTAGAAATCTCCAACAAAGTGATCCTGGACGGCCTGAAGAAGCGACTGGACAAGGCAAAGGGCAGATGGACAGAGGAGCTTCCGAGCGTGCTGTGGGCATACAGAACAACTCCAAGGAGGTCCACCTCGGCAACGCCTTTCTCTCTGGCCTACGGGATGGAGGCCCCGTAGGCAGTCATTCCTTTGGAAATCGGCCTTCCTACCCTGAGGACAGAGATGGTTGACCAAGGCCGAAATGAGACAAACCTGACAATGGAGCTGGAGCTGGCAGAGGAGCGACGAGAAGCAGCAGCCCTGCGACTAACCGACTATCAGCAACGGTTAGCCAGGGCATACAATCAGAATGTCAGAGAAAGAAAGTTCTCCGCGGGAGAGCTGGTTCTCAAGAAAATCCTGCCAGCTGACAGAGAGCCAAACGAAGGGAAGCTGGCCCCGAACTGGCATGGCCCGTTCAGAATAGTCTCACTGGCAGGAAAGTCAGCCTACAAGCTCGAAGACTTAGAAGGCAAGCCACTGCCGAGACCATGGAATGCATCCCACTTGAAGAAATTTTATTTCTAAGGATGTATTGAGTCTCAGAATCAATAAAACAGCTTTCGCCTTGCCATCAATTTGTCGTCTCTCTCTGACTGATTCCGGCAGCACTGGGTCTACGCCCTGGATACAGCCTGGAGTTCTTACACTCGGCCGAATTCCTAAAGTCCCGGGTTTTGAACCCATGGGTCTACGCCCTGGATACAGCCTGGAGTTCTTACACTCGGCCGAATTCCTAAAGTCCCGGGTTTTGAACCCATGGGTCTACGCCCTGGATACAGCCTGGAGTTCTTACACTCGGCCGAATTCCTAAAGTCCCGGGTTTTGAACCCATGGGTCTACGCCCTGGATACAGCCTGGAGTTCTTACACTCGGCCGGATTCCTAAAGTCCCGGGTTTTGAACCCATGGGTCTACGCCCTGGATACAGCCTGGAGTTCTTACACTCGGCCGAATTCCTAAAGTCCCGGGTTTTGAACCCACTCAAGGGTCTACCGCCCTGGAAAAGGCCTCGAGTCCAGACTCGGTCGTTTCCTAAAGCTCCGGGTCTACCGCCCTGGAAAAGGCCTCGAGTCCAGACTCGGTCGTTTCCTAAAGCTCCGGGTCCTGGACCCTGGAAAAGGCCTCGAGTTCGGACACTCGGCCGAATTCCTAAAATCAGGGTTTTTACACCCCTCAAAGATCATTGCCGAGCTCACGCTTCCATAGCCGAGACCAACGGAACGATGACTCCACTTCGGCACAAGGCAGCTCGTCTCGGCCAAAGCCAGCCATTTCGGCCAAGGTCAGCTTTTCAGAAAGAGAGAGCTGTGCCAGCACTCAAACACACAAAAATGCAAGCATTCCAGAACAGTGCAAGGAAAGTGAGAAAGAACTCAAAAGCATTGTACACAGTTTGGATGATCACAGAACTCCTCCCTTTTTATTCATTGTAAGTTGCTTTATTACAAGAGTTACAGAACAGAAAGCAAAATACAGAAAGGAGGATCACAGTCCTCTAAAAACAGAAAATAAAGAAAAGCTGGGAGACTCTGATCTTCACTGACTCTTCGGGCTGCAGACTTCAAGTTGCCGGATCATGGACTGGAGGTTCTGAGTGATCCTGAATTTCACAGAGCTCTATAATACACTTTGGCTGGTCAGACCAAAGCGATCGCAGAGCCCCTCCAGTCCGGAGGCCCTGGACCTCGCCGAGCTCTTCAACACCCTCCGGTCAGTGAGACCAAAGTTTGAAGAACCCCCAGGTCCAGCGGGCCTCAACTCCACCCTTAGTCTTACCATTCTGACAGGGCGCGAGCTCGATGCCACACAGGACCCTGCAGAATCGGCAGACACCCAGGGCCCGACCATCCCGCAGTTGCAGAGGTGTCCCTCGCAACCTGACCAGGGACGGTCAGCCATGAACCCGCATTCAGAGAGCGCATGGTCCACGGGGAGTTCCTTCAGAGAGCGCGCAGACTACGATGGGCTTCCCCCCTTGGAGAAAGCCATCCACAGGCGCAAGGGTCCCCCCCGGATCGAAGATTGCAGAATGTCTACCAGCCATGGTTCCTATGTCTATGTGATTTAAGCTATCCTACGTTCTGTTCTTTTCATCGCCCATGGCGAGCCTGTCGCCCCTACTTATAGGAAGAAGAAGGGCTCGCTCTCCGAAGGAAGTTAAGGGGCGAAGTCTCCCACGCGTTACTCGGGATGCACGACTGTTGACCAGCGATCCCTATGACGCCAAGTGGAGACATCCGTCCGTTTCCCTCATAGGCCGCGCCACTGTTTACTGCTATTTATGATCTCCAGAATATGGAGAATCGGCACAGACAGCTATGAGGACCGTTTGACTCCTTCTACCTCAAGAGTCACGCGTTATATTAAAGGCATTCAAGTACCATTCAATGCCACATCCAGGAATGAAAGAGAGGCAAAGAAGCAAAGAAGCCCAACTTTCATTGAATCGACAGAGAATATTACAAGGCTAAGAAGCAAAAACTTTACATGCAAGAAGACAGAAATATAGGGGAGCCCGGCTACTATGGTTTCGGTGACTCCACTAGGTCGATCACCGTATCAGATGGACCAGTGGACTCGGCCGAAACCGTGACCTTGCTTGGAGCGTCGCTGGCAGAGGAAGCTTCGACCGGTATCTCGCCCGAACCAGGAGCAGAAGAGGTCTCACCCTGAGGCACGGCCGAAGCATCGCTGGCGACCGGGGCATCGCTCAAGACCGGGGCAGCTGGAGCGTCGTCAGCAGCAGGAGCAATTGCAGGAGCTTCAATTGGGGCACTTTCGGCTGCAGGAGCGGAGCTCGGCTCAGGAGCCGAGTCCGAGTACTTCGGCAGGTCCCGATAGACAGGATGGTCTTCAGGGACCCCCGCACGTCTCAGTGCGGCCAGGCATCCTTCCTCGAACAGGATGGCGGTGATCTCCTCCACCTGCTTCTCATACAGCTCAGTGGCGTGATCCACCCCGTCCTGGAAGGCGGACTGGGCCTCGGACAGAAGAGAGGCCTTCTCCTTCTCCAGCTCGGCGTTCGCCTTCTTCAGCCTCGCTGTTTCGGCTCGCCCAGCCAGCACTTCCCCGCGCAGCCTCGTCCCCTCAGCCGTCGATTCAGCCTTCAATCTTGCCAATTCCGACTCCAGCTCGGCGGTCTTCTTGTTCCTCGCCCAGACCTCGCCTTTCAGATGATTGGCCTTCGACGTAAGTTCGGCGACATCAGCCAGAGCCGATGCCAGCCGAGCAGCCTCATCAACGCTGGCCTTCTTCATCCGCTCCACTCCCGCCTGCAGCTCCTCCAGTTCCTTCTTCAGCTTGTCTCTCTCAGACTCCAGCTGGGAGACCCTCGTCGCGTTCCTGTCGCTCCTTCCCACCACGGTCAGGAGCCTCTGCACGTTCTGCAAATGGAAAAAAGTGGGTCAAACCGGGGCAGTCAAGCTGGGTTACTTAGAGAAAAACGCTGAAAACACTTACCAGAAGGTTGGCCTGGATCGCCGAAACCATCAGGCTCTCATCGTCGAACCTCTCGTGCGTCTCCATGTCTCGTGGCAGAGCACAGACCTTGGCGAGAGCCCCGATCACCTCGGCATTCCCCATCAGCCGGTCCTCGACGTTCAGAGGCTTACCGGGCTGAGTCTCCATCCTCGGCCTCCATGGCGCTGGGGCACTTCGGGGTCCGGAGGCCGATCCAGACCCTTGCCCCACCGAGATCGTCAGCTCGCGAGTCGTCCCGCCTGACGCCCTGCCTGCCGGCACGCCCTTCTCAGCTGGTGCACTCTTCTCAGCCGGTGCACTCTTGTCAGTTGGAGCCTTGGCTCCGGGGGCCCGCGCAGGGGTTTTGCCCTTCGGGCGCTGTTCGGCCCCCAGGTCCTTCTCCCCCGCCTTGGACTTCTTCCTGGGCGGGGACCCCTCCCTCGGGCGCTCCGGCGAGCGTCGCCGAACTCCCGCATTCGAAGCAGGAGCAGGAGCAGAAGCAGGAGCAGGAGCAGAAGCAGGAGCAGGAGCGGAAGTGTCGCCAGCACCTCCCGAGCTCGAAGCTGCTCGGGTGCTGGCAGAAGATGGCGTCGCAGAGGAAGAAGACCCCCGCCTGAACTTGGCCGCCAGGTCCTTGACTGCAGGCTCTCTCGACCTTCCCGCCATGTCTTCTTCCCGATCGGAAGAATAAGCGTCCACTATCTGCCTCAGGTTCGACAGTTCCGAACTTGAAGTGGACGCCTCAGACCCAGATGCAGCTCGGCTAGCGGCAGGATCGCTCAAGGGGATCCCGGAAGGCACAGCAAGGGAGACGGTTGGACGATCAGGATGCGCTTCGTCCACCTCGGGTACCCCGGTCCTCTGGTAGTGGCCGCGGTATCTCGGCGTGTATCCGAGCAGCTTCCAGGCCGACCTAGTCTCGTGCCCCTTGTACCTCTCGACCTTGTTGATGTCGTCGGGGTTCCTCCTCCAGCCCTCACTCGCAGCTCGGCGTCGTCTCGCACCTGCCTCTGGATAACAAACAATAGAGGAGTCAGCTCGGCATCGTCAAAATCAAGCAAAGAAGACGAATGAAAAGGAGCGATGTTTACTTGGGACTGTCCCAGGGTGGCGCGGGACCGCTAGCCTCCTACTTTCGCCAGCACCGAACTCCCAGTCCCCCGAAACACAGAAGAAGGCTTTTTCGGCATTCTTACTTGAATCTTCCAAGGCCAGGACGAAGCCTCTTCGCTGCGGCTTCACCTGGAGATAATATTTCCCTTCCCCGGCGTTGCAGATATCGTAGGTGTCCTCGATGTCATGAACACCTATGTCGGTCCCCAGAATCTCATTCAGCTTCGCCGTGCCCATGATGACCTTATAGCCATTGGGCATCAGCTGGCACAGGGTAAGGGACCAGGTACTAAGGCAAGCTCTAAGTAGAGGGTGCAGGGGGAATCTGACCCCGCCCTCGATCACAGAGATCAGAGGGAACGGCATCCAACCGCCGGACCAGCGCATCGTGGCATAGTCGACGGAGTCTGCCGGCTTGAGCAGGACTCGCTCCGGAATATCGAAGGCAGCCCTAAATCTGGCTATGCCCTCTTCGGTGTCTAAACTGAACCTAGGGGTGCCCATGTCTAGAAAGAAGGATACGACAAAAGAAAAAACCCTAAAGGCTGCTGAACCCTAGGAAAAAGCTACACAGAGGCGTGAAGCAACTTACAGAGACGAAAAGAGGCAACTCGAGTACAGATCCAGACACGCCCTACGGTCGTCCTCGCTAGAAAGATCTTGAGCAGTAGAGCAGAAATCGGAGATGAAGGCGAAGGCGAAGAGAAATCAGAAGCGAGAAGAGAAGAAGACGACCCTATTTATGGAGAAGAAACCCTAGGCGCGCGCTGCTTTCCAAATTCGAAAGGACGGATTTCGCGATCCGCGCCCATTCCATCAATAAGACAGCGCAACCAGCGAAGAGGCGACGCGTGTAACCGTCGACTCGCTTCCCAGTACAGGCAAGACAGAGCATTCATTATTTCAGGACAGTTGAAGCGACACCAGGCAATGACCGTCGCATCCCCAGGCGAGTCTTCTAGCTTTCAACCACTAAAGGCCAAGGCGCTCAAGAGGTCAAAAGCTAGGGGGCAATTGTGTGGGGAGATTTCCAGAACCACAGGATTACGCTAATCACAGCCATCAGATGAGACTAAGCACTCTCACGTGCCATCTGCGTGCCATCCACGTGGCACCAAGCTCACCCCGGCTACCAGGACAGGGGGTCCGGCCGAAGTCAGGCAGCTCGGGGCCACTAGCGCCGAACTGGCCCACCCCCGGGTGCCATTTCGGCAGAAAGCTCCACCCCGGCTGAAGAAGCCGGGATGGAAGCCGAAGCAAGAAAGAGCCTCCACTTGCGCCCCTCATCCCCCACGTCATCAGGCACGTGGAGGGATAGGGGCACGAGCTAGCAGGACAGACGCGACATTCAGCCGCTCACAATCTTCGCCAGATCTCTGACAGGGCGGCATCCAGCGGCTGAGGCCACATCAGGGCAAGGCCCGAGGGCAGATCCGATGATACCCTACCGCCAAAGGCGTCCAACACGATCTGGCCCAACAAGACGCGCCTTAAATGCGACGTGGGCTGATCCGACGCGCATTTAATGCAGAGTGGGCTGGATTGGACCGCATTAATTGCAACGTGGGCTGATCATGACTTCCCAGTCGAATCATGAGACCCATGCCAAGATATCGTCCAAGATATCTTCCAAATCGTCTATAAATAGGACTGCAGCACATCTCACATGCAAGGTACGCACAAGACAACTCATAGAGCTGTTACTCTGCCTCTCTTCCTCCTCTCCTTCCATTGTTCCAGTTCCTTCACTGACTTTGGCATCGGAGAGCCTTGCGCCGCCCAGGCCAGGGTCCTCTGACCGTGTGTTCTTCCCTTTCAGGCTTTCGGACGGCACCCAGTCATCACCATCATTGGATAAGTCCTCTAAGGCTCCCCAGTTATTGTGGGTCATTTTTTTCTGCACCTACAGAAAGGTATATTAAAAAGTTTCTTACAGGCCTAGAAAGGTATAATAACAATCATATGCCACCCTTAATTTCATGCCAGCAACAGTATAGGGATCCCACATTTCAGTAAACTCAGACTTCCATCAAAAACCTTTAGTTCGTCCCAAAAAACCCTCACTGTTCCCATCCAGAATAGAGAAAATCTTCACCTTTACCATCGAAAACTAGTTAATCACAAAATAAGCAAACCCAACTTCTTCCTTGAACAAGTGAGGGAATAAAAAAAAAAACTGAGAACAAAAGAAACATGAGTCAAAACGATCATCTACTTAACTTTGATTCTCATTAAAAACCTCAAAACAAAAACACCTCTTTGATCCTTCACAGATAAATGAAAACAACGAAAATGGTGGAAGAAATTCTAATACGCACATGCCAAAAAGGAAATTTTGGCGGTGATTAAAACAAAACAACAAGAATCCATTTGAAACAATCAGTTTCTAAAATCAAACAAACGAAACTTCCGTACTTCATGGAGCTGCAATTTTGCTTAGAATTAGTGTAAAGATTGGGATTGGTTCATCTCATTGAGTGCTTAGGATTATCCAAATGTGACTCGGGACGGTAAGTTTCTACCCAAAATGCATCTTGTTTTCATAGCTTACATAAGGGTGTTTTTGGATTGGATGTACATCAAATTGTAATTCAGTAACTGGTTTGAACATTTTGGCAGAATAGATAGTTGTCCTTCTTCTGTGGGATTCTATATTACCCTCTTTGTAATTCCAACTATGAAGATTATGATTTGGGATGGAAAGGGGGGGGGGAATGAATTATATGGGATGTTTTTCTCCTACTAAATTGCGTCAAATAATGCAGTATTCTTACATCATCATCATCACCAAAGAATTAAGATTTCTACTATAGAATTCAAAGTGTTCTTGTTAACCCGTTTCATAGTATCTGCAATTTTAGGGAAATCAAGGTGATCCCCCATCCATGATGGATGGGCCTTCATATATATGCAGTAGCAATTATCTGCCAAATGAAAATCATTAGTACACTATAACTAATCAATGCATATTATCTATCAACAGTCCCTTGATAGGTTTTGTAGAGGTCCCACAGTTGACACTAGACCTTTATTGGCCTTAGTGGTTCTGTAGAGGTTCCTAAGAGAGGGAGAGAGAGATAGGTGGTGGGATGGTGTTGGAATTTAAAAAAAAAAAAACCAAATGTTCGAGTGCTCTTTATGTTAATTATGGAAAAATAATTAAGAAAATGAAGATCATGAGTCCGGATTTACATTCTCACCTCCCCTAACCCCATGTCAGCTATACTTCACCTCTTTACTAATCCTTTGGTGGAGCTCATTTGATAATGGATATATTAGTCAATATCTATGTTCTTATGTATTCAATTCTAAGTCCAACAAACATGCCCCATGTGATTTTTAGATATTTGAACCTTGATTGCTATCAAAATTCAGAATAACATAGTTAGAATGCTTTTGAGAGCTTTTTATTATTCAGTTGTTAGTTCCATGCATCCAACATTAACATATACGAATTCAAATTTCACACCAATCATGAAACCAGGCACCCTTCCTTGATGCCCATAGATAAGTCGGTAGATTAGTTGTTTTCCCTCCCAAATCAGAAAATGGTGGAATTCAAGTCAGCCAGAATGGAAAGTATAGGTGCAGAAAATAATGACCCACAATAACTGGGGAGCCTTAGAGGACTTATCCAATGATGGTGATGACTGGATGCCGTCCGAAAGCCTGAAAGGGAAGAACACACAGTCAGAGGACCCTGGCCTGGGCGGCGCAAGGCTCTCCGATGCCAAAGTCAGTGAAGGAACTGGAACAATGGAAGGAGAGGAGGAAGAGAGGCAGAGTAACAGCTCTATGAGTTGTATTGTGCGTACCTTGCATGTGAAATGCAGTCCTTTTTATAGACGATTTGGAAGATATCTTGGACGATATCTTGGCATGGGTCCCATGATTCGACTGGGAAGTCATGATCAGCCCACGTTGCAATTAATGCGGTCCAATCCAGCCCACTCTGCATTAAATGCGCGTCGGATCAACCCACGTCGCATTTAATGCGCGTCTTGTTGGGCCAGATCGTGTTGGACACCTTTGGCGGTAGGGGATCGTCGGATCTGCCCTCGGGCCTTGCCCTGATGTGGCCTCAGCCGTTGGATGCCGCCCTGTCAGGATCTGACGAAGATTGTGAGCGGCTGGATGTCGCGTCTGTCCCACCAGCTCGTGCCCCTATCCCTCCACGTGCCTGGTGACGTGGGGGATGAGGGGCGTAAGTGGAGACTCTTTCTGGCTTCGGCTTCCATCCCGGCTTCTTCAGCTGAGGTGGAGCTCCCTGCCGAGATGGCACCCGGGGGTGGGCCAGTTCGGCGCTAGTGGCCCCGAGCTGCCTGACTTCGGCCGGACCCCCTGTCCTGGTAGCCGGGGTGAGCTTGGTACCACGTGGATGGCACGCAGATGGCACGTGAGAGTGCTTAGTCTCATCTGATGGCTGTGATTAGCGTAATCCTGTGGTTCTGGAAATCTCCCCACACAATTGCCCCCTAGCTTTTGACCTCTTGAGCGCCTTGGCCTTTAGTGGTTGAAAGCTAGAAGACTCGCCTGGGGATGCGACGGTCATTGCCTGGTGTCGCTTCAACTGTCCTGAAGCAATGAATGCTCTGTCTTGCCTGTACTAGGAAGCGAGTTGACGGTTACACGCGTCGCCTCTTCGCTGGTTGCGCTGTCTTATTGATGGAATGGGCGCGGATCGCGAAATCCGTCCTTTCGAATTTCGAAAGCAGCGCGCGCCGAGGGTTTCTTCTCCATAAATAGGGTCGTCTTCTTCTCTTCTCGCTTCTGATTTCTTTTCGCCTTCGCCTTTATCTCCGATTTCTGCTCTGCTGCTCAAGATCTTTCTAGCGAGGACGACCGTAGGGCGTGTCTGGATCTGTACTCGAGTTGCCTCTTTTCGTCTCTGTAAGTTGCTTCACGCCTCTGTGTAGCTTTTTCCTAGGGTTCAGCAGCCTTTAGGTGTTTTTTCTTTTGCTGTATCCTTCTTTCTAGACATGGGCACCCCTAGGTTCAGTTTAGGCACCGAAGAGGGCATAGCCAGATTTAGGGCTGCCTTCGATATTCCGGAGCGAGTCCTGCTCAAGCCGGCAGACTCCGTTGACTATGCCACGATGCGCTGGTCCGGCGGCTGGATGCCGTTCCCTCTGATCTCTGTGATCGAGGGCGGGGTCAGATTCCCCCTGCACCCTCTACTTAGAGCTTGCCTCAGTACCTGGTCCCTTACCCCGTGCCAGCTGATGCCCAATGGCTATAAGGTCATCATGGGCACGGCGAAGCTGAATGAGATTCTGGGGACCGACATAGGTGTTCATGACATCGAGGACACCTGCGATATCTGTAAGGCCGGGGAAGGGAAATATTATCTCCGGGTGAAGCCGCAGCGAAGAGGCTTCGTCCTGGCCTTGGAAGATTCAAGTAAGAATGCCGAAGAAGCCTTCTTCTGTGTTTCGGGGGACTGGGAGTTCGGCGCTGGCGAAAGTAGGAGGCTAGCGGTCCCGCGCCGCCCCGGGACAGTCCCAAGTAAACATCGCTCCTTTTCATTCATTTTCTTTGCTTGATTTTGACAATGCCGAGCTGACTCCTCTATTGTTTGTTATGCAGAGGCGGGTGCGAGACGACGCCGAGCTGCGAGTGAGGGCTGGAGGAGGAACCCCGACGACATCAACAAGGTCGAGAGGTACAAGGGGCACGAGACTAGGTCGGCCTGGAAGCTGCTCGGATACACGCCGAGATACCGCGGCCACTACCAGAGGACCGGGGTACCCGAGGTGGACGAAGCGCATCCTGATCGTCCAACCGTCTCCCTTGCTGTGCCTTCCGGGATCCCCTTGAGCGATCCTGCCGCTAGCCGAGCTGCATCTGGGTCCGAGGCGTCCACTTCAAGTTCGGAACCGTCGAACCTGAGGCAGATAGTGGACGCTTATTCTTCCGATCGGGAAGAAGACATGGAGGGAAGGTCGAGGGAGCCGGCCGTCAAGGACCTAGCGGCCAAGTTCAGGCGGGGGTCCTCTTCCTCTGCGACGCCATCTTCTGCCAGCACCCGAGCAGCTTCGAGCTCGGGAGGTGCTGGCGACACTTCCGCTCCTGCTCCTGCTTCTGCTCCTGCTCCTGCTTCTGCTCCTGCTCCTGCTTCGAATGCGGGAGTTCGGCGACGCTCGCCGGAGCGCCCGAGGGAGGGGTCCCCGCCCAGGAAGAAGTCCAAGGCGGGGGAGAAGGACCTGGGGGCCGAACAGCGCCCGAAGGGCAAAACCCCTGCGCGGGCCCCCGGGGCCAAGGCTCCAACTGACAAGAGTGCACCGGCTGAGAAGAGTGCACCAGCTGAGAAGGGCGTGCCGGTAGGCAGGGCGTCAGGCGGGACGACTTGCGAGCTGACGATCTCGGTGGGGCAAGGGTCTGGATCGGCCTCCGGACCCCGAAGTGCCCCAGCGCCATGGAGGCCGAGGATGGAGACTCAGCCCGGTAAGCCTCTGAACGTCGAGGACCGGCTGATGGGGAATGCCAAGGTGATCGGGGCTCTCGCCAAGGTCTGTGCTCTGCCACGAGACATGGAGACGCACGAGAGGTTCGACGATGAGAGCCTGATGGTTTCGGCGATCCAGGCCAACCTCCTGGTAAGTGTTTTCAGCGTTTTTCTCTAAGTAACCCAGCTTGACTGCCCCGGTTTGACCCATTTTTTCCCATTTGCAGAACGTGCAGAGGCTCCTGACCGTGGTGGGAAGGAGCGACAGGAACTGTTGACACCAAAAATGTCACTTTGCCTTTTCAAGATCCAAAGAGCTACATGAAGTCGCAACCTGCCATAAATAGGCAATGCTGCTTCCAAAAATCAAATCTTGTCAGAATCAAACAAAAACTGCAAGATTCTTCCAGACAGCCAAAAGAGGAGTACACAAGAAGTTTCGGGCCATTTCAAAATCATTTGGCCTAACTTCGCTTCTCCGACAGCTGAAAAGGAGCTCTCGGCGGCAAAGCTCTCCGGGACCGTGGTTTCCAAGACAGAGCCTATGGATCATCTTAAAATGACTCCAATAGGTTCCCTGTCAAATTTCAAGTCAATCGGACATCGGTTGACCGCACATCAAACCGCGACATCTTCATCGCGACAAAAGCAAGTCTACTGGTGATAGGACCCCAAACGACTTCAAAACTCAAACAAAAGCCTATGGTTGGTCTTATTTATTGCTCAGGAGGCTTCACACCAAATTTCAGGTCATTCCGACATCGTTTGACCCAGTTTTAGCTTCTGACGGAAAATCGGCAGCTCTGCGCGACAAAGTCTTCGGCTTTCTCAGGAAATTGGAAGCTTTGCAAAATAAATGCAAGGATTCTCATCAGGTTTCCTACAAAGAAGTTAGGCCAATAAATGATCCAAATGTCAAGGAAAAGTACAGAAGAAAAAAGAATCGAAAAACAGCAAAAACGGACACAAAACGGGACACGAAAGGGGGAAAACCCCCCCAGGGTCGCAGACCCCTGCGACCCTGGGCCAGGGTCGCCGGCGACCCTGGGCCAGGGTCGCCGGCGACCTTGGAATCCGGGGTCGCCGGGAAAGCCCCGGAAACCCCGGTTTTCACCGTTTTTTCGCGATTTCAAGAGCCCAGCCTCTAGTACTTTCCAAAATTCATGCTTTTGAGACACCAAGTCCTCTGACATCCGTCCAAAACACGGGTCAATCATCAAAAGTATCGAAAACAATATTGATCGCCACCCGGTCAACCAAAAAAAGTGTGCTTTCTACCCGACCGATCGAGAAATCGACAGGACAGATGGCACCGACCCGCTGTTGGCAACAAACACCTGAAATTACATGATCATCTGATGTCGATCTACATGAAGATCCATCGATGATCATCAACAGAAGAATCCCAAAAGACGTGGCACGGCCCGCGACTCTTCAGCTGCTCGGCGACCACTTAATGCGATTAATTGACTAGCTTTATTACAGTCATTAATCCATTTCTTTGGACGGCCCAATCAGAAGCAAGCATTCGGGAGTTACAAGTCAAGAGATTCATGGCATTTAACCCATGAAACTCCTCCCATCATGGCGATTAAAGGCGATTAAATGCCCTCAATCTCCTCCGGCCAATCAGAAGCCAAGAAAAAGGAGTTACAAAATAAACAATTCAATTTTGTAACTCCTCCCATTATGCGGCTTAATGACAATAAAAGCCCATAAACCCACCTAAAAGGCTACCTAAAGGCCTATAAATAGGAGGGCTCTCCAAGAAGAAAGGACATCACAGAGCATCAGAAACATCAGAGAAAAAAGCACAAGCACACAGACAGAAATCCAGAGAAAGGAAAAAGAGAGAAAAGTCTGCGGATGTTCTACACCGGCCACCGCAACAAGGTGACAAAAGTCCCTTGGGGGGTACCCCCCCCCCAAGGTCCTTGCCTTCTCCTCCTGCCTCCAATGGCTTAGATGTGGCTTTTCAGCCCGTCTACTCGGCTTTTTATTGGACATAGGACCTCCTTTTGGTCTTTGTCTTCTAAAAACCTGAGGTTATAGCCAAGACAAGCGAATCAATAGCATCCTCTGTTCTCATCTGCATGGATGATGGCGAAGCCCACATACGGCTTGCGACCGTCAATCTAAACGGGTCCCACACAATCTCCTGAGAAGTTAGATCCTCCTTTTCTTGCTTTTCATTGTAGTTTGTATTTTTTTTAAAAGAGACAAAAATCACAATTCTTGTCTTTCATTGTTGATAAGGATTGTAAATCGGCTATAAACGCCAAAATCGGCTATAAACGCCAAAAATCGGCTATAAACGCCAAAATCGGCTATAAATGCCAAAAAAATCGCCTTTCACGGCAAATCAAGAAAATGTCTCTTTTCTTAAATATAAGTGCAATGGAAAACTTGAAAGAAGTTGATTTCCTTTTTACTTGCGAAGGTTGATCTCCGGATCACCACTTGCAATTCCAAGTAAAAATAGAAAATCTGGCACACCCACAAAAAAAGAAATGTTGATGCACGCCCCTTGCCCCCCGGTTACGAAAGGGTCGGAACCAAACGGACTCCCACGTTCGCCGACCTCGGTAGGAACCCGAGCAATCCGGGGCGCGGTCCATCAAGCTGGCTCCACCCGGTGGGACTCGTTTATTTGAGAACACGATGCTAGAAATGAAATATTTGCATATCATATATTTTGCTCTATGCTTATATTTCTTTTCTCGATTCTTTGGCTACTTTATAATTGGTGGCCTATGTTGAATTCCGCATCTAAAAAAATGAGATGAGATTTTTGTTTGGAAATTTCCAATTCTTTGAATTTATTTCCACTCTTTCTCTTTTCAAAAAAAAAAATTTTTTTAAACAAAAAAAAAATCAGATTTTTCATTTTGGATTCAAAATTGAGAAACTTTGTTCCTCTCCCTTCTGGGCACTGGCGCTCACGGAAATCGTTGAGACCGTGTTCGGATCGGGGATTGGGCCATTGTTTTCTCTTCGATGAGTTCATTAAAGATTTAAAAAAAAAACACAAAAAAAATCAAAATTTTCAGTTTGGATTCAAAATTGAGAAACTTTGATCCTTTCCCTTCTGGGCACTGGCGCTCACGGAAATCGTTGAGACCGTGTTCGGATCGGGGATTGGGCCATTGTTTCTCTTCGATGAGTTCATTAAAATAAAATATATATATATATATATATAAAAACAAAAAAAAAAGACATAGACCACTAAGGTTAAACCAACTGTGTTCTTTGATCATGGTTGATTCAAAGAAAAGCCTTGTCCCGAGTGTGGAGACAGCTTGACTGTTCTAGGCAAGGGTCCTCCAAACGGGTTCATTAAGTAATCCTACCCTTACCTGGGGACAATTCTATCAATCAAGATTTTATAAGACCGGGTTAGGAGGCCTATGTGTACTCTCTCGTCTTTTAAATAAAAAAAAAACAAATTTTTTTTAAAAATAAAAATAAAAATTTTAAAATAAAAAATAAAAAATAAAATTTTTTTTTCAAAAAAAAAATCTTAAAAAAAAAATTAAAAAAATATAGAAAATAAAAAAAAAATCTTCAAAATCTTCAAAAAAAAAAAAACTTCCGTCATTTTGGGTTTAGATTGGAGAAATCTTGGTCTTCTCCTTTCTGAGCACTGGCGCTCACGGAAATCGTTGAGACCGTGTTCAGATTGGAATGCCTTTTGCTCTCTTTGATGAACCCGATATTGACTTTTCAAAAAAAAAAAAAAACTCGTCATCTTTAGATTCAGATCCGAGAAATTATGGTTCATTTCTTTCTGAGCACTGGCGCTCGCGGAAATCGCTGAGCCCGTGTTCAGATCGGAATACCATCTGCTCTCCTTGATGAATCCAATCTTGACCTTTCAAAACAGAGAATCTCATCTCATGGATGCGGTCTCAAAACATTTGTGTCTAGCGGTACTAGTACGCCCTTTTAGGGTCTACTGTATTGCGACCGGCACATCTGTAACTCCAACTTTATATTCTTCTTACCTCGAGCAAGCTCTGCTTCTCGATAAGTCGAATTTAAGTTCACAATTGCTTCTAGCAGTCACTGGGATGCCCATTCCGGGCTTACCATACCTGCGATCAGAACAATTGTACCTTCTATGGCATTTTGCCTTCCTCATATTGCTTGGGTCATCTACCTCGGGCAATTTGAAAAGACGAAACCATAGAACTTCCCATTTATGATCATTATATTCTTGTGATTACTAATGGATGTGGTCTTGTTTCAGAAATTTTCGAAAACTAACAATGGCAGCTTCACTAACCATTACTTTCGACGAAAACAAGCACCAACTCATGCTTCAACAGAAGCAAACCACGCGCACCTACAAGCGCCCAATCAGCTGCCGAAGTGTCAACTCCCTCGGCAACTCTCTGAACTCCGGGTCGACCTCGACTCCCCGGACTATCGTCTTTGGGACGCTGGGACCATTCCCACTTCCTGAGGAACAAACTGCTCCCTCCAAGAAGCAGAAACTCGCCTCTCAACGTGTCACTACCGTGACACCAAAGGCGAGCACCAGAAGACCTGAAACCCGTGGCAGCCCCACGAAGCCTCAACCTGCAAACAACCAGGTCTACTCCAAGACTTGGTCCCCAAGACCATCACCAAAACAGAGAAGGTCCCAGACATCCACTAAGCCAGCATTCCTGGCCCCACTCAAGGAGAACCAGTTCTATCCTCTTGCCTACATGAAAGAGGAGAGACCCATCTCCAACCTGACTTCCAAGTCATCCCAGCATGAGCCGGCTTGTTCCTACAAGCCCAAAATCAAGTCATGCATCACAAGGCCTCTACAAGCACCTGCTAAGGCCTACAAACCTGCAGTTCGACCCTTCATCTCTACAGGGGCCGAACTTCAAAAATTCAAAGCTTCGCTGCAACTGGCGAAGGATAGGGTTCGCATCCTGTCCTTGCCCAGCTACAAAGAAGACAGACTCGGCTGCTGCGCCCGAGGGAGCACATCCTTCATTGTCAAAGCCCAGTCAGAGCTGACCGAAGCTCAAATTGCTCGTCGTATACGCCGCCGCGCGTCATACCGGCAAAAGAGACTAGAGAAGCAAAGGACCCAGCCTCCCACACTTCAAGTCTCTCCTAAATGGGTCGAAAAAGAAAGACCCAACCAAGTTGCTGCCGTCCATATGGTTGGAAAAAACCAGAAGGCGCCAAAAATCAGCAACAAAAATCCATGTCCGACGTCCGATGACCCGCAGCGTCTCCAGGACAAGAAGACATTCAGAAGAATCCCCTGCTCCTTCAAGCAAAGGACAGCAGAGTGATCCTTCCTCAAGCTCCTCTTCAAAAAGAATGAGCCCCAGCTCAGTCACCAGGACAGTTTCTTCGTTCGAATCACGAAGGATGAATGTCTTGGCTACAAATTCTGAGCCACCACCCCGCAATCCACCTCCAGAAGATGCGATCACCCGCATCCAGCAGTTGGAACAGGGCCAGCAGAGGATTGAAACTCTGATGGAAAACCTTCTCCTCGCCTTCCAAAATCAGGCGAACAATGAACCTCCTCCGAATCATCAAGACGACGAGGTAAATAGAGAAGAAAATGAGTCACGCGCCCTAACCAAAAAGGACGTAGACGGTATCCTCGCCAAAGCAAAAGAAGAGGATATACTCAAGGAGCATGGAATCAAGCCACCATATCCCTTATGGATGGACTCGGTCCCGTTCCCCACCAAATTCAAGCATCCTACTCTCCAAACATATACGGGGAAAGGATCAGCCAGACAGCACGTCATCCACTTCAAGATCCTGACGGGAGCTATTGCGGATCAAGATGCACTCAAGATTCGCCTCTTTGCAAGTACCCTAAAAGGTACGGCCTTCGATTGGTACTCCACTCTACCGGAGGACTCAATCCAAAACTGGGCCATGCTAGAGACACGCTTCCTGACTCACTTCAAAGGTGAAGATCACCCCGCTACTATGGCTCAGCTGTGCAGCCTAAAACAGGGGGAGAATGAATCAACATATGACTTCATTCACAAGCGTCGCTAGTCGACATCTGCCGAAACAACATGAGAGCCAGAATCCGCTCCATGATCATCGGCAACAAATCAAAAAACCTGGGAGAACTCCTAGAAGCTTCCATGGAAGCTGAAACGGTGATTAAAGACCTCAACAGTCAGAACTCATCAAGAAAAGAGCCAACCGCCGTTGCAACCTCTAAACCAAAGAAAAAAGAGGTCCTCAATGTGCAGACCAAGTCAGCTCCTCAGCCACCAAAGAAAGCTGAAAACAAAGCTGTTGGTAAGAAACCTGAACTCTCTGATGCCTTCAAAGAACGAGTAGAGAAGAAATACCCGTTTGATGAAGATGTTGATGAAATCTTCGGGGCTCTTGTGGCGAACGGCAAGCTCACCTTGCCTGAACCAAAAAGACCGGGTGATATTGGCAAAACCAACGATCCTCGGTACTGTCCATACCACCAAATGATCTCGCATCCTCTCAATCAATGCTTCGTTGTGAGAGAGAAAATAAATGAGATGTGGAAAAACGGAGTCATCACCTTTGACAAAAACTATGGGTCTGCCTCCGTCAACATGGTGACATGTGGACAAACATCAAGATCACCGAAAAAGAAGATCACTACTTCCTTCAAGGTGATAAACTCAATCCAAGCGTCCGAGCAACTGGTTCCTTACCCGACACCAGACGGACAACCGATATGGGTACATCCCGATCTCCTGGAAGATGAAAATTGGGAGGTCGTGAAAACAAAGCCTACAGCTCAACAGCGAAGGCAGGCTAGGAAACATCTCCTCAAGCTCAAACGGCAAGAGAAGACCCAGCCAAAACTAGAGGTCAAAGAAAAGGCAGAGGCTTCCTCTACCGCTTCACTGGAGGTAACAAAAACATCCCTTCCAGAGACTTCAAAGGGGGTAAGGAAATTCACTCTCAGTGATTTCATGCCACCTCAATTCAAAGAAGCCATGCAGGAGGCATCATACTCTTGCAATTCGGTAGTTGGATTCTCCATTGATGGATACGAATCCAGCGACACCGATGATGGATTCGAATCCAACTACACAGATGAGTGGGAGGAATCCCTTGAAACAGGAGAATATCTCTCCGATGAAGAATGGGTTCCTGAGTCTCATCTTATGCCAGTAATCTGGTATAACCCCCTACAGCCACAAGGATCCTGGTCTGATGATGAAGAAGACCAAGAGGCTGTACAAGAAAATGCTGCTGACCCAGCACCTCTCATCACTCCAGTGGAAATCAACAATGTTGAGCCACAAAGAGATGATGAAGAAGAAGATCCGGCTCCCATGCCTGATCTTGAAGAATATGCAAGGATCTTGCAGCGACTCGCTCTAGAACAAGAGCAAGAACGCGTCAATGAGCCTCCTCGCAATCCAGAGCCTGAAGTCCCTGAAGAGCATCAGGTACATCCTCCCTTAACTGCTGAAAATGGAGAAAATTGCTGGATAGACGATCCTCTCACATCCGAGGATGAGTCTGACTCCGATCAGGCAACGTCTCCCGTCAGAGCTTCCTGTAATGTGATAATTCGGGATTATAGCTCTTCCGAAGCATCGTCTGATGAGAGCACTTACACTCCGGCGACGCCTAGCAATATATCTTCTGGAGCCACCTCGTCTCACGTGACTTTCACTGAGATGACACCCTCTCAGGTTTCTTCTCCTGAGACTGTGACTTCAAAGTTCACACCCTTCCTGACTGAAGAATTCCCAGCCATTGATGCTTGGGACGATGAATTAGTCAACGAAGAAGAAAGATTGCTGGATGCTGTTCAGGACTTGTTCCCGGAAAATGCTCCATGCAACACAATCACTGAGGATGGTAACTCTGCTGCTGATGCATCCTCAGCAAATGAAAAACGACAGCCTCTTGATCCTGAAGACAATCTTCCAAACGAAGACCCTTCTCAAGAAGCTCTCGAAGTTGGTAGAGGCACCCGCTCTGGCCGGGACTACCACAAAAATTACAACCAATCTTCCTTTACATATGTAAATCCTTCGGGAAAAGATGTTGTAAGCGCCCCTAGTGGCAACAATGATGAACATGCAGGCCCTAAGGAGGCTTTCAAGTATGACTTGATTGAACACTTCAAGCACATACCTGCACGTCTACACATCCTAGATTTGTTGCGAATGTCTCCGCACACTCGTGATAATCTCATTTCGGAATTACAAAAGCTGAATGAGGATGTCGACAAACATGCCCCGCAAGTCCTCCAAATTGAAATGGATTACCGGGTCAAAAACTCAGAAGCCTCCTCAAAGGGAGAAAAGAAGAAAACTGAGGGATCATGCATTGAATGCCTCTCGGTTAAAAAAGCAGCCAGTGCAACCATCGCCTTCACAAAGGATGACCTCCTACTTGGCGAAACCAGGCATAACCGACCCCTGTACTTCACAGGGTATATCAAGGAAATGCCTATGCATAGAGTTCAGATCGACCCAGGTTCTGCACTCAACCTCATCTCCACATCGGCTCTTGAAGAGTTGGGCATCCCACCCAGCAAACTGAGCCACACATCTGTATCTATCTTTGGATACGATGGGAGTACTCAAAGGCCTATCGGTAAAATCAGGTTCAAGTTGCAGATCGGTGATCTTATCTCTGAGGTCACAGTGTATGCAATAAAGACCCCTTCATGCTACAACATCCTTCTCGGACGCCCTTGGATCCACGAGAATGGTGTTGTCCCTTCAACTCTACATCAATGCATCAAGTTTGTTGGCGACGACGGCATGATACATCGAGTCTTTGCGGACAGAAAACCCTTCAAAGGTAAAGAAATCCACTTCGCAGACTCACAGATGTATGAAGGTGAAAAAGAAGAAGAGGAAAAGCATACAGCATCCTTTGCCGAAAATCTCCAGAAAGATAAAGGCAAAGCTCCTCAACAATCACCGGAAGAAAACAAACCATCCGGTAAATCTGAAGAGAGCACTGCAAACTCCCTTCATCATCTCCCTCAAATCTTCAAAGCCTTTGGTCATCACAACTAAAGTGAAGAAGGCAAAACAAAAGCCTGGGGGCAAATTTGTTGTCTCTTTCGTGTCTATCATGCAAGACACGGACTCGGATTCAGAGCCAGAAGACGACACATCGTCAAGCCAAGCTGACACTCAGCAAGTTCAGCCTGCTCTTACTCCAATGGAGACAACTTCTGACATAGAAGATCCTACGTCAGCTTCCTTCGTTGTTCCAGCAACTTCAGCAAAGGAAAAACCGATCTTCTTCCATAGATCGGATGCTTCTTCATCAAACTCCATGCTTGAACCTTTCCAAAATAAAGGTACGCCTCAACTATCCTTATACAGTTCTGTGGCACAAGCTATTATGAAGAAAATGGGCTATGACGCTCAAAACCCAGTCGGTTTGGGAGAAGGACGCGGTATTCTCACGCCATTGGGGCCCGTCTTGACCAAAAGCCAGCTGGAAGATTGGAGACTCTACGGCTATGTAGAAAAGTCTTCACACGGGTTAGGGTATGATCCTGACACTCCCTTGAGACAGTTGACACAAAGGCTTAAAAGTCAATATACTGACCAAGCCTCAACATCTCAAGTCCATGAAGACATCGATCTCCCTGGATATCTCTTTGATGAGTCACCTGACAAAGATCCAGGAAGCTCATCCAATTGGCACGATTTCTCCGAAAATGAAGAGGAGTTGTCCGATGGCACAGACGTGTGGACTTCTGACCCAGAAGAACCCTCATCTCCAAAAGAAGTAGCCTACTTCGACTCGGTTTCAACAGGCGATTGGGATCATCTCATAGCAAGCCTTGGGAAAATTACCGATCAAGAAGACCCGTGGAAAGGAACAAAACCTTGGTCTGGAAATGCCCTTGAAACCCCAGAAGGTTTCGTTGAGCTGGAAGCCTCCGAAAATATTGTGGAGGAACCACCTTCGAACCTTCCAACAGAAGATCCTGTTCAAAAGATAGACTTGGGAACACCAGATAACCCACGTCCTGTATTCATAAGCAAGAATATAAAGGATGATGAGTTACCCGAGTATATCGCCTTTCTTCGTGAGTTCGTTGATTGCTTTCGCATGGTCTTACGCTGAAATGCCAGGCTTAGACCCCAAAATAGCAGTTCACAAACTCAATCTTCAAGAAGACATCAAGCCTGTCAAGCAAGGCCAAAGAAGATTCCGTCCAGATGTGATGGATAAAATTGAACAAGAAGTTCAAAAACTCAAAAGCGTCGGCTTCATCCGTGAGGAACAACATCCTGAATGGTTGGCCAACATTGTCCCCGTGACAAAGAAAAATGGGCAGATCAGGGTCTGTATTGATTATAGAGACCTGAATGGCGCATGCCCAAAAGATGAATTTCCGCTCCCCATACCAGAGGTAATGATTGATAATACCTGTGGATTCGAGCGAATGACATTCATGGATGGTTTCTCTGGCTACAATCAGATAAAGATGCATCCTGAGGATGAAAAACATACATCCTTTCGAACCCCATTTGGCGTGTATTGTTACACTGTCATGCCATTTGGTCTGAAGAATGCTGGTGCCACATATCAGAGGGCTATGATGAAAATATTCCAAGATATGCAGCACAAGACGGTTGAATGTTACGTTGATGACCTCGCCGTCAAAAGCAAAAGAAAAGAAGATCATCTCGAAAACCTTCGAGAAGTCTTCCTCCGGCTTCGCAAACACAAACTGCGAATGAATCCATTGAAATGCTTCTTCGGCGTCTCGTCGGGTAAGTTCCTCGGATTTTTAGTTCGGAAAGCTGGAATAGAGCTTGACCCCATAAAAGTCAAAGCCATTCTAGAAATGCCCTCTCCAAGAACCTTGAGAGAACTCAAAGGGCTTCAAGGGAGATTAGCCTACATCAGACGGTTCATCTCCAATCTTTCGGGGAAATGCCGTCCATTCTCCCGATTGATGAAAAAAGGTGTAAACTTTGTCTGGGATGCTGACTGTGAAGCTGCTTTCCAAGACATCAAGTCATACCTGACAAAACCTCCAGTGTTAGCTGCTCCTACCACTGGAAAACCATTCATCTTGTACACAAGAGCCCTTGATCACTCTCTGGGAGCTCTGCTTGCGCAAGAAAATGATCAAAGAAAAGAAGCTGCTCTATATTACCTCAGCCGCATGCTAGTAGGTGCAGAGCATCGCTACTCTCCAGTCGAAAAAGAATGTCTTGCAGTGATGTTCGCCGTACAAAAGCTGCGTCACTACTTGCTTTCCAATACAGTCTACCTGGTCTCGAGGGTCAACCTCTTGAAGGTCCTTGTCACAAAGGCAGGTTCTCTCAATGCTCGACTGGCAAAATGGTCCATCCTTCTGTCACAATTTGATATTAGGTATGTACCACAAAAAGCAATCAAAGGACAAGCTCTAGCGGACTTCCTCGCAGAGCATCCATTGCCTAAAGATTCTCCACTCAGAGATGATCTCCCAGACGAACCAGTCTACAATGTGGAGACTTTCTCACAAAGTGCCTCCTGGGATATGTACTTTGACGGTGCAACCAGGACAAATGAAAAAAGACAGCTGATCTCGGGAGTTGGCATCCTCTTTGTTAGCCCCGACAAATACATGATTCCACACGCTTTCTCGCTACTGGAACCATGCACAAACAATGCAGCTGAATATCAAGCTCTGATCTTAGGATTGGAACTCGCCATCGAATCCGGTATCACCATGCTGGAAGTCTTTGGAGACTCTCAACTGATCGTCAACCAGATGAATCAGAAATTTGAAGTCAGGAAGCCAGATTTGTTGCCCTACTACAACAAGGCACAATCACTTCTGCAAAAGTTTGACATCTGTCACATCACCCACATTCGTAGAGGTGAAAACATACGTGCAGATGCCCTAGCCGGACTTGCCGCATCCATGGCAATCCAGGAAGGGGAAAACATGCAAATCACAGTGTGCGAAAGAAGAATCCTCCTCCTCTTAACACACACCAAGCAGTTGCTGAATGCCACCAAGTGGTCGGAAGTCGGATTTCAATCCTTCAAACTTCAATTAGCGACTGGAGGGATCCGTTCATTGATTACATTATGTTCGGAATCCTACCTGAAGATCCAAAAGAACGGGTAAGCATCCAAAGGCGAACCCCAAGCTTCCATTTGGATATTCCTTCAAAAATCCTTTACAGGAAATCCTTCAACGGAGTACTTCTACGCTGCTTGTCACAACAAGAGGCTGAAGAAACACTCAAAGAAGTTCATGCTGGTCTTTGTGGAGCTCATCAGGCTGGACCTAAGCTCTATGATCAGATAAAAAGGTTAGGATATTACTGGCCTACCATGGTAGCTGACGCAATGCAATTTGCTAAGCGCTGCCAACAATGCCAAGTTCATGGAGATTACATTCACATGCCTCCAGAATGGCTGCATCCTACAGCGATCTCATGGCCTTTCGAAGCCTGGGGTATGGACATTATAGGTCCTATTTCTCCCCCTTCAAGCAAAGGTCATCGCTTCATCTTCGCCGCTACGGATTACTTCTCCAAGTGGTCAGAAGCATTTGCGTTTAACGAAATGAAGACCTCATCAGTCCTTCAGTTCCTGCGCACCAACATCATTTGTCGTTTTGGCATACCCAAAAGATTCGTCCATGATAACGGACCACAGTTCCGGGATCATCGATTCTACAGGTTCTGCGACAAATACAAAATCCAAAGCTGTCCTTCGACTCCATACAATCCGGCAGCAAACGGGTTAGCAGAAGCTTTCAACAAGACACTCTGCAAAATCCTCAAAAAAATGGTCTCTAATCACAAAAGAGACTGGAGCGACAAAATGTCTGAAGCTTTGTGGGCCTATCGAACCACCGTTCGAGGACCAACCCATAGCACACCATTCTCCTTGGTCTATGGATGCGAAGCTGTCGTGCCCTTGGAAGTACAAATTCCTTCCTTGAGGGTATCCTTGCAAAATGACATGACTCAAGAAAGCAATGTCAAATTGCGACTCCATGAGCTGGACAATCTCGATGAGAAACGGCTCGAAGCTCGACAAAGCATTGAACTTTACCAAGCACGTATGGCAGGATCTTTCGATAAAAAGGTCAGGCAACGCGCCTACAAAAAGAGTGATTTGGTTCTTGCGGTAAAAAGACCAATGGTCTTCGCTCACAAGTCTAAAGGCAAATTTGAGCCAAAATGGGAGGGACCCTACGTCATCGACAAAGTTTTCTCCAATGGCGCATACGCACTCCTAAACATGGAAGGTGACAAATGTATGCTGCCCATCAATGGCAAGTTCTTAAAGCGGTACTACCCATGAAGACTTACCCAACTGGGTAAGAGCAATGCCTGTATGGCCAAAACCGGTTTCCAGGTACACGCTCGCTAAACCCACCTTTTTTTAGAATTTTCATATCAAATGTTGAAATTTCTAGAAATCTAAAACAATGCTTACTTTCATCGTTTCATTGTTCAAAAAAAAAATATCCAAGTTTAGGAACCTTTCCCTAACTTGACCAAAATTTTCAACCTTTGAACCCAAAATTCATGGTTTGAAACAAAAATCCGGATTCAGGGATTTCCACCCTAGTCTACCCTGCCTTTTACCGCCAAAATGGTTTTAGGTCAAAATTTATGACCCTCGTGTCTTTAAACAAAAAAAAATGGTTTTTCAAAAACCGCGAGGAAGCGACGCTTAGTCGATACTCGCACAAATCGGAAGCAAGCGAACCACGTTCGACACTTCCAAAATCGCAGGGAAGCGACATTTCGTCGGTACTTGCAAAATTCAAAACTGTGGAGATGCAACATTTCAGTTGATATCCACAACACAAATTTCAAAGGTTCGAAAAAACCTAAAAAAAACTGTGGAGACGCAACATTTCAGTTGATATCCATAACCCAAAGGTTCGAGAAAACCACAAATTTCAAAAATCGTGGGGAAACGACATCAAGTCAGTACCCGCAAAACCAAAATTTTTTGAAAAGCAAGGATGCGACATTCCATCGATACTTGCACCCAAATCCGCGAGGATGCGACATTCCATCGATACTCGCAACCGAATGAGCAAGGATGCGACATTCCATCGATACTTGCAAGAACATTCAGCAGGGAGGCGACTTTTAGTCGATACTTGCATTTTTTTAAAACCAAACCGGCTATAAATGCCACAAACAAAAAAAAAAACTTGATTCCAAAAAAAACAAAGGCTATCAATGCCATCAAAACAAAAACGGCTATCAATGCCACCAAAACCGGCTATAATGCCACAAAACAAACGGCTATCAATGCCACAAACAAATTCGGCTATCAATGCCACCAAACTGGCTATAGATGCCACACAAAAAAAACTCGGCTATCAATGCCACAAGAAAACTGGCTCTCATGCCAAAATTGGCTTCCATGCCACAAACAAAAACCTGGCTTTCATGCCAAAACAACTACTTGACAAAGATTTTCACAAAATGACAACCTTTTGATCAAATCCCATTTAGCAATTACTTTATCACAAAAAGTTCAAGTGAGCGTAGGGATAACAAAAAAAAAAGAGAGCATCCCATTTAGCAATTACTTTCAAGTGAGCGTAGGGATAACAAAAAAAAAGAAAGTGTTCACAAGCACTACACAAAAAAAAAAGAGAAAAAAGAGTACCAAAAAAAAAATACATGTGGTACCAAAAAAAGAAAGTGTTCACAAGCACTACAAAAAAAAAGAGTACCAAAAAAATACAAGTGGTACAAAAAAAAAAAAGAAAAGAGAAAGAAGGATGGTTTCTGTATACAGGAGCTCAATCAAAAACAGTCTCCAGCCAAGAGTTCAGCTCCTTAAGCAAGCTTTTGGCTTCATCCGTCAAGGATTCCAAGGCACGCTTCTTCAGGAACCTGCCATGAGATGCTGGGGTGGGTTGTAACCCTTCTTCTGCACTGGGAAGCTTCCTTCGAGCAGTTTTCCATTGTTTGTCCTCATCAGACTTCCTTTTGAGAACTCGAAGGGCATCCTCAACTCGGTGAATCAGAGCAGTCTCCCTTTCACGAGCCTCTGTTATTTCAGTCCACTTGGCAGCGACTTGTGCCTGCAGATGCTCAAGACGTTTCCTGGCCTCATCGACCTCCCTATCAAGGATGTTAAGGTCATGTGTCAGCCTAATGATGGTTATTTCTTCTAAGTTCCTCTCTCGGACTGCCTGCTTCTTGCTTTCTGTTGCCTCATCCAGGTCAGATTGAGCCTTATCCGCAGGGTCCGAGAACATCTCCTTGAAGAACTGATCGTCAGGAAAACCCATGGTCTCAAACCACTTGTCACCCCAGCTCAATGATCCTATTAACGATCGCCCTGGCATATGTGACATCCAAACCAGCTTCTTCAGCATCACCGAGAATCTCACGCACATGCTGGATCATGCTAAATCCGGCTTCCAAGTGCCCAGAAAAGAGAGTCTCAATCCAAGAGCTCAGAACTCGCACCACCACCTTCTTCGCAAAAAGAAGAGATGGCCCAGCTGAAGATTCGCCCAACTCCGTTGGTCGGCTGCTCATGTCATCATCTGTTGAAAGAGTAACAAAAGAACTCTTTCCAGTTGAAGCTGCTCCTGCTCGGGAAGGAATCTCAGCGCGAGGAATCTCCTCAACATTGTCAGAACTGGTCCCAGGAGTCTCTACCTCTGGATTAACCTCTGGCATCCCTTGCTCTGGAAACGACGGATCCTCCTCTGCCACTTCAAAACCTGCAAAGAAAACACAAAAAGGTATGAATATGACCCTGTTTAAAAATCATTATCAGAGTTATAACTACAAAATACCTTCTTCGACGACTGGCGGAACACTTTCTTCCTCCATGAACTCATCGGAAGCATCATCAACATTTGCGTCCATCGATGGTTCAAAGTCATCAGAACCCTGTGGCAAGTCAGCTGAAAAAAAAAAATGTTAGCAAACCAAGTCACAAACTCAAAAAAAAAAAAAAAAAAGAAGAGCAAAAGAAGTTGTACCAATTGGAGATTCTGGATTTACTCCAGAGTCCCTCGGTTATTCTTCAGGTGCCTCAACAGGATCCATCACCACCTCATCGGTTGGGACCTCAGGCATCACCAAGTCTTCCTCTGCTAAAAAAAAAAAGAAGAAGAAAAGCAGAAACAAGAAGCAAATCATAACATGGAAGAAATCCCATGAAAAGAAATGGAAAGAGAAAAAGGAAGAATCATACCTTCACCGACGGTCTCTTCTTCTCGGCTTCTCTTCTCTGGAGGCTCGTCAGCATCCACTGGCACATCCTCGTTGATAGTAAGAGGAACTTCTAAGTCAGGAGAGTCCTCATGCTGCCCCTTGCTACGATGATGACTCCTCCCCTCTTACTCCGGCGGGTTCGCTTCTTAGAAGAACCTACCCCGCTGTCAGAGTCAGGTTTCCCACTCGACTCCTCACTGGATGGTCTGCTCTTGCCAGTAGACTCCACGGAAGCTTGCCTCTGTGCCGCTTGCATCCAAGCACTAAGTTCGGCTTCCTCCTGTTCTAGCTGCTCCAAAGCCTCATTAGGTATCTCTCGAACAGCTTCAGAACCAATGACGCCCTGGTCACCGAGAAAGCCTATCTTGTGCTTCTCTGCAGAAAGGAAGGCCCAAACTTCCTCCCGCCGAATGCCATCCGACTTTCCAAGGCCCTTTCCAGATGCCAGCTTCACATCAAGCTCCTTCTTGGAAAGCCCCCGATATGCCGAAAAGCTCTCCGCGAACCACTTCGCAAAGCCGGCAGTCCGGGAAGTCAGCAACACAGGATAAGAAATCATGGCTGTAGTGTCTTCAGCACTATAGAAAGCCCATGCATTTCTCCCGTCCTGTAAGCCTCCAAAGCGCTTCACCATGCTTGAAGGCGCTCCAACAACGCCTTGAGAAAAGCCCAGCTGCAAAGCAAAGCGAGAAGGTACATACGGCTGGATGTCGACGAAAAGATGTCTGCGGTACACCATCGTGCCGACACGTATGCTGAAAAGCCACTCTCTCTCTGCATTTGTCAAGGAATAATGCCTTCCCGACCCCGCCCTGGTAGAGTCTCGGGAGGCACCAAAATCAAAAGCCTTCTTCCGCAACTCCGGAGAAAGCTTCACTGAAGATTGCCCCATCTCGACGTCCCTGAACCGTCGGATCCTCATGCGGGCAAACAAAAGTGATTCGGACACGGCTTTGCCCTTAGCCAGTCGAATCATCAGAGGATCATCATCCTGTGCAGCACCCAGCCGATGGAAGCCAGGACAGTGGTATACATACCACGAATAAAAGATATGGGCTGAAAATACCCTATTCATGGGAAGCCCAAGCCGAACCAGAAAAGCAGCAGCCTGTAGTTCGGTACACAGGTAGGAGTAAAGAGCTGGCACCAAAGCAAGCTGCTCTCCAAACGCCATCTGACAAGCCGGGAAAATACAATGCGGCCTGATGTGCGTTCCATCTCCTCCAGCAAAAACAGCCTCACCAAGCCAATAAGTGAGGTAAACAGCAAGATCTCTCCGCAGTGCAATGTCAGGACATATGGCATTTGTACTTGCACAGAAATCTCTCAACTCTTCTTGCATGGCCAAGATCTTCTTTGAACTTGGATCTTGAGCTCCGGCTTCTTGAGTCACGCTATCAGAAGACTCCCTGCTATCAAAAAAGTTGGGGAATGAAGAGCTAAAACTCTTCCAACTGCTGGATCTAACTTTCAAACCCCCCTTCTCCTTCAAAAAATCATAGAAGGCGACGAGCTGAAAGTATAGAAGCCTGAACTCCTCAGACTGCCCCTCGAGGACGCTGTCAATCGGCATAAACTCCTCATAGAGTTGGCCGAGGATAGGCAATCCGGTAATGGCGCTCAGCTCCTTCAAAGAAAAACCAATCTCACCATTCGTCACAACGAAGGTATTGGTTTGTGGGAGGAATGACTCCAGCATAGCCATGAAGGCCTCGTCGGAAAAGATCACGGTCTCCCTAAAGGCGCGGACCGCATCAAAAATCCCGGCTTCCTTCAAAACGGCGCCACCAATCAGCAGGACGCGATCAGTCCACGACTTCCACTCGGAGTCAGCATTGAAGCGGCCACGAAGTCGGAAAGGCTTGATCCAATTGCTGCCATCACCACTGAAAATACCAAGGCCCACCGGTCTCAAATCGACCGACGGATAATCAGAGCCCTGGTAGCCGCTGGAGGGCATCACCAAGTCCATATCAACAGGCGACCTCTCCGTATATCCAGGAGAACCGCCAACAAAAACCCCGGTCTTGATTACATTTGTCCTTCTCACCCAGCTTGGAGGATCTTCCCTCTTAGGGCACGTGGGGGCAAGGCTCAGAATCGAGACGGTGCGATCAAACGTCGACCGGGTAGCAACAGTCTTCTTCTCACCATCTGCTGTGAAGGAAAACTGAAAACATCTCCTCTGGTATGTCATGTCATCAGGGACTGCATCACCAAAGAAGAAGGTAGGCTTGGGCAAAACGCTCTGATCTTCCATCACCCATGGACGACTGCTTACCATGATCTTATAGAATTCCTCTCCCTTGAGAGCAATCAGTCGCTGCCTCATCTCATCTCTGTTGAGGGAGTCGCACTCTTCCAGATTTCTCTCAACATACTGGACCTTCTCAAAAGCCTGCTGAACGGCCAGATTAGAAGATCTAGAAGATCGACGAGGTACGCTTGTAGCAGGCTCTTTACCCTTGTTCGCTCTGGAGGAACCACCTGAAAAGGATGGAAAAGAAAAAGATCAAACATCAAAATGACAGAATCTCGCTAAAAAAAAATCTGGCGAAATTTTGACATGATGACGGGGCAATTCCGAAGAAAAGGAACTATCCCGAAAGAAATAGAAAGCTTGAAGATGGGCTCAACATTGCTGCGAGCTCCGAAACTCCAAACTTTCGAAACCTCAAAGTCTCCGCAAAATCAGGAAGGGCTCAACATCACTGCGAGCTCCAAGTTCCCAAATTTGAAAAAACTTTCAGGTATGCTATCACATCATGCTACAAATTTATTTTACAAATTGAATGCATGCATGAACATCTTGGTTTGAAAAAAAAAATATGCATTATCATGATGAGCAAAAAAAAAAAAAGAAAAGAAAAGAAACTTTCTCTAAAAAAAAAAGAGAGGGGAAAGAAAACAAAAAAAGAAAAAAAAGAAACTCTCTCAAAAAAAAAAGGGAGAGGGAAAGAAAAAAAAAAAAAGAGAAAAAAGAGAGGGCTGGCCCACAGGCCGTGGCCCACAGGCCACGTGGCCGTACGGCCAGATCCGTACGGATCTGTCCGTACGGCCCATAAACAAAAAAAAAAACAACAAAAAACATGAGAAAAAAAAAAGAAAGAAGAAAAAAAAACGTGGGAAAAAAAAAGAAGGGGAAAACAAGTGAAAAAAAAAAAGAAAGAAGAAGAAAAAAACGTGTGAAAAAAAAAAGGGGAAAACACGTGAAAAAAAAAGAAGAAAAGAAAAAGAAAGAAACAAAAAAAAAAGGGAAAGAAAGAAAGATCTTTTTATTTTTCCTACAATGGAGTTTTCTTGAAAAAGGGAGTTTTCTTGAAAAAGGGAACTTACTTGAAGCCATTGATGGAGAAGAAGAAGAAAAGTCTTGAAGATCTTGAAGAAGAAAAGCTCTTGGTCTTGAAGCCCTCTTGAGATTATTGCAAAAGAAAGTAATAAGAGCAAGAGATCCAACCTTCTCCTTGCTTTTATAGAGGAGAGCAAACCAAAGAAGGAAAGAAGAAAGAGGTAAGTGTTACTAATTAGTAACCTTACCAAAAGAAAGAGATTAGAAAGATTCTTTCCCAAAAGAAAGATATCTTGAAGGATTTTCTCCCAAAAAGAGATCTATGACGGATTCTTTCCCAAAAGAAAGATATCTTGAGATATTCTATCCCAAAAATAAAGGGATCATGAGAGATTCTCTCCAAGTAAAGATATTCTTAGATATTCTCTATCCAAATGAGATATTTTTGGATATTCTTTACAAAAATGACACCATATGAGATCTAAGCCATTTCAAAAGCTTAACGTCCCATGGGTTAGCCCATATGAGCCAGGTTTGACCACCTAGGCACAAAAAAAAAAAAAAAAAAAAAAAAATAAAATAATAAATTTTGGGCTTTTAGTCAAAGAGAAATCCCTCTTACCAAGAGCATACAAAAATGGTTCCATGCCTCTTTTGAGTTGATTAGACCATACAAAAGAAAATTTCAAGCCCCATGAGCTTCCAAAAATCAAACCATCCAGCCTCATCTACCAAATTGAGCCAAAATCTTGAAATTGACATTCCACAAAAATCAAACCAAATCTTGGTCCCCTAACTTGCCACATACAGCCTGTTAGGTCACAAGACCAAAAACCAAAAACCAAAACCTGATCCCCTAACTTGCCACATACAGCCTGTTAGGTCACAAGATCAAAACCAAAATTGATCCCCCAACATTCCACATACAGCTTGTTGGGTCACACGATCAAAACCAAACCCGACCCCCTAACCTGCCACATATAGCCTGTTAGGTCACAAGGTCAAAACCCAAATCCACATCCCTGATGTCATCTTCAAAACTTTGCCTCGAGATGGTACGTGATCACTTTCACTACCATAAAATTCCCCTGGAAGCTCAAAAGGCTACAAATACCAAAAAGAAAGACTGCTCAAAGACTCTTGGTCAAGTCACAGGCTCTCCTTCAAAAATCTCTTTGAGGCACATCGACTACAAAAGTTAAGCAACTCGCCGCTGTACCTCGAGGGGGCATTTGTTGACACCAAAAATGTCACTTTGCCTTTTCAAGATCCAAAGAGCTACATGAAGTCGCAACCTGCCATAAATAGGCAATGCTGCTTCCGAAAATCAAATCTTGTCAGAATCAAACAAAAACTGCAAGATTCTTCCAGACAGCCAAAAGAGGAGTACACAAGAAGTTTCGGGCCATTTCAAAATCATTTGGCCTAACTTCGCTTCTCCGACAGCCGAAAAGGAGCTCTCGGCGGCAAAGCTCTCCGGGACCGTGGTTTCCAAGACAGAGCCTATGGATCATCTTAAAATGACTCCAATAGGTTCCCTGTCAAATTTCAAGTCAATCGGACATCGGTTGACCGCACATCAAACCGCGACATCTTCATCGCGACAAAAAGCAAGTCTACTGGTGATAGGACCCCAAACGGCTTCAAAACTCAAACAAAAGCCTATGGTTGGTCTCATTTATTGCTCAGGAGGCTTCACACCAAATTTCAGGTCATTCCGACATCGTTTGACCCAGTTTTAGCTTCTGACGGAAAATCGGCAGCTCTGCGCGACAAAGTCTTCTGCTTTCTCAGGAAATTGGAAGCTTTGCAAAATAAAATGCAAGGATTCTCATCAGGTTTCCTACAAAGAATTTAGGCCAATAAATGATCCAAATGTCAAGGAAAAGTACAGAAGAAAAAAGAATCGAAAAACAGCAAAAACGGACACAAAACAGGACACGAAAGGGGGAAAACCCCCCAGGGTCGCAGACCCCTGCGACCCTGGGCTAGGGTCGTCGGCGACCTTGGAACCCGGGGTCACCGGGAAAGCCCCGGAAACCCCGGTTTTCGCCGTTTTTTTCGCGATTTCAAGAGCCCAGCCTCTAGTACTTTCCAAAATTCATGCTTTTGAGACACCAAGTCCTCTGACATCCGTCCAAAACACGGGTCAATCATCAAAAGTATCGAAAACAATATTGATCGCCACCCGGTCAACCAAAAAAAGTGTGCTTTCTACCCGACCGATCGAGAAATCGACAGGACAGATGGCACTGACCCGCTGTTGGCAACAAACACCTGAAATTACATGATCATCTGATGTCGATCTACATGAAGATCCATCGATGATCATCAACAGAAGAATCCCAAAAGACGTGGCACGGCCCGCGACTCTTCAGCTGCTCGGCGACCACTTAATGCGATTAATTGACTAGCTTTATTACAGTCATTAATCCATTTCTTTGGACGGCCCAATCAGAAGCAAGCATTCGGGAGTTACAAGTCAAGAGATTCATGGCATTTAACCCATGAAACTCCTCCCATCATGGCGATTAAAGGCGATTAAATGCCCTCAATCTCCTCCGGCCAATCAGAAGCCAAGAAAAAGGAGTTACAAAATAAACAATTCAATTTTGTAACTCCTCCCATTATGCGGCTTAATGACAATAAAAGCCCATAAACCCACCTAAAAGGCTACCTAAAAGCCTATAAATAGGAGGGCTCTCCAAGAAGAAAGAACATCACAGAGCATCAGAAACATCAGAGAAAAAAAGCACAGACAGAAGCACAGAAATCTAGAGAAAGGAAAAAGAGAGAAAACTCTGCGGAAGTTCTACACCGGCCACCGCAACAAGGTGACAAAAGTCCCTTGGGGGGTGCCCCCCCCCAAGGTCCTTGCCTTCTCCTCCTGCCTCCAATGGCTTAGATGTGGCTTTTCAGCCCGTCTACTCGGCTTTTTATTGGATATAGGACCTCCTTTTGGTCTTTGTCCTCTAAAAACCCGAGGTTATAGCCAAGCCAAGCGAATCAATAGCATCCTCTGTTCTCATCTGCATGGATGATGGCGAAGCCCACATACGGCTTGCGACCGTCAATCTAAACGGGTCTCCCACAATCTCCTGAGAAGTTAGATCCTCCTTTTCTTGCTTTTCATTGTAGTTTGTATTTTTTCAAAAGAGACAAAAATCACAATTCTTGTCTTTCATTGTTGATAAGGATTGTAAATCGGCTATAAACGCCAAAATCGGCTATAAACGCCAAAAATCGGCTATAAACGCCAAAATCGGCTATAAATGCCAAAAAAATCGCCTTTCACGGCAAATCAAGAAAATGTCTCTTTTCTTAAATATATGTGCAATGGAAAACTTGAAAGAAGTTGATTTCCTTTTTACTTGCGAAGGTTGATCTCCGGATCACCACTTGCAATTCCAAGTAAAAATAGAAAATCTGGCACACCCACAAAAAAGAAATGTTGATGCACGGCCCTTGCCCCCCGGTTACGAAAGGGTCGGAACCAAATGGACTCCCACGTCCGCCGACCTCGGTAGGAACCCGAGCAATTCGGGGCGCGGTCCATCAGGAACGCGACGAGGGTCTCCCAGCTGGAGTCCGAGAGAGACAAGCTGAAGAAGGAACTGGAGGAGCTGCAGGCGGGAGTGGAGCGAATGAAGAAGGCCAGCGCTGATGAGGCTGCTCGGCTGGCATCGGCTCTGGCTGATGTCGCCGAACTTACGTCGAAGGCCAATCATCTGAAAGGCGAGGTCTGGGCGAGGAACAAGAAGACCGCCGAGCTGGAGTCGGAGCTGGCCAGGTTAAAGGCTGAATCGACGGCCGAGGGGACGAGGCTGCGCGGGGAAGTGCTGGCTGGGCGAGCCGAAACAGCGAGGCTGAAGAAGGCGAACGCCGAGCTGGAGAAGGAGAAGGCCTCTCTTCTGGCCGAGGCCCAGTCCGCCTTCCAGGATGGGGTGGATCACGCCACTGAGCTGTATGAGAAGCAGGTGGAGGAGATCACCGCCATCCTGTTCGAGGAAGGATGCCTGGCCGCACTGAGACGTGCGGGGGTCCCTGAAGACCATCCTGTCTATCGAGACCTGCCGAAGTACTCGGACTCGGCTCCTGAGCCGAGCTCCGCTCCTGCAGCCGAAAGTGCCCCAGTTGAAGCTCCTGCAGTTGCTCCCGTTGCTGACGACGCTTCCGTTGCCCCGGCCTTGAGCGATGCCCCGGTCGCCAGCGATGCTTCGGCCGTGCCTCAGGGTGAGACCCCTTCTGCCCCTGGTTCGGGTGAGGTACCGGTCAAAGCCTCCTCTGCCAGCGACGCTCCAGGCGAGGTCACGGTTTCGGCCGAATCCACTGGCCCATCAGATACGGTGATCGACCTAGTGGAGTCGCCGAAACCATAGTAGCCGGGCTCCTCTATATTTCTGTCTTCTTGCATGTAATGTTTTTGCTTCTTAGCCTTGTAATATTCTCTGTTGATTCAATGAAAGTCGGGCTTCTTTACTTGTGCATTTTTCTCTGCATTTGTTTCTCCTTCATTTCTGGATGTGCATTGAATGGTGTTGAATGCCTTTACTGCGACGTGTGACTCTTGAGGTAGAAGGAGTCAAACGGTCCTCATAGCTGTCTGTACCGATCCTCCGTATTCTGGGGACCATAAAGAGCAATAAACATGGCGGCACGGCCTATGAGGGAAACGGACGGATGTCTCCACTTGGCATAATAGGGATCGCTGGTCAACAGTCGTGCATCCCGAGTAACGCGTGGGAGACTTCGCCCCTTAACTTCCTTCGGAGAGTGAGCCCTTCTTCTTCCTATAAGTAGGGGCGACAGGCTCGCCATGGGCGATGAAAAGAACAGAACGTAGGATAGCTTAAATCACATAGACATAGGAACCATGGCTGGTAGACATTCTGCAGTCTTCGATCCGGGGGGGACCCTTGCGCCTGTGGATGGCTTCTTCAAGGGGGGAAGCCCATCGTAGTCTGCACGCTCTCTTAAGGAACTCCCCGTGGACCACGCGCTCTCTGAACGCGGGTTCACGGCCGGCCGTCCCTGGTTTGGTTGCAGGGAAGATTTCCTGCAATGCAGATGGGGGACGGTGGCGCATTCTCGTCCGACACGGTCTTGCGAGACCGCCGGACGGAAGGTGGGATTGAGGCCCCGCTGGACCTGGGGGTTCTTCAAACCTTGGCTGGTCTTACTGGCCGGAGGGTGTTGAAGAGCTTAGCGAGGTCCAGGGCCTCCGCACTGGAGGGGCTTCTGCAGTCGCTTTGGTCTGACCAACCATAGCGTGTTGTAGAGCTCACTGAAATTCAGGATCACTCAGAACCTCCAGTCCATGATCCGGCAACTTGAAGTCTGCAGCCCGAAGAGTCAGTGAAGATCAGAGTCTCCCAGCTTTTCTTTATTTTCTGTTTTTAGAGGACTGTGATCCTCCTTTCTGTACTTTGCTTTCTGTTCTGTAACTTCTGTAATGAAGCAATTTACAATGAATAAAAAGGAGGAGTTCTGTGATCACCCAAACTGTGCACAATGCTTTTGAGTTCTTCCTCTCTTTCTTTGCACTGTTCTGGAATACTTGCATTTTTGTGTGTTTGAGTGCTGGCACAGCTCTCTCCCTCTGAAAAGCTGACCTTGGCCGAAATGGCTGGCTTTGGCCGAGACGAGCTGCCTTGTGCCGAAGTGGAGTCATCGTTCCGTTGGTCTCGGCTATGGAAGCGTGAGCTCGGCAATGATCTTTGAGGGGTGTAAAAATCCTGATTTTAGGAATTCGGCCGAGTGTCCGAACTCGAGGCCTTTTCCAGGGTCCAGGACCCGGAGCTTTAGGAAACGACCGAGTCTGGACTCGAGGCCTTTTCCAGGGCGGTGGACCCGGAGCTTTAGGAAACTACCGAGTCTGGACTCGAGGCCTTTTCCAGGGCGGTAGACCCGGAGCTTTAGGAAACGACCGAGTCTGGACTCGAGGCCTTTTCCAGGGCGGTAGACCCTTGAGTGGGTTCAAAACCCGGGACTTTAGGAATTCGGCCGAGTGTAAGAACTCCAGGCTGTATCCAGGGCGTAGACCCATGGGTTCAAAACCCGGGACTTTAGGGATTCGGCCGAGTGTAAGAACTCCAGGCTGTATCCAGGGCGTAGACCCATGGGTTCAAAACCCAGGACTTTAGGAATTCGGCCGAGTGTAAGAACTCCAGGCTGTATCCAGGGCGTAGACCCATGGGTTCAAAACCCGGGACTTTAGGAATTCGGCCGAGTGTAAGAACTCCAGGCTGTATCCAGGGCGTAGACCCATGGGTTCAAAACCCGGGACTTTAGGAATTCGGCCGAGTGTAAGAACTCCAGGCTGTATCCAGGGCGTAGACCCATGGGTTGAAAACCCGGGACTTTAGGAATTCGGCCGAGTGTAAGAACTCCAGGCTGTATCCAGGGCGTAGACCCATGGGTTCAAAACCCGGGACTTTAGGAATTCGGCCGAGTGTAAGAACTCCAGGCTGTATCCAGGGCGTAGACCCAGTGCTGCCGGAATCAGTCAGAGAGAGACGACAAATTGATGGCAAGGCGAAAGCTGCTTTTATTGATTCTGAGACTCAATACATCCTTAGAAATAAAATTTCTTCAAGTGGGATGCATTCCATGGTCTCGGCAGTGGCTTGCCTTCTAAGTCTTCGAGCTTGTAGGCTGACTTTCCTGCCAGTGAGACTATTCTGAATGGCCCATGCCAGTTCGGGGCCAGCTTCCCTTCGTTTGGCTCTCTGTCAGCTGGCAGGATTTTCTTGAGAACCAGCTCTCCCGCGGAGAACTTTCTTTCTCTGACATTCTGATTGTATGCCCTGGCTAACCGTTGCTGATAGTCGGTTAGTCGCAGGGCTGCTGCTTCTCGTCGCTCGTCTGCCAGCTCCAGCTCCATTGTCAGGTTTGTCTCATTTCGGCCTTGGTCGACCAGCTCTGTCCTCAGGGTAGGAAGGTCGATTTCCAAAGGAATGACTGCCTCCATCCCGTAGGCCAGAGAGAAAGGCGTTGCCGAGGTGGACCTCCTTGGAGTTGTTCTGTATGCCCACAGCACGCTCGGAAGCTCCTCTGTCCATCTGCCCTTTGCCTTGTCCAGTCGCTTCTTCAGGCCGTCCAGGATCACTTTGTTGGAGATTTCTGCCTGGCCATTACTCTGTGGATATGCCGGAGTAGAGTAATGATTTCTGATGCCGTGCTCTTGGCAGAAATCTTTGAAGGACTTGGAGTCGAACTGAGTCCCGTTATCCGAAATCAGGGTCCGGGGGATGCCGAACCTCGTAAGGATGTTTTTCCAAACGAAGTTCCTGGAGTCCCTGTCCGTGATTGAAGACAACGGTTTCAGCTTCTATCCATTTTGTGAAGTAGTCCGTAGCCACTATCAGCCATCTCTTGTTTCCTGGAGCTCGGTGAAGAGGCCCCACAATGTCCAGGCCCCATTGAGCGAAGGGCCATGGGCTAGAGAGGGGACTCAGATCTTGTGCTGGCTGATGGAGGGAGTGGGAGAACTTCTGGCACTTCTCGCATTTCCTGGCGTAGACCTGCGCGTCTTTCTGCATGTAGGGCCACCAGTAGCCCTGGCTTATTGCTCTGTAAGCCAGGGATCGACCTCCTATGTGACTGCCGCAGATTCCTTCGTGGATCTCATACAGGAAGTCGTCCACCTTGCTTGGATGGACGCATTGGAGGTATGGACCTGTGAAGGATTTCCTGTAGAGTTTGCCTTCGGGAGAGAGCCAGAATCGCGCTGCCTTGAGTCTGATCCTGTGGGCTTCAGCCTTGTCCTCGGGGAGCTGGTCGTCCTTCAAGTAGGCGACAATTGGATCCATCAAGCTTGGGCCGAGGTCAGCACAGAGGACAAGCCGAGATGAATAGAGTTCTAAACTTGACCTTGATACTGACCCAACCTCGATGGTCCTTTTCTTCCCTGCTTCGACAGCGGAGGCCAGGTTTGCAAGCGCATATGCGTGCGTGTTGGTATCTCAGGATATTTGCCTGACCTCGGCTTTCTGGAAATGAGAGAGTAGTTTTTTCGCAAGGGCTAAGTAGGCCGCCATCCTGTCGTCCCTGGCCTGGTAGTCTCCAGCGAGCTGGCTAGTTACCAGTTGAGAGTCGCTGAAGATCTCCAGGTGCTGGGCTCCGAGGATTTGGGCGCTGTTCAAACCCTGCAATCAGTGCTTCGTACTCTGCCTCATTGTTTGTCGCTTTGAAGTCCAGGGTGAAGGCCTGCTCTATGACCAGTCCCTCTGGCGATTGGAGAACTATGCCGGCGCCAGCTCTCTTGGAGGTGGACGATCCATCAACAAAGATCTTCCATGCCGAAGTGGGAGACTGGTCGACCTCAGTTTCTACTGGCTCGTGCCCTGTGCCCCCCAGTGCCGTGCCGAGCTGAGTCGGAGCCGGGTTGGGGGAGACGAATTCGACAATAAAGTCTGCCAGAATTTGGGCTTTGATCGCAGTTCGGGGACGGTACTGTATATCATACTGCCCCAGTTCAACTGCCCACTTTGATATTCGCCCTGAAAAGTCAGCCTTCTTGAATACTGAACGGAGTGGGTGCTCCGTGATCACCACAATGGTGTGGGATTGGAAATAATGGGAGAGCTTGCGGGAGGCACTGACGAGAGCCAACGCAAGCTTCTCCAATAGAAGGTACCTGGTCTCGGCATCGAGCAGGGTCTTGCTCGTATAATAAATTGGCTTTTGAACTCCCTCATCCTCCCTAATGAGGACGGAGCTCACTGCGTGATCCGAGACCGCAAGGTACAAATACAGAGTCTCCCCCATAGTTGGGGTGGAGAGTAAGGGTGGTGACATTAAATAAGTTTTGAGTGCGGCCAATGCCTGGTCGCACTCAGGGGTCCACTGGAACTTCAAATTTTTCTTTAAAAGCTGAAAGAAAGGCCTGCACTTATCTGATGACCGGCTGATGAAGCGGTTGAGTGCTGCAGCCATTCCTGTGAGCTTCTGAACTTCCTTCGTGGTAGAGGGGCTCTGGATGCTCTGGATCGCGGTGATCTGGTCCGGATTAGCCTCTATCCCCCTCCGCGTTACCAAGCTACCGAGGAACTTGCCAGAGGCAACGCCGAAGGCGCACTTGGAAGCGTTTAGCTTGAGCTTGTATGCGCGAA
Source organism: Litsea cubeba (assembly GCA_012931725.1). Taxonomy (NCBI): domain Eukaryota; kingdom Viridiplantae; phylum Streptophyta; class Magnoliopsida; order Laurales; family Lauraceae; genus Litsea; species Litsea cubeba. The sequence continues at coordinate 73,907,275 of CM022947.1, forward strand.
GGATGTCGAAGATTTGGCCGAGATCCGCCAGATGATCGCCGGAGTGCACTGATTTGACGACCATGTCGTCGATGTACACCTCTACCGTTCGGCCGAGCTGAGCATGGAACATTTTTGTGACGAGGCGCTGATAGGTTGCCCCCGCGTTCTTTAGCCCGAAGGGCATCACCTTGTAGCAGTAAGTGCCGCGGGGGGTTATGAATGATGTTTTCTCCTCGTCAGGCTCGTAGAGCGGGATCTGGTGGTAGCCTCTGTAGGCGTCGAGGAAGCTCATTCGGTCGTGACCGGCGGTGGCGTCGGTCAGTTGGTCAATCTTTGGAAGGGGGAAACTATCTTTAGGGCAGGCCCTGTTCAAGTCTGTGAAGTCCACGCACACCCTCCACTTTCCAGTTTTCTTCTTGACCACCACCGTGTTGGCCAGCCATACCGGGTACTGGACTTCCCGGATGGCTCCTGCCTTTAGCAGGTTGTCGATCTCTTCAACGACCGCATCTATCTGCTGCAGCCCTATCCTACGGGCCCTCTGCACTACCGGCTTGTGGTCGGGGTCCACATTCAGCTTGTGGCACATGACCTCAGGGTCGACCCTAGGCATTTCGCTTGGCTCCAAGCGAAGACGTCGACGTTCTGCATCAAGAACCGAGAGAGCTCGGCCCTCTCCTCGCCTGGCAGCTGGGTGCCAATCAGGAAGAACCTGTCTGGATCTGCCGGGCTCAGCCTGACCTCAGCCAGGTCTTCGATGATCTTCTTCTCGGGATCGCGGCCGATTTCATCTAGGCCTTTTTCGAGCTCGGCGAGGTTGACGCGCTCTGGCTCCTTCACTGCTGGGACTGCGGCTAGCATGCACTGCCTGGCTTGCTGCTGATCTCCCTCCACTGTGACTACTTCCATCTTGCCCTCCTTGTTCTCAAGGACGAACTTCAGCTTTTGGTGGAGGGAAGAAGGGACCGCTTCTAACTTGTGGAGCCACGTTCTGCCCAAAATAACGTTGTAGGGAGAAGGGGCATCCACAACTAGAAAGTCGGCCGACACGGAGGCTCCGCCAACTCGGGTCTCCAGGGTGATCCTGCCCTTGGGGTAGACTGGCGTGGCGGACAACCCTAGCAGCTGTGCACGGACCTCCGTGAGGTCTGCTTCGGAGAGTTTCATCTTCTTGAAGCAGTCGTAGTAGAGAACCTCTGAGGAGCTGCCGGAGTCGACGAGGATCCTCTTCACTGTGAAGTCTCTCAGCTTCATCGTGAGGAGCAGGGGGTCGTTGTGAGGGAGCTGGATTCCCTCTAGGTCTCTGTCCGAGAACGAGATGGCGGGTCGGTCGCGGCGGGCTTTCTTGGATGCCGGAGCGAGCTCGGCTTTCATTACTTCTTTCCCGTGCGAAGCCCGCCTGGCTTCGGCACGGGCCCGGGAGCTGTCCCGGGACGAGGAAGCGGGAACTGAGGACGCCAGATGGATCACGTTAATGATCTTCTCTGAATCCTCGCTGTCTGGAGCCTGGGCTGCGCTCTGGTGAATCCGGCCCTCGCTGCCGCCGGCATCACCTGTCTTGATGAATTCTGGAATGTGGCCCTCTTCGGCCAGCTTCTCCAGGTACCACTGCAAAGTCTTGCCGTCCTCGGTCTTGTGCCCGTTACCCCTATGGAAGGAGCAGTAGAGCTTGCTTCGGCTGCCGGCGGTGGGCTCATTCTTCAAGGGCTGAGGGTACTTGAAGAACGGCTTGGACCTGATCTTGGTCAGGATGCGGTAGATCGGCTCCTTGAAGACGACGTTGACGCTCTGACTGGCGCTGGAGGGAGGTCTGGGCTTCCAGGCGCCCCCGGACCTGGACGACGCAGGCTTCGCCGAACTGGGGACCCAGGCCTGCTTGGGCTCCTGCTTCTGGAAGGGTTTCCCGCCTCTCTGCCGAGGCTGGCTACTCTTCTGCTCGGGCTCCGGATGCCCGTCCTGATCCCGGGCTCGGATCTCGTCTTCCTCCTGGGCGATGAAGCGCTTTACCCGGGACATCAACTCTGGCATGGATTCTGGGGGGTTCCCAGCCAAGTCCTTCCGCAAGTCGTGGCCGGGGATCAGGGCATGCTGGAAGGCGTAGATTGCTATCTCTTCCCTGGTGCCCTCAATCTGGCTGTAGGCCGCCCAGAATCGCCGGGCGAAGATGGCGAGGGTCTCACCCTGCTTCATTCTTAGGGCGAGGAGGTCCCCTTCCTTCTTGGGGACGACGGTGTAGGCTTGGAACTTCTTCAGGAAGGAGAGCTGGAGCTCCTTCCAACTCGAAATGGACTTCTCTGGGAGAGAACAGAACCACTTCAGGGGGAGGTCACCCAAACTGGAGGAGAAGATTTTGCAGTTCAGGTGACCCTCGTTCCCCCAGATGGACATCTTCTGGGAGAAGTGTCGGAGGTGAGCGGATGGGTCGGACAGTCCGTCATAGGGGACGAACCGCGGAACAGAGAACTTTCTGGGCAAGGGGGTGTGCTCGATCTCTTTTATGAAGGGTGAGCCCCCCAGATCTGTGTGGCCACAGATCTGCTTCTGGTCCCGCACGTCCAGGTTGTGCTGGAGAGCCAATCTGACGCGTTTGTCAAATCGCTCCTGCTCATCATCCTTCTCTGGGGTCTGAGCCTTTGGCTTTCGCTTGGAGTGGTTCGGGCTACGATGGCTATGGGTTCGGCCATCGCGGCTATGATGACTCCGGCTGTTGCTCGAGCCTTCGTCACGAATCTGGCTCCGCTTATGGTCCAGATGGTTTCTGAGATCCTCGCGGGGAGGCTGGGCTGCCCTGCTGGGGGCGTCCCTCTTCTTCCCTTGAGGCTCAGAGACCTGCCTCAAGGAGGCGGTTTGCGCTGCCCTCAGCTGCTGCTGGAGCTCGCGAATCAGCTGCTCTTGCCTCTGGAGGAAAGCAGTTTGAGCTTCGAGAACCCCTCCAGTGGCAGGGGGTTGAGCGTGGCGCGTCTCTCCTACGGCCACGACTTTGTCCTTCCGAGGACGCTCATGCCGACGCTCATCGCGTCTGGGTGGCATGACTTCTTCTGCTGAGATCGAGGCCTCGAGCCCCTCTTGGAGGGGGAACTCGACAAAGAGCTGAGAGCCTAAGCGGCCCTCGCCTGCGGACGTGCCATGCACCGTGCGGGAGCGCCCTTGAGGAGGGACGTCCGTTGACGGTGGTGGCAGCTCGAGCGCTGCTCTCGAGGACTCTACGCCCTTCCTAGCTTTCGGAGGCATGGCTTCTGAGAGATTGAGGTTAAGAAGGTTGGGAAGGTTAGGAAGGTTGGGATATTACTTCCCCACAGACGGCGCCAATTGTAGGTGCAGAAAATAATGACCCACAATAACTGGGGAGCCTTAGAGGACTTACCCAATGATGGTGATGACTGGGTGTCGTCCGAAAGCCTGAAAGGGAAGAACACACGGTCAGAGGACCCTGGCCTGGGCGGCGCAAGGCTCTCCGATGCCAAAGTCAGTGAAGGAACAGGAACAATGGAAGGAGAGGAGGAAGAGAGGCAGAGTAACAGCTCTATGAGTTGTCTTGTGCGTACCTTGCATGTGAAATGCAGTCCTTTTTATAGACGATTTGGAAGATATCTTGGACGATATCTTGGCATGGGTCCCATGATTCGACTGGGAAGTCATGATCAGCCCACGTTGCAATTAATGCGGTCCAATCCAGCCCACTCTGCATTAAATGCGCGTCGGATCAACCCACGTCGCATTTAATGCGCGTCTTGTTGGGCCAGATCGTGTTGGACGCCTTTGGCGGTAGGGGATCGTCGGATCTGCCCTCGGGCCTTGCCCTGATGTGGCCTCAGCCGCTGGATGCCGCCCTGTCAGGATCTGACGAAGATTGTGAGCGGCTGGATGTCGCGTCTGTCCCACCAGCTCGTGCCCCTATCCCTCCACGTGCCTGGTGACGTGGGGGATGAGGGGCGTAAGTGGAGACTCTTTCTGGCTTCGGCTTCCATCCCGGCTTCTTCAGCCGAGGTGGAGCTCCCTGCCGAGATGGCACCCGGGGGTGGGCCAGTTCGGCGCTAGTGGCCCCGAGCTGCCTGACTTCGGCCGGACCCCCTGTCCTGGTAGCCGGGGTGAGCTTGGTGTCACGTGGATGGCACGCAGATGGCACGTGAGAGTGCTTAGTCTCATCTGATGGCTGTGATTAGCGTAATCCTGTGGTTCTGGAAATCTCCCCACACAGAAAGGAGCTTATTAGAGGCTAAGCATCCTATCAAAGCTGATTCTTATAGTACCAAAATATCTCAACACTATAATAAATAACTGATCACGAATCCTTTCTTTTTTAAAAAAAATCAGGTTGATGTAATAAGTGATATTATACAATCTTTAGAAGAAGGGCACCATTTCAGGTTGATATCCATCATTAGCCTTCCATTTTTGAAGGTTTATAACTAACACTATCTGATTGACCTCATCTCTACTTGGTGAGTATCCATGACCCAACTTGCCATTGTCAGACCTAGTCCTGCTCAGCAAAAGTTTCCCAGCAGTGATTGCTGGAACCATGGAAACTTGACTAAAAGAGGGGTTAGAACCACCATTAGCTGTTTTGAGTGTCGATCCAGTCGTGCCCATCATTCCCCAAGTTCTCCCATGTTGATCAACCAACAATATGGACTTACGACCACTCTCCATGCTAATGGTGTCCCACCAGACATCACACAGAAATCTATCAAGGTACAAAGGGGTCCAAAATCAAAATGACGGCTAAATAAAGGAACCCCCCACCTTGTCAGGACAAGCCACGCAATCTTGGTCAAGTATATCGCATTAAAATTAATTATCAAAAGCTGAATTCAATGTCTTTTATCTGTTACAATGTCATCTTTTTGAAGTCTTGAGCCTGGGAAAATATATGACCCGAAGCTTGAATCATTTACGGTAACAGCTCATCTCCAGAGATATTTCTTTTTGGATAAATCCTCTAGAGATATCTCTTACCGTAGGCTCCTGAGAGAGCGAAGCACAGTTGGGGGACATGGGCTTTGTGATTTGAGTCTCCCCTTTAAGGGGGAAACAGAAATAAGAAAAAATAAAAACAAGGTAGCAGTAGCTTCAAACAAACATCTTTTTAGTATCTGAACATCAGGAAGAGGAGAAAACCTTGATGGCAGAAGTGATAAACATTATCATAACTGGAATAAAATAGGATGGCCACATGCATGGTATCACAATTTCTTTTATACCAACTAAAATTAAGTAACTGAGACTACCTCCAGGCTCCAGAAATTGTGTCCAAAACACCTTTCCAAAAAAAAAAAGGACATTGGCATATTGATCCGTACACCATCTTTCAAACAATTTTTTTTTAACTAATTAAGGTTCAGGATGTTAATTAAGAAAAATATCATTAAACAACGGACAAAAAGAAGCTTTGAATATAGGTTTGCCTGACATACATGGTTAAGAGCAGCTCCAATTCCAGGTAGAAGTGAATAAACATGGAAACTAGAATCAGCCTCCCACAAGATGTTAGTACACACGTAGCTGGTAAAAGTTACCTTCACAATTTATGTAGGCTCCATAATTCAATAGCATCAACAATATTAAAATACATCTTGGCTTTTGTGTATAGAAATAGTGGACATGAGTCTCAACGTCTTCCAGTCCTTGCACAACCAAATTTATTTGCCTATGAAGCGATGGACCAACTTATAAAATGGAAAGAGAAAGTAAAAGAAGTATAGTATACACACTTGATACATGATACAAAAAAACGCTTCGAATCTGAATGTGGGATCTCTCTTTCAGATAAATAAGGTCTGATGCCTTTATTAAGGCAACTTGTTCAAACATATAGGCTACATACTGCATTTTGGCAATAAATTGTTCATGACCATTCACGTTGGAATTCTAAAGAACCACACATTAATATATCATATATGTTACATGCTTTATTTGATGGAACATAACATATTTTTTATGTCATAATTTTCTTCCTCATCTGCTTGCAATAGTTATTTGTTATTACTACTATAACATTTGCTTGATTACACTGTATTATCATGACAAAAGTTATTATCTCGATCAAAAGATTAACTATAATATGTGCTGTATATTTTGAGAATTTACAACCTATGGTGCCCAGATAAGGCTGGCACAGGCCATGGACCGAACACATATTTTACACAAAAAGTGAAGTATCAAATACAATATAACCCGATACATTACCGGGTATCAGAACAAGTAGAAAATAATTTTGGCATAAACAATATGGAAAAAGAACATCTCACAGAGAGAATTTCAAGCTTGCAAAGCAAGACCCCACAGTTTATGAAGAAACATGGAATGGAAGAAGAAAAGTTGCATTGCAAGGAAAAGAAAAGGATGATTGGTACCACACTTTTACACATATTGGAGTACCAACATTCACCATGGATGTCTTATTCAGTGTCTTTAAGTCAGACGAGCAACCAGCTAATTTTAATGGAGAGTTCAGTCAATTGATCCCATCACTGGGTTGACTGAGGTTGACCCATGATATTATCACGATGTCATAAATAATAAATAGAAAGTACATAACATTAAATTGTTGAATATAAAATCATCATAATCATAGA